>JAUMJJ010000108.1:3907720-4559006 GCA_033556795.1 Tapera naevia | reverse complement strand
AGTACTCAAACCATTTTCTGTTGTTGTCCTTATTTTACACCTGGTTTAAATTCAGGTGCTGACCTTAGGTGCTGTGTAACACCAGATCCTGAGAGCTACAGTAAGGGGTCCTACCCTTCAAGAAATAATTTGTCACCATGATGAAGGTAATGGTGAATATATGCCATGAACTACTGCCGCGTGTCTTAGAGAATCACCTTTACTGTGCAAAAGTAACACAGTCATACTTTATCAGTAAATGGCCATCCAAGGGGTTACGTCCATGCACAAGAACTGTGTAGCAAACCAAATGGATTTTCTGAGCAGGGCAAGAAACAGCAGAGCCCAGGCAGCAAGAAAGGAGGAAACAAAACTGGTTTTAAGTCCTGCCTACTGTAGGAAAGCTAAGAAAGTGGAGACGTGTGGGCACTCAGCAGCTAGAGGGCAGGCTCATTTTTCCTTTAAAGCTTGGTAAACACTTCCTTGCAGCTGCATGTACTTTCGGAGTATTCAACTGAAGTGACTAAGCCATAAATCACTCAGCTAATTGGAGAAGTCTTCTGTGTATTAATTGGGGGAGAAAAAATAAAGCACCAAACCCCAAAACCAAAATCACAAGATTGCAAGCTTGTGGTTGCTTTGAAAGGCTTGTTTTCTGCCAGCTGGGCCTGTTTCTGACACAGCAGAGGGGCAGGAATCATGTCCAGGACAGGAATACTCCACAGATGTGGCCACGTCTTATTGCAAACATCCCACAAAGAGCACATATTCACCTCACAGGCTTCCATAATGGGAAAAACTGATTGAAGGGGTTTACAAATAGCACTCATCAAAGCAATCCAGAGGAATAACTTCCTTTGTTTGTTAAGTTCTTTTTTTTTTTTTTTTGCTTCCTATTCAGAAAAGCACTTGCAAGATGACGCAATATGTGAAGTAAGCAAAGTAAGCAAAGCAGTCTCTGTAGAGATCAATCTCAAGTGAGTTAGTAATGCAAAATTGTCCATTCTTTTGTGTGGCTATAAGACTTAGGAGCCCTGTCTGTGGAGTGAGTGTAGCTGGAGCAGCCCTCCAGGTACCTACCTAACAGTGTTGGGTTCAAGGCTGACAAACTGGGAGGTGCTATGCTGCTGTGCACTCGCTCAGACAGGCAGTTTTATGTCTTTGAAGGCAAACTCTTCTCCTCTTTGTTGCTCCTTAAAATAATCATTGAAAAATCACAGGACTATGTTTTTAGCAGTAAAAATGATATAATTGAAGTATAAGTGGAGGCTATCACACTGCTTAGTGTCGCAGTTCATACTATTAAGGACTACGCCAAGTAAAACTACCAGTGGGATTCCATCAATGCAGGGGCTTGCATCAGGGGAAATGTCAGGCAATGAGAGTTTGATGTGGATGGCAGAGATGATAACATCGTGTTGAGCAGGGTAAGGATTTGAAAGTCCCCAGCATACACTGCCTACCCACCAAAATAGCAGTCAGAAGCTTAAAAAGAAAATAGATATTTGGAGGCATTGCAGATTTTCCTCATCTTGAAGCAGTCATTGCACTCCCCAGTTAAAACCTCACAGGCACCCTTGATAGGCAGAAACATGGGAAAAATGCACCAGAGAAGCAAGGATTGATCAGGATCTGAGTGCTTTTGTGAGCCAAGCAGCAGCCAGAAATCAGGAAAGTCCCTAGAGGTCTTGCATGGGTGGCACACTGCACTGAGATGAAAAGTGGTAGCCAAGCTTAACATAAATACAGTACTCAGTAGATACAGTCACTGAGAAAATGGTTCAATTCATTGCACTTCCTATTGCTTATCTACAAATACCAAATCCTCATAGCTGTAGCATGGGCATCTGATGCATGAGGTATTGCTCATTCAATGGAGAAAGGCTTGAATGAATTTTCAATCTGGATAATTAAGATGTCATTACATCTAATCAGTCCATGGGAATGGAGAGAGCCATGAGAAGTACTCAACTTCTCCCCATTCACCAGAGAAAAGGCAGAGGTTTCCATGAAAAAGCATCAGCAGAAGACAGGAGGAAAGAAAGATGTTTAAATACAGCTATATGTCAATGCAGGCAGCTGGGAGAGAGCAGGTGGAGGTGAAGCTGCAAGGAGACAACCTGGTGGGAGGGCTACCCTCCTTTGCCCTGCCTTTCTCTTCAGATTCTGCTCACAGCCACATTTCAGGTGTCACAGTTAAAAAAAAAAACAAACCAGCAGCCACAGCATCAACTGATTTCTTGGCAGGCTGCCGCTTCTGGAGAGCTGGCACTGTCCTGTGGCTCAGTCACTGCTGTATTTGGATGACATTTAATCTTCCTGATGGCTTTTGCCTCTAGGTTGGTATGGCTCCAATTTACTTTTGCCCATTTTTTTAAGGAGGGTATAAAGCACTTTCTATTTCTGATGAAGAATAAGCAAGCACTACTACATAGCACTGTTATTTTTCTTGTTTAACAAAAGTTAATAATAAAACCAAGACACAAACAGAACAAGAACATTGCATCCTGAGCTGTGCAGATGAAAGAGATGCAAAAGTAGAAGTAGGACTACAGTGCAAACCTCGCATGAGACATGACCAGTACCAAGGCCTGACTTCAGGTGTAACACTGTTGTTATAAATAGGTCTGGTCCAAGCCCTCCCCCAGAAACACAGGAAAATTACATTAAACTGGTGCTCAGGAAACAATATTTCCATGATTCTAAATATGACTGCAATGACAAACAAACCGTATTTTTCTTAAAGGGGGAAAGAACTGGAAAACTCTCCAGGGAGGTAAGGTTGGTGGGAGCAGATTCTGTCACTGCTACTCGTCACAAGGGCCTGCCTCTTCTCCCACCTCACCTTTCCCAGTGCCAGCAGCTTTGCTTTGATGCTTGATATTGGCTCCAGGACCTGCACAGGTTTCACCTGCCTGGAAAGCTGAGCTGTCTCTTGCTCAAGAGAGGTAGCACTGTCACAGCTTCTTACTTTTCACACATTTACTAAAATCTCCCATGCCTCAAGTGCCCTGCTCCTTCATCTGCAGCCTCTCTTGCACATGGGAAGACCTTACTGGCAGGCTGACATGGCCACTCACCTCAGGGATGCCAAGACAATGTTAGAGAGACAGGTCTGGAGCCGAGGTTTCTGTTATATGTTCCCCATTTAACAATATAACTGCTTTCTGCCAGAAAGACCTCTGGCACAGCAGAGCACCACCAAACCAAAGCACCTGCCTGTTGATCCCTCTCATTTCTCTCCTCTACCCCACCAGATCCCCATGAAATGCCCTTGAGGGGCTGTTTGAGGAGGGTCCCTCCTGCCACCCCATCCCAGGGCTGCCCGCTCCCACATACAGTTGGTTATGGGGAAACAGGGATGCTGCCCCTCAGACTGCCTCCTCCCAGGCTCCCCTGCCATCTGCATTGCATGAGGGAGAGGCCAGGGGCAACACTGGCAGCAGCAGAAACAATCAATCCAGAGTGACTGCAAAACTACAGCAGAATTTTAAATGTTTTAAATGTGCAAGGCCCAAGCCCAGAAGCTGTGTGTACTGAAATCTGCTGTTTCAGGTACAAGGGAGAGAAGAAAGCATGTTGTCAGAATGCTTTAAAGCAGCCCTCAAAAGCCCAGCTACCTAAGTGTAAGTTTATTCCTGCCTCTACAATCCAGTCTGCCCTCAACCACCTTCAGAAGTGACACCAGGAGTACCCAGCCCATGGGCACTAGAAACTGCTCCCAGAGTTTTGCTATTTAAAAAGGTCTTGTTTCCTCAGAAAAGAGTAAATACGCAACAGCTATTTGCAATATAAAATGCCATGTAAAGACAATGTCCTCGTTGCAACCTACTGCGCTGCCCAAGGAGGTGGTGGAGTTGCCGACCCTGGAGGTGTTTAAGGGGAGACTGGATGAGGCATTGAGTGTCATGGTTTAGATGATGGTTGGTGTTAGTGTTGGTGTTAGTGTTGGGTTATAGGTTGGACTTGACCTCAGAAGTCCTTTCCAACCTTGTGATACTGTGATACTGTATGACGCGTCAGCAAGGTAATCACCACCACCTCTCCCTGCTCCTTCTCACTGTGCTCACCCCAGCTGGAGGAAAAACCCTTCCTCTACTCTGCACCAGCAGAAGGCTTGATATAAAATACTTCTTTCTGACAGCAAAGGCCAGCTTTGGACCGATCTCCCCAGTTCATTCCTGCAAGCCAAGCTGCTGGAAAAACCTTTTTGCCAGGATTATCCAGGGCACATTCAGACCAGAATTAATACCAGGAGACCCAAAGCCGCCTCGTGCTTCCCCATCGGATCCCACCCTATGGTGTTCCTCAGCTTCCCACCCCCAACCTCTCAGACAGGATCCCTCAAAAATATATATATATAAAATGACAACAAGAAGACACTCATTTTTATCAGACTTGTCATTGATCTGCTGGTGGTAGATCTCCTAAGGCTGCAGCATATGCAGAGGCACAGCATCCAGTGATCCCTGTACCGCTGGGAGTGCCGTGGATGCAGCTGGGTTTTTGGCTGCTCTCACTGTACTCATTTCCACCCCTCTGTCACAGTGAACACAGATTTCCTCTGTGGTAGGGAGCATTGCCGGGTAGTGGGATCAATCATTCCCCTGTCTACCAAGTTGTTAAGGGAGGAAGGTTTCCATTAAGTCAACAAGGGTGTTAATTTATAGCATGCTTGCTACTTCTCTCCAAATACACTTCCAGATGAGAGGTCATTCCCTCACACTTGGCGCAAGCTAAGGGCAAAGATTAACAAGCATTTTGTTTAACTGCAGTGGTTGATGTGGTCCTTTGCCCTTTCCATCATCCACTGTGGGCTCCTGGCCTTCTCTTCAGGTTGATCTGCTGCTCAGACTGCATCAGATTTGTCTGGTTGAAATAAAGCCTAAGGGAATCATATGCATGTATATATATTTTTGGCCTAAGCGTGGCTATTTGTGGATTTGGTGGTGCAAATGATTTAAAGCATTGCAGACAAAAAAGCTGTTTTTTTGCAAAAACTGCTATTTGGCCAAGATCTAAGTTATTGTGTATCAAGCGCTACTCATCAGTGGAGTCTGAACCTACCAGTGCAGAGCTAATTCCACGCTCACAAACTCTATGAATTTTGTCAGCTTTTTGATAGCAGAAAGATTTTATAAGAGTTGAATAACTAAAGGTTTATTAAAGGACTACGGACAATTTAATGAGCAATAAATGTAATGAAACGAGTAATAAATGTATAGAGCATTGTCACTTTATTGTTTGGGAAAACGCAATTACTTACATCACATACTACAGGAAATCTCTGTTAATTGCATCTGAGAGGTGAGATCAGTAGTTACCTACAAAATACTTCAGAGTACAAACTTAACACATAACATGCCATGTTGCATTTTCATATTTACAGCAGGGACCATGAGAATTATCCAATAAAAAGAATGGTTTCACTGTAACTCATTGGTCTGTGCCAGTTCAAGTCAGTCAAGTTTATTTTTTTTATTTTTAGTACAGTGTATCTTCATTATTACAAAACTTCAAAGAAAAGATAATACCACTAAGGTCTGAGGTATACCTGAATGACTCTTGGACCACAAACAGACAAAGGACTCTGAAGCTGTATGATGCTACCAGGCACTCCTTTCCACTGCTTTGCATTTTGTAGAGCTGCTTTACGTGAGAGACTGTGACAGGACATACAATGATAGGGTGTCATTTTGCTTGTTCCACCCAAGTTCAAGGCAATAGAGAATTAAGTCCACTTTTATCCAGAAAGATACGTTCAAACCACTGCTTTCATTCCAGTTTGTTATGTATATGCAGATGTAGGTTAAGGGTAATAAGCCTACAACAGCAGCTGTTGCAAGCCTGTACTCAAGAGAAGATAAGAAAGCAAGAAATGAAAACAGAAGCTAGACTACATGAAATAGTGATGCCTTTTTTGTAATAGTGATGTCTCTTTTTTGTGTGACACAGAGATTAAAAAGTGACAAGCTCTCTAAGTCCATTAATAATGCTTTCAGAGATGGGAAAATATAGGAAAATGTCAATATGATTTGAGTTTATCTTACATTTGCAATGACCAAAAAGAATCTCCAAAATGAGAACAGAAGAACAGAAAATCACCATACTTCTTTGGGTGAAAAAATGTACAATGGTATTCCTAACAATTTCCTATTTCATGTGACAAAATTCAGGAAGCACGTGAAAGCCTGAGAGTACTGCAGAAAAGCTGGCACAGCAGGAACTGCTGATGGTTGCTAGTGGAAGTCATTGCAATACCAACCCTTGTTTGTCTCTCTGTTGCAGAACCATCTCACACAGGCCTGGATAAATCTGTCATTTGTGCCTAGATCAGAGTGCCTCATATGCATTGACACCCTTCTTCCCTAAATGATAGGAGTTTAACAGCAGGAGGCAACACCACAGCCTCTGTGTCTCCGTGGATGCAAAGGTGGCAAGTGTAGTCTCAAAAAATACAGTTCGTCCAGGGTTCCCTCCCTACCTACTTCTGCCTCATGCAAAAGTATATAATTCAGTGCTCAGCTGTTAAAAAGTCCGAGCTGTGCTAGGGAAGAGTTATTCCATGGGTACAGCCCTCAGTCACACTGCCAGAGCTCCTTAGGCAGAAGTGATCTAGCAGGTACCAGGGTTTTCCTGCCACGTGAGTGCACTGTGAGACAATGAGGATGGCAGCCATAAACACTGTCTGCAAAAAGAGTCCATTTTCTACAGGTAACAGATCCCATCCTCTTCTGATCCTACTAGGAATTCAGAACGTAGCATTATCCTTTGAGAAAAAGCATTTGTGCCCTCTGCAGTGGAGAAGAGGCAGCAGATGGTGGCAGCCAGCAAGGCCTATGCGCTGTCCCCTCTGAAGCAGAGCAGACAGTGGAACTTGATAACACATAACTGAGAAAAAGCCCAACCACTGAACAAAACATCCCTACAGTGCAGGAGCCACACTGTCCCCTGCTGCTGTGCAGATCAGCGTCAGTGCAGAGAGTTGTGTTGCACCATGCACAGGTAAGAGAATTGCAAGTGGGGAATGATGGTGATAGCATCCAGCAGGTCTGGAAAGCACAGCTGCATTTGAACATGGTCATGAGCAACGATGTTGGGCAACATAATAAAAAATGTGAGCAGACTACAGGAGGTCTGCTCAGACCTGGGTCACTTACCTCAGGTACTCAGAGGTAAGTGTTCAGTTATGAAGTCTGGGCCAGTCTGAAGGAAGAGAAGAAAACCTGCGCTATCCCATCTCTATGAGAAAAATCACTGGAAAAGACCATGAGATATTCCCAAACAGAAGACAAGAAAAGTTCCAGAGCCAGGAGCTGGAGTCAGTGATTGCCATATGCATTTTTTAGAATTGCACAGAACTAGTGAAAGTTTTACACATTGTGTGAAAAAGGATGTAGCAATTTATGAAAGGCGTTGAGGTCAACTTTAATTTCCAAATTAACTCCTTGTCTCTCAGCCTTTTAATTAGAGAGAGCCCATTTATAAATGCTTGAAAACAAGAAAATGTACAGTACTACTTTCTACTTTCAACTGTGAAGACCTAACTAGCAAGTTAATCTCAAAAAGTCTTTAGCCTGGTTAAAATCCTATCCAGTAGTAGAATTCCATGTTATTACTACTGCAAGGCCTGACTTTGCCATGGCTTCCACACAGTTGGGATGTCTATGGGATGAGGACAATTTATAATTGAACTGTGCTTTACTGCTGAAAGAAAATAGTGAAGAAAAGCAGCATTTTCAGACTACTGTGCTCCTTCTAGATAAATGAACTCATCTGGAAGACCACTGACTCCTTATGAAGTTACTTTCATCATGGATTGGATTAACATTTATTGGAAACCCTTTTCATTCCTGTTAAGCAAAAGGGAACAATTAACATCCTCTATGGAATCAACTACCCAGAACAATAGGAGCCACCATCCAAAACGCAGGCACATGATGCAAATCTTCTGAGGGAACAGAGCTGTGCTGGCAAAACACATCACTGGCTATTGCATGGTAGTCAAAACTGCATGAACCACTGGCTGGAAAAGAGCTTGGAGCTGCAAGCAAAGTGTTTCCTCATGTTAAGCAAAGAAGGCAGTGACTATTCTTTGTAAATAAATAACTAAGTTTTGAAATAATCCTGGCACTAAGGAATTAACTGAAAAAATACAAACCTTGACTAACAACTAGGGTCAAAAAAGGATAATAAATCCTCTTTTTCCTGTTAACAAAACCCAAAACTTTGTTTTCTGAAGCCTTCAAAAAATAAAAATGACATCATGAGTAATTTGAAAAATTCTTAAACATTACCTCAGTTGTCCGGCAGGAGCATCCTGTCCTGTCCTTTCTCCATCCGATGTCTTTCACAACAGGCCATGCAGCAGAGAAAGCCTCCCTCTGGGCACCAACAGTTTGATACAACTCTGTTTGCCACAGGTTGGCTACATGAGCCAACATTGTGCCCTGGCAGCCAAGAGGTCCAACCATGTCCTGGGGTGCATCAAGCACGGCATTGGCAGCTGGTCAAGGAAGGTGCTTGCCTTGCTCTACTCTGCACTGGTGCAACCCCACCTTGAGTATTGTGGGCAGTTTGGGGTGCCACAGTACAAAAAGGACATTAAGATACTGGAGAGTGTCCAAAGGAGGGTCACAAAGGGTTTAGAGGGAAAGTGGTATGATGAGTGGCTAAAGGCACTTTGTCTGTTCAGCTTGGTAAAGAGTAGACTGAGGGGAGGCCTCATTGCAGTCTACAGCTTCCTTGCAAGGGGAGGAGGAGGAGCAGGCACTGATCTCTTCTCTCGGGTGACCAGTGACAGGACCCGAGGGAATGGCAGGAAGATGTGTTAGGAAAGGTTTAGGTTGGATATTAGGAAAAGGTTCTTCACCCAGAGGGTGGTGGAGCACTGGAACAGCTGCCCAGGGAAGCAGTCATGGCCTCAAGTCTGACAATATTCAAGAAGCATTTGGACAAGGCCCTCAGACACATGGTGTGAATTTTGGGGTTGTCCTAGGCAGGGACAAGAGTTGGACTCAACGATCTTTGTGGGTCCTTTCCAACTCAGGTCATTCTATGATTCTGTGATTCTATAATTTGGCAAAGCAGAGCACTGGTAGTGTTGGAAAGTACAGAGAAATACTATGACTTTCTGGGCAGTGTAGGCTGCAGATGACAAGTGTGAAGAACGACAGGTCCAAGTGAACAAATCGGAAGGATACTGTGAGTCCTTGGAGTGGGGGAAAGCAAGAAAAGGGCAGAGAGGTTAGCAGCAGAGGAAAGCCAGAGCAGAGAGCTGCAAGAGGAGGCGAGCAGGGAGATGACAAATTTCAATGATAATATAGAGTTATTGATAGCAAAGATGAAGGTAGATGGTGAAGAACTCAAGGGGAATCTTAAAAGGCAGAGAGACCAGCCTATATAAAGACAAATGAAATTGAGTCTAGACAGGAAAAAGTTAAGAATGCATTTAGGGAGAAGTAGCTTCCACTTTATATATAAATCATAGTCTCTGTACTCACTCAGGAGGGAGGTCTTGGTAGAGCTACCATAGACACTTTCTTGAAAATATCAAACCATTGTTCAGTAACAGTCAAAGAGCAAATAAATGTTAGGGGACACATAAACATTGTAGAAAGGAGCAGCCATCAAAATAACCAACATCATCTGCATAAATCCATTTTTCACCCACATCCTGAATACTCTGTTCAGTTCTGGCCTCTCAAAAAGGATAGAGGTGAGTCATAAAAAGTTCAAAGAGCAACAGGATGAGAAAAGCTGTGACCTAGGTTCAGTATCAGGAACAGTGGAAGAAAGTGGAGCTGCTCAAGCTGGAAAAGAGATGAGATGGAAAGTTATGAAATCATTAATAACAAAGAGAGAGGGGATAGGGATCAAGTGTTGGTTATGTCTCCAGGACAAAAACAAGGGACCAGCTAATGAATCTGGCAGAAGCCAAGTTCTAAGCAAACAAAAGGAAGAAGCTGGTCATGCAGAAGACAATGGACTTGCCAAGGAGGTCCTTCCCAAAGCACATGGTGACCATAAGGATCTTATATGCTCTCCCAAGTATTTTGAGGAGTCCACACTACAGAAAAAATAGAAGAGGTTCAGGAAATCCTTTCAGCTGACAATAGCTGGAAGCTGCAGTAGTATTACAGGAGAAATGATCAACACATTAGTTCTGTTCTTAATGCTTCTTGGGAGTCTGCTTAAAACCACAGTTGGAGATGGATTAGATTGTCTAAAATAGCATAGTTGCTTTCACCTAGAGTAAGAATAGATAAGATAGGACTCAAATAAAGAGTGGGATCCCGAAGAGAGCAAAGGTGGCAGCATGCAGCAAAGCAGGAGGTGCAGTCAAGGGTTTGGGTGAAACTGGCACAGTTAAACTGGAGTCCAAAGGTGTAGATAAGGAGGCAGAAGAAAAGCAGCAGTTTCAACTCCATCAGCGCTCAGGCTGATACCCCATTGTAATCAGAAGCAAAGCTTCCACTGACTCCAACAGATCAAGCCCTAGAGACATAAAGGCAAGCAGGAAAGCGAGGAGTTTCAGGGTCAAAGAATATCTCCACGTTATCAGGAGACACAGCAGGCGAGTTGGTGCATGCAGAATTTGCAGTTTATCTGTGTTTGTTATCTATCTGCCAGATCTGAATGTTTTCAGTCCTGATCAGATCCGAGTAAATTTTGAATTTAAAGATATTCCTTTGCATAATTTGCATGATCCTAAATCATAACTACACTGTAGATATTGCCCACAGCACAGTTATTTTTTAAATCCTTTTAATAGGCACTTCTAAATAAACAATGTTACCTCTACTTCACTCCAAATGTGATATAATCCAGTAATGAGAAGTTACGGAATTGTGGCCCCAAGGCAGGGTGCAAAGCCCACCAAAAGGCCAAATAGTTTCAATTTTCCTCTGTTTAAGATTATGTGGGTTTAAGAAATATGGCCTCAAAGTGTTCCTTTTGGATGGAAGAATCCACTATTCTTTAGTTACCCAAAGCACTGATTATTGCTTCAATCAGAAAAATAGGTGTTTCTTCCGAGAACTGAAGAATGTTTCATGTTCCAATGGACATTCTTAAATATCACAATTCTTTCTCATACGGACAATGACCACTTTGGGTAATGACCTTCAAATTGGCCTTTCCTGTTGTGTGGTTGTATTTTTCTTGTAGGACTGGTCTTTGTTTGGTTTACAACTCCCACATGCAGTTTCCCAATAAATGTTCACATTATGCTCAGTATTTTGAGAGAAGAGTCTTTTGTTCTTTCAGCTGAAATAGACTGCTTTTATGAGAGTGCTGAAAACAAAATGATTTTAAGAAGCTGATCTGATTAACTGGGTTAAACTAGAAATGTGCCAAACTGCTCTGCAGACGTGGCACAGCCACTGACCTGCACCGAGGTCGGAAATGGTTGCAGGCTGTGACCTGCCATGTCTGTTCACGTCAGCTGTGCACTGGGAAATGCACAAAGGAAGTGGCTTGCTGAAAAATGTCCTTCAGCTTAGGGCTTAAAAAGATTCCTGTGAAATATATTGCTTGGGATGAAATCAGACTCTCAGATCCAAGGAAGAGTAATGTCATTTCTCACACAATTTATTAGGATATTTCAGTCTTCTTCCAGTGTACCTATCACAGTACTTTGAATCACGTTAGCCCCCCCGCATGCTGCTCAGATACCCACTTTGCAAAGCCGGGCATCTCTGCATGGAGTGTATCTTGATCCCCACTATTCAAGGATGTGTTTTGGCAGCAGGAGGTTGCAGTGGTGGGTCTCACCGAGCTTTCCATTATGCATCTTCTTGTTTATCTTGTCACATTACTCCTCTTGCATATGTTCAGTGGGGAGGGGAAGCTGGCATGTGAAGACGGATGTTTGGAAGCAGAAAAGACTTACCCTAATGCAAAGCCTCACAATCACTTTGGACAGTGCCTGACAGACCTTTTGTTAATAGTTAGGAAGGAGGAGCCTCCAAGCTCATTCAGACCATAGTCAGATGAGCATTTTCCTTTGAAAGGGGTGTCTCCCATCTGTGCCTTCAGTCTATTTTTGTGCTGTCTTCGTGTCATGCCATCACAAGCCAACATAGAGCTGCACCATGAACTGGCCTGGGGAATTTATCTGGCTGAAAACTCACCCATCTGAAAGGAAAATAAAAAAAAAAGAAGGAAAAAAAGTTATTTTCCAACCATCTCAGTTCTCTGATCTCATTTACCACAAGACAGCATTTACAGTTGTACCTGCACCAGGGAAGTAACCTCTTCCCACAGCTGTGCTGGCTGCTGCCAACCCTTCCTTAAGCAGCAACCCAAGTCTTTGTCCCATAGATGTGCTCCATAGCAGGAACTGGGTTTTCTCATCTCGTTTCCACTACTCAGACAATTCTGGCTTGTGTAGACAGTCAATGACACATGGATGCCTAACGTATCATTTGAGAAGATCTTGTTAGAAAGCTCACATGGGGCAGGGGCTGCCAACACTCTCTGCTTGTAATTGCAAAGGCAGCAGGAGAAGCATTTCTCTGAGTGAATCCTGCTTCACTTCTTTCTCTTTTACTTGGGAAACTCAAGTGAATAGTTTATCTAGGCAAGGTCTCTAATCCTTGCTCCAGTTAACCAGCAGACGGAAGAAGCATTCTCCCTTGTCTTGAGACCTCCAAGTCCCAGAGAAATTACTTCCCTTTTAGCACAAATTACTGGGTGGAAACAAGAAGCTGATATCACGTGGCCCTCTTACCACACACTATAGCTCTGTCTGTTAATAATATGGGTTCTTTGTGACTAATACAGCACTGGGAGGTACTGGGAGGGTGCACTGGTTCCCTTCCTCCAGCACAGTTGTCATCATCATCATCTCATCACCCATCCAAGTGAGGAAGCTACAGTTTCAAAGCCTGCCAATTCCTGCAAGACATACGAAATACTGGATTGGGTTCAGAAATCAGCCAAAGGGTGAGGGATGGGTGCCAGGAGGTGACAGCAGAGTTCAGCCCCACGTTGCACCATCCTCACACCTGGACCTTGGTTCCCACTGTGGTGGCAGCCCCGCCATTGCCCTCTCAGTACATTCAGCCTCCACCTGGGATGGGCATCCTACAGCCACAGGATGTAGGGCTGACAGCTGCAACTACACCACCCCAGCCTCTGGTGCAATCTCTCCCCACTTCTGCCCTTTGCTGGAAGATAACAGGCTTTGGGCTTGGGCCTGGACCAAGCAGTTTTCTGTGGGCTGAGCACACACAGATGCCAAGGGGCCTCGCGACACTCAAGGTAGCAGCTCCTGGTGAAGAAAAAGCAGTACGACGCATTGAAACCACCCTGCAGCTGGACTTGAGGCCAGGAAGTTTTCTTCCCCAGGTCTTTTGTCTGGGTGATTCTGTGACAGACCTTGTTTAACACAGCGGGACACAAGGAGCCCCTGCCACTGAAGACACCTCTCAAACCACGACTGGCCCACCAAACTTTCTCACCCGTAGCATCCTACACTGACATTGCAGCCTCTGGTCTCCCTCCATGGCTTCTTGGTTGTTACCTGAAGCTCCTTCTTCTCCCATCATCTCTCAAACCACAGCCCTTAGCCCAGTCATTCCTTGCCCCATGTCCTTCCTTCCCACAACCAAGGGCTTCTCTCTGTCCATCCCCTCTGCTTCCTGAGCCACCTCCTGCATCCTTTAGGGCAGAATACAGGTTCTGAGGAGCCTTTAGACAGGAAGGGAGGGCATGTCTTCCCAGACCCAGCTCCATGCACATCCTTTAATATGTATTTGCATACTGTTGCATTGATATGCTGAGTGCAACCGTCTGGTTGTGGCCCCTCTTCTACAGCATTTCTGTTCCCAGTGGCTGTGAGTCAGCATCAGGCCTAGGATGCAGTCACAGACCCCATTAAAAGAAGTGGGTCAGCAGTCCCTACAGTCAAAACGAATATTTAAAATCTTACAGGTATGGAAAATCAGCAGAAAATGGAAATGTTTATCTCAGGTATCAAAGTGCATGGCCATCAGGGAAATTCTCAGGGAATTACCAAGCTGTAAATGACGGATCTGGGGCATGGGCTGGGATCTGCAAGTGCAATAGGCAGAAGACACACAAGCAAGAAGAAATAAATAGGGAGAGAGAAGAGTACTCTTAGTTCTGAACTTCCAGATAATGCTGATGTGACAACATCGGGGACAGCAGGGGAAACCCACGCGGAGGTGGTGCACTTTTGAGTGCTTCCTGCTGCAGCACACTGGGCCAGCACACTACCAGCTACACCAAGAAAAAGGGTGAAATAGGCTTGGAATAATCTTGCCAATACCAATAAAATTGTGTTGGGGATGGATCCCACCATTCTCAGGGCAAGATATACCTGGCAGTGAAACATCCTGTTTCCATTTGCTTAGCTGTCCCTGTTACATTTCACAGAATCACAGAATGGTGGTGGAAGGGACTTTGGAGATTATCCAGTCCAAACCCCCTGCCAAAGCAGGTTCACCAACAGCAGGTTGCACAGGATCATGTCCAGATAGGTTTTGAATATCTCCACAGGAGATTGCACAGCCCCTCTGGGCAGCCTGTTCCAGTACTCCTCACTTGCAGTACATTTGCAGCCTTTCATTCACTCGTGGCTGTTTTACTGTTAATTTCCTTGTTTCTTACTCAACTTTGCAGATTTTGTGTACTTGCAAGAATTGCCATTTAATTAAAGGATGAAAACGTATGGAAAGCTAAGGGTGGATTGCATACAAACTGCAGCACTGCCAATCTCAAAAGTTTAAGAATAGTTATTTAGAATTTGAGAAAATAAAGGTTTTGTCTGAAGGTCAGCTCAGAACTTCTTTCCCATGTGCATGAGACAGACATCAGATTCCCAAAGGAACTGGATTTTGCTCTGTGGCTGTGGTGCTCCGGGGTTTCCTCTGTGCATGTGCTGCAGGCTCAGCTGGGCTCCCTGCACTTCTCATTCATCTTGACCCTATACCATCACTTCTGCTCTGCTAGCACAGCTTTAAAGCAAACCTGTTCAGATAGCTCATCTGGCTGAAAAATTCCCCCCATTTATTTAAAAAGAAAAAGGGCTACTGAGTTATTTCCCCAGGATTCTAGCCCTCTCTTCTGATTCACCACGTACAGAACAGTAGCTCTAGCACAAGGTGAAGATGACCGGCGAAGAGTGATGGAGAGGAGATGGCAGTGGCCACGCTGCTGCTTTTCTCAGTGTTGCTGCTGAAGGTGAAGCCACAGGCTCACTCCTGCCCTTGCCAATTGCCTGACAACACAGCACTTCCAGCCCCTCTCCAAAGACCCTTTACTCAAATTAATTTATGTGTCCTCCCTCCTCCACACATGCTCTCTTGTCCTCTAGCAATTAATTATGAACCTCTGCAACATACGCAAATTCTCCTCCCTCATTTGGCCCATGGCATTGCCTGGGATCCAGCTCCCTCCCATGCACCCCAATAGCCTGGGGAACAGGGGAATCTTGCCTTGCCAGCTGCAAGGTTTTTTCTTGAAGTTTTTGTGTCAAGCTTCTTAAATATAGAGTGATACACCTCAAAGTCTATTTTCAAGAGCCTTCAAAGAGATAGATTGGAGTGTCCCATATTGCACAAGGACATGTGACCAGTGTGAGCTACGTAACATCTGCTTAAACAGTGTTCTGGTTGGAAGGATATTGCGATCCCAGCTCTGTCTGGTGCCATAACAGGTTCAGGAATAAGGATTTTCCGTATTTCTCACTGTCACTCCTGGAGAGATTTTCAGATGCTTCTGGTTAAGGGTATAAGAAAAAGGCACAGCAAAAGGGCTGCAAAAGGCACAGCACATACATCAGGACACGTCTGACCAGTTGCTCAGAACATCTGTGAGTGGCTATGGTGTCAGAGGAGTGATGTTACCCAGATTAGATGAAATTGAGAGATGGGTATCTTCCAAATATCCATACCGAAAGCAGAAACAAATGGAATCTCTGCTGAGGGGCACTGGAGCAGGACACCAGGAATAGCCGCATCCACCGCCATTCTCATAGTCTTCATATCAGTCTAAAATCCAAGAGGAGCTGAGACAATGTTTTTGCTCTTTATTGTAATAGTAATTTAAAAATTTAAAGAAATAGTCTCACATCTCTGATAGCTGGGCAAACTGCTCCTTCTGGAGGTTGGTGGCAGGGGATGTGTAAGGCTTACACTGGGCTGCCCCACGCACAACCTATATACAGAGGAACTGAGTACAATGCAGCCATCCTCCCACCTCCCACTCTGCCAGTGCCAGAAGAGGTGATGTCCACAGCTTATTTAGCATATTTTGGAGATGTCAGAGGTAGGAAGGGAAGGGCTGGGAGACAAACCTGCGGGTGCGGCTGGCATTTGCGGCAGCCAAGCAGTGTTTTCAGCTTGCATTTCATGTTAAAGTACAACCCAAAGGAGTGCACTGTGTGTCTCACGCTTGGCACTCTGTGCAAGTATGCTTTTGCCAGTTCTTCAGATTTTATCACAGTTTGACAATATTTGCTCTTTCTCTGAAATACCAGTTTGCAGAGTCAAGTGGTGAATATAAACTTCATATTCAAGTTCCCTGTACAGCTACAATTGCATAAAAACTCACAGTTCAAACAGCTGTAAGGTGTTAACGATATTGTGGAAGATTTTTGCAGTGCTCATCAGTTGTGATAGATAATTATGAATCTGAAGAGATTTGCAATGTATTTATAAATATGACTTCAAAAACTTTCTACCGAGACATCTTCAACAAACCAAAAAGCTTCATATTTAATTAAGAAATCATATTTATACGTGCATTTAAAAGTTTCAAGAAATTACAGGAGCACCTCCTCTTTAATTTTAAATGTTACATTTCAGAATCTCTTGGCTAGGGAGACAACCTGAACCCTGAAGGCTCAGGAAATGGCAAGCATACAAACACTGTTCACACTGGCTATGTTTTATCTCATTCATTTGGAATCCATGCCATGAGTTTGTTGTTAGATGGATTTTTGACTGAATAACTCTGAGGGCCAGTTTGCCAATCCTGACTCTACCTCAATGGTCTATGTTAAAATATATAGCCCAATGGTAGCTGGTTTAAGTCTTGGATATCATAGAGAAGCAGGAATGCTATTGCTGATCATTATGTTAACTGAACAGAAAATTTAATAGTGTGTTTAGAGGACATCCAGTTTATGGGGTTTTTTTCCTCTTTCTTTTTTTTTAAGTAGAATGAGCTATTGCTAATAGATACATGGGGTGTTTCAGAGTACACCTGGTGAGAAAAGAGCGCCAAACCCAGTATGGCCAGCAGCACATCCTTTGTGGCCACCATTCCAGAGAGCCTCCTATATTTATGCGGTATCAGACATACATTTGATACTCATTAGGTAATGAGTGGTAGTGCTTCTATCAAAATCCACATTTCTCCTTTCAAAGATAATTTCTTCCCATATTCCTTACTTCCATCTCTGACTTTCAAGGTTTGCCATGCATAGTGATGCACACTCCACCTTTCCACATGTGCAAATCCCCCAATGCAACAGCTCCATTACAAATCCATGTAGATGCGATTGCAACCAGGAGCCTCCTGGTAAACATAGCCTTTTGGAGAGCCTCTCAAGACAGCCAGTCTCCTCATATCGAAGCACTCTGCAGAAGGAGCCTGAGTCTGTTGATGATCAGCTGAAGAATTCCACACACAGTAACTTGATTCAGATTCATGAATACGCTATCTGTCTCTGCCTGATTCGGAAAGCTGGGAACAGCCTTTCTATGTGTGCTGGAGATGGAAACAGAGACGAACTCAGAGATTCACAGCACAGTTTCCATTTCAATCAATGATTCTTTCTCTCTTGCACACATGTGCTTTTATCCCAGCCCGTCTCTCTTCTTTATTTATTCAAGTAACTTGAATATTCAGCCCTGTGAATCTGGTCCCTGACCATGCAGTCTGATTTAGGTTACTGCGAAGTTCAAATGTACATAAATTTGGGAATCTAACTCAGGTCCATGACCATTATAAACACTCCTGATACAAAGAGATAGTAGAAAAAGAGCTCAGAACATCTGATCTCCCTTCTGGAATAAGTAATTATCTGCAGGCGGATGGTCTTTTCCAGCTGTTACACCCCAAATACTGGAAAGTTCTCCAGAGACCACCTCACGTGACATACAATTCCCTTAAGAGATCAGATGGTTAAAAATTCCAGTAAATGGTGCAAAATGGGCAATCAAAATTTTCTCTTGGACCCCACCTGCTGGCAGCACCGTTACCACAGCGTGCGTGGCTACGCCTGAAGGCTCTTACCTGACAGATAACCAACAAAGTACCAACAAAGTTGCATCCAGCTTGAAACAGTGCAAGGGAGAAATTCAGATATTGTTCTATAAGTGCAAAGTTATGGCTTAACATATGTAACAGAGGGTGGCACAGAGACTGCTGCATGCTGACCCTCTGCTTTTCTTCATGTTGTTGCACCACCCGGTTGATAAGAATCATATGCTCTCAATTAAGCAATGTGGTTTGGGTTTTTTCAGTTCTAGGAGCGAAGTCCAGGACACCAGCACAGGAAACTACTCAAGGGTTAAGGCAAAATTTGTGTCCATATCTAAGAGAGCAATCTAGCACCCAACAGCTCAGCGGCCATCCAGCCCTGAAAGCACCATAAATTTACCAGGCACTTCCTGGACCATTTTACTACCTGCCAGCACTGCCGAGCTCAGCAGAGAGTGCCACAGCCCAGAATTATGGGGCGTTCACCCAGTCATCAGGTGTCTGCAAGGTCAAATGTTGAAGTAAACCCAGCACAGTGGAGTGTGGGCTATTGGTCTTAGTCCTATGAGAAACTGTACTTGGTTAAAGGCCACCCAACAGAGCACATGCACAGAGAGCACAAATGTATTCCTTTGTAGTACTTCCAAACTTCATAATGTTAATAATATGCTGGCAACACCATTTCTAACCTTTATTTATTCTCTAAGTTTTAAAAGAGAAAACACTCCCTAAGTTCCATAAATATAACCATGTGGTCAGTATCAAGTTGGCAGAGACAGCTTCCATCCACAGTGCTTTCTATCTCCGTGCACCATGCTCAACCCTTTCTAGCTTACCTGCCTGGGTCAGGGCAAGGGGAGTCTCCAGGTTCTGATTTTCTCTTGTTTGGTATCCCAGGGCTATGAACACTTTGACTTATTTTCCCTAAGCCTTCACTTGAGTCCTGGCCCCTTATAGCTCTTTCCTCTGGTCTGTCCCTTCCACACCACCAACTCCTTTTCTCAGCTTTCTCCTCATTTAGACAGTTCTATGTGTCTAAAATAAATCTCCAAACACCTAGGATTTTCCCTGGACCAAATGTTTTAAAGTAGTCATTTATTTGACTGTTCTGATTAAATCCTGTCCAGCAGTAAAAAGTAAACAAATTGATAATTACCCAGCTGCAGTTGATCTATATTGGATTTGCTCCAGTTAAATCCCTTTCATCATTTACTCATTGACCCTTAATTTTGCAAGGTAACATTATCATAGGGAACAACCAAAGCCAGCTGTGGCATTGCAAATCTATATTATCTCCCAACATTGAACTCAAACACTTCATATTTGACATCTGTCCATGATCACAAGTGGCATCCAAAAGCAATTTTCTCCACTTTTCACACCATTTCACCTACTAAAAGCATTTAATAACACTCTAGTGTGCACGGGTATAAAACAAGTTTAAAGTATTTGATACTGAGTCTACTTTATATGAGAAGTTATGAACTGAAGTCAGTGTGTTTCGTCATGACAAAATTTTGCTGATTTAATGCGATCAACTTAGCAACTCAGCTTGTGAAATGTGTTGCATTTCTGTAGAGCAGTCCTCACGCTAGAGAAGAATGAACATCAGGCTGCAGGGAAGGATCAGCTGTAGGTCAAACCCACCCTCGCATATCTGAATGAGCCCTGGCTGTGACCCTGTAGTTCAGTCTGGGTGACAGCTGCTCAGAGGGTTCATCCTCAAGTTCCTTCATGGGAAGGTGGCTCATGTGTATATTGAGCAATGACTCAGCTGAAGCCTCCTAGAACCCATGGGAGTGAAGCAATACATCCCTGGGTAATCTGGGCAAGCTTCCTCCAATGGCTCCACCAGTGGCCCCCAGGCCTTTACATTTGACTTACACTCTGGTTTTGTGATCTGCTTCCAAAGGACACAGCAGAGCAAACTTCTGTATTTGAAGAATTCTGGTCCTCCTCTGGAGAAGGAGCAATTTCAGAGCAGAGCCCTGGGTGTAGTAGCATACACCCAGGCTTATGTCTGTCCTGCTCCTGTTAGCCCTTGATGCTTAAAAGTGGGATGGAGGAAAATACACGAGCATCCTCTGGGAGTACATTCCTGCTTCCCGTCAGAGCTACTTCATAGATTTGCTGCCCATCTGCATGTTAACATTTTGTCTGGTTTTGCTTGTTCTTGCCTGTGAAATTTCATCACTTTGTTTAATTGCAAAAGTCAACTACTGTATTGAAGAGATTAATTACCCTATTGCTGCAAAAAAGTTTGACATTTAGTAGCTTAGAAGATACTTATGACCAAAGCAGTTCTTCTGAAATACAACATTCATTTGTAGAAATTCCCCATTGGGAAGGAGAAGAAATCAATGACACATGGAAGGTGCTAAAGCCCTGCTAAAATAGGATCTTAACTGTCCCTAAAATACTGAAATGTGCACAAATGATGAAAAACAGTTCAGAAAGTTAACAAATTTAGTCCTGGAGCAATGCAAGCACTATAAGACAGATTTACACTTCACTGAATATCTGATTATGTAAACTATCATAAATGGATTCAGTGTGTTAGAAGCCAACACTAAATCTTCTGCTGTTTACTGAAAAAAAGACAGTAGGGAACTATATATTAAAATGAAGATTGATTTCAGAAAGCTTAGTATAAATGAAATATGCTGGCATAATGGGTAAGCAGAAAGAAAGCATAAAATTAACAATCGTCAGCTCTTGCTCTAGGATTACAACTATAAACTAGAGAATGGCATTAACTGTAAAACTATTCCTTGAGGTGAACTGCAAAAGTTTTGATAGAGCTTGTCAATACTTTCTAGGTTCCTAGTTCAAAATCTGTACTGCAATTATCCCTGGTCATTAAAATTAATGCAAACGATCCTAAAAAATCCCATGCACAACCTCCTGGTTTTTTCTGCCAGGTTGGAACCCTGCAGGGCATGATTTCAGGGGCCAGAAAGATTTGGGGGCCAAAAAATGATTTGGAGTCATCCTGCACCACTCTGCTCTTGCCAACACCTTGGTGTTTCTCACACACAGCCTCAGCCAGCCAAAACATTTTGTGAGTTTTATCGCATTGTGCAATCTTATTTACACGCTATTGGAAAACGTGTCATTACCAGGCAGAGCTGAACATCTTGGCAAGATACAGCAGAGCCAGGAGTGCAGAGGCAGGCATCCCTGGCACCAGGTGTCAGCTGGAGCTGAGATTTTGCATTATTATCAGGAAGAAAACTCCAGTTCCTTAATATCTTACCCTCCAGGACTGTGTCAAATGGTGAAGAAGATAAGCATAAAACTTTTATTACAGAGCATGAAAGTGGATAACAAAGGGGAGAAGATTGTGCTATGGAGCACCTTGTTCTAGATGGGGCTTTTAATGACCTAGGAGAAACCACACCTTCAGGTTCCTCAGATGATTTTGAACCTGATCTTCTCCTACAGTGGGCAATCCTTCATTCTTCTGAGCCCTGTCTTTGCCTTCTGAGACTTGAGTGGTATGGCTTGAGCCCTTGCCAGTGAAGACTGAGGGAAAAAAAGTCATTGAGTACCTCAGTTTCCTCCACGTCCTGGGTAACCAGCTCTCCCATTTCCTTCCAGAGAGGGTCCACATTTTTCCTAGTCTTCCTTTTACCAGCAACATACTTTTCATGTTGCCCATGATGTCCTCAACCAATTTTAATTGTCTAGGCTTTAGCTTTCCTAACTTGATTCCTTGCTCCTTGAACATTTTCCCTGTGTTCCTTGTAGGCTACCTGCCTTTGCTTCCATCCTCTGAAGGCTTCGTTTTCGTATTTGAGTTTGTCTAGGATCTACTTGTTCATTCATGCAGGCTTCTTGGTGGGTTTGCCTGACTTCCTCTTTGTTGGGATGCTTGGCGGAGGTGATGCTTGAATATTAACGAGCTTACTTGAGCACTTCTTTCCTCCAGGGTTTTAACTCATGGTACTCTACCAAGCGGATCCCTGAAGTGGCCAAAGTCTGCTCTCCTGAAGTCCAGGGTAGAGAACTTGCTGCATGCCCTCCTCGCTGCTCTAAGGATCTTGAACTCCACCATTTCATGGTCACTGCAGTCAAGTCTTCCCTAGAGCTTCACATTCTCCACCCGTCCATCCCTGCCAGTGAGAACAAAGTCCAGCATAGCACCTCTCCTCATTGGCTCCTCTGTCACTTGGATCACTTAAATTGCCTTAACCCTTCTTTAAATCTATTTTCACTCAAATTCATTATTATTCTGAAAGAGTTTATATGTGATTGGATAAAAATGATGTATTTTTGTTGCTGTTAGGCCCTTCTTTTTCTCTCTCCCTTCCTCAATAGGAGTGTTTAGAAAAAGTGTTTAATGCTACAATACTTAAGAAGTAACCGATGGCATTAGAGATGAGATTACATATAATCATTTTTACTGGGCATATAAATATAAATAAATTTAAAAGCCCTCAGGGAACCAAATCCAGAAAAGAACATATCATGCTGCCTTTTTTGAAACTAGGTCTGTAAACCCATAGAATAGTATCACAGTTTAACCCCAGGCAGCAAATAAGCACCGTGCAGCTGCTGGCTCAATTTCCTCCTCACTGCATTGGGATGGGGAGGACAATGAAAAAAAGTAAATCTCATGGGGTGAGATAAAGAGAGATTAATAGGACAGCAAAACTGAGAGATTATAACAATAATAATTACTATTACAGTGTACCTTATACATAACTACTTTTTTTTATTACTGTTGATGTTTTAGTTTTATGAAGCAACTGATGCCCAATACAACTGCTCACTGACCAATGACTGAAGTCCATACAAATAGCAAACGCACCCTCACCCCTTCAAGTCCCCAGTTTATATGCTGAGCATGGCATTATATGGTATGGAATATCCCTTTGTCCAGCTTTCCTGGCTATACTCCCTCCCAGCTTCTTGTGCACCTCCCTGCTGGTAGAGCATGGGAAGCTGAAAGGTACTTGACTTAGCATAAACCCTACTTAACAACAACTAAAACATCAGTGTGTTATCAACTTTATTTTCATCCTAAATCCAAAACACAGCACTATATCAACTATTAGGAAGAAAATTCACTCTATCCCAGCAGAAACCAGGACATTTGGCGAAATAGCAATGATTTTTTAAAAGGTCAAATCAGCACTACTGTTCACTCACCTCAACATGTGGGATCCCAGGTGCACTGCATGCAATGTGCCAAAGTGGATAACATGTTAAAGCAAAAGGTCAAATGAATCTCCAGTCAGTTTACAGGTTTTTATGTCCTTGGCACTCCTAGGATTTTCCCTTTGCACGGTGTAATGGGAAAATCCCAGCACTGGAGATTTGGCACAGCAATACCAATTCAAAACCTCCACAGAGCCTTTCTAAGGTGACCCAAGGCTGAGGGGTATCCAGGTTATTCTGATTCAAGTATAAATTTTATTTTATGTTACTTTAGACTAGAAGCCTGGATTGGTTTGGAGGAGGAGGTAAAGGAAAGGCTGTCTAGGACCCTTTATAGAAAAAAGTATTGGAAGAAAATTTAAAAAATGGTATGAAAGAACCTCATTTTATCCTGTATTTGTCATGCACTAACTCCCTATATTAATTCATCCAGTGGATCTGCCCAAATGCTCTCTATGCAGCAAAATCATAGAAAAGGAAGAGCAGTAAGTCAGGTCAAGAAAGGTGAGAGGCTGCATCTGGATGGCAGAGCAAGTTATTTTGTCAGATCTCTAAATGCATATGCACTTGTTTCTGACTAACCTGGGGCAAGATTCATCACCCATCACTGTAGGTTGTCTGCAGTGTAGCCATCAGTGCCAGAGTGCGGAAGTGCAGGCTCTCTCCAGAGTCAGCAGGGGAGCAGGCACTTTTATAACATGACTCATCCTGTACTAATGCTGGTATTTAACCTACTCAAAACGAGTCGGGCCCTAGATGTGCTTGTTTCCCTCTGTTGACTAAATGGGAGCCTAGAACAAACAGCTCTCACATAGATGGCTGCGATATTGGCATCTGCAATGAGGTGAGATCCCACAACTGAGTCTTTCAATCTGCCTTAAAATGTGATCATGGGATGGATTTCTTATTCACATGAAGTAAAATTGAAAGGGAAAAAAACCAAGAAGGAAATGTTTCTGTGCCAGTCTAACTTGGTATCCCAGAGCCAAGTCACTCCCATCTTTCTCCAATAGCTGTGAGATAGGTGGATGGATAACTCACTGTCAGCACACAGACATATCCATTAGCCACAATGACAAAGTCATGAAACCTCTACTTCTGCTGTAGGTGTATAATTATTGCAAGAGAAAAATCTGAGACACAGGTATGATTCAGCTTCCCTTCAGGTATGTGACACATACAGTGTTAATCTGTAGAAGGAGTGGAAAACACTGAAACGCTCAGTGTTCAGCATTGGTGAATCAGACAATGAAATATCATGGATGTGGCAACAGAGAATTTGTGGATTGAAGCGTGTGGGGCAGCATATTAGAGCTTGATCTTTCACGGTGTTTTGTGCAAAAAAAAATAAAAAAAACTGTCTCTTATGACTTTGCTACTACTTTTAAGTGGATTCTTCCAGATGGTGTCTGGAGTTGCAGATTTTCTTCTTCTAAACAAATATTAAAATACCTCAGGGCACAGAAGCACACATTTACGTTATCTGCACAGCTTTTCCTAACCAGGTAGTGAATAATTACTTAGTGTACAAGAGAAATGCAGTTGTCATAGAGGAACTCAAATGTCTGCGTAAATCCAGTTCAGAATTAAACTGCTACCTAAAGATGTTTTAAGGAGGGTATTTAATTTTCTTTCTTATTCTAGCGTAACTAGTCAAAGATATATGAATGTTTAGATACTTTAAGTAAATATTCGTGGCTCCTCATGCATTGTTGTGATGTAAGTAAAACCGTTTTTATGCTTGGACTACCATCTGGCATTCACTCAGTCAAGAAGGAGGAGCAGTTAAATGACCCTTTAGGAAAACTTCATTGGAAAAGGCTGTCACCAAAGCACGGACCTGGAGTCAGTGCCAGGCAGGAGCTGTGCCATTCAAACCACTGCGTTTCCTAGGAAAAGGGCTGCAATTAGGACTTCCCCAGCACTGGGGTTGGTGATATCACCCATGTCCTTGGGAAATGCTGGAAAACACCAGTAAACAGGAGCAGGAAAAGCCACAGACACAGGCAGGGCTGGAACAAGCCACACAAAGAAATTAGGAAAAAGTTCTTCACTGAAAGGGTGACTGGCCATTGGAATGCGCTGCCCAGGGAGGGGGTGGAGTCGCTGACCCTGGAAGTGTTTAAGGGGAGATTGGATGAGGCACTGAGTGCCACGGTTTAGATGATGGGTTGGTGTTAGTGTTGGTGTTAGTGTTGGGTTATAGGTTGGACTCGATGATCTCAGAGGTCCTTTCCAACCTTATGATACTGTGAAACTGTGATACCATGAAATTAGTTTATTTCAATGTGACTTACTCTTGGGTAAACCCTGTGGGATGCTGCTTAACACCTGAATATTCTTCCCAGCACAGCATAACAGGCAGCTTTTTACCCAACCTTTTCAGAACTTCAATCTGACCCATAGCAGCTCTTTCTTTCCTTACTTTTAATGTTTACCTCTTCTCCAGTCTTCTGCAGCTTCACACATCCTCCAAGATAGTCAGTTCTTCAATGGAGCCCCAGCAAGGCTGAGAAACTCTGGTTGATGGATAAAGGGATCCATGCAGGTCTGTGGGAACACAATGTGGAGATGGTCTAAGGTCTTTTCACAGACTTAGCTCAGATCCAGTTGGACTTCTGGGGGTCTCATACTGGACAGAGCTTGAAATATCTCACACTGCACCTAAGCTGATGATTCTCCTGGAGCTCAACAGGGAATATGATATTGGTACAAACATACACAGTTAGCTCATATCCAGCTGGGCTTTCTGAAAGAAGGCCTTAAGTTTGTCTTGAATAGAAGTTGTTGGACTGTTCCCAGACCCATGTGACCCTGGAATCTGAAATGCTTTGTTCCTGTGGTGCCTGTAATAATGAGCTGTGTCAAACACTACCTATCTCTGCATCTGTGGCACGGATAATCTCCAAACTAGATAATTCAGTCACAGATGTCGAGAGCTGGTTTAAGCCACAAACACTTCTGTGATTGCTTCAGTCATATCTCTAAGTACTCTAGGCTGATTTTCATTAGACCCAACCAAGCTGAAAGCATCTAATTGAAGGAGTACTGTCTAATCTGTTCCTTTTCTTCTAGTCTAGTTATCTCCCTTTTGACACTGCTGTTAATTGTATTAAACATCTTATAGTAGTTAGTCTTTTTAGTGAGGGTGGACACAGAAAAAAAGTCTTAAGTAACGTGAGTGATCATGGATGTCCTGCTGGAAGGAGGACTTGCTCTCAAAGGGATGGTTGCATTGGCAAGATCTACCAGTCATTTTGCAGGCAAACGTAAGCTGATATGTGCTGTGAAAACACATCCTGTCTTCTGAGGGATTTCTTCTTAGAAAGAAGAAGCCTAAGCACCACTGTGCCAAAGCAGTACAGGAGCATGGGACTGTCGGCACAAACCATCACTGAAAAGAAGAAGGGTGCATAGAAAACAATCAATGGACAGCCATGAAATCCTGAGCTCAGTCTCCTCGGATTATGCTTTCACCCACAGGCTAAAATGCAGAAAGGAAAGGTAACAGGTGTTAGAAAGAGAAATCAGTAATAAACCCAATGCAAGCTTAATATTTGGTACTTCCCTTGATCTTACTCTCCATCTCCTGTGTCCTTTCTGCTGGTCTTCAGCCTGTTCAGTTTTAACAGTACAACTGCTCCTTGCCAACTGGCCTTTGTGCCAGGGAATGGCCATAGGCACATTTAATATGCTAGTATAAACACAGCTTCAGTTTCTTTGTGCTGTGGTTCCTCTCTCCGTGCTTTAAAACCTTTTTGGTAACAGTTTGCTTGTGAGTGTATAGGTATTTTAGACAGCAATTTATGGACTTAGCAGAATCCATTGTTTTATTTTCCTAGAATGAGTCCACTGTAAATACTCAGGTGTCCTGAGGCTTTATATGCACCTCCTGCAGAGTGGGTATAGCAGCTAGCCATGGGCACCCACGCTGAGTGTTTGGGTTAAGCAAGAAGCAAATCCTACATTTGCAAACACTCCTTCTTATCTTGCACTGAAAGTCCAGAGATCTACCCGAGCTGGCACCTTGTGGAAGCAACCAAGCATTTCTTGGCCATTCAAAGCATGTTGGCAAGTTATGATCTTGAATTTGCTAATACTGTTTTGGTTTGAGAGTTGACATAATGAGACTGTCATCTGAACAAGAGAAGCGGGAGTCACTCTTATGTCCTATAATTCCTGTGCTTATGGGCTCTGCCTGCATTTTGTCCTCAATTCCACAACAGGACTGCTGTACAGTCAAACCAGCTGTATGTTGGAGAGCCAGGGAAATACTAATGCCCAATTTAACATGCAGCTCATGTGCCTTTAAGTAGCAGTGAGAGCCGAGCCAAGCCATTCACTGCAGTAATTTCTGAACATATGTGCACAGCCCCCCTCCTCCCCTGAGCCCTCCCAGCTGGGAGCCGTGAGCGCACACAAGCTGGCAGAGGGGCTGAGGATTGGTGCAGCTCTCTGTCATTTCACAGTCACCCCACTGACGTCTCCTCTGTGCTGCTGACTTGATTCCATTTGTAGCCAAAGTAATTATAACATGGAGAATCAAGAACTGTTAACAATTTAGGTTAAATATAATTTAATGCCTGGAGATTACCACACTTAGATGATATTTCACTTCACATGAACCATGCAGAGAATGTGAAGAGCCTGCATACTTCTGTTAAAGTAGTTCTGGACAAAAGAAAGACTGACACTGTTTTCCTCAGAATCTATTAAATGCTTCAGCGACTTTGGCATGAGTTTCTAATCTGTCATTCCTTCTGAAATTTCACATGCAAGAAAGGGATATATTTGAGAGCAGAGATTCAAAATCCATTCTTTTGGGCAGTGGTGAGTGGGGGGAGGATCCGTATATCTTAAAGAAGGACAGCTTAAAATCCCTGATCATCTCTAGGGGATTGCTTGGACCCTTGAAGAAACTATACCTAATAATTCACTGGCAGTGTCATTATATCTGTAAATGGTGGAAGATAGTGGAAAATGTTGCTGTTGTAATGTCTAGGAAGTAGTCACACAAGCCTAGAAATTCAAAAAGTCCATTGCAGAGTGCTCTTGTGCTGCTGGGATGTCTGCCAAGCAGAGCATGCAGATTTTTGTTGCTGAGCTTTTGAATAATGAGAAAATGAATGAGACTGCTCGACCTAGCAGGCACTGCCCCAGAGCACCTAGAGGTCAGTCAGCACAGCTATTTCTGGCTATTCAAGGGTTTAGTAGTAGGAACTTACTGTTTGTAAAGCACTTTGGGGGAATTATTTTCCAGGAGACTGTTGCAAGGGCACTGCTGTCCACCGCATTTGCCAAGAGGCTTTCAAGCCAACTTAGATTTAAACTAGCTGGGATCTGCATAGTAATTTTCTTGAAGGTGTCTTGACAAGAATCTCAGTCCTTGTATGGAGGTTTTCTGCAAAGGATGAGTGCTAGCATAAGAACCAGCATCTGTGGCTGACTAACAATGACAAAAATGGTTCTGGCTGTAAGTAAAAAAAGTCATGAACTAATCACACAAAGAAGGTTATGATTATCCTGTAACGTGAGGAAAAGATCAGCTATGCAGAGTGCTTTCTAGCCTGCTCAGGGTTTTCCTGTCATTTGGCATGGTTAGCCTTCCAGAGGTGCCCACAGAAAGAGCTGTTCTTCAGCGCTATAATTTCATAGCTCATATAATTTAATACCTATTAAAACTTTTCAGACAGGCTGTAGTGTTTTAATGGCAGTAAAACTGAAGATGACCATTCCACACGTGGTCATTAACTAAAGTCCATCACATTAATATCACTTATTTTATTCACAAAGGTATAAAATTACATAAACTATGTTGATTGAGCAATGTCCACGAGTTCATATTTATCATGTAAAACAGATCAATACAACTGATATCAGATCACAGAAGCAAGAAAAAAAATTATCTCTGATCAAGACTCTTCCATGTGGCTCTTGGAAGCACAAGAACACCAGTATTTTACATATTTCAAATATTTCATGTTTAGAGCAAGACTAAGCTCTTCACTCTGAACTGCAGGATTTGTAGTGTTGTGATGGACTTAATTATATGGTCACATAGGCTACTGAAAATATTGTTTTTCTAATTAGAAGTGGTCACCCAAAGTCAATGTCTGACTTTGCATCATGGGATGGTTGCCAACTCTTTCTACTCTGAATTAGTTTTCTGCCTGGAAGGATTTGGAATCCCTTTCCAGTCATATAGACTAGACCTGGAGACCCATCAAATGCACATTCACTGATATGGCTAAGAATGTGTTGGGACTTGCCACAAGGAGGAAAGAGCAGTGAATCACTGCAAACACACCAAAACAAAGGGAAAGACAAATTACATTAGTGTGGATCATGGACTACTTCTATTGTGCACTAAATAGACCCCCAACTGAAAGAAGACTTAACCTGGTGAAGTAAGAGAAAAGTGCTGTGTATTCACACGGGTTATCTGAGGCGAACTGAAAGGTTTCAACAGCAACCTACACCTGGGGAACCACAGGCACGTCAGCCTGACCTTGGTGCCGGGGAAGATTAAAGAGCGAATCACCCTGAGTGTGCTCACAAGGCATGTGGAGGACAACCAAGGAACCTGGCTCAGCCAGTATGGGTTCATGAAAGGCAGGTCGTGCCTGACCAACCTGATGTTCTTCTATGACAAGTTGACCTGCCTAGTGGATGAGGGAAAAGTGAATGTTATTCACCTGTACTTCAGTAAAGCCTTTGACACTGTGTCCCGTAATATTCTCCTAGAAAAGCTGGAGGCCTATGGCTTAGACAGGTGTACTCTTCACTAGGTGCAAAACTGGCTGAATGGCCAAGCCCAGAGAGTTGTGGTGGATGGAGCTAAATCCAGTGGTGTTCCCCAGGGCTCAGTGTTGGGGCAACTTTTGTGTAATATCTTTATCTATGATCTGAATGAGAGGGTCAAGTGCTCCCTTAATAAGATTGCAGATGATGCCAAATTGAGTGAGAGTGTCAATCTGCTCAAGGGTAGGAAGGTTCTGCAGAGGGACCTAGACGGACTAGATTGATGGGCCCAGATCAGTTGTATGAGGCTTAATAAGACCAAGTGCTGGGTCCTGCACTTGAGTCGCAACAACCTCCTGCAGTGATACAGGCTTGGGGATGTGTGGCTGGAAAACTGCCCAGCATAAAAGGACCTGGGAGTGTTTGTCAACAGCTGGCTAAATATGAGCCAGCTGTGTGCCCAGGTAGCCAAGAAGGCCAACAGCATCCTGACTTGTATCAGCAATAGTGTGGCCAGCAGGGTAGGGAAGTAATCATCACTCTGTAATCAACACTGGTGAGGCCATACCTTGAATACTGTGTTCAGTTTTGGACCCCTCATTACAAGAAGGATACAGAGCTGCTGAAGCACGTGGAATGAAGCAACAAAGCTGAAGGTTCTGGAGAAAAAGTGTTAAGAGGAGCAGCTGAGGGAACTGGGGTTTTTAGCCTGGAGAAGAGAAGGTTGATGGGAGACCTTATTGGTCTCTACAGCTCCCTGAAAGGACGTTGTAGTGAGGTGGGTATTGGTCTCTTCTCCCAAGTGATAGGTGATAGGACTAGAGGAAACGGCCTCAAGTTGTGCCAAGTTGTGAGATTGGATATTAGGAAAAATTTATCTACTGAAAGAGTGATGAAGCACTGTAACAGGCTGCCCAGGGAAGTGGTGGAATCACCATCCCTGGAGGAGTTAAAAAAATGTGTAGATGTCGCACTTCTGGATCTGGTTTAGTAGACACGGTGGTGTTGGGCTGATGATTGGACTTGATAATCTTAGAAGACTGTTCCAACCTTAATGATTCTATGATTCTATGATTCTATGAAACTGGAGATCTATGAGGACTGTTCACCAGGAAAATAATTGCACTTCCACTCAAAGCAAATGATATGAAAAATGAAACTACAGCAGAAAACAAGGTCTAAAATCCACATCAAAGGAAAGGAGGAAGTGCACCATGATGGAATTGCCTAAGAAAGATTTAAGCAATTGAAGCAAATAAGGCTCCAGTCCCAAAAGGGTCTTTGTACAATTATTCTGAAGAGAAACCACAGTGCCATTAAGTTGAGCTAGCTGGTTTCTCTCCTAGTTCTTCATTCATTGACTATACCTTCACAGTACATAATACTAATGAACAAATAAATTAATGACAACTAGCACTTGTAAACATCAGTGATTGCAGGAAAGAACTTGACAATGATGCTGCTATAGTAAGACACTGAAATTTTTCAGATTTCATCATAAAATATTTCATGTTTTCCAAAATCAGTACACTAGTAATTAAATGATTGCTTTGATGTCACTGCTGGCATAGGTGAAGGTACATCATCTCCCTGCAGTATCTCATGCTGCTATGCAACAAATATCTGGCACAGAGATTGCAATCCCAGGGGTGTTGGGCAGTCTCAGTTTGCTGGGGATATCCATTCATCAGCAGATGAGAGACAACAAAAGACAAACAGTTTAGTCAGAACAGCAAAACAACAAGGTCTTACAATCAATGGGTCAAAAAACATGCTATGAAAATAAACAGGACCTTATGTGGCACCGCTGTTCTAGAAGTAACTGCAAGCATTGTTGTCACATTTATTTACCCAGGCAGTATATCTCACAGCTCCTGTGACTCTCTCTGTGGTGCCGGGCTCTTATAGGCAAAGGAAAGACTGCCGGTGAGAGCAGACTAACACTTAAATGTCTTCACTAAACTGTGGATCAGGGAGAAGCAATAGGTTTATTGCACTGTTTAAGCAACTTTCAGTTGGAAACTTGTATCAGATAGTCATAACAAAATTATGAAACAAAGAACAATGACAACTGAGTTATATCCAGTTGCCAATAGCTGACCAAAGGCAGAGATAAGAAGGCAGAATGCATTAACCGTATCCTGACAATACTGAACAACATACTTGTCGATCCAATGGCCAGAGGAGAAGATGTTGACCTGAGGAATGACTTTGCAGGATGTGAAGGACTGAAGAATTGACCCCACAGATTAGCAGATGGCTCAAATTAAAAGTATTGCTCTATGATAGGATTAGTTAGGGGCAAAAGACCTCTGCCTTATGTCTCAGCACATGTGAGGAGTGGATTGCTTTAGAGCACCTTTGTATGCTGGAGTTTTCTTTGTACAGAAACCAGGCACATAGTCCTCCCACATTAAGACTACTGTAGGCAGCCTGGAGTTTTCTCTTATGACCAGTTTTCCCTACTTTACAAATTTCAAATCTATAAACCCGCCAATGGTTGCTTTAGAGTCCTACTTCTGGCATACTCATGTGCTTACTAGAAAAGATTTTCAGGTACAATCCATTCAACCAGGTTTTTGCTTTCCATTGAATGTGCCAAGAAATTCATCACACCTCACCAGCTGTAACAGTACCTTTTGTGATCTCCCCTCATAGAAACAGGATTTAAAGTATTTCTTTATTGCAATTTATGCACAGATTTGGACTGTGTTTAAACCAAAAAGGAGACTTAGGATGGTTATCCTAACCATCTAAGCTAAATAACCCCTTTAGATGGGTTTTAGCAATATAAAAATTTTATTCCTCATGCATATTAAGGATCTGAGGTCTCTTAGTATTGTAACCCAACAGAGTCCATTTCCAACAAAGAAGATTGCTTTTCCTTAACTCATCAAATATTTGCATTGAACTATGTTAAGAAAGCGTTCATCATAAAGGGATACAGTCATAGGGTAGTAATAATTACACCAAGAAGCTCTGCAAATTTTAGCATGCTGTTCACATGTATATCTTTAAAAAAAAATACCTGCTAAATGTCAATGTTTTTGTCCATTTTCCTCCCAAGGCCTATTAATGTGTGGTCTTCTATAACTACATTAAAGATCATAGGAAATTACCGCAGAACTTGTCGCCCATCTCTTTCACAAGTTAATGAAGGAACTCAATAAATACATACATAACTATAAGACAAAAGGAAGGAAAAAAAAAGAATAGGTGCTGGCAGGAGGATAGAAGAGAGGAATTTTCTCTTGTTTTGTGCTAAATCCAGAAGTATACCTTCACTGCAGGTTTTTAACAACAGTGTAGAAAAAAGCGTATCTCAGGCGAAGAATGAAGACAACTTAATTGCCTTAGTAGTACAGAGGTTTGGACTAGCTGATTGTTTCAAATCCCTTCCACAAAACTTAGAATGTTTTGGGCTACTTTTCTTTTTCTGATGAGTTTTGTCTCTGAGGAGTTAATGGCCCTGACAGGAAAGAGAACGAGAGCAGGCTGCAGCCACCTCATCCCAGGTTTTGCTGTTGGTGGCTCACCCAGAAGGGAGTCCTTCAAGGGTTTGGGAGCAATGCTTTGTGGAGACCAGACAGCTTGTTTCAAGCCAGATGAGTTCCCAGAGCCAGTTTGTTGCTTTACCACACAGGTGTGTGTGCTGCCAGAAAGGAAGAGTCAGAGTATGTCAGAGTACATGTCCGAGAGCTGGGGGAGCTGGACTTGATCTGCAGTCAGATTTAACCTGGCCATGGTTAAACACCATGGCTGGTGTTCAGGCATTGGTGTTACTGGAATTGAAGTGTTATGTTTTCATTATAGATCTGGTTTGTCGCTGAACTTCAGTGCACAGAAGCCATTATTTAGATGTCCAGTTCCACTCAACTTCAAAATTAAATCACAGGTCTGGATCGAGGGTCTCTTCAGTGTGCTTTGAGCCATGAAGCTGGTCAAACTTTGTTACAGCAATAGTTAAACAGAAGGGACACACTGGGCAGGAGGCTCTGATATATGTGGTCCCTCAGGTTACTACCTCACTCTCCTCTTCACTGTGTATCTAGGAACCCACTGACATGGTTTGGCTTGTAATAGTGTAGCTATTCTGTTTCTTCAACATCAACTGTTCCCTTTTTCCCACTCAAGTAGGAATCCACCAATACTTCTGTACACTTGGTTTTGGACTCTAGCCTCTTCCTCATTTACTTTTAGAGAATTCTGCATCGCAATTTATGTGTATAATGCATTGTTAATTACATTTTAAATTAAGCACACAAAAAATCAAGATCTGATGATCTGTTTTATCAAATCAAGCTGTGTATTATTAACAGCTATTATAAAATAAATGGAATATGTAGATAACTCTCACCATTTCAGTGGCTCATTTACAGAGCCATTAATTCTCTGGGATGCAGTGAACATAAAAATAGGGACCAAGTTGCTCATGCTAAGTATTCAGACCCATCCTTTGTCATCTTTTCCATCAGGTTCCTGCTCAAGCACACCAGAAGCTGAAATTTCCTATGACGTAATGACAACCTGGTATTTTATACCTTAAACTTTATGTCTTTTCTCTTACTTACCGAAGTGTAAGCTTTAAGTAATGGCCTTTTCTAGGAAAAAATTGAGCACAAGAAATCTGAATTTTATTATCTTGATATAGTATCTGGGTCTTTCTTTTCTATCCCTCAAGAAGAACAACAGTACAATTAGTAGAAGATGCTACAATATCCCATCCTGAGTAGGACTTCAGAAGAGTTTTGTGGCCAGCCCTTTTCCATGAATACCCCTCAGGCTGCTGCTCAGAGCACTCTCAGGGGAAGCAAGGTTCAGGTCCCACATGCAGAAATGGGGATTACATGTAAGACTTCTGCGCAGAATGAATTGTGGATATCTCTCTGATATAGGCTTCAGGATCCAGCATCCAGCTAAAAGTACTGGGCACATTTTTCTCAGATACACAAATAATTCGGGAATAACTAAAACAGCACTTGGGGACAAATTTTCTATTTGCAAAAACCAAAAACTTACCCAGCTGCAGCTGCAAATATCCTGTGTCTTGCTTTCCATGCTTAGTGATACATCTGTGGGGAAGTAAGATGCTTTCTAGAAACAAAGTTAGTTATTCAGTAACAGTTCTTAAAGTGATCAAAAAGAAAGGTGTAAGCTACTTTATTTTTTTAATACAAAAGATCTGTTCTTTGAGTTACAGATGAAACCAAACAGAAAGTCAAACAAACTAAGGATCAGCTTCAACAGTATGTACAGGCTTCTGCTGAGACAGAAACGAGTTATTTTCCCAAACAGTAGCAGAGCCCGCCAAGATAAATCATTTTATTAAAAACAACCTCCCTGTTGCTTGAGTCAATTGTCAGTATTTTTAACTTCAGACTAAGAACTGAACTTTCTCTGGGGAGATAAAAAACAAGCTGTATTTGAGTGGTTCTTTTATTTAAATGAAATCAGTATAGCAGTAACAGTAGAGATAAAAGAAACAAAGAAAAGAAAGACAAAAGCAAGAAGTAAGGGAAGGCTCTTATTAGCATTAATATAATTTATTTGCTTTGAGTCCGTGCCTAAGATCACCAGTCACGAAGCGATACCCCATTATATGAGGGACTGTGAAATCACAAAAGAAAAGGACAGGGTGTGCTCTAAGTGGTTCACCGTTTAAATACAGCACAGCAGACAACAGGTAAGTAATGAACAATGGAGGAGTACAAGGACAAGGATTCCTGCACACATCATGCCTGATGTGGTTGTTACCAAAGGATGACTTCCAGATGGGCTCATGGAGGTGGCTCTGGGGAGCTCCCCTCAGCAATGTCAGTCATGGGCTGATACTTGGAAGTGTCTGCTGGCAGATGTGACAACAGGATGGTGGATGGTGAATGGTGGATGGTGAATGGTGGATGGTGGACATCTTCAGACCAGACAGGAGATGAAAAGAAGCACTTATGGTGCTTCCTCAAGACTCATATTGAGATAGGTCTTGTGAGTGAAAGCAAGGTTTATGAAACAGAAAAGAAAGGGCAATGGAGAGGTGCTAGAAACATGGCTCAGAGAGCTGGGAAATTATTTCTTTGCTCCTCAGTGGTAATTGGAGGGCTCTCCCAGTTCAGATAGGACATGTGGCCCTTCTTTTCAGATGAATGAACCTCCGCTTTCTTGGGGAGATCAAACAACAAGCCTGACATCAAGTTGAGAACCGAGTCAATGGGACTCCTGCTTTGAATTCCTTAGGTGTCTATTAGAAAATAGAAATTGTCCAGCTCCCTGAGCTGGGCAGGAAGGAGCACTCCAAACAAGCCAGATCACCTGGTGGTAGAAATTACAGCTAAGGGTCAAACCAAAGAGAGGAGATAAGGATTTTCAGAAAGCAGAGATAAGTCAAAGCACTACTGCTCAGAACAGCTTAGCTAGACTTTTATTTTCTACCACTTCCAGCTCAGAAAAAACACAGGGTTTGCCCACAGTTTCACCAAGGTTTTTATTTTCCTCAGATAAATTGAAGTTTTTAACAGGACAAAAATCTGCAAAAACTGAACTTCAAACAAATTAAGGACAACTAAAATAGAGTTCTCAAAACAAGGTTCCTGGAGCATATTGCGCCCTGTGTTGTGCTACAGAGATTCAGTTGCCCCAAACATTTTCCCACCATCCCAGGACAGTACCACCCACTGCAATTACCACTCTCCTTAACAATTCTCTGTCCCTTTCCTTCAGGTAAACAGGTTCATTTGTTCCTGCTCATGACAGTGTCTTTAGCAGCACCTGAGTGCCTTCTATCTCCTGGCCAGCTGGCTGAGGCCTCCAGGCAGAAGCCAAGTCTCTGTCAAGTCCTGCTGCTGGCAACGTGGGCAGGAAACTCAAGTGTTAGTCAGGATGAATCACCCACCAGAAATGCTTCTCTCTTTCTCAGTTGACTCTGCGTAGAGCCAAGTAGGCTTGCCACTAAAATCTCTTGCTTAAATGTGTAACCTAGGATGAAAATAGGTACCTGTAAGACTTTCACTTGTAATATAGTTTTTCTTACACTTCCCTTTGTTTCTAAGATTGTAAACCACACTTTTGTTTAAATTCTTAATGCAAAGATTTGGGCCCTTTTTTTTGACAGAAAGCTGCATGTCACTGGAAGAGCAAAACCTACCACGTTTCTGAGAATGTAAAGAAAAATAACAAAAAGCATAAAACAATGATTCACCTTTGTGTGCTTAAACATCTGGGGGTAAACCCACCTATTTTTAATGTGTAACTGAAGAAAGTCATTGTTTACGAGGTGATGTTGTGAGAAAAACTAATGATATGAAAGACGTTGCATTCAGGGAGAAGAGGACAACAAAGTCACTGAGATAAAGCCATCAGTGATCAGGGGAAGGAAGAGAGGGACTCCAGAAGAAATGCTGGAGAAAAGGTAAATAGGTTAACAAATCTGGCAGAGCATGTAATGGTACTGATATAGCACTGAATTTAAAAAAATAGTCACAAGATCGTGGAATCCTATAGGAGGGGAGTGACAGGAAGTAGAGAGGACATTTTTTCCCATCTCCCAACCTCAGCATAGCACTGATTATACATAAATCAGCCCTTACTGGTATATTATAATCTGTTCCTAAAATACTGCAGGTCTCCTAGGCTGTCTGTTCCAGAGCTTAGTTACCCTTAAGTTTGTCCAAAAGTCTTTCTGCTTAACTTGCTGCCCTACACTTGGTATACACACAGTTTGGCCCCTTTCTCTGTGTAGCAACTTTTTCCCCATCTTCATCCCCGTCTTCTCTAGACAAACTGAACTAAGTTCTTTTTCTTCCTACCAGGCCAGTTTTTTTTTGCCTCCAGGCAAAACACTTCTCCTTCCTCAGGACAATGTACAGTTGGAGTTGTGAATTGTGGTACTCAAAAATGGACAAAATTTCAGAAGTCTTGAAAGGATGAATAAAGTGGAGGAAGAAATACTGACTGTACCTTACTTATGACTATACTGATTGCATCTTAGTTATGACCTTCTTCCTATATCTGAGTGTGGCATCTGCCTTCTTTCACAGCAGCACCAAGTCTATGACTCATATATATCTTTAATCAGCAGCTCTATCTCTGCAGAGCTGCTGTTCAGGCAATTACTCAGTTTGTATTTGTTTAGTTGCATCAAGAGACCTTCCTCACTGCTCTAGGGGCTAAACCACTTAAATTTGCAGGATAGCCCTTTTCCTAGGCCAGCCAAGGGCTCTGCGCTTTAAGGTCTTCCAAGTAAAGGCCTCCACTCTAAAAGACAAGGAAGAATAAATCATGACAGGGAGAAATGTGAAGAAGACTGCCAATAAATTTGCCACTACAGAGGAGCAGTCACTGTTACATGGATGGAATGTATTCCTGAGAAATCGACATAATGCAGTATTATTTCCAGAGTTCAATAACACTTGCCAGGCAGAGACAGGCAGACCCGTGCTTGACTGGATCACAGGTGAACTGCAGAGTACATCTGCCCATGACAGCTCGAGGGAGACAACTTCAGACTAGAATCACTTTCAGATTTGCATCTGTGAAGTCCAGGGACTAGACTGTCTTTAGCTTTCTGATGTTCTCCAAGAGATCTTGAGTGTTGGAGAGCTCCAGAGTGACCTTGCAGATCAATACCACTCTGCTGAATCCAAGCAGTTATTTTAATTGATATTAGCAAGGGGCATGGGTGACATGGTACCCATTAGGATCTATTTTGGTGGCATTCCCCACTGTTTAATGTTGAAGAGGGATACTTATGTTTAAGCTTTAGCTTGGTTCCTTGGCAGAGGTTTTTGGAGTACCTCTAGGAGCTGGAATACTGATGATGAGCTTCACTAGTAGCCATTTGGGGCCAGGAAATTTGGAGCAGGGTTGTACTGTGCCAGAGTTAAACTCAAAGACCTCTTATCCAGTTGCCATCTGGCCAATGGGCAAGTCCTTGTACCATCCTAAAAGGCAGTCTCCTTGCTAATACTGGTAATACTTGCTCTTTTACCTTAAGGTCACAGTTAACATCCAATGAGCTAAAATCCTTCATTTCCACCCATACACCCTATAGGGAACAGTTTCAGGCCGAGCTTGGAGAGTTGTGTAGAGATCGTCAACTGACACAGGCCAAGATCACGCCAGGCAGTGCACCAGCAGTTAAACAGCTGGGATAGTTGAGGGTTGAATTCACTAGTATAGGTGTCACCTTTGGTGCTGATATGGACTGGGTTGGAAAAGCAAAGCCTGGGGCTCTGTTAAGACACAGAAAATTTTAATGAGAAGAAAATTCTGCAGATATTCTTCCCCGGAGTTTTCTGCTAAATGCTGGTTTTAGATTCCAGGGTTAAACACTCTTGAGAGTGTTGGAGGTTTACCTATAGCAAATGGGTTGTCTAAACGGTGCACCCCAGAGGATGCCCATACAGCCTCCTGCTCTGGGTGTGGTCACCCAGTTTGGACTTCAAAGGAAACTTCAAAAAACAGACGGTGTCCATATACACCAGGGCTCAGGGAAGACTGGAGGCTCAGCAGCTCCAGGGATCTGAATATCAAAGATTCAATAAAAACACCTCTACTTTTTCAGAGAGAAATCTGCCAAAATGGGGAGAATGAATGAAAGGTGTAACTCAAGTTAATATCCAAGTCGAAAGCCAAAGGGTAGATCAAAGAAGGCTTCAGTCATAAAAAGAGCTCTATCTGGATGTGCAAAGGGATCTGAGGGTGCATGAGGAGTGACCAACTATACATTAGGCATGGTCGTGGCCTGACAGGGTGGAGGCAGGGCATGTTTTTTCTTGATGACGATTAGGCTAGAAAAGACTATGGCCACAAGATGTGGTGCCCAGTCAATTTGAGACTTATCCCCCATGTCGGTACAGCACTACCATACAGAGAGGGAGGCTGCAAAATGAGGTTTTGGGAAGGTCAACAGTAATTAAGTTGGAGAGGACACAGAGAGAGGTCATCAGGGCAGGCACACTCCCGCTCTCCTCCCAATGCTGACAGATGGTGCTGCTGCTGACACACTGCTGCTGCCTTTTTAAAAAGCTTATTGAAAGGAAGAAAACAGCACAATAACAGCCATGGATTTTGCTTTCTCGCCAACATATTTGGTGTCTTTCATTCAGACTTAAGCCTGACATTTCATATTACTATTCAGTGTGTGAACCTGTTCCATATAAGAAGATAAAAATAAAACCTGTGTTGAAACACAGGGCTAACACTGTGTAGCTCCATTTTCCACCCAAATAGAAAGTGTTTTCAGGTTGACTTGGCCTTCAGAGCAGTGTGGGGTGGCCCCTGTTTGGGACCTCCCATGTACCTCACATTACTCACAGGTCCAGGCACCAGCTCATTTGCAAAGGCAGTCGGATGTCCTGGAAGGACTGAAAAATGAACACCTCAAAGGTGAAGGCAGGAGCTGGCCCACAGGATACATGTTGATCCTGATTACATATTCAGAAGTCCTGTATGTGGTGTCTTTCCTTTGTAGATCCAAAAGCTATTCAAAAAAAGTGATCATCTTTACCCTTGTTTCATATATGGAAATGCAAAGGGTACAAGTTTATGTGATGTGTTCATGTCCACATAGGAATTGCTGGAAAAGCTGAGAAAAAGTGCCGTACCCCCTTGCACCCAGTCCTATATCTTGAAAATGTCCACAGCTGGTGATTGCTTCCAAAGGCAGGACTTTGCTGAGCAGCTTTGCCCCGTCTTGCCTTCAAGTTAGATTTGGATCAAGATGGTTGTGCCAAAAGAAATTGCTGTCTTTGAAGATGTTCTTTCAAAGGAATATGAAGCAGATCTGTTTTACATTAAAAAGTCCAGCCAAACAAAACCATTCATGTCTGCTTATCTCCTTTCAACTGTGATGGAAAGAAGGCCTGAACTGTTAACTATGGAGAGTCCAAGAGAAGTTGAAAGGAGTAGAGAAAAAGTAGAGACCCCACTACGGGAATTCCTGCTACCCATGCTCATGGTTGTATTTGGCTTTGGCCTGTCTCCCTTTGCCAGATCTCTTTACAGACACTGTGAGGATGTTCTTTTGCAGTTCAGGTAAGGCAGCCATCCTCTTGCACCCCACCTCACCTCACCAGTTCCCTCTGAGACTGCTGAGGTTTGGAAGGGAAGCACGTGCAGTGCATTAGCATCACCCAGCTCTGATTTACAAGTAAATCAGCACAAGTGATCAAACCCCCACTGGTTTGAGAGAATAGCGGTTGTTTCATCTTTCCAGTGCTGGTGTGCAGGAAGACACCTGTGCTCTGGTTAAACTGAGTTGGGGGAGGCAGGCACGAGGGAAGGAAGGAAGGAAGGAAGGAAGGAATGAACAAACAGGAGATAACTGTGTTTGCAGACACCATGTGGGCTGACTTTGGCTTACATTCATTAGAAGTTATTTTTAGTTGTATACACATTCCTAGGCCAGATGTGTTCATAAAATAGGAGTCTAGTAGGTATAAAGAATGAACCCAAACAGTTGCTGCTTTCATAAGCTCCTGAGCAGTTGATTGTCATCAGAGCCCAGGGCCTTCTGCTGTGTCAGCTCCATCCCAGCCAGTCCCTGACATCCTCAGCCCTGCAAACCCACTACTAAGTCACCTCTGATTCTCCTCTGTGAGTACTGCAGTTTTGCAGGGACAAGACAGCCAAGGTTTATGTTTACTAATGTATGCTTCATGCAGTGTTAACAGCCTGGATTTGCCATGAAAACCGATGAGCAAAGGTTGAGCTAAGATCTTCCCTTGGATCTAGCTCCACTTTGGGTTTGGTTTCTGGAGTCAGCTTAATGTTATTGCAAAATCTCTGGGCTTTCTTCTGCTGGGATTCTTTTAAATGTTAGTGGAATTTTGAAGTTTTAGCTGTACAAAAAACATCCCCCTAGGTTAAAGCTGTTGGGAGGAGGTGACGCAGCATGCAAAGCAGGCAAAAGAAAGTCTAAAGCAGTGTATCCAAAGGGCTAATTAAATGGGACCCTGACCATTAGTGAGACTATTCTCAAAACATCAGTATATGTTATTTGTAAATTTATGAAAAAGTAATTCATATCATCTATTTAAATTGTCTCGTTATAAATTACTTATCTTCTGTTTGCTTAGATACATTTTTTTCCTCAAGAAGATAGTTTGCCTTTGAGCAAACAGATATAACTCTTTTGTTTGTGTAATTGTAAATCACCCTTCCATGATCCTTCTTTCTACACAGATCCTAACTCTGTCCTCTTTGTTATTAATAGAGTTTTGCTGGGTACTCCCAGTGCCAAAGAAATCAGAGAGATATAAAATGCACTGTAAATTAAACTTTCCCTCAGACATAAACAGACAATAATTTATTTGTTGCAACATCTGCGTAAAGTGGCTTTCAGGAGATTTTTTTTTTTTACAGATTTCTTGTAATATTTACACATGGAGTGCAAGGCAGTATTAAACAGACCTCATTTCTGCAGTGAGAGCACACTGAGCTCTTAGCTCACACTGAGTGCTGCTACAGGCAGGTTTGGTGCCACAGTGGTCACAGTGGGAGGGGTGGCACGGAGCTCCACTGAGCAAGGATGGTGCTAAGAGCTAGGGAGCTCAAACCTTCGTACCACCAAATTGAACAATTGTCCAAGAGCTCATCCATTCTCATTCTCAGCCCTGGGTGCAGAGTTTGCAGTTGGAATAAGAGGAAGCCTGCAGTGGAGTTGGAGAACACTGCGGAAGCTTTGGCGCTGACCACATGCTCCTTGCCAGAGCCAGAGCCAGGGTTAGGTATACATGTTCCACACATGTGGCAAGATGCTTAGCAAGTCTACCGAAACCTGTCAAGAGCAACCTGAGAAATACACCATGCTTGAAGCGCAAGCAGCTGTGTTGGGGAACATGGCTGAGGCTTTCAGGGGTTGGTATGAGCTCCACGACACTGGCTGGAGGGGTTCTTTGGCAAGCAGGACTGCTGGTGCATGCTCTGGGGAGTGGGACCCAGCACCTCGTTGCTGCTGGGAGCAGAGCAGACAGTCACACTGAGAGATGCTTCCCCACCAGGCAGACTGCCCACTGCCCGTGCAAGGAATGCTACAGTGAGGAAGGTAAGGCACTGAGCAAGATCTAGGACTCCTTTAATTTCTTCTTTTCTGAGCACCACATTTAGACACCAGGATTTATATTTGCTGCCCCAAAGCCCCCCAAAGCTCCCCAAAGCAAATTAACCTGTGGTCATTGCCAATAAGGGTTGCTCAGAGGGAGACACCAAGCCCAAACAACCAAGTATGCAACTAGGCACTGTTTTCCATATGTTGCTAACAGCACCACTCCACCCCCCAGCAGCCACTGGACTTGGCATGAAAGCTATCAGGGAATCCTGTGCCTCTTTCAGGATGGCTGCTTATGTTAGATCATCCCAAACAATTATGTTGCATTTAAAAAGATCAGCTCATCTAAAAACAATTATTGTCCGTTTTCCTGGTTTTCAAACACTAGACCAGGCTCGGTCCACAATGTCATTCTCTTTCTTCTCACTTGCTTTCTATCCCAGCCACTCTTTCGTGGACCAGCTTTGGGTGCAAAAAGGGAGGGGGAGCTACCCCCAAACTCCACTGCGCACCATCTGCTTCTAGGTATTTGCATCTGCATGGAGGGCAACGAAGATGGTGAAGGGGCTGGAGCACAAGCCCTATGAGGAGAGACTGAGGGAGTTGGGGCTGTTTAGTCTGGAGAAGAGGAGGCTCAGGGGAGACCTCATTGCTCTCTACAACTACCTAAAAGGAGGTTGTAGTCAGGCAGGGGTTGGTCTCTTCTCTCAGGTGACCAGTGGCAGAACCAGAGGGCATGGACTTAAGCTTTGTCAGGGAAAGTTTAGACTTGATATGAGGAAAAAATTCTTCACTGAAAGGGTGATTGGCCATTGGAATGGGCTGCCCAGGGAGGTGGTGGAGTCACCGACCCTGGAGGTGTTTAAAGGGAGACTGGATGAGGCACTGAGTGCCATGGTTTAGATGATGGTTTGGTGTTAGTGTTGGTGTTAGTGTTAGGTTATAGGTTGGACTTGATGATCTCAGAGGTCCTTTCCAACCTTGTGATACTGTGATACTGTGATACTGTATTTAATTAACAACCACAGCCTAAACTGGGCAGCCAGTGGGTGTGAACCTGCCCATCTCCCTCCAGAGAGGAGAACAGCCCAGGCAGAGGACACACACCATTCCCTGCTGGTGAGACTCCATGCTTTGCACAAAACATGGTGGACATAGGACTTGCTTGTCCAGCGTTTAGGGAATCACCAGAGAATGGTGGGGTCAAGTTCCTATTGTCAGAAGTGAAATGCAGATCCTCAGCCTGTGGTCTGTGCTCTGCATGAGGACAGTGAATCTCCAGCTCCTGTGGTGGCAGCAGGAGGAAATAATTGCTGCTTTGTTCCTCCAGCATTCCTTACAAAGGCCTGAAATCAGATATTTTTATTCTTATCAGATGCAGAGAATTTTGTTTCTGTTCTTGTTCTTTCATCACACACACACTGCTTGTTTGTATAGAGATTGTGTAGAAATTTTGGCCACTGACGCATAAATCAATTCTTCCTACAGGCTCTATGTGCTCCTGAAGACTACGTATGGGCACCCACCCATCACCCAGATAATGAGATCAATCACTTAATTTAATCAAATTGATAGAAACACGTGTGTACAGGCACAAAGGGAAAAGGTTTTGTGTGAGGATGCATTACCAGACTTGCTCCCTGGCTCCACTCCCAGTGCCCACACCACTCCAGCTGCAATACTGTAGCTTGTGTCCCTGTTCCCCCCTTGCCGTTCCTCTCAGCCTCTCACTAACGAGGTTTTTTGCTTGGGTTTCTCTCCTTCTCCCAGGGAGCCTAGGAGGCTTTAGCTGCCTGCCCAGCTCCACCTCCTTTTCTGCTTGCTGCTTGATCTCCCTCCTCCCCCTCATCTCCAGGCTTCTCAAAACCTCAAGGCTTCTGCTTCCAGTATTTTGATTTCTTTTTCTTCCTCTTACCAGCTTCTCTCTCTCTGGGGCATTGAAACAGCCCCTCCACCTCTTTCTGGGGAACAAGTGTTGCTTTTGCATTTTTCCCTACTTATCCCTTGCCTTATACAACCAGATGTATCCTTTGCTTATTCAGATTTTCTTCCTGTTTTTTCTTTTGTCTTCTCCTCCTTGGTTATCTTTTTATACCCACTTATCTAAATCCTTGTCCCCGATTGTAACTATCACATCTGCATCAAAAACTGTGAGTGAGTAGCCAGACCTCAATCTTTTCCTTTCTCTCTTCTCCTGCAAGGTCTCTTGGTATCTTAAAACTAAATTCAGGTTTTTCCTCCTTCCTCCTTTCTTCACAGCTATTAAAACTCCAGTAAATTCTTTGTCATTACAGCTCTCAACCTGGAGCTTGCTTCTGGCTCCTCCAGTGCCCTCTCTCTGCTCAAACAAAGGCTCTCCCATGATTGCACTAATACTTCTGTAAATTCCTGGTGATTATCCTGTTTACTCATTCTTACTGCTCAGGCAGTGTTTCCTTCTCATTTAGAACAATTGTACATCCTCCTCCCTGACTGCTCATCCTCCATCTTTGACTACAGCTCTTCCCACTCAAAATCCTGCCCTGGATTTCCCTTCCATCTCATGACTATACCTCTTGCCCTCATCTGCAGAACAGACTGGGTTACTCTGTATGCTACAGCTACTGCACTTGTCAAAGTGCTCAGCCCTGTTACACAGCTGTGCTCAGGGGTCCAAGCATCTTTTTTTTGACAGTTTAGCACAAACACTAGGAAAACTGTCTTTATACTTGCAGAGAGAGATGTATCATTAAACCTCTCTTTTATCATACCTCCTTTTCTTCCACATGTAAATTCAGATAAATGGAGTTTATAGATTCTTGATTAAGACCGAGGCTGAATTTTTGCAGCTTTCCCTAGAGGAATTTTACTGAGAGTTAAATCTTCAGATATCGGAAAAATAGTGTTAGTTTATAACTCACATCCTTTTATAAACACAGGTTTCACACTACTTCCTCAAACTCTCCCAAGGCAGGATACAGTGCACAGGCTCTATAACACTGGCAGCTTAAAAGGAAAGCGTGGTTGCTGTTGACCTTGGATACCAGAGTCAGATATCCTGCAGAAGAGGCAGGGCATAGGCAGTGGTACCTGCATCGCTTCAAGGAGGGCTCCTTCCTGAGCCAAAAAGATGCTCCACACTCTTCCCACATCCTGAGTGATCATGAGTCAAGGTGCAAAGGAAGGTCTTGGCTTCTGCAGCCATGGCACCTGGACTCAGTAGGGACAGCGAGCCCGCGTAGTCCACAGCCACAGATCTCTGAAGGCTCCAGGGGAAGCTGGGGACAGCTGGGGACAAGATCTCCCTAGCTGCCATGGGAACAAAATGTAGAAAATATTTTCTAACCTGGAAATACTAAAGCAGAGAGTCTTTTTTTATCTTCCACTAGTAGCAGATGCATCCAGATATGATGATGCTTCAACAAACTAGCTGCCAGGTCTGAGAGCCTCAGAAATACCGGTAGAAATTAAAAATTAGTAATTGAACTATATCTCTGCAATTTATAGCTGAAGTGCTTTTGAACTGTGTAATGAACAAAAATAACACAGATTTCCCTGCAGGGGAAAAGTCTCTTCATCAAAGGATGACTAGCACATTTGATGTTTCAGATTCCTCTTTTTAAAATGCCCAGTTGGGAAATATGACCAGATAGCTTCATAAAACCAAAATAGTTCATCCACTTCAGGTAGAATTAGTCTAAACACGTACTTGAAAGTGAGAATAAAATCTAATTTGGAACAAATATATCTCTCTAACCCTTACAGTACTTATAAAGAATGAAAATAGGCAGTAATTAATTTTAATAGTTTACTGTGCAGAATCAGTATCCTTGTGTATCTGGTATATACAGTGTCATCAAAATTTTACAATATACATTTTGAAAGCTTAAGCACATGCTTACAAAAAACACCCACTATCCTTTGGATACTGACTGTCCCCTCTCTTCACTGCAGTTGCCTGAATACTCTCTGTGATTCACTGGCAACTGCTTAACCAGGATGTTAGTGCTTTCATCTGGTTTCTGGAATGACAGATCCGTGCTCCTACAGGGACCTCTTACAAGACAGAAGTCTTGATACCTCCCATAATTTTCAATTTCCCAGCCTCTCGTTATGCTGTTTTACTACCACTTCAGCACAGGAAATCAAGCCTCCTAACATCCTGCATGAAGGAAATGCACTGCTGATTGACACATCAAGAAAGACAAGAGCAATGCAGGTACTTAAGGCAGCCTCTTGGAGTTTAAGTTATCTCTTATTGTTGGGATAAAAAAAGAAAAGAACAGGCAAAAATAATCAATAAATCATGCAAATCTAACCTACAATAAAATGCAAACCCAATCTTAGATTTCATGGATTTAGAATAGGAGCAGAGAGCCTGCTCCCTTGCAGTAGATGTTGCAGTTGAATGGGCCGCTGGAGCATCTGCCTCATAGCACAGTAGGCACCACAGTCCACAAAACATCATTGACACCCAATAGCAAACATACACTCCAGAGCTTAAAACCCAAAAGCCACAGCCCTGCTGAGCCAGAGGAAGTGAACAAAAAGACAAAAGGCATCACCAGTATCCCAGACCTCTGCAGTGTCAAACAGTTCTGCCTTTGTTAGGAATCGCTGGTTCAACCCTTCTTCCACTGAATTCAGATGGATTTTCATCACTGATTCCAGTGGGAGAAGAACAGGGCTCTGTGCAGAGCAGAACCAAAATCACCTGCCTTCTTACCCAGGAACCATGGCTGTGTTTTGGTTAAAATAAGAATTCAAAAATTAAGATGATGAAATCCTTGCAAGAACACGCTCAAAGCTAATTCTGCAGTAATTGTCTCTAGAAGCAAACAGTTTTCTTAAGGAGGAGTAGCACAACATGCTATGCAAAAAAATCCCAGATCCTAAAATCTTGTGCTTGATCCAACCACAACAATCTAACACAATTAATTATTAGATTTGCCTTCTTTTTTAAGAAGTGGGAATTCACATGCTCCACAATTGTAAGGATTATGCATGCACTTCCCCCCCTTTAATAAAAATTTAGGCTCACATGTTAATAGAACTCTTGGTGCAAGATGGCATTATCAAAGGTAGCAACATGAAGACACCCACACTGCTCATTGAGAGTGCTCTATAGGTCACTGAAAATACTGAACACCATGATCTCCTTGGATAAGTGGAGTTCCTCAGGCGACTTCACAAAAAGTCTTCTCTCTCACCAGCCACTCACCACATTTTGGAGTTTATCTGTACATCAAAATTTGAGGTCTGAGTTTCTGTGCTGAAATTAAAAAAAACACCCAATATTTTTATTAAAATAAATAGGAATTTCCCCTGTAATCATATCAGACCCTGCTTCCAAGAATGTACTCTTTTCCAAAAAGGGGAAAAGAGCACTAGGGACTTGCTCCAAGGAGTCTTATGCTTTGCACATCCAGTGAAAGGAAGCCAAATCTAAAAATACTTCATATTGGAGCCTAATTTGTGTGAGGTATTTGTTGCCAAGAATTCTCAGACTCTGTGCATCCACTTTATTGTTCTTGGCACGAACGGGACTTCCATTCTGTTGCTATTGTTATTTGAGCAGTCTGAAACAAGACATAAAATAATACCAAGTCTATCTCTGTGTTAATTCTCCCCAGTAATGTTTTTGCCTTAGTAAGTTTATATATGGATTTCTATGGGCACATGCAGATTGAAATTTTTCCCCTTTTAAAGTCTGTTCAGCATGTTTAGAAGCCCTGTGTCTGCCTTCCAGATTCCTTGCAAACTTAGGGAATTTCACAGTCTCGTTTTCTGTGTGTAAGCATGATTCTCTGATTATAGAGAGACCAGCATGTCTGAGTCAAGATCTGCTGGTCAAAGAGCAAGAAAGTAATGCACAGGCAGTGGAAGCAGGGACAGGTATCCTGGGAACAGTATAGGGATGCTGCACAGTTGTGTATGGATGACATCAGGAATGCTCAGGCACAGCTGAAGCTGAACATGGCAAGAATAATAAGAGCTTCTACAGGTATATGAACAGAAAGGGAAGGACAAAGAAAGCGTATCCCTCCCTTCCCCACCCCCCCAATGTACACAACTGACGAACTGGTGACAACAGACAAGGAGAAGGGTGAGGTACGTAACAACATTTTTGCCCCAGTCTTCACTGGGAATCTCCCTTCCTAAACCTCTTGAGTGGATGGACCGCAAGATGAGGACTAAGGGAGCAAAGTCCCTCCTACTGTACCAGAAGATCAGAGTCGTGACCACCTGAGGATCCTGAATATATATAAGTCTATGGGACCTGATGAGATGCATCCTAGAGTCCTGAGGGAATTGGCTGATGTAATTTCCAAGTCACTCTCCACGATATCTGAAAAGTCATGGCACTCAGGTGAAGTCCCTTGTGATTGGAAAAAGGGAAACATTGCACTAATTTTTCAAAAGGGTAGAAAATATGACCCTGGGAACTACAGACCTGTCAGCCTCTCCTTTGTGCCTGGGAAGAGCATGGAACAGATCCTCCTAGAAGCTATGCTAAGGCACATGAAGGACAAGAAGGTGATTTGAGACAACCAGCACGGTTTCACCAAGGGCAAGTCCTGTCTGACCAACCTGGTGGCCTTCTAAGATGGAGAAAGGGAAGAAAGGACAAGGGAAGAGCTATGGATGTCATCTCTCTGAACTTCTGTAAGGTCTTTGACACAGTTCTTCTCTCTAAACTGGAGAGATGGTTTTCATGGTTGGACTGTTAGGTGGATGAGCAACAGGTTGGATGGTCACATCCAGCAGGTAGTGGTCAACAGCTCAATGTCCCAATGGAGATTCTTGAAAAATGTGTCCCTCAGGAGTCCATACTGGGACAAATACAGTTTAATATCTTCATCAATGACACAGACATCAAGTAAACCCCTGGCAAGTTTGCAGATGACACCAAGCCAAGTGGTGCAATTGACAAGCCTGAGGAAGAGAATGCCATCCAGAGGGACGTGGACAAGTTTGAGAAGTGGGAATACATGAACCTCATGAGGTTCAACAAGGCCAAGTGCAAGATTCTACACATGGGTCAGCATCAATAAAGGCTTGGGGATGAAGGGACTGAGAGCAGCCCTGAAGAGAAGAACATGATCTAGAAATGTGAACTTGCATCCCAGAAAGACAACAGTGTTCCTGGGCTGCATCAAAGAAGTGTGGCCAGCAGGCCAAGGGAAGTCATTCTGCCACTGTACTGCACTCTGGTGAGACTCCACCTGGAGTTCTGCATCCAGCTCTGTAGCCCTCAGCACAGGAAAGACATGGATCTGTTGGATTGGGTCCAGAAGAGAGCCACACAAATGATCAGAGGGCTGGAATATCTCTCTTATGAAAAAAAGGCTGAAAGAGTTGGAGTTGTTCAAACTGGACAAGAGAAGGGTCCAGGAAGACCTTAATATGGTCTTCAGTACCTAATACAGTAAAATGGGTACAAAACTATAGTGACAGGAGAAAGGTTAATTGTATTAAAGAGTGTAGAGTTAGACTAAAGATAAGGAAAAAAGTTTTTGAATGAGGGCAATGAAACACTGGAACAGGTTGCCCAGAGATGTGGTAGAAGCCCCATCCCTGGAAACATTCAAGGTCAGGTTAGATGGGGTTCTGAGCAACCTGATCTACATGAAGATGGCCTTGCTCACTGTAAGGTGGTTGGAGTGGATGACCTTCATGGTCTCTTCCAACCTAAACCATTCTATGATTCTGTGATTCTACAGTATAAGAAAAGAAGAGATTAATTCACTACTTTCTAATAGAGAAGAAAGACTGAAAACGACAGCACGTAACATTTTGTCAAACATGTAAAAAATACAGGCCTTGATTTTTTTTTACCCATTTGTAGCATTAACTTCTTAAAACAGTATGTTATTTTCAGTGACTAGGTGCATCCTGACTTGTAATTGAATGATATTCAATTAAGGAGGTGCTACAGTCACTCATATCAAAACATACATATGTATCTCACTATTCATCACCATGTATTTGAGTCAAAACATTTCACACATAACAGAGGTTCTACAATATATTTTATTTGCCTGATGATATGTGAAATATATTTTGAATTTTTTTAGGATTTAAGTATACAAAAAATTGCTACCTTTTCAAATGTAATTTTTAAAATTTATAGAGTGGGCTTTTATCCAATTTTGAATGCTTTTATAATTAAAATATCAAAACAGGAAATGGAAGAAGATACATGGTAAGATTTCAGATGATTGTATACTTAAAAAATTAAGCCTTGACAAGCTCCTAAAGTACTTTTAGGCAATATGGACTACTAGTGTTTCAGTTATAGCAATGACTGTTAAAAGCTTTGTGAACAAATATTTACTGAAAGGTGTTGGGATTTGTACTCTCCTGTTCATATAACCAGGAAATTCATTCTTGTTCAACCTCAAATCCAGGCCTCCTGCTGCACAAGGATACTTTTTCTCTGAAGTCAAGAAAACAGAAGAGTTCTCCCATCAACAAAACCAAACAAATTCTGAAGATACACCATATAACTCTGGAACTTCAAGTCTGCAGAGAAGGAACTTTGTGGAATAAAGGTGAGTGAGAGAGCAATGACTGGCCCCTTCCTCCCCAAGATTTATAGACAAGGTAAAAACAGACATGCCATAAATTAAACAAGGTGAGTTTTCACTCCCAATTTCTGATATTTTTTTTCTTTTAGATTGGAAACTCTTTCCTCATCTTGCTAAGGGATTCCTGAAACACAGATCACACAAGTGTTTAAGAGCCAAATACAATACTGTCTCATAAAATTATCATCACTGGAGCCTGCCTTTCAGCAACCTGAGCGCTGGCAGATATGGTATTCTTGTGGATTTTTAATTTTTTTTCCAGGTTATTGCATCCAAACCCACATACTCAAAGGGCAGATTTGGCTCTGCCGTATGGCTGCCTGGTAAGGCATTACACAGGCAAGGGCCAGTGATCAAGGACATCTTATCATTGGTGCTGAGGAATTCGGCCTTGGATGCAGAGAGCTGGTGTGCATCAGCAGGTGGCAGGGGTCAGACTATGGGGACAGACAAGGACTGGGAATTGAGACAGAAAAGAACAATTGCGCTCTTTGATGTCACCAGTGCATAAATCCATCATGCCTCTATTTTGTTTAAACTGGCTGAGATGCGTAGTCAAGTCTTTTGATAATAAATTATGAGAAAGTACTGTGTACTGTCGTAGCCATGAATGCTTCCTCTCCAAGTCCTTTCAATGCTCCCAAGCCTCAGAGCTTGTGCGGTGACCACAGAAGCTTCCCTATGTTTAGCTCAGAGAGATACAACGAGTGACCAGGTGAACATCTCATGCCTCCTTCCTGAGCCAATGCCACCCATGTTACACTGACATTTCTCTGTAGGCAGAAGAGAATGAATCATACTGAGTGCACCTAAATTCATCACAAGTTTGGAAAAAGAAAAGGCATTTAAAAAGCACAGCATAAGCTTGTAAAGTGGTGGGTAACTACAGAATGACACCTAAGGAGGATGCAAGAGCAATGAATCATTCAGCAATACATTTTTTGAAGATTAGTCTTTAGGAATTTGCTAACTTCTAGAGAACTTCCTGAACACATACCAGTGCTGCCTGGGGTGGAAGGAGTCTGTCAACTAAAGAACTCAAGGGACATAAGCACATTAGTGCCAAACTAAGAAAGAGGACATCTGCTTTTCTTTCTGAACCTATGGTGACAAGGCTAATCAAAACTGCAGTTGCATGGAATGAAATGGAAAAGTCCAAAATTGGTATATGTTGCGGGTCAGGATTTTAGGAGAAAAGGCATAGGATGTGGGACATGCTGTTTGCATCGCATTCTGCATCCTGTCACCACTGTCCAGAAAGGAGCCATGACCATGTTCTAAAAGAGGCAAACAAGAATAATATATATATCCCAGTTGCTGTTTCTAAAATTTTAGACAAAATAACAGCCTGGAAAACATTTATGGGATAGGAAGAAAAGCTGTTTCTCTGGAGATGCTTGGTGACCCCAGAATAAATATGTTGGTTTGGGGTAATAAGCATGGGATCAGATTTAAGAATATGAACTGGCAGTTTCAACGGAGAGAAGCTCTGAAGCAGCCACCAACATAGAAGGACCTAGGACGGGGATATTGAGCACCAGTCCACTAGTCCAACCTTAAACCCAGTTGTGAGGGAGTCATATGGCAAGTAGAATAATGCTTAAACTGGAGCCTCCAGCTATTCTCCATTAAGGATCCCAGGTGAGATGTCACCACTAAAAACACCCCTCTTATTAAGTATATGCAGCTTTGGCACTTAGAGTTGTGTTTAGTCAATAATTTTTCTTCTAGTCTTTAAATTAATGCCACGTCCTTTGCTGATGCTAGAAGTGAGGTCAAGGAAGATGAAAAACATTTAAGCATACTCTGTGTTAGGAAGCAATTTGTCCTATAAATAAGTGCATCCATGCTGTGAAATAACCTCATGTCATCTTGCCACGACTAGGGTGGGATCAGGTTTGGTCAAGTTCAAAGGAAAAAAAACCTTTGTTGTACACTGCAACCAGCTCTGCCTCCAGGGCAGGCAGCAGAGGCACACGGCACTGGAGATGGAGCCAGACAAACTTCCGAGCACATCACCCAGCTGCCTCTGTGATGTCCCAGGGTATCTGTAACAAGTCTTCACATCTTCCGTGCAATATTAAGATGGGTCAAGGTTAATTTGCAGAGACCAACATTTTTATGTATGAGTGTAAAAGCTGGACCACTAAACTTATCGTGTCCATAGCTCAAGATTTAAAATGTTGATTTGTCAGTGTGTCTCAGTTTTTTCACCTGGTTTTAACACATATCAACCTGAAATGGGAGTTAAGTCACTTCAATGTTTTATGCCCTGCTGTATATATAATGCTCTCCAGCAGTGCTCAGAAACCTAATACATTCCAGCACCTATCTTTAAATCCTTTGAATTATTAGAAACTATGCGTAAGCAACAGGGCTCCAGTTCTCTTGTAGAAGCAAACTATGGGAGGTAAGAACTAGAATGGCCCTGGGAAGCCACACAAAACTATATAATCTCCTTATAATCTCCTATATATAGCAGCCTTCTAGCTGCTCTCACTTCACATTAGAGACTGGGTTGTGGTCTTTCCAGTTTGTGACATATAAACTGGCCAAAACTTTCTCACAAGATGCACTACACCCAGCGCTTTATGAATGCAAGTCCTGTGGGTTGTCAGCCCTGAGGCAACATCTGCCTCTTGTGCAAGAGGCAGAACAACAATAGAAAAAAAAGACATTTTGGAAAAACAAAACTGTTGCTTTTTATTTCTGACATTTATTCTTAGACCATTGAGGTACATTCGATGGTAGCTGATTTATCACAAAACTGTACTCGTTATTTTGTTGCTCAGTGCTTTTCTCTTGAGAACATCTCTCTAGTATCAATCCCTAGAAAACAGTGAGTTATTTTTATCTCTGAACTAGACAAAATAATTCTGCAGAGGGAAAATGAGGATGGATGAGCAGTCAGTTAACAGAAAGGAGATGAGATGGAGCTCATGTCACTTTGTAAAGACATTTTGTATTTATCACCTCCTCCCCTGTTTTGGGCTCCATCCTGTCCCCTGTTTTGGAATCCACCTCACAAGACGGGAAGTGTGAAGGAGGGAAGAGGAGACTGAAAAAAGGAAGGGATGGTTGAGTGAAGGAATGGTGTTTTGGTTACTCCAGTACAGCCAACACAGCCAGGACCAGCAAACTCAGGAATATCCTTCCCAGCGGTATGAAAGCTGTCAGCCTGTGGCCAAGAGTCCCTCCACTTCTCCAGCCTGGGGACAAGGCCATGAGATGGTTCTGCCTGGGAACCTAATCCATCAGGTCCAAATTCAAACCGATTTGCAAAAGGCTCTTCCCAGACATCTGTGCCAAAAAGCAGCTCTGTGCTCAGAAATTATTTCAGTCCTCATAAACATGGAAGGCCAGAGGGCACAGCCAGGTTTCTTTCTCTTTACCCATGTCTCTCAGTACCTTCCCTTGAACTACTTTGTCTTGGTTTCGCACAGTTCTGTGGTTTGCTGGGTTCCATAGCTACACATGGTCAGTTAACACACATTTGTACAATTTGAGAATCCTTTTAGTTGAAGCTGTGGGATTTGTTTTCATAGACTCATTGAATCTTCCGGCTAGAAAAGACCTTTGAGATCATCGATTCCAACCACACCCATCATCCACTAAACGATGTCCCTCAAAAACTCATCTACCTGTGTTTTAAAACCTCCAGGGATGATGACTCAACCACCTCCCTGGGCAGCTGTTTTAGTGCTTGATCACCCTTTTGGTAAAGAAATTCTTCCTAATACCCAGTCTGAACCTCCCTTGGCACAACTTAAGGCCATTTCCTCTTGTCCTATCACCTGTCTCTTGTGAGAAGAGATCAACACTCACTCGGTTACAGACTCCTTCCGGGTAGTTGTAGACAGCGATGAGGTCTCCCCTCAGCCTCCTCTTCTCTAAAGCTAAACAACCCTGGTACCCTCAGCCGCTCCTCATAGGACTTGTTCTCCAGCCCCTTCACCAGCCTCACTGCCCTTCTCTGGATGTGCTCCAGCACCTCAATGTCCTTCTTGTACTGAGGGGCTTGGAACTGAACACAGTACTTGAGGTGTGGCCTCACCAGTGCTGATTACAGGGGCACAATCACCTCCCTGGTCCTGCTGGCCACACTGTTTCTGCCATTGGCCCTCTTGGCCACCTGGGCACACTGCTGGCTCATATTCAGCTGGTTGTCAATCAACACTCCAGGTCCTTCTCCTCCAGGCAGCTCTCCAGTCAGTCTTCCCCAAGACTGTAATGCTGCATGGGGTTTTTGTGTCACAGGTGCAGGACTCATCATTTGATTTTGTTAAACTTCATCCCTTTGGTCTCAGCCCATCAATCCAGCCTGTTCACATCCCTCTGCAGAGCCTCCTTTCCTTCAAGCAGTTCAACACTTCCACCCAGCTTGGTGTCATCTGCAAACGTGCTGAGGGTGCACTTGATCCCTTCGTCCAGATCATGAATAAAGATATTGAACAGGACTGGACCCAGCACTGAATGCTGGGGAATACCACTCGTGAACTGAACCCTGGGGAACACCACTTTTGTCTGATCTAAGCTTGTACTGAAATCCTGTTGTGTTCACAAGTCCAGAAAATGAGCTCTGATACACAAACCTGGAGCAAAAAGTTATTGTACAAGTGACAAGGTCGTCCTGCAGAAACTGGGAAGAATTAACTCCAGGGGTCGGATGCAGAAGAACAGCATTGGGGTTGGAAGCGGGGTTAGACACAGAAGAACAGCATTGGGACCAGAAGCTGATCCATTGGTGCTGATTCCAGCCGGGGTGGAGAGAGGACCATAGCCTTGTCCTTTGATGTGTCCTTGTATGGCTCTTCATCAGAGCCCAGGTGCCCCAAAGAAATGCCAGCATGACTCTCCAAACTCTTCTCCTAGCACTGAGCATGCTGGACGGTTTCCTCCCACCCAAAGACTGATTTGAGCTCTCTGCATTGGAGACACATCAGCCATGCCAACACCAGGCAGTCTGGATCTTCAAGAGCAAGGCCATCATCTTCCCAATTTAACGAGGCATCATTCAGCAGTTAGCAACCTCCTGATACTTCCACTGGTTTATGTTGCTGCTGGGGACACTTCCAGCCCTTGCAAAGCAGAGTTAATAGGTCACATTAGTTTCTCAGGGCCTCTAGTTGCACATCCACTGGATTTCTGGGATGCTGATGGCATGGATGTTACCACTGCTGAAGACAACAGTAGGAAAGAGAAAATACTGCCATGCCTCAGTCAAGTCATCCTGACTAATAGTGTTGGGTTTTAGTGATGAAGCTTCCATAGAGACAGGATAGATGAAATCAAATAGCACAAAAAACTCAATCATAAGCACAGATTTTTTCCACTTGGTCACCAGTATCCAAACAAAGTGGTCCTGATAACATTGTCTTGAAAGTGCTCTTACATACCCCCTATTGTCATTCAATAAGGCCCTAAACGACAGCAATCAGCTTCACATAAGTTACATCAGGTCAGGTGTATACAGCAACAGCTTAATGATGAAATTAACTAATGATGCTCTCATTAGAAACATCTACCATCATTAATCTACCTTCAGAAGGCATGACAGTAACAGAAGAGCAGCAAAGTCTAGGGAAGGCAATAGAAGTCAGGGTAGAGAAGGTCAAGGATTCCAAGAAAGAAGATGAGGTAGGTGACTGAGAAGAAACAAGACAGTTACAAGGAGCAGAGGGCTGGCAGTTGCAAGGAAATCTGAAATGCAGCAGGTTCTTTGTACAGCAGAAGGCACACTCAGGATGTTGCAAAAGCATTTAGTGGGTTTGTGAGATTTCTAGTAGCTTGTGCATGTTCAGTACATGCTGGAGGACTTTGCAGTTGTGCAGTCAGCTCATTTGTTCAGATCCTATCTTCATCAGGAGTTGGAGTACATGTGGTGTTGCAGTTGGGATTGAGCTTCTGATTTAGTCTCTCTTAAAGAAAGCTAGCTCACAGACACCAAAACCTTTTTGCATACCAAATCCATGATAAGAGGAGGTAAACCAGGGAGTTCACTTCAAAACAGCTTTGAACCAAAATATTTACATAGACACAGCCTTATGCATTTAATTCATACCTAAATGTTAGTGAACATCTGAAAGCAAATGCCCATGTTCTCTGCAAGTTAGGGAAGGGAAGTTGATGCTTTTCAAGACCTACTGGAGGATATACTATCCATTTACATATCTGTGCCTGAGTTGGATGGTGGATCCTTCTGATAGGTACCAGGAAAGATACTCAAAATTGTTTAGTGGCTGGTTAAAGTGTGGACAGATCATCATATGGGTGGAGAAATAGAAGCTCTTTACCCACAATACACACACTCAGCTATGGTGTTAGTAATCACATCCACATGCTGGTTTCCATGTAAATAAGTCACTACCTGAGCAGCAGTCATTGCCTTTGGGCCCACCTGCAGTTTACACTGGCACATGCAGCAGGGACCAGTCAGCAAGAGGGTGCAACATGCTGTCAAACCTATCACACCTTCAGATGTTGTTCTGATCTCCATCATCAGCCAGAGCTTTCTTCAGCTACACCTGTGGTGTTTATCAGTCCTGGGTCTGAATTTATGCTCAAGCCCAGCACCATCTACCACTCATGCTGTTTTTTGCGAATGCTGAACTCCAGGCCTGCCTGAGTGGTGAAAGCTTAGATACTTGCAATATCCTATTACATGAATCCAAGCATTCCTCCAACTAGTCTAGACAGCTGGAATGAATTAAAGTGGTCCACCTGAAGCTTTGAACTTCCTAAGCACAGCCTAGATGATTGTCTAAACTGCAGCTACCAAGGCGAAAAGAGTATAGATAATATGGTTGAAACCTTTAACGTGTTCTCAAATTCATGTTCCAGTTAGCCCTAAAGCCATGGTTAGTGTGTTTGATGGGACTTCTGTGCATAAGAAGCCTATAGCCAGGAATGGAGTGTGCTCCAAGCTTTGCAAAACTACAGGCTTTACAACGAATTTCCATAAGCATTCCCAACTTCCATGGGAACAGCAGAGGAGTATTTTGCTATCAAAGATCATCTGCACCTCCCCGCAGGTCCTAAAACCTGGGGAATCCTGGTCTGACCTCATTCTAATCATGCAAAATTGTGCCTAGAGATATGCAACTTGTGGCTCTGTACATAGGTACCCGTGTCCTCTCCCGTTCCTATAGCCTTGTTCTTCGTCATTTAAAAAAAAATAAACAATCAAGTACCCATTCTCAAACCTCATAACCACGTCAACAACACCTCTAATATAGGTGCTTCACTCATACAGCAACTCCTTGTTGCTCATGTAACTTCATTCTGGGACACTGTCTTAACTTTCAACTTCTCAGGCAGGGTTTGCCAGTTGGAGTTCTTACAGGAAACCCCTTTAAGTGGAAACGAGCTCTGATATTACGGCCCCCATAGCAGCAAAAAGCTGCTTGCCTGCATGACTCTCATCTCCTGGGTTGCCTGCTGCCCAGACAGATTCCAGACAGCTGTCTCCAGCTTGCTGCTTCTGTTCACAGGCAGGCTCTGGCTTTCTCCCAAGCCTTGTCTTCTCTGATCCACAACTGCCAACCCTTTGGGGTTTATTGCCAAGGACCACAGTATTTGATGTTTTTCTTACTGTCCCCATTCCTAGACTGAGAAAACATATTTATCATTCAAAATTAAAATGAGATTCTGTTCTTCTTGAAGACAAAGAAAACCTTGAAAAGCATGAAATCTAGTGACCCGTAAAAGTTGCAGGCATATACATAGAATTTTTAAACCTTTGATTTCTTTTTCTTAAGACAGTCTTGTGATGGGGGAAAGTGAGCAAAATTATTTACACATTAATTAGCAACACTGCTGACATGAAATATTATTTCCTTGTCTAGCAGTCCTGCTATTATGCAGCATTCCAGTCAGGCAAGATGGAGAGCTGAAATGGTGGTGTTTTACATTCTGTGCCGAAGAGAAAATACCGCACAGCGTGCAACATAGAGGGCAACAGCCTTCCAGATCCAGGTTTCAGATTGCCTTCCTTCAGGGAAGGAGTACTTTGAGAGTGGAGGGATGCTGAGCACCAGCAGGAAGGACACGGTGATCGTAACACTCTCCCGTGCATTTGAGAGTTATGCTTAACACAAGGACCATCCAGTGTCTAACCGGCCAGCTCATCTATTTAATGATTGCTTTATGTAGGTACCTACAAAACCCTGGAGCAGGCAGCTGTCCAGAGAGTCTTGGAGAAAATCACTGAAAATAAGTGAGTTCCCAGTGCTCACTGATACATTGTTCTGCATTTGTAAACACTGAAGCTACTCAAATAATGGAAAAAAGTCTAAGCTGCGTCCACCCCCATTCTCTTTTCTACTTTTGCCAAAAAACTTAACTTCCAAAAAAATGTAGTTAAATGAAAGATTTTTTCATAAATAAAAGATGTTTTGATAAAAATGTCAACAAAACAAATCATGCAAAAACAGCTGGCTGCTTTGTGCTTTCCTTTTCTTTTAAATAGGACATTTTTCATGAAGTCAAACTTTTATTTGTCAAGATCATTTCAGGCAGTCCTTCAAAATCCTTGAGGTTTTAATTCATTCAAATTTTTCCAAGTAGGACATGATCACTGTGATTATGACTTTTAAATATGAAGGAGATTTTTACATAGCTTGGAAATACGGAAAAGGAAGCTTGATGCGAGGAAATGGACAATGACAAAAATGTTAACTGAATTCAGAAGAATACAAACATTGAGGGATTATTAAAGACACCTGCTCTAGTGAAAAGATGGATGAAATGGCTTCCTTTAGATACTGGATGATGAGGTGAAATTTTTATGCAGATGGAAGGAATTTATGCACAGTTACTACACAAAGGATCATTATTTATTGCTAATAAATGAGCACATTTGATGGATCTCATCAGTATTCAAATACTCCATGTGTTTTAGGAGCAGTTAGGGTAAATTCTCTGCAGCACAACTCATTGCACCCAGGAATTTTGTCAAATAAAATGGAGCTACAGTGAAAGGTCGGAAATGTGAAAAGAGACCAGTAAAGTAGATGGAACAATTTAAAAAAAAAAATTCCTCCATTTTCTCCTCTACTTCTTCCCACTTGTCCAGAAATAAGTTATGAGATGTTTTTGTTCGGCAGTATTAATTTGATCATCAAAGATGAGAGGATAAAAGCTGCATGTGACACAACGGTCACAATGTACAGATTTTACAACATCGAAGATTAGTACCTTGTTTTTTCGTTGTGGATTTAAATCCAAGATATTTTTCTCACATTCTGTTTTTCTTCTGATCAATTATCTCTCTGTTTCTTCTCTGTCTTTTTAAGAACAGTACTTAGAATGTCTTTAAAGGACCACTTTTGAAAACATCCTTCATCTCTGCTTGCTTGTGGAGGATGCTGTTGACCAGGTAACCTCCGTAAGCCCCTTTCAGCTTTAAGTATTCTATGTTCCACATGTACAACTTCCCAAGAAATGGATGCATCTTTGGGAAGAAAAATAACGTGGGCAGCACTTAAAGAAATTAACTTTGAGTTCCTTAAACTCAAAGAAAAGCTGTCTATTCTTTCGTATAAGCTAAGGTACAAAGTACTGAGAATTTCTATGAAAAATCATATCTGACATTTACAGCCACGTCAAAGCCCACTCAGAATCGACACAGCGCTATTTCTGTGCCTTCACAGGAAGAGGTGCTCTATGTTTCTTCCTGGAAAAAGTACTTAAGTGGAAGGCATTTTGTGCATGAGCTGTTTGACCCTTCCTGTTGAAGGCCACTCAGCAGCAGCAGGAAGAGCACTTCAGTCTTCCAGCTGAGACACAAGATTGGTTTTAAGATTTTTTTCTCTCTGTTCACTTCCTCTCTACTGGAAGACCAAAAGAAAAATCAGAGGCCCATTCTTCTAGAGGAGCTAAATTCCCCTCACAACCTCCTAAGACTGCAATTGTTAAGTGGAGATTATGCCACAGCTTTTTACATTAATGGATTTGAGATAAGGAAGAACTCCACAGAAATCTTACTGGAAGGTGATTTCTGGATGGGATAACCATTGGGAAGTATGTAAGGTAGACTATACGAAGGATTACTGCAAACTTGGAACAGTTTTGAGGATCCTGTATGGTATGGAAATATGGGGCATTTTTAAAGTATACATCGGATACGATAGAATTCAATACACGTCACTTCAAGAAAACTGCTTTGGCATGTGAGTGCATATTTGTGTGTGTATACATATACACAAATACTAATTACAATCTTTCATATATTATTACACATACCACCTATAAAATGTAGTCTCTGTGGTACATAATCACATTTTGCATAATTAGGAAATGATTGATATTTGGAACTTTTACATTGAGTCTTGGGTAGAGTAAAGCACAAGAACATGGCCCATGGCTTAACCCACTCTTTTGGCCCTGTTTCAAGAAAACTTGCATTGTTAGTACCAACCTGTGCCACTCTACTCCCAGGAGTTAAACAGATGTATATCCTTAGAGGGGGTGAAACGTGTTGTGTCAGCTACCTACACAACCTGGCACCACAGTTAATTTAGAAGCACATACTCATTATTCACCAGTTATTCTATGTAGCCATGGGACAAGCTCAGTTATAAATCATTTTAACAATCCTGGGATGTTCAAAGTGGGTGGTTGTTATTTCAACTGCTCAACTGGAAAAGAAAAAAAAAATCTAATAACATAGCACCTTTACTTTAGAATTTAAGTGTATGGATTCATGGGGAGATGGAAAGAAACTTTCCTTCCATTTCAAAAAGTCTTTGAAATGGCATCTTGGATCATGCAGACTCAGTCACAAGGACTCATCACACCAGGTTCTTTCAGTTTTGTTTCCTGTCTCTCATCCAGGAAATACCATCCATTTGGAAACAGCATCTGGTATTTTGAGTAAGGTCCCTTTCTGCCCAAATGTGAGGTTAGGATAACACTACAGGTGAGTATACTTGTGAACATGTCCTCTCCATTTTCACAGATCAACCTACAGCAAGTTGATTTGGCACAGGCAACAGAACCTGATAAGAAGGCTGCTCAGTTACACAACCAAACTAACAGGCAATTAGAGATGGTTGAAGGTCAAATAAAGACAGAATGAAGGTTCCCCGAGGAGGTGAAAAGCAGCAGCCAACTACAGACAAAATTCTGAAAAAAAAAAAAAAAAAGAAAAACTGTCTTTCAGAGCAAGAAATTTATCTCCCACCTACTCTAAACCATTCAGTCTCCCTCCTCAAAACCCAGCCTAGGAAAAGACGATGTGTACAGACTGTCTGCATTCCTGAAGTAGGACTGGGGCGGGGGGAAAAACAGAATGATAAGAACATATCAAGGGATAGGGCTTTCCTGTTAGCAGTGTTTTAACTTGGACACTATCAAATGTCACCTTCTATAATCTGAAATAAAGAGGCTGAAACAAAATGGGAATGGAAGCTTTCTGAAATCCCAGTGGAGAGTACACAGGACCATTTTTCTGTTTGGCTGGTACTTTGCAGAACTTTTAAGAGTAAAAATGAACTGCATGAATCAATAATGTCAAGTCCTCCTTGGCAATTTCTTGAGAAGTTTCAGAGTAAATAAATGGATAAACGACTCTTTATTCTTCATATTATCCAGCAAAATATTTTCATGTCTTTTTACAAAAGAAAATGGCAGCGACAACAGAAGAACTAAAAGAACTGTTTGGTAATTCTAGACACTAACGCTGAGGATATATGCTTTATTTTTTCAGTATGGAAAAATTACTCTGCCTTGAATAGGTATAAGAAGTGCTCCAAATTTCTCCTACATAGTCCTACCACCATACATACTGGATGTCTCATGATAGTTTGGGAATATCCCATCACAAACAGCACACATTTGGAATCATTGCCTGAGCAGACACCCTACCACAGAACAGTCTGGAATAGGTCTCCCTCAGTCTTTCCTCAGTTAAGGAAATTATGCTCACTTAAAATAAATACCAAATGAAGAACCATGGTGTTCCCTAAAACCCCTGATAACCCAGAAATTTTCTCTAGCTTAGTAAATATTTACTATTCAGAGTGAAATGTTCAAGCTGTCACAACCTAGTCCACAGGCTAGGAACTAAGTTCCTCCTCCAAGTGAGACAGAGGGGGCACTGGGATTTGGGTCTCTAGAATGATTTCTGACCTAGTATATTACTTGATACAAATTGCTTCATTTCTGTGAGGCAATTCACTTGTGAGTTTAGTCCTTTGTTTCTGGATTTCCTATATTTGTAGACACAAGCAAACCTAGACTATTTCAAGTAAAAAAAAAAACATTCTGTTCAACTCAAAATCAGTGTTTTCAACTCACACATACCTATGAGAATTTTTTTGTTTCAGTTCATTGGGTCAAAAGGAAAGAGAGACTCATTTCAGTACTACTGGTTTTGTCAAACTACAGCATCGATCCATCATAAATTAGCGTAAGTCAACTGTTTTAAAAAGCTTGAAGAGCCCAGGACTGCCTTGCTGAAGCAGTAGCAAGTGAAAAACTATTTGGGACCAAAGTCGCAATCTACAAATTGGATTAACTTTGCCTTTTGCTTCTGATAGGCAACCAGACACAGCACCCCCTTACACATTCAGAGAAAAATCCAAGTACCACAAATCTTGCCTTCAGCAAGTACATACAACAATGCTCTGCATGAGTTTTTGGTGAGCATACACAGAGTTGTTTACAGGCTAGTAATAGATGGTTTCAAGGATCACTTGCACACTTTGATCCTTTTGATGTGAAAACTTCTGTACAACATGAGAGTACAGGAAAATTTCTGCGAGGTAGTGCTTTCTTCCTTTTAAGAGCTTCAGTCCTGAACAATGTATTTGTATGATGATTCAGAGGAAGGCACTGCCTCTTGGATGTAAAGCCAACACTGGGCAACATGTTAGACACAATAGTAGCCTCAACTCTCTCCTTGATGTCTGATGCCATCACAAAACTCTTTTAGACACCGTAGCATTTTGAATTTTAATAATATTTGAGTGACTGGATTCACATTTTGTAAAGGAAATTGCACAACTTCCACTTCGCAAAGTCATTGTATGAAGGGAGGTCAAATAGGAGCGAATCAATTAACTGCAAGAGCAGTCTGCCAACAGAGGTTGCCACAAGATTACTGTACAGTATGAAACCATCCATGCTGACTGAACTAGACTGGGCACTGTACACTGGATTTATTCTGGACCCGCATTTTGTCAGTCTCAGAAACAGCTCCATATGACAGGATGCTTGAACCATCTAGTTAAAGCAGGCAAACTGCACCTCTCATACCACTCAGTGCGTGTGTGTAGAAGAGCCACACAGAGTCAGATCAGAAGTCCATCTAATCCATTACTTTCTCCAACAGCATACATATAGGTAGAGTACAATAACATCATTAGCCCTTTACATAAAATAAAACCCAAGACTTCCATGCTTAAAATTACCCAACTCAATATTGCAGCAAGTTTTTACACCCCTCTCCAAACTTCTTCAGCTCTAGTCTAGAGCTAGAAGCTCAAACAAAAGCCAAAAGGTATTAACCTGTCCAAACCTACCATTCAATAGTTTTCTGATTGCTTTAGCCTCCTCAGATGAGCACATAGACAGAAGTAGGTAGGAGTTGCAGCTTTGACATAGAAAAGTGGGGGGAAGCTGGACCTTGCATAATCCTGTTCTGGATTGCCATAAACTATCATGAATACATGATCATGAATTTAGCTGCCTTAGCTCCCCTGTAAACCGTTTGCTTTTACACCCTGTCCTGTACTCGGATCATTTGCTGAGCTATTTCAGCACATTAATTTGCCAGAAAATCCAACTAAAAATTCCGCACCCCCAAATGACTTCACAGACTGAAATAGCTCAGTAAGAATCTGTAAATGCAGCTGCCAAAGGAGTTTAGACCCTAGCAAAACTTGAATCCAACTTGCTAACAGGGTATCAGCAAAGAATATTATACCCCAATAATGCTGCCACTTCAAAACGAAGAATTCAAAGTGCAACCAAGAAAAAAACTAAGCAAGCTTTACACATACAGCCCACACGAGTCATCTGTGAGAGTTAAAGTTACTTCACGATACTTTGTACCCACACAGAACGTTTCAGGATAAGTCTCCAAATAAAGCAGCACACATTTAATACAGTGTCTCCCACATCACACCTCTGGCAGCCTTAACTCTGCCCTTGAAATTTGATCTAACCTGTTCTATGCCTGTTTATGAGTTTAGTAAAGACTCTGCACAAGACAACAGCTTACATTTTACCGTCTTCCTCCACAGACCTTTCAAAAGCTTACTGAAAAATGACTCAATCCAACAGTAGGATCACTGAAGTCAACTAGGCATTTCAAGAACTAGTAACAATAGTCTGGAATATCAAAACTGGAATATGTGGAGCCTTGGCATTTGGTAACAATGCAGATCATCTTATCAAGTTTTAAATCAACAGCTTTGCCTGTACATTTAAGCAGATATTGCAGCCAGAGGAGCAGCACGTTATGCACTCTTGAACCGTCATTTCCTAATTCATTTTTGAAATGTGACGTGGCACTACTGCAGCGATCAGCAATTCAACTTTATGCGAAGGGCTCAAAAGCCTGATGAACTGTTAATTTGGGAGAATAAGAACTTTTCAGTTTTGCTATGTAAGAACTACAAAACACAATCTGGTTTTAGAAGAAGCTGGCTGGTTTAGGTTAGTGTCTTTACTTTTTCAGTATTTTTACAAGCAGCCTCTACACACCAAGCAGTCTTATTCCTCTGTCAAGGGCCATCGGAAAAGACATTTCAAAAGTCACCAAACCATTCTATAAACAAGTCGTGAAGTCATTCATTCTACCATGGAAAGTGGTCATTTGCCGGGATATTAGGAACATCAACTCTCTATTAGCAAGCATTTTTTATTCCTCTCACACACGTCAAAAAAAAATTCACATTCACTTGCAGATGCACCTTTGCTCCTCACACACCAACTGCAAGTAATGAGAGCTAAGAAAGCTCTTAACAAATCAGTTTAAAGAGAGACTATCTACTGCACAGAATGGCAATATGGTACTTTTAGTCAAAATAATCAAGCTACATCATGAATTTTGCATCAGACTCTACTGCCAAATCCAGGACAGTTTTATAAAAATAATTATGTGCAATTATGTTAAATATCATTTTCCATCATTAATCATCTCACAACCAGCACTATTTTGTTATGAAGCGATCGGGTATCAAGTCTTGCTTTTTTGCTGAGAGAGGCACTTCACTGTTTTATTTGGGTCCTATGAGTTATCCTATGAGTTACTGGCTTTTGGCTGTCAGCATCAACATTGTATCTCAGTCCACCTTCAAACACCCATATATTGCTTTGCTGAGCATTCTTCATGAACTCTAAGATTATTCACCCTAGGCACCTGGATTATGTACTTCACCAAGGAACCCCTCTCTGCGCAGTTTCACGAACTGATGCGCCACTTGTTCTTTGACTTTTATTAAGTTCATTCAGGTTGACCAAATGAGCTTCCCTAAAGTAAACAGGGTTATAAAATATCAGATGAGTCTATCTTTAGGTGTTCAATAGAAACACATACTTAGTTCAACTAGAAAACTTTAAAAATGACTTTAGATACAAAAGTGTAACAATTATACTGTGCGATACATCTTTATATATATCACTAAGCCCATAAAATTAAAATAAGAAACAGGTTTTGCACCATTAAGAACAGCCACGAGTCCTGAACCTCTGTTCCTTATGCATCCTTGATCAGAGTAAACAGAAACTTGGGAGTGCTTGGGATTCAAAATACCCTGAGCACATACTAGTGCAACACCACAAAGCACACTTAATCCAACCGAAAAGAGTGGGAAAGAAGGAGGAAAAAAAACATAGCGAGAAACGGATGGTGTTTTATTATACAAGCATGAGATTAAGTTCCTTTGGAAAGTAACTTCTTGGGTGGACTTCTGGACCAGTGAGGTAGCCCAATGGGAGAGGAAAAGGAGTGGAACTTGGTCCCCACGCGCGACGCCTGCCAGGCGGCCCAGCAGGCGGCCCCCTGTGCGGCTGGGGGCCCGGCCCCCGCCCGAGAGAGCCATAAAGTGCAGCAGCAGAACACGATCCAGACGGAAAAAAAAAACAAAAAGCGATGTAAACAGGTGACTGATACCGGTCTCTTTGTTCGCGCCGCGCGGGGGGCGCTCCGCGGGCTCAGCACGGCGCCACGGGGAAGCGGCGCAACCGCACCACGGGGCACAGGTCCACGCCGAGGATCCGCTGCGCGCGGCTCCGCGCCGCCGCCAGGCTCTGCCGGCTCCACACGCTGCCCCGCACCCGGACGATGGGGAAGGTGGTGAGGCTGGGGGTGGCCGCCTTCCAGATCTCCTCTAGCGACCGGCCGCCGAACAGCTCCCAGCCGGCTCCCGCGCCGCCCCGCTCGCTGAACAACGCCGCCGCCTCCTCCGCGCCTGCCGCCGCTCCCCGCTGCCTCGGCCGTCCCTTCGAGCGCCGCCGCCGCCGCCGCCGGCGCTTGGCGCTGCTGCCCGCGGCCCCGGCCCGGCGCTTGGCGGCGGCCGGAATCCGCCGCTTGCCGTGGCGGCGGCGGGGCCGCTCGGCCGAGGGCGGCTCGGGGACGACGGCGCGGCAGGAGGCGTATCCGTAAACGTCCTTGCTGCGCAGGATGATCGGGGAGAACTGGTGCTTGAGGCTGCAGAGGAAGTTCCACAGCTCCGAGTCGGAGCTCATGAACTCCGTGGACCTGGGCATAAAGAGCTTGAGGGCGTCGCTCAGCGCCTTGATGCCGGCGAAGGAAACCTGAGAGCGCGAGTACACAACTTTCTCCGCTTCCCCGCGCGGACCCCAGGCGGCGGGCGCCGCTCCCACACCGGCTGCCCCCGCCGCCGCCCGGGCTCCCGCGGCCACTGCCGCGACGCCCCCCGCCTCCTGGCTCGTATCCCCGACTCCACTCTCCAGCGCCGCCTGCTTCTTACTGCGGGTCATGGAGGCAGCGGGACGGGGCGGGTGGCAGCGACGCCGAGAAGGGAGAGGCGCCGGGCGCCTGCCGGCTGCGCCGCACCCCGCTGCCTCCGCGCCCGCCGCGGAGCAACGATGGATACGTCCGCGGGCCGGTACAAAATGGCGGTTTAAACCACCGGGCGGGACCCGCGTCCCGCCCCGCTCTCCCTCGCGCGCGGCGATTGGCCCGTTTGAAACACATCGAGCAGCCCGAGCCCCGCCCCCACGCGGCAGGTTGGCCAGGGGGCGGCGAGGGGCGTGCCGAGAGCTGCCTGACAGGGGGCGGTGGGGAGGAATGGCAGCCGCTGGAGTGAAAAGGGGATGCCAGTGGGGAACCCCAGATCCCACCAAGCCGAGTTTCCCCGCCTCTGGTAGGGCATCCCAGTCGGAGGCCTCTTCACAGTATCACAGTATCATAAGGTTGGAAAGGACCTCCGAGATCATCGAGTCCAACCTATAACCCAACACTAACACCAACACTAACACCAACCATCATCTAAACCATGGCACTCAGTGCCTCATCCAGTCTCCCCTTAAACACCTCCAGGGTCGGTGACTCAACCACCTCCCTGGGCAGCCCATTCCAATGGCCGATCACCCTTTCGGTGAAGAACTTTTTCCTCACATCAAGCCTAAACTTTCCCTGACGAAGCTCAAGTCCATGCCCTCTAGTTCTGTCACTGGTCACCTGAGAGAAGAGACCAACCCCTGCCCGACTACAACCTCCTTTTAAGGTAGTTGTAGAGAGCAATGAGGTCTCCCCTGAGCCTCCCCTTCTTCAGACTAAACAGCCCCAACTCCCTCAGTCGCTCCTCATAGGGCTTGTGCTCCAGCCCCTTCACCATCTTCGTTGCCCTCCTCTGGACACACTCCAGCATCCTGACATCTTTCCCAAACTGGGGGGCCCAGAACTCAACACAGTATTCAAGGTGAGGCCTGACCAGTGCCGAGTACAGGGGGACGATAACTTCTCTGGTCCTGCTTACTACACTATTCCTGATGCAGGCCAGGATGCCATTGGCCTTCTTGGCCACCTGGGCACACTGCTGGCTCATGTTGAGCTTCCTGTCAACCAGCACTCCCAGGTCCCTTTCTGCCTGACTACTCTCCAGCCACTCTGTCCCCAGTCTGTAGCTCTGCATGGGATTGTTGTGTCCAAAATGAAGTACCCGACATTTGGACTTATTAAACATCATCCCATTAGAATTGGCCCAGCTCTCCAATCTGTCCAGGTCCCTCTGTAGGGCCATCCTACCCTCTAACAGATCAACCCTTCCTCCCAGCTTGGTATCATCTGCAAACTTGCTGATGATGGACTCAAGCCCCTCATCCAGATCATCAATAAAGATATTAAACAGGACGGGACCCAATACCGATCCCTGCGGGACACCACTGGTGACCAGCCGCCAACTGGATGAGACACCATTCACCACCACTCTCTGGGCTCGGCCATCCAACCAATTCCTAATCCAGCACAGAGTGTTCCCATCTAAGCCACAGGCTGCCAGCTTCTCTAGGAGTCTACTGTGGGAGACAGTGTCAAAGGCCTTGCTGAAGTCCAGGTATACCACATCCACAGCCTTCCTCTCATCCACCAGGTGAGTCACATGGTCATAAAAGGAGATCAGGTTGGTCAGGCAGGACCTACCCCTCCTAAACCCATGCTGGCTGGGCCTCATCTCTTGGCCGTTCTGCAGGTGGTGCATGATTTCACCCAGTATTATCTGCTCCATGATTTTACCTGGGACTGAGGTCAGGCTGACAGGTCTGTAATTACCTGGATCATCCTTACGGCCCTTCTTGTGGATGGGCGTCACATTGGCCAACTTCCAATCTTCCAGGACCTCTCCGGTGACCCAGGACTGTTGAAAGATGATGGAGAGCGGCTTAGCAAGCTCATCCGCCAGCTCTCTCATCACCCTAGGTTGGATCCCATCCGGCCCCATAGACTTATGAGGGTCCAAGTGGCTCAGCAGGTCTCTAACCTCCTCCTCATGGATTGCAGGAGGGACATATTTCACCCTGCCCCCATCAACCACTTCTGAGGGCCAACTGTCAAGCAAACAGACTTCCTTACTGTTGAAAACTGAGGCAAAGAAGGCATTAAGTACCTCAGCCTTCTCTGCATCTTTGGTTACTATATTTCCCTCCACATCCAACAAGGAGTGGAGGTCGCTGCCGCCCTTCTTTCTACCATTGATATATTTATAAAAACTTTTCTTATTATCCTTAACGGAAGTGGCCAATTTGAGCTCCAGCTGGGCTTTTGCTTCCTTGATTTTTTTCCCTACACAACTTAACAACATCTTTGAACATGACCTGACTTACGTCCCCTTCTTTCCCGCAGGGAATGGCAAGGGCTGCCCTGTGGTGGACACCAATGGACCTGGCATAGCCGCTGTGCCATGTGCCCACCAAGGATGGTGTTCTTCACAGAGTGGTGGGCAAAGGTGGTTTCTTCTGTGAAATGTGTTTGAGTAAGGGTTTGGTTGGAAGCTTCAATGGGCGAGGTCTCCAGAGGACGAGCAAAGGCTGAGTGAAACAACAAAAAAAAAAACTTTCTCCAAACAATGGTGTTAGTGGCGGTTTTTATTTGGTTCATTTCACAGCATACTTTAGAGCACAGTTGTGCAGGCAGATTGATTTAAAATAAGGAGGTATCCTATAATGTAGAGGATAAGAACTCAGAGCTGGAAGTGCTAGGGGCAGACATCTCTTGATACAGCTGTGCTGCAGTTAGACTCATCATCTGCTGGACCACAGGAGCTGGCAGGAGCTCCCACTATCAGATTCAGCAGTTCAGCTGACAAGTGAGTTGTTTATAATCACTGGCCATAACCTTTTCCCTGAAATTACAGACATTTCTGCCATATGACTTGAAAATCATCGACATACAAATGGAGAATTTTCAGAAAGCGGGAAATGAATCACTGTAGCTACAAGTGAAAAGACAGATTAGCACATTTTTGTGATAATCAGCATTTATTAATTATTTTTGCTTTTTTTTCTTCCAGTATGGACAAAACAATTTTAGGGCATAGGATGTAATCTCAGTTTTACAACTTCATTATGAATTTTCTGCAGAGCAACTCTCTCCTTTTAATTCATTACAAAGTCATCTCAATAAAATCCATGGTAATTGGCTATCTTTCAGTAATTTACAATAGCTCAGTACAGTAATAATGATGATAATAAAATTAATAGTCCTTTGGAAGTGCATAGCTCTTCATTTTACTCATACTACTGCTTATAAGCATTCATTATCACTCACGGCACTCCTGAGTTATGTAAGTAAATATTGCTTTTCTCTAACAGATTAATAAAACGAAGAAGTGGATTAAAATGGCTTGACTAAGATGTATAACTCAATGACTTCATTTTCTGCAGATCTTCATTATCATTATCATAGCAATCATTATCCTAAAAGTACAGTGGAACAGAGAAGAGAAAAAAAAACTTTAATTTTTGTGCCCAATTATTTGTTTGAATTTGTTTTCTTTATAGAATTCTTGAGAAGTGGGGGCAAAGTACTAATTGACAAAATTGTGTTCAGAGGAGGGCAACGAAGATGGTGAGGGGGCTGGAGCACAAGCCCTATGAGGAGCGACTGAGGGAATTGGGGCTGTTTAGCCTGGAGAAGAGGAGGCTCAGGGGAGACCTCATTGCTCTCTATAACTACCTAAAAGGAGGTTGTAGTCGGGCAGGGGTTGGTCTCTTCTCTCAGGTGACCAGTGGCAGAACCAGAGGGCATGGACTTAAGCTTCGTCAGGGAAAGTTTAGACTTGATATGAGGAAAAAATTCTTCACTGAAAGGGTGATTGGCCATTGGAATGGGCTGCCCAGGGAGGTGGTGGAGTCACCGACCCTGGAGGTGTTTAAGGGGAGACTGGATGAGGCACTGAGTGCCATGGTTTAGATGATGGTTGGTGTTAGTGTTGGTGTTAGTGTTAGATTATAGGTTGGACTTGATGATCTCAGAGGTCCTTTCCAACCTTGTGATACTGTGATACTGCAGGGACAATTTATTTCCTTAAATAATTCCTGCCTAGTACCAAAAAAACCCAATTTTAACTGCTAATTATTTTAATTGGTAAAAATGTTATCTGTACATATGATCACATTGAGTTTTGAGTCCTGGTGATAAACCCTAAAATCCTGGATGTTGTCACACCACTTCTGCTGGGGCTTTTCCTCCAACGTACTCATGTTCTTCCACCCAGGTTAGTGAGGACAGTCTTACTGTCCAACACTTTTCAGTATAACCACTCTTTTCTAATATCCTTACCTCTGCGGTTGAGAGGTAACAGTAACTGGCAGCCTGCTTTGGTTAGTTTGCTGTAGCACACTTTCAGGGAAGTGTGCACAACCGTGTAAGCATGACTATATCCATTTGCAACCACTTCAGATGTTACCCAATAGCCATCAGGGTCCTAGGTCTGAGAAGTGCCAAGAAAAGCATTAACAACGTTCCTGAAAATACTTTTAGAGAGACACAAACGCAAATAATTTACAAGAATAGTCTTTCCATCAGTTATCAGAGAAAAAATCATGGAATCGCTGTGTGTAGAAATCACAGTGGCAGCCAAAAAGGAAACAAGATGTTCACTATGGAAGGCATAGAAAGCAAAACAAAAGACAGCATTCTGCTGAATAGGAGTCCATTGTGCCTCCACAAAACTTGAAAGCTGTGTTTCTAGTCTTACTGTATCCAACGAGATATAGTAATGATACAAAGAAGGGCAACTAGGATGAGCAGAAATATGGAACATCTCTATGAAAAGAGATTAAATAGACTAAGACTCTTCCGCTTGAAAAGCAGATGGCTGGGAAAGTATATAATAAAGGTTTTAAAAACTGCAATAGTAAAAGGAAGGAAGAGAAGAAAATATTGTCTTACTTTTCATAATCCAATAATGACAGGGAAGCACATGAAGACACAGAACAAAAAAAATTAAATCACCAAAGAGAAGTATTTTTTCTTTTGGATGATTCAAAATTACTCCGTGGAGTTCATTTTCCAACAAAGTTGTGGGTGTCAAAATGGAAAAATGTACCCTGATACTGAACATAAATGTAAGCTCATTGAGAAGGGGCTGCAGACGTAACAGAGCATGCAATTTGAAATGATTAGACATGAGTGGAAGAAAAAAATCTATCAAGGACAGTTGCACAGGAAAATGAAGGAAAGGGCTCTGAAAGCTCATAAGCAAAGTTTTAAGAAATGTAGGAGGAACACATCAGGGGAGGTAACCCTCGATGTTTGCACTGTTCTTACACTCTTTCCCTAACCTTCCTCTTCTGGTGTCTAAGAGACAAGGATGCTGGACTGGATGGACCCTGGAGGCCACCATCATGGCTAATTCTGCTCTACAGACCTGTTAGAAGACAGAAGAGGGCTACCAGAAGAATGAAACGTGCCTTTTCTTTCCCACAGCTTTACTCTTGTAACAACTGCAAGATCATATTCTAGAACTAAAAGGCAACGAAGCATTTGCAGACTAAAAAATGCAGAGGTTACTGAGTCCATCAGCAGCCAGGAGCCACACTCAGGCAGAAGCCCAGCAAGGATGGAGCTTGAGGTAAAGTGTATTCCACTGGGTCAGATTATTGCATGCTCTTTTTTCACTTTGTTCATAGCCTCAGTACAACCTCTTTCAAAATGGTGACTGACTACGTGCAGAGAGGAAGAAAGGATGTTTTTAAATGGGGCTTTTATTTTATTGTAATAGCATTTGTTGAAAATGATGTTTGGAGGAGGAAAAAATCTCAAATATATTTTAGCAGAAGATTTTGACACATTTATTAATAAATGCTGATAATAGCTGTGCTGGTGGACACTACAGTCTCGAGGGTTGATAACAGTCTCTTAGTCTAAAATGTTAAGAAGTCCTTGGTTTATATATCCAAAGGGAAAACTTTCCTTGCTAATTCTCTTTTTCTTTGATCTTGTTTTTTCTTTTATTCCCTTCAGTCTACCTAAGCTATCTTCGTAACCAGCCGTGTTGCCTTTGACTATATTATACTCCCAAATCTTTTGTCTTTTCTACCCCTGAAGTAGTTCACCCGATGTTAACTTTACTATAGACAATGTAGCGGTACTTTAACCACTGTGATATCTTCAGAAAGCCAGATCCAAAGTGAGAGACACAGTTGTAGCCAACACTGTGCTGTCTTCACCACTTAAACTGGTAATGTGAGAAATCAAAGGAGGGGAAGTAGTGTATGCTGGTTTGGAAATTGAATATGCTAGTCCAGAAGGGGAAAAAAAACCAGCATTCTTAGTCTAGAATAAGTGTTTCCCCAGATTATATTGTTTTGGAGTACCTATTCTACTTTGTGTTCCCACATATTTTATTCTAGGACAACTTTTATATTAAGCTTCAGAAGGAGGATGCAGCTCTGCAGGTCTCAGGCTGCAGTGAGTGCCTGGGGCCTCTTACTGGGGCGAGGGGCAGCAGGAGGTGATCTTTTAACCTGCAGGAGATGTGCTGTGGTTGATAATCTGTGTCACCAGGTAAAGAAGCTGTGAGATGTCACCAGACTGTGCAGCAACATATCCCCCCATTTTTATTAAAAGAATGATTATATATTCAACCAGGTTGCCCAGAGAGGTTGTGGAGTCTCCATCCTTGGAGATGTTCAGAACCATGCTGGACATGATCCTGAGCAGCTGGCTGTAGCTGACCCTGCTTTGAACAGTGGGGTTGGATTAGAAGATCTCCAGAGGCTCCTGCCAGCCTCCAAAATTTTGTGATTCCTCCCTCCCTCCAGCTCTCTTTCTTTCTCTTTCTTTCTCTTTCTTTCTCTTTCTCTCTCTCTTTTTCCCTCTCTCTTTCTTTCTCTCTCTCGCTCTTTCCCTCTCTCTCTCTTTCTGTCTGTCTCTCTTTCTTTCTCTCTTTTTTCTCTCTTTATTTCTGATGGTATTTATGCTGGAATATTCTATTTCTTCAGTCATTTTCATTTAAAATGTGTTCCTTCAAACTATAAACCTATTTGTAAAACAAAAAGATGATCTGCACTGCATTCCAATATAGGACCAACTGGGATGTTTTCAGTCAAAACTATATATTATCAAAGGTGTTAAATTATCAGATAATGGATCAGTCTAGTATTAATTTCTCAATATAATTCCAACATTGGAAGTACGTTGTTCTAACACTTCATAGACCAAGTGGTCTTGTAGTATTGATCATGCTATTTCCCGAGGCACTCCATTTTAAGTGCTGAGACTGTTAAATGTGAATTTCATTCATTTGTCTCAATCTAGGCTATTTTTAAGACCTACTAGCAATTATGTAATAACTTGACTAATTAAATCATATTTTCTGATACCAAATGTTACTGAGCATGTAAGTTTAAAAACTCCTTTCATGACACACTCCAGCCCTGCGTTTCCATTTTGCTTCCTAACAGATTTGTGTGTTTCCACATGAGCTGAGAGTACAATTCACTCCAGAACAGTGGGAGCACGCAATTAAATTTTTTTTTTGTTGAACTTGCCACAGGATATAAGGCAATGTTTTTATCGGATTTATATTTTATGCTGGCCTAGGGAGGATACGTGTTCCAGATTAAAGTCCATAGAGAGAAAGCTACCCTTCAAAATGCTTTGAATGAATTAGCGTGAGGGAGCTGATACCAGCTCAGCAGTGTATGTCATATGGATGTGGCTTTATTAAATGGATACTTACAGCAGCTTTACTATGTTAGTGGACTATGTCTTAGGTTCCTTCTTATTGTTCTCTTTGTCGACACAAACCTTGCAAACTTTATTGCCCCTGTGTTTATTTTAACAGAAAGTGATAGAAACCGATCCTGTTTCAGGTCCTCCCTGGGACTTTCACAGGGCAGAGGAGCGCGAGCTTCAGAGCCTTAAGTGGAGAAGGGTCTTGAGCTCTCTGTTTCAGTGAATGTTTGTAAGCACTCATTTATCATGTAGATGTGCGTGGTTAGTATTAACACCTCCTTTTGAACCTCTCTTTTGTTCCCTGAGTTAAGCATGGGCTTCAAAAGCCTGGAAGTCTTATCTCTACACTTCCCATTTCCTCCTGCTAAGGGACCTCTGCCCCCGCTGCAGACGGGCAAGGGGGCTTTAAGTGGCCTCAGGGTAACAGCATTGTGAGCCGGCACAAACGACCTGGCTTAAGGAGCACTGGAGATGCCAACTCACTTAAGATGAGCTGAATTTCTTTACTAAACTCAGATCCTGCCCCGACTTAAAACCTACTAGAGGTCTGGTCATATTACTTTTAGTTGTATCACTTTCTGTTCCTTCAATGTATTTCATATGTTATTCAATGCAATTCTAGTTCAAAAAGCCCTAACTGTGATTTATATCCTATATATAATTCTCCCATAGGAGGACAGGCTGAGAAAGTTGAGATTATTCAGCCTAGAGAAGAGAAGGCTCTGGGGAGACTTTATATCAGCCTTTCAGTACTTAAACGGGGCTACAGGAAAGCTGGGGAGGGGCTCTTTATCAGGGAGTGCAGTGACAGGATGAAGGGAAACAGTTTTAAGCTGAAAGAGGGGAAATTTAGATTAGGTATTAGGAAAAAAATTTTTTACTATGAGCGTAGTGAGGCTCTGGCACAGGTTGCCCAGAGAAGCGGTAGATGCCCTGTCCCTGGAGGTGTTCAGGCTGGATGAAGCTTTGAGCAACCTGATTTAGTGGGAGGTGTCCGTGCCCATGGCAGTGGGGTTGGAACTGGATGCTCTTTAAGTTGCTTCCAATCCAAATGATTCTATAATTCTGTGATTCTATATTAATTTCCCACAATATTGTAAGGATTTACAGTTTGGTAACACTTGGTTGATTGTATTCCTTAGAATTCATTTAAAATTACTATGAATTCACATAGTCACAAAATAAATATCTAAACTTGGTTATATGAACACATTAATGATTTTTACCGATTTTGAAATTATTGTTATAAAGAAAAAATAAAAATAGATAGATAATACCCTGAGAATTGGGCTTTTAGAATGTAACTTTTAAAATGAAAGAAAAGTTAATCTGCAGCTGTAAATACTCTTTATTTCAGTACAGACACAGTGACTGATACTAGCAGAGGTTTTGACCCTATCCATGATCTGCATTATTAAAAAGTCTCTCCTCAAAGGACAATAATATTCAAGGCAAGGTCATCCTCATTGAACCTGCAATGGCTCCAGGTGGAAGAGTACCTCATTTGCTGGTATTTGAAAATTATCTTTCCGAAACAGAGTGAATTACTTAACGTAATTTTTTCTCTGTTTATTCTCACAGAGGCAAGTACATATTATGAATGCTATCGACCAGCAATTACATTATTTTTTTCCAAAATATAAAAGTGACCCAAACTTTCATTATAAAGTGAAAAAGTCATCAAAGTTAACAAATCTTCCATATGGAATACCCATTCCCCTTGGCTACATTTGGAAGGCTCTTCCCAATAAAAAATGGTAGTGATTTAATACTTTACCAATTTAATTAAACAGATGCTAAACTCTAGTGAGGTCACTTTTTCCAGTTTGTGGGGCATATTTCAGTTTATTTTATACTGGCTCCTATTCAATTTAAGTTCAATGAGCCATTGTTGCTCATATTTAAGGTTACCCACATGCGGGTTATCACAGGTCTAATTAAAGTCATCTCATTAAGCCAGATTTTTCACCGTCCCTTAGTATTCTCTCATATCTGCATTTTGAGTTGTAAGTTTTTGACGCTAGGAGCATAAAGTTGAAGCCCCAATGCATTGTCTGGAGGGAGCTGTTTGGTGCTTAAGATTTGCAGTTCATGGCCTGAGCCATCCATTACTCCCTTTCATGCAAGAGAACTGCAAATGTCCCATCACTTTGGAAAAAGTGGTCATTATTTAGAAATGTAAATGAAGACGCCAGAGGCTAACCTCATGTGCTGTCTGAAACAAAGACTGGTGCCTTTAATCTCTGGGCTGTTGCTGTCTGAAACAAAGACTGGTGCCTTTAATCTCTGGGCTGTAGCAATGTATTGGAGGTATCATTACAGAGGAATACTATTACATTTTTCCTCATCATTACATATTACATGACCAGAACTACTTTTCCTTTCACATTCTTCATACTCTCCATTCCTTTTCCAGTGTCTTCCTGATCCAAATTCTTCCTGATTGTCTCTCCCTGACTAAAAGCTGATTCACTGAAATTCCTGCTCATTATCTTCCTGCCAAAATGAGAGGGTATTTCCGAAAGCACCCTTCCTTCCAGTGACTAATAGGCTACTATACAGGTTTTCTTTGCTTGCTGCGTGTCCTGTTTTGTCCCACAATGGTTATAGCACTGATCAATTTAGTTACCAAGTGAATATGATAATATGCAGTTCTTCGTGAGTACGTCACTTATACAACAATAGCAATGGGAAAAAAAGTCTGGAAAGAAACAACAGAGAAAACTGAAAAGCTACAGCTCCAGGACTGATGTAAAAATTGTTGAATGAAAGGAAAATGCTTGATAGATACAATACATATTGGCATGAAATTTGGAGATTAAGAAAGAAAATTTACAGTCTATCTCACCAAGGCAGAGACTATTGGATATCTTCGCCCAGTAGCAGGCGTTTTCTAGCAGAAAGATCTTGTGCCATGAGAGGTTAAAACATGTGAAGATGGAGAGTTGGCCAATCACAGAGAAATGGAAGTATAAGAAAGGGTTTAGAAAGTGTGCAGAGAAAGACAAGTAGATTGCAAGGAAATTGCTCACCCAGCGGCAAACATAATCAGACACATTTGAAATTGCTAACAAGACGTAGATGGGTTTTCAGGGTGGGTATGGGCATTTCACTCATTTGTCTCCACTGATTTTAGAAACATTTTATGACTACTTTAGATGGGAGTCCTGGAAGTCCTTATTAAAGTGAAATTTATTCTGTCACAGATGTAAATATGTTTTCAGCCCAAACCAATCATTGCCTTCAGCCAATCTTTTCTTTAAATTAACCTCCGTTGGTTATGTGATTCTAAGAGCAGAAGTGGAGAGACCTATAAATCATTTCAGCTCCTGTGCAGCCTTCTCCTATCCCTCCTGATCTGCCAGTAAATTAGCTTTCCTAGAAGTCACTTACACTTCATACTTCTGTTCAAATACCTAGTTACTTCCACTTTGAACAACATCTCCAGTTTCTGATCCAGAAATGCACCACTTAGTTGCAGACAATAACATTATTTTCAGCAGTATGGCATGTGCTGACATTGAAGATGAATGAACCTAGAAAAACTAGGTAAAAGAGTTTTTGCTGGGAAACTGTTTGGACATGCAGCTTCTAGTACAGACTATAGCTACTCATCATCTGCACATCCATGTTTGACTTCTAACTTCCATTATCATATTTCAACTCTGTTGTCTCAAACTATGGCTAATGCCGTGTAGGATTCCTTAAGTACAGCTTGTTGGCATAACTGCATTTTGTACAGCTGACTAATTGTGCACCGGTAGAAAAACATGAGCCATGGTCTCCCAAAAAAATGTTGCTCGCCCTGAACTCTTGCTTACTTTGGATTTATGACCAAAATAACTACTCTCAAAATCCTAAGGTTTGCAGCAAGACAAAATATTTTTTTAAATATTTGATATATAGTATATTTAAAAATATCTTCAGGATATGCCCAAACTCAGCTAACATGAGACTATACTTCACTGTGTCTAACAGTTTCTGCATTTGAAATGCAGGTCTCTATAAGATGACAGAAATGGTGTCTTCTGACGTGGAGGCATGGAGATCAGGAGGTGAGGGTGACATCAACACAGGTAGGAACACTGCCTCGCCAATGAGGCATCAAGAGGTTGAGTGAGTTATTCGAGATCAGAAGCAGGTCTGGACACAGTGATCAGGGTCATCCTCAGGCAACCAATCAGCTGGAAAATCTGTCATGATGAAGATCTGAGGCCAAGCCAGAGGGTCCAGAGCAGAATGAGCATTAACTTAGAAGCATTAACTTAAAAGCAGCTCCCAAGGGAAGGAGAAGCAGGCGATCTCTCTTCATTTCCTTCACAACAGCTCTTAACATTGAAAAAGTTGAGATTGACTAAGCCAGGTAAACACTTTGCAGCTTCAGTAGGCATGGAGGACTCTGGCAACGGTGTGCTGGGATAGACTGCAGATCCATCTAAGAAGTAGCCAGCTGTTGAAAAGAACTGGCTTCACTTACTTTGTTTTGCTCTGTAGGCCAGGCACACTAACTGAACAAGTCCTGCTCCTAGCTGTGTCTCCTAGCTTCAGAAACATTGTAGAAAAGATGTGATACCTCTAAATAGCTGTTGCCTACCTTGCACTGCAATGGTAACCACTTAGAAAGCACCTTGGCAGTAGTTTTAGGTAGGCAGCAGTACACATTGCTATCATCTCTTTGCTAAGTATGTATTTGCATAGCGTGCAAGAAAATGTTGTGAAATACGGTTAATCATAGCCAACCAGTGAAAGGAAAATCCTTTGTGTTCTTGTGTTTGAATTCATTTGCTTTGGTGTAGCACTGGAATGTGTTTTGAGGGTACTTCTTCTCTAACATCTATCGTCATAGCTCTCCATAAATCTTTGGTTAGCATGAGAATTAGCAAGTTGCAAACTTGCCCCTCTCTCCAAGGGGCAAATGAGTCCAGGTGATACATTACTTAAGTGAAATGGCAATATTAGTAAAAGGCAGGAGACCATAAGAGAAAATATCTGCGTGTGAGTATGAATCTATGGTGCATCCCTCTGAATACAATGTAAACGTCTTATATATTGCTTTGGTACAGCAGACCTAGATAAGTTACAAAGGTGAAAGTTAACTTGGTGATGAAGCAAGCAACGGGATGGTTTCTGTACAAGGAATGAGTGCTTGGTCTTTTAGCCTGCAAAAAACAACTTTATGACAGAGAGAGAAAATGACAAGTGCATGGGAAAGACAAATGGGGAATGGGTATGTGCTCTCTCTCATAATATGCGATCTAAAAGGCATAAAATCAAATTCTCAGGTGGCAAACATTAGATACACTTTTCTATGCAGTGCATAATTAAGCTGCGGAACTAACAGCAAGATGCCACGGGTTTCAAAAGCTTACATAATTCAAAGAACAATTACACAAATTCATGGCTGAAAATAATCTACCAAGCACTATTAAATGAAATCATACCACAGGATAGGCCTTGGTCTGGATATGCTAGTGAGAAGCTTGGTCATTTCCCCAGAATTAAGTCCAGAGGATAGCCTGGAGATGCTGATCCTCCTCCTGGTACATAAGTGGCAGTTGCTGTACTGATGATGATGAAAATAATAATTAACATTTTAGTGCTACATAAAATCATAGTTCTGAAGGATACTGCAACAGAGTGGACCTAATTGGAGGATGGGAAGCATGGCAGAGATGGAGTCCCAGGGTTGCCCTCTAGAATGTGAAAACTAAACCCTATAAGGAAATTTGTGATTTTTGTTTACAAATTTTGCATTTTTTTAATTTAGAAAGAATAAATATTGGTAAAAGGCATCCGTCATGATTACTCTAACCCATAAGCAGGCCTCAAAGACTATAATTAGAGATGGTGGAGAATGAAAGGAAATTCTTAGCATAACCTGTTCTAACTGGGAATACGTTAGGGTGGTGGCTGCTGAAAAAAATAGTTTAACAAGAGGAAACAGAAACCCAGAAGGCTGATAAAAATATTCAACTGGTCTTGTCCTAATGCAGCAAATGTAGGATGTAATCATGTACTTATTTTAGGCATCACATTTACAGGCTGGGTGGAGAATGGATCAAGAGCAGCCCTGAAGAGAAGGACTTGGGCGTGTTGGTGGATAAGAAGCTCAACATGAGCCGATAATGTGCACTTGCAGATCAGAAAGCCAACCGTTTCCTGGGTTGCATCATGTTGAGGGAGTACTGCATTCAGTTCATAGAATTCATAGAATGTCCTGAGTTGGAAGGCACCCACAAGGATCATTGAGTCCACTCCTATCCCTGCACAGGACAATTCCAACATTCACATCATACATCTGAGGGCATCGTCCAAATGCTTCTTGAATATTGTCAGGCTTGGTGCTGTGACTGCTTCCCTGGAGAGCCTGTTCCAGTTCTGGAGTCCTCAGCACAGGAAGGAAATGGATCAGTTAGAGTGAGTCCAGAGGAGGCCCACAAAATGATCAGAGGGCTGGAGCACCTCCCATACAAGGAGAGAATTAGGCTTGTTCAGCCTAGAGAAGAGAAGGCTCTGGGGAGACCTTTGAGCAGTCTTCCAGTACTTAAACAGGGCTACAGAAAAGCTGGGAGGGGCTCTTTATCAGGGAGTGCAAGGACAGGATGAAGGGAAACAGTTTTAAACTGAAAGAGGTGAGATATAAATTAGATACTATGAAGAAATTCTTCCTTCTGACAGTGGTGAGGCTCTGGCACAGGTTGCCCAGAGAAGCTGTAGATGCCCTGTCCCTGGAGGTGTTCAAAGCCAGGTTGGATGAGGGTTTGAGCAACCTGTTTTAGTGGAAGGTGTTCCTGCCCATGGCAGTGGAGTTCGAACTGGATGATCTTTAAAGGTCCCTTCCAACCCAGACCATTCTATGATTCTATGATCTAAGTTAGATGCTAAAAGGTCCATAGAAAATGCATAACTCTTCAATTAAAGAAAAAAAAAAAAAAAGTGGCTTTCTAGTTTCAGATGCTCTGAATTTGTCTTTAAAATAGGCTAAGGAACGTAGCGGGCCTGGCCCAGGATGGTGTGCTTGTATTTCTCCAGGCACTCATGTACAATGTACATTTTCTCAGCATTAGTTGTGCTGAGGTGTCACAAGGGAATTCTTCTGGATCCACTACAAGCAGGAAAAATATTGACAGCCAGTAATTAGACAGTCATCACTCTGCACACAAGAAAAATGGGCATCAGGATGAGCACAAAGCAAAGGGAGAACAAGAGAGATACCATCCTGAACAGATGCCTGTCACTTCCCTAAAGATTTTTTTGACAGAATGGGGACCAACACCCAGGGCCAGATGTTGTAGAAATATTTGCTCGCTGCCTGTGGGAAACACTGGAAAAACCTGGAATCGGGCATCCTGTGCACCAGGACAGGCAGTAAACCTTCCTACACTGTGTTGTTCTGAAATTAAGGCCACCCTTGGGATATTGTTGTTCAGTTCATGCCCAACCGCTGCAAGTTTTGACTTCAGCACATGCATTTGTAGTTAGTCCTAAAAATGCCACATCCACACGTCCTTTGAATACCTCCAGGAATGGTGACTCAACCATTTCCCTGGGCAGCCTCTTCCAATGCCTGATAACACTTTCGGTAAAGAATTTTTCCTAACGGTCTTAAATTACTTCAGACATTAATGAATGAAAGTATACAAGACCACTGTGGGTAGCTTTGGTGAGTAATGTTATTCTCCACATCCTATGGATGAATAAGATACAGGTGGGGACAAAAAGGCAAAGACATTCTTTGCAATCATACTGGAAGTGTGAAGAAGATCCAGATCCACTGGCTCCAAAGTTGACTTATAAAAATTCTGTCTTCCAGTTTTATTTCGAAGAGATATGACAATAACAAGGAAGCGGACACACCCTTTAAAACTCCTGGATAGAAGGTATAGCTTTCCCATGACTGTGTGTTCCTCAACTCCATTACTGCAGGAACTCAGGCTCCTTGAGGCAGGAACCCTCCTTGTCTCAGCAAAGGGTGCTCTGTCACTCCCTCCTGCCCTTGACAGGAGAGGAAGGAGAAGGGGAAGAAGGAGAAGAAGAAGGAGAAGGAGAAGGAGAAGGAGAAGGAGAAGGAGAAGGAGAAGGAGAAGGAGAAGGAGAAGGAGAAGGAGAAGGAGAAGGAGAAGGAGAAGGAGAAGGAGAAGGAGAAGGAGAAGGAGAAGGAGAAGGAGAAGGAGAAGGAGAAGGAAGACCCCGTGCCCGCTACAGAAGCGCCCCGTCCCCCAGAGCCGGTGCCACAGCCACAGCGTCCGAGATGCTCCTGCCGGCCCAGCAGGTGTCCCCACAGCACCAGGGTCCCCTCTGTGCCGGCGCCGTGACGCAATGCCGGTACGGGGCGGGCAGGTGACGTCACACTCTCGGCCGGTGACGCAGGGGCGGCGGCAGCCCCAGCGAGCAAAGGGCGCCTGGGGAGTGCAGGAGATTGCAGGAACGACTTCGATTTGCGACCTTTGGCCAGGCAAGGGCTGCCATTATTCACAGCTTGGTAGCAGAGCCCTGGTACCTGGGGGTTGTGATTTGAGTTAAATTAAGAGTAAATTTCTTGACTCTGACTCAGTCTCATCCTAAGTAACTACATTTTCTGAAAGCTAACTGCTTGTTTTTCAGACAATTTCTCTCTAGAAGTGATAACATGGGGCACTGGTATGCAGGCAGGCCAATGTTTATTCTTACTCCTGTCGTAACCAAGGCCATCTTTGAGCTGGTGAAAAAAAGGGCCGCACCTGCAGGGAGGGGCACACAGGACTTGTGAGCCCAAACTGACCAACAGAGTACTGCATCCCATACACGTCATACTCAGTATAAAACGGAGAGGTCATGAGGGCCTCTTTCTCTTCTGCAATGGCTGACATCCAGCGAGGACGTTGTCTGTACAGTTGCTCCTGATGCCGTATCTGTGTGTCTCTGTATCGAGTTCCCGAGTTCAGTTCCCCCTAGCCATGGACCTATTCCCTTGTGTCTGCTCTACAGTATTTGTGGTGACGTATGGTCATCGAGGGGTTGGGTGGGGGTGAGATCTCAGATATCTGTACATATCTTATTACTTTGTAATTATTTTCATCATCATAATTATTATTGTTATTTCATTAAAGCCACAGTTTTAGTTCCCAACCCACAAGTCTTTTTCTTCTTATTTTCCATTCATCATTCCTGGGGTGGGGGAAGGGAACCGGGAGCCCAACTGCAGGGTTTTAGCTGCTGAAATTAGCCAGGTTGGGACTAAACTGTGACACTGGGAAGGGCCAGGGCCCTGCTGCAGTGGGGGAACACAAAGTGTGTGCCCAAAAAAAGTAACCCACTCAATTGCCTAGGCAGAAATTTGGGGTATGTCTTCGGGTGTGATGGCAGGTCAGAGAGGTGAAGTACCAAAGCTTATGTCTGGTGAAGTCACAGACAGTGGTCAGCAGCACCACTGAGTGGCCTAGGTTTGTGTCAGCTAATGTAATCATCACAGATACACACACACCTCCAAAGCCTGATTTAAATCCTCTTCCATCTGCTGAATCTAGGCTTGTGTTCAATTTCCTGGCAAATTACAGAGGCAGAAAGCACATCAAACGCAAGATCTTCCCTTCTCCCTGGCTGCAGGACCTGTGACGGATTTGCTTATCTCAGAAATCCACAGTGTTTCAAAGTACATAAATTGTTTAAATGGGATTATCAGACTAACTCAGACTCAAACAGCTGTTTTTTTTTCCCCAATCACCAGCTAAGAGAATCCTTGCTTTTTGTACGCCTCCTGCCATGGAATTAAGGCTGGATAAGAGGGTAATACCAAGTGCCTTTGAAATGACTGCCAACACAAACACTTCTACGCTTGCACATGCACCCTGTACACAAAATCAGATCCGTGCTGGACCTCCAGTGTTCTTGGATCTGCAATTTTCATCCCTTGGCTACGTGGAACCCTAAAATAATGTTCTTTTTTCCCTGTGCATTGACCATGAATTACCTCAATAATGTTTGTGTTAAGGAAGAATGGCTTCCATACATTTTATCTGCCATAAGTTTCAGGGAAGTTAGTTTATGGTACTGACCTTGCCGGTACTGAAGCATCTTGCAAGCTGAATCTGGGATTTCAGATCAATCAGCTTTTGGCATGCCTTCACTCTCAGCAGACAGGCTGAATATCTTGCTGTTTATCTAAGTGACACTGAGAGAGCTAACTCAGCCATCACTGTTCTCTCCTGAGCTAGTAAAACAGGCAACTCATGTAGTGAGCATGTCACAGTTAAGCTATGGTCTTCTGGGCTGCTTTCCCTCATTAGCACCCTCTTGGATGCAAAACCTCAACTCCTGAACTCCCAGCAACACCTTTTCAAAGGTCCCTTTCATCTACAACCACCATGACGCCAATTACTTGAAACACAGGCAAAATAAGGGAATGGGGGAACCAAAGTGAGGTTTCCACTTTCAGGCTCAGCCTGTCAAGGTAAAGGAGTCATAACACTCTTCTGGGGATCACTTTTTCATGGGATGAAAGCCTGAAAAGACCCATCCTCTGCACAGGTACTGATGCCCAAGGAGTCAGGCAGCCTTGTGATGGCAGGTCACCATCCCGAGGGCCAGCTTTGCGGCACTGGTCCCTGTACTCACCATCCTCGTTCTTCACGACCCGCTTCCCACCACATCTGCAGCCTCTCCTCGGGGGCAGCCCTTGCACTGCCTGCTACCCCAGTACCAGCAACTTCTGTGCCTAAAATAAGCTCTGCTACATAGCCTTCTGTGGTCCATCAGGGGAATCACCGCTTCTTGAGGGATTTTCAAAATGCTGCCTGCAAAGTTACTCATTCATTTGGGTTTGTTATGCAACCCTAATATCAGTCATTCCTCCATGGTGCCTTCCTGTCCTCCTCCTCCGCGCATAGCAGGGATTCACCTTCATCTATTTTCATCTCTTTAATGGAAGCCAGCAAGTGTCCAAGGACAATCTGTAGTATTATAGATCATCTGAGACCAGAGAGGGAATAGCATTCTAGCATCTTCCCATGTGTTCCTTACCTCTATATCCTTATTCTTGTCAACATACCAGACACTTTTGGGGTACTGTTGTACTTTGGAAAGACGGCAGCATCTGGTCTACTCAGTACTAGGACATCCTCTTCAAGGAGGAAAACCCTTCCATCTCAGCTAAAGCATTTTGTTATTGGAGGCACATGGGAAAAATACTAGGAAAGAACATCAGCTTCCCAGAGAAGAACAATTGCTCCCTGTTGGGATGAAATACAAGGTACCTGCGTGCTTGCCTCATATGTGAATTTAGGAAGACTTCCAGTATCTTCTTAAATGCATCAAAAATACTCCGAATGTTGTTCAAGAGATGAAAATTGTGGGCTATGTCTGTTCAGCAGCTGACAGCCAGCCAGATGAGCAACTATAAAGAGATCCAACTCCATGCCCTGCCTGTTTTCAGCCTCATAGCCTCTGCAGAGAGGGACCTGGGGGTCCTGCTGGATAAGAAGCTGGACATGGGCCAGCAACATGTGCTTGCAGCCCAGAAAGCCAACTCTATCCTGGGCTGCATCAACAGAAGCATAGCCCGCAGGTCAAGGGAGGTGATTCTCCCCCTCTACTGCACTCCCATGAGACCTCACCTGGAGTATTGCACCCAGCTCTGGAGCCTTCAGCACAGGAAAGATATGGACCTGTTGGAGTGGTTCCAGAGGAGGGCCACAAAAATTATCAAAGGCCTGGGACACCTCCCCTATGAGGAGAGGCTGAGAGACGTGGGGTTGTTAAGCTTGGAAATGAGAAGACTCCAAGGAGACCTTATTGCATCCTTTCAATACATAAAGAGGGCATATAAGAAAGAGGGGGGAAAACTTTTTAGCAGGGCCTGTAGCAATAGGACAAGGGGTAATGTTTTAAGCAAAAAAAAGGAGAAGTTTAGACCAGATATTAGGAAGAAACTTTTCACACTGAGGGTAACAGAACATGGGAACAGGTTTCCCAAAAAAGTGGTGGATGCCCCATCCCTGGAAACATTCAAGGCCAGGTTAGATGGTGCTCTGAGTTCTGATCTAGTTGAAGATGTCCTTGCTTACTGCAGGGGGTTGGAATAGATGATCTGTAAAGGTCCCTTCCAATCCAAACCATTCTATGAATCTGTGATTCTATGCAGGCATGCTGGCCTCATAAAGCCTGGAAGTATCAATCTGACTAATGTACTCAGGATTGCTCTGTCTTACGTGCTCTGGGAAGTATAATGTGGCCATCTGCCTCATTTTAACTTCAAAAATAAGTGACAAAAAATTTCTGTCACACCTATCTAGCTCATACCTGAGGTGGTGTGACTCTGGATGAGTCACGGTGCAGAGACAGACATGACTACATTCCTTTTGGGTTTTGGGGTGCAGAACTGCAGATTAAGGGACAATAAGGCACTGCTTACTTTCCTGGGTACAGGGAGCATGTGAAGAGCAGGTTCTAACCAGCATTTTGCAGCAATTACTGCCTTCCACCAGGGACTAGCATAGTCTCACCCAGACTGGGCTCAGGTATCATGTCTTCCCCAGCTGAACAGTTCAAGCTTCATGCTGCAAAAAGGAAAAGACTAAAGAGGCTTCTTAAAAGTTTGCTGAAGAGCCCTGGCTGTCCTCTGAAAGCAGAAAAGCACAGGGACATGCATTTTACAGGTAATATAATATTTGTGATGATAACTCAAGGAATCCTGAAATAGACGGTCTCTCTGGCAGTATCAGCTGTTTTATCTGGGCTATATTTAGCTTTTCATTTATAGGAGGCAAGTGTACAAAGTTTCAGGACTGAATGTGGCTTTTTACTCATAGTGGTTGTGCTGGCTGGCTGTCGAGGCTTTGATTGGTCTGTAAAGACAGAAGCTGTATATCCCAGTGTGCGGATAAATGTTTATTTAGCAAAGCTGACACTATGAAGAGGCACTGTCCCCTGCATATGAAGTGCTGTCACAGATGTGACCCTGGCACTCCAATGGTATCTCCAGCACAAAGACAGGATCCCCAGCCTTCTCCTGAAAGAAAGATACTTGCCCGGAAGGCTCTCCATACAAGATATTCAGCACTTTGGAAACAAATCCTCTTATTCAGTCAAAAAAAATCCCAAATGTGGTGATCTTCTGGGCACTCTGTTAAAGCTGTTGGAGAAGGTTAAGTGTATGTTTCCAGAAAAGATGAGGCTGGGAAAGGACTCTCTTTGTAGTTCATTTTGTGTTCAACTAAACTCAGTGGAACAAATGCATTCCTCCTTGAATGTCTTTTTAGTACTGCAAGTATTATGACAGAAGATCAATTAGCCCGCAGGGTGCCTGAAGCTCTGTTAAGAAACACTTTTGTGTGTAAAAGACATGTTACTTCAATATACAGAGAGAAAAGGAGGTAGTTTGAAGGGAAAGCATTTTACATTACTCATTTACAACAACAAAAATCGAGAAATCCTCTGATAAAAGTCTAGCCTTACATAAATACTATGCAATACAAATAGAATTACCTCCTTGCAGATAAGAGGATACACCAACAAATAGGCATACCGCTGGGCGAATTTTCAAAGATTAGTAAGTATCAGTGTAGGAAGATAACACAGCAACACAGTTCAGAGAGCTTGTCTATGTAATGTAGTCTCTGGGCAGCAAATTAGGCTCATTATTTTTGGTGTCAGAAACTTTCAGAGACTAAGGAAATCCTATCTGTATCTTATATTTAGGAGTACTTAATATAATGCTATTAGGTTAGAGGCCTTGTAGGAAGTGTGAACTCCTTTCCTTTGCATTTCTATTTCTGACCTCTTTTGTTTCCTCTGTCAAGTCACAACACCATAAGATGATGCAATATTGCATCACCACCTAATACTGAGACTTCTGACAGCAGCCACAAAAACTGCTGGGTTTCCCCCACCCCTTATGAATAATCAATGGTCTTAAAGATCAGCCAACACACACACTGCTACCATGAGGAGCAGATCTCTCTCTGGCAAACTCATACACATATGAACACACAAAAATAGGTATTCCAGCCAGTAAGAGGTGTTACGTGAGTTTTACATCTCAGCTGATGAGTGTACGTATGTGGTATGGAGGAAACAGCTTGCACTCCCACCTCTGTGCTTTAAATATTTATCCTGAGGTATAAGAGCCTAAATCAGTAAAATGGGAGACAAAGCCTCAGCAGATGTACCTCAGAAGGCTTCTGAACACCTACTGTTTCGTGTTTTGAAAGCTTTTTATGTTTGAAGTGAGGTCTTTTGTACAGAGTCTAGATCACCAGGAGCACTGACCTAGCAGGAGAAGAGGAAAGAGTGAGTATTTCTTGGATAAGGGACTAGAGAAAGGCAAGACTCCTCTTTTCCTTATTGAGCTTTCTTGACTCTGTTGTGCTTACAGCCATTCACAGAGATCTATGTGGATCAGGCCACAAGGTTGCTTTCATGTCCAGCAGATCTTAAAAGATTCGCCTGGATGCCTCTCCCTGGGAACCCAAGCTCATTTAAGAGACATCTTATGGAGGATTTAACAGCTTGCTGACATCCTTTCAGAGATATCCAGCAAGATCCCATCCCAAACTTAATTTACTCTTCTTTTGGACACCTCCACCCATTCGGCACTCCCCCAGGGTTTTCTGCTGCTTCCCTAAGCAATGACCCAGGACTGGAATAAAAAGAGATGAGCCGCCTTTCCCACCGAATGAAGCTGTGGATGGAGGACAGATCTGCAGGCAATGCTTAACTATCAGTTACATCCATTACATGAGCAGCCACCATAAGCCACCAACAATGTAAAAGCCAAACTAAAATCCAGCTCATGCCTCCTCTGCTTGTTAGCAACCTATAGCAAGAAGAAAAATTTATTTTTGAGGCCAAAGTTTCCACATGACCATGCATGTGGACAAAGCAACTGCAATGATGTTAACAAAACTGATTGCATATTTACATGATCAGTTTTCAGAGCAGAGATGTAAAATGAAGGGATTCTGCCTATTTTAAATCCTGCACTGAATGTATCGTAAAGTGCTTACAATCCAATTAGAAAATTCCAACTTATAAATTCTGCAAGAAAGGAGAAAGCTACCTGCCATTCCATCAGGAAGCACAATGTATCCCACAATGTGGTTTTTTTTCAATTTTCTTTACATACAAAAGGAATTACAAAACAATGTAGCTATTGCTGGGATTAGGCAAGCAGGCTCTGGCTTTGTTGGTACAGAACCTACAGAGCTTCTGCATTTAATTTTTTTTTCTCTGCTGGCAATATAGAAAATAAAATACCACCCCACCCCCCAAACTATTATATACTATTTTCTAAATTGCAGTGGACCTAGTCTGTCAAGGACAACAGAACATTCACATCCAGTTCCAACATATGTCAGCATATAAAGTTGTTGCTGAGCATTTAATGGCTGATATTCTTTATTTCTCTTCTCCATTAAACCAACATAAAAACTGGTGTTTGACTGTGCAGATGACACAAAAGATACCATCTTAAACTTTTCCAACCTCCAAAATTCCCATTTAAGATTGTGACAGCAATTCCTTGTCATATTTTTATTACAGATGAAAGATAAAAGAAATAATTGCATTTTGACTGAACCCCACTAAATTACATTGGCAAAACGATTGCTTCTTTGCATGACTAATTTTGATTAAATCAGCTTAATTTAAATACCAAATTGTGTACTTCACCTTCCTTCATTAAGTTTCACAGTTTCACAGTATCATGAGGTTGGAAAGGACCTCCGAGATCATTGAGTCCAACCTATAACCCAGCACTAACATCAACACTAACACCAACTCATCATCTAAACCATGGCACTCAGTGCCTCATCCAGTCTCCCCTTAAACACCTCCAGGGTCGGCGACTCCACCACCTCCCTGGGCAGCCCATTCCAATGGCCGATCACCCTTTCAGTGAAGAACTTTTTCCTAACATCAAGTCTAAACTTTCCCTGACGAAGCTTGAGTCCATGCCCTCTAGTTCTGTCACTGGTCACCTGAGAGAAGAGACCAGCCCCTGCCCGACTACAACCTCCTTTTAGGTAGTTGTAGAGAGCAATGAGGTCTCCCCTGAGCCTCCCCTTCTTCAGACTAAACAGCCCCAGCTCCCTCAGTCGCACCACGTAGGGCTTGTGCTACAGCCCCTTCACCATCTTCGTTGCCCTCCTCTGGACACACTCCAGCATCCTGACATCTTTCCCAAACTGGGGGGCCCAGAACTGGACACAGTATTCAAGGTGAGGCCTGACCTGAGTCTTTTAAACATCCATATTTTATACGGTAAAATGTGCATTTCAATTTATTGTATAGGCTATTCTTGACTGAAGAAAAAAGAAGAAAAGTCTAACATAATTTATGGGAAACGGTTTAAGTCACATATGGAAATGGATGGGAATAAAATGTTAAAATATGTATTTCCAACCTTTAAGGAGAGCATCCTTGGCAAAAGGAAAGTTTGTATTACTTGATTTGCCACAAAAGGCAATAAAGAACACTGTGCTGTACATAGAGGAGCTGAAGATTGACTGCAAAAATTTAATATTTTATTAATTTACTAAATCCTGAAAGACAAAGGTTTTCAATTTACCTCTTTTTCTCAAATACAATACATAAGTAATTTATTCTTTCATTGCAAATAACATTATGCTGGCTTATAAAAAATTTAAAAAATACAATTCTGGCTGAAGTCAACATGAAACGTGTCATTTGCTCTGGCTCTAATTTATTCGCCCATAACTGCCTTTTGACAAATGACAGTTTCATATTCAGCTGCTCAAATCTCCATACATTTGTGCACCCTCAATCCTCAAATCCATGGATTTTAACAGGATTAGTCACCAAACAGATTACACTCATGTTCTTGGAGTGATCGATCTGGGGATCCAGCCAAGGACAACAAAAAAAGTCTTCCTATTTTGATAAGGTTTTTTAATCTCTTTTAAAACATTCAGTAATACACGTGCTGTGCAAAGGTGAACTTCTTTGACTGATATTACCCATTATATCAGCCAAAACCAAGCACAAAGAGAGTGAGTCTTCACTGTGTTTCCCCTACGCTGCATGCATGTCACGTGAAGGATGTTAAAAGTTTTTGCTTTCATCTTTGTAAAAAGGGGAACTTGAGGCCAGTACAGAGTTACAATTTCTTACAGCTGCAGCTCAGTGTAACATATATTCATTTTGAAACTACATGTTTATACAATAGTTTCTCTGTTACATTCTGCTTCAGGCTGATATTATGATTCTTAATGTTGTTATGCAAACGATTTTCCAAGTCAAAATAAATACACTGCTATAATGACAATTGCTTTTTATAATGGCATCTGTATGAGTAACATACTAGTTACTTCCTTCTGATATTTCCATTCTATAGAAGTTAATAGCATACTCAGAAAAATAAAGTACTCAGAAAAATTGAACTAAATTTTATAGTCTTTGTGGCAGTCTATGGTCTTGCAAAGCGCTTCCTGATGATGTAGATGGGGTCCGTGCTGTACAGGGTTCACCTGTGAATCTCATCGCAAGATCAGAGTCAAAAAAGATCTCAGCGCAGTCAAGGGAAGAGTTTTGCTGTTCATTCAAAAAAAGATTTGTGGAGATACAAACTCTCAGCTCCATTCAGAGCCAAATAGCCAGCAGCCAGACTGAGGAAAGAGTGGTGAGGGGGAGTTCGTTTGTTTGTTTCAGTTGGAAGTAAATGGCTATGCCTGAGCCGCATTTGGAGTCCTGGCACTGTAAGACTGATGAATTAATCCTCCTGCTGTGGGCATCCTTGGCAAGGCCTTCACTGGAGTACTACAATGTCCCATTTTGTGCAGTGCCTTCCAAAAAACAACATGGCCCATTTGGCAAGAGCCCAGAGGCAACCTTCAGGAATCACAGGAAATATAAGAAACATGACCTAAAAGGACAGAGCCAGGACTGCCCACTCTGGAGATGGGAAAATAGTAGGAAAATGAGAATACAGCGCCTTCAAACAAAAAGTAGCTGCAAAATAAAGGAAGGAGATAAGCAAGAGGTAAAACCTGTAGGCCTGTAGGAGCAGGCACTTAGTAAGACACAGGGAAAATCCTTCCGAAGGAGGAGACGCTGTGCTAGAGCAGAAAGCCATCACCAGGGGGTTTTGAGGACAGCTTAGACAAACTTTGTCCTAGCATTTGCACCTGGTCCAGGTCCTCGGTGATAGGCACCTCTGGGAGCTCCCAGAGAGGTTTTGCTCCCTGCAGCAACACCAGGACAGGTCCTACGTGCCTGGTGTTGGTGATTACACCACACTAAGGCTGCAGTGCTTGATAAAATCATAGAATGGTAAAATGTTTTGAGTTGATAGGGACCTCCAAGCCCATCCAGTTCCAGCCCGCCTGCCATGGGCAGAGACACCTCCCAGGCTGCTCAAGGCCCCATCCAACCTGGCCTTGAACACCTCCAGGGAGGGGGCATCCACAACTTCCCCGGGCAACCTGTGCCAGGGTCTCACCACCCTCATAGTGAAGAATTTCTTCCTGATGTCTAACCTAAATCTTTCCCCTTCCAATTCAAAGCTGTTTCCTCTCCTCCTATCACTCCAGGCCCTTGTAAAAAGTCCCTCCTCAGCTTTCCTGTAGCCCCCTCAGGTACTGGAAGGCTTCACCCTGTGCCTGTATCCCCATCCCTCGGATGCCGCCGCACCCGGCCAGGGGTCCCTGCGGCCGCCCAAGCACCTTCCCCTTCCCCGGGTGCCCCGGGCCGGGCGGGGCGGCGGGGCCGAGTCCCGGGGCCGGGCGGGGCGTGGAGGCGCCGCCGCTGGTTCCCTTTTTGCCCGGCGCGCGACTGGCGGCAGCGGCAGTCTCCCGCGGCCATGGAACCTCCCCTGCGGCCCCCGGCCCGCTCCGCTTCCTGCTGAGGAGAACACCTGCGCGGAGCGGGGCCGGGGCCGGGGCCGCCGCGGTGAGTAGCGGCCGCGGCAGGGGCGGCGGGGGCGGCCGGCGGAGCTGCCTGGGGCGCGCAGGAGTCGGCGGGGCCACGGCCGCCATCTCGGGGCGGCCGCGCCTCTGGCCGCGGGGCCCGGGCTGGGGGCAGCGCTGGGGCTGGTGCTGAGCCCTGAGCCCCTCCCGCAGCGCCCGTGCGGCTGAAGGGCCAGTCCTGGTGCTGAGCCCTGAGCCCCTCCCGCAGCGCCCGTGCGGCTGAAGGGCCAGTCCTGGTGCTGAGCCCTGAGCCCCTCCCGCAGCGCCCGTGCGGCTGAAGGGCCAGTCCTGGTGCTGAGCCCTGAGCCCCTCCCGCAGCGCCCGTGCGGCTGAAGGGCCAGTCCTGGTGCTGAGCCCTGAGCCCCTCCCGCAGCGCCGGTGCGTCCGCGCCCCCTCCAGCGAGGCGAGGGCTGGGCCCCCGGCCCTGCCCGGTCCTTGGCTCCCTGCGACCTCGGTCCCGGCTCGGGTCCCAAAGACACAGGTTAGGTGCAAAACCCGCTGAGGTGAGGGGAGTAAAACAGTACGAAGTGAAGGGTCACAGCGGTAGCTGCTCCTTCTGGTGCGATCCATGAGTCAGCTCGGCTACAACGCGGCTTTTAAACAATAAATATCTCTATTTCCTTATGAACAGACAATAACCTCTTGTCTCTGTCCGGTACGATTACACCAAACCTTCCCCCACCACAGAGAGTCTGAAATAATAGCTGAGGGGTCTCAGGAGCTGGTTGTTGTTGGAGATCAGATCACACGGGTCGGTGTTTGGAGAACGGACACCAGTGGAAAGGATAAGCTGTATCCCAAAAGCGAGTGCGTCCCTGCAGGAGCCACAGCTGCCATCTCCATGTTCTCAGACTCCATGAAGTGTTGGTTTAAAGGTGGATTACTAGCCATTGCTTGTGTAACTCCAGTTAACTAGAACTTTGCCAAAATTCTTACCTAATTGTTTGGAAGCAGCTAGAAGTTACTGCTGGTTCCAAGAAGCACCCCCAAATAGATACCTTTGGTGGAAACCAAAGCATGCAAAGGTCTGTTGTGGAGGCAGAGGGGGTCCTGAAAATATCACAGCCATAACAGCAGTCAGGTTCAGTGTGCAGCCTCTTGGCGGGGATGTTCAGCTGTATCTGCTGATTAGTACACTTTTTGTTGAAGAATGTGGTTGTATCTGTGAAGTTTCTCACTAATGGGAAGCTGCTCTGATTTAATTCCCTTGAGAGCTAGTAGTTGGTAGAGGATTTGACAGAAGAACTGAGCAAAGCAGTTTTTGTTGTTGTGTTCGTGCTTAACATGACAGTGCTGTATCTTGCCTGTGTAGTTCGGCACTGGTTCATAAATTATGTTGTCTGGGAAGAAGCTGGCACTAAAATGAAAAGAATAATTTAGAAGTGTTTTCACACAGTGGATTAAACCAGAAGCAGAAACAAGTCTAGAATAAGCATAAGAATAACTGATGAAGAATAAGTAAGTGGTAGAACTCTTAACAAAGCAGTGACATTATCTCAAATTTTTTATAGCAGAATATATGAGGTAATTCGTGACAATGTCACATCCTTTTAAAGCACCTTTCAGCCAGTGTTCTCAAACCCTTTAACAAGTTTACTCATTAATTTATCTTCTAATCCTGCTGTGAATTACATTTCAGTCTCAGTTATCCTAAATGGTGCTGGCTTTCTTTCCCTTTTCCCTTTTCCCTTTTCCCTTTTCCCTTTTCCCTTTTCCCTTTTCCCTTTTCCCTTTTCCCTTTTCCCTTTTCCCTTTTCCCTTTTCCCTTTTCCCTTTTCCCTTTCCGCAAATGATGAGTCAGATTAAGGAACTTATCCAGCTGAAAATTAACCAAATTTTGTTGTTGTTATGATCAGTTTGCTGACCTGAGCAATGAGATAGGAACGCAACTGGAGACAAAGGCGAGCCTGGTTTTATTTCTTAGTTACCTTTTACAGGCCAATCTCCTCCTGCTGTTATACCCCATCAGGGTCTGTGGACTAGTGGTAGGAAGTTCTCCTGATACAGAGAAATTTGGGGTTAGAATTAAATTAAATTAGAATTAATAATTAGAAAATATGGCTCTTAAAAAAGTTTGTGTGGTGTTGTTGCAGTAGGCTTATAGAAATGCCAGTACTGTAAGTAATGGGCATGATAAAGGTTTTAACAAGTTATTTTAAATGAATTTCAGTTACAGACATCCAAGTTTACTGATGCATATGCATGAGGAAATATGCTTTTGCTATGCCTACACATGGATTAGCAGGCAGTAGATACAATTTGATGTCATCCTAAGAATGGGGACACTTTTGTATCTGCAGAGACAGATTAAAGACAGTCATCACTCTGATAATTGGCTTCTGAAACTGATGGAAAGGGGTCAGAGCTGAAATGGAAATGGAATTGGGCATCTGGGTTGGACTGGACTGCCGTAGACATGGCAGGTTGCAGCCCAAGTGAATATAGGAGAAGAGACAGTCTTGTATGGGCATGTGCGCAAGTGACACACATTTTGCATTGTATCTGATGCACTTTGTGGGGAATATTTGAATCTTTCACGATATTGCTCTACCACTCTTTTTCAGTGGATGAAAGTGTCAAACAATCACATTCATTGAGCAATGTACAGGGTAGTTCTTTGCTGCACGAGGCATAGATGCTGCTTTTGGTTTTCTGCGATGCTTGTCTTGGTTTTCTTGATGGTCTTGATCAATAGTCATGCTAGAATAGCTTAGCAGGAGATGGAATATTTGTGTGTATATGTGTTTGAAAAATTAATCCCTAAGTGCATATCATATGGCAGTAAGATGAGCACATCTTAAACCAGCATGCTTTCTTAGGTGTGGCAAAACCCAATTAAACTGTCAAAACACCAATAAAACTGTGATGAATCCAGGTTTACTTCTCCAGGTTTCAGCCTGGAGAAGAGAAGGCTCTGAGGAGGCCTTATGGTGTCCTTTTGATACCTGAAGGGGGCCTACAAGAAAGCTGGGGAGAGACTTTTTACAAGGACAAGTAGTCATAGGACGAGGGGGAATGGCTTTAAATTGGAAGGGGGAATATTTAAATTAGACATCAGGAAGAAATTCTTCACTATTAGGGTGGGGAGGCACTGGAACAGATTGTCTGGAGAAGTCATGGATGCCCCATCCCTGGAGGTGTGCAAGGCCAGGTTGGATGGGGCCTTGAGCAGCTTGGTCTGGTGGGAGGTGTCCCTGCCCATGGTAGGGGGGTTGGAACTGGATGATTGTTAATGTCCCTTCCAACCCAACCCATGCTGTGATTCTATTCTATGATTCTAGTAGGGCCAGCACACCAACTTTTAGAATGAGGGATATTTGCAAAAAACACGTAGCCTGTTGGCATGAAAATAATCTCTCACTGCTTGTTGCTAATGTTTAAATGAGGAAAAATAGATGACTATATTACATGTTTTAAAAATTATACTTCAAAATACAGACTCTGCGAAAGTGTTGAAAAGTCAAGCTCTCCAAAGTCAGGGAATTTCAACACATAGGTTTTGTGAAAAACATTTCCCCTTCAACATTGCTCCTTTTAATTCCTGCACCTCCAACTCTTTTTCCTTTTTATGTGAAGCCAGCTGCTTCTTTCTCCTTTGTCATCTTGGGCACTGCTGTTGAGATTACAGATGCTCCAGTTTTTCTGCACCTTTTTCAGTTGAGAGGAAGACCAGAGAGGAAGGCAGCCTCTGGTGCTGGGATCCTGCAGACACCGGACTGATGAATACTGACAGGCTGCACATGCGCACAGGATCAGTGCTGGAGACGTCTTGGCCAAGATGGGTAGATTTCATGGCAGTTACAAAATGTTCAGGGCAATTTCACTTCCTTTGGAAATTTCAAATACTCGAGGGAGCTGGGACAGAGCATGATTTCCCTCATTTCCCTGAGAAAAATAACCTCTAAAAAGAAATCAGTCTTAGCTGCTAAGCAAAATGATGCTCTGAGGAAGAAGAGTTACGTCTGCAGTGGAGGGTTATTTTTATTTTTAACCTTGGCAAAGCATTGGTTTTGGAGGTTGTGAGTGGCATATTGGAGGTGGTTAGGAGGCTAATGGATTTTTTACCAATATAGAGGGCGATGTCTTTCTCCCTTTTAAAAAGGAAGATATCTTACAAGATAGGGAGCGTGCACATGTTAAAAAAAAAGACCCCACCACTTCACTGTTGCTAAAAACGTTTTCAGTTGTTTCATAAAAATGATGAGTTTAGAGGTTTTTCTGTCTCTGCTTTCTCATTTGAACATTTTTTTCCCAAATCTTTTCCTTTGGGGATTTTCTTAGTAACTCTTCAGGTTGTAGCTAGCCACAAGAATTAGAGTTGAAAGTCTGTGATATAAATTCTTGATTCTTAAGTCGTCATTTCTAGAGGATTTCACTTTGTGTTTGTAATTGTAAATGGATGGCTTTACAACACTTGCAGGAAGATTGCCCAACAGTTTTATTGCTGAGATTACCATACAAGGTCCTTGGCAGATACCATCTACACATGATGACTGTATGGAGACTGGCTTAAAAAACTTCGAATTTAAGTTGAGAGTTCTCAAAGGGCTGTCACCATGAAAATGGAAATAAGGAAACATTCCAGATTTTGTTGCCTTTTATATAGTATTTTATTTAACTTTTTTTATAAAGTAGTTAGGCTCTCTGAAATATATATTTTTTAAAATGTTTTATTTGGATTCAGTGTATTTATTACCCAGATTATTCTCAGCTATTTTTAAAGGGCTTTAGGCATGTTTTCTATTTGTGTGTGTTAAAATTAAATTGGCGTACTCTTAGTGTATCTCTACTGTTGTAACAGGAAAAGCATTCTGACTTTTTTTTAAATGAGCAATCATATGTATAATCAACTTGGTTAAAACTTCCTTCCTGGTAAGCACAGCACTTCCTTTGCATCTGGATATGAGGGCGAGCAAGAAAAGCAGAACAGCTTAAACAAAGAAATTTTTTTGTGAGAATGATCTTCCTTTGAAAATATAGGAACTTCAGAAATTAAACAAATGAGTCGTCTACAGCAATTCAGCTGTTGTTTTATAAGCAGGTAATATTTCCATGTGCTTTGTCAGTTATAGAGGTGGTGTGTCCACAGTCGTTGCTTTCTGGAATTTGAAAAAAGAGTTTTAGTTAGCACGCTATGTTGTTTCAGTTTAAACTTTTATATTTTTATCTGCTTGTTTTGTTATCTGCTACAGGATCCTTGCATTGGTTTTAGTTTTTCCAGCAGTTAGAGAAAGATTTTATGTGTAAAAAGCATTGTCTGTAAGAAGTGTTCAGTATGTCGCTGTAATTTAGCTTGTGAGCACACTTAAGTCAGCACTGCCTTCCTCTTCCAAGCTCTCGGTGAATGATTTCTACTTTAATACTGGTCAGTGGAGATTAACTGAGCAACAACATTTTTTGTTCATTGAAAGCTGATAAGATAGGGAACTTACATTTGAAGTCGGTTTACAGGGGGTTTGGGTGTGATTTGATGTATAGGGTAATAAATCGGCGTCGGCTTAGGAGTTTGTTCTCTGTAACGAACTAATGCTTTACATTGGAAGTGTTTAGTTTTAAAATAGATATTTTCAGTCTAGTGAATTCATTTATTTAAAAGAAGCACATCTAAGGACACTAGGCTTGAATTTAGATGCATGTTAAATATCTGTCTTTAGAAGCAGTCCCTGACTTTTGAATCCTACAGGCTTTTTTTGGTGTAAGTCCTTATCCTTCATCACTAAAAAGAGAGGCTGAGGAAAGTGAGAGTAGGTTCATATCTGTCCAGGCTGCACAGAAGTTGCTTGTTTGGTTACTTTCTGTCATTCCTGGAGCTCAGTAGCATCGCGTTCTGCTCATACACAATAACATGTCTTTTGAATTATGTGAAAATCCACGTATGTTAATAGCAACAGCATCAAAAGATGAGGCAGCAGAAGAACTGGTGCTTTCTCAAACAGGAACATGAACAAATCAGTGTAGTTGGACTGCTTATCCTCATTGAAATCTGGGAAGGCTGTTTAAAAGCTGTATTTTAATTATTTAATCATTGAGTTGTTATTTTCTACACTTGGTTTTGAATTTAATAGATTTTGTCTCAAGTGGCTTACATAAATTAAGGATTTATGATCAGAAGTTAAGGTGAAAGGGAAATATAAAAAGTGTATACTCAGCAGAATTTTGGCTGGCATGTGATTTTAATTAAGAAGAGTTAAAAAATAAGAATAAAAAAAAATGTATATGAGAAAGTAATCAAATACTTGTATGTTTTGCTAGATTTCTTGTGGCATGGATTTGGGGGATTGTGAACAACCTGTTGTTATGAGAGAGGAAAACAAACGAAGGAGAAGAAGAATGAAACCTCATTGTACATCAAGTAATTTGTCATCAATGGAACTGATATCCATTGAGTTCATTTTACCTACAAGCAATAAACATACTAAAGTACCGGAAATGATATTACTCGAAATAGCTGGCAACTGTACGGTTGAGCAAATGAAGGCACAGATTTGGATGCGTGCAATAGAGATGAGTCAAACCACAGACTTCTACCATACCTTCACCCCTGATCAATTCATTCTGCAGTATCAGAAGAAAGGGCAATGGTATGAAATTTATGATAAGCATCAAATATTACAGACATTGGACTGCATACTGTACTGGAAGGTGTTACAGAAAAAGGTAGGCAAGATCTATGTTGTCCAGAAACAAAACCCATCAGAAGAAGTTCAGGAATTTCAGCGGCAGCTTAATGATTTAATTGGTTATGATGTCACTGATGTAAGCAACGTGCATGATGATGAGCTAGAGTTTACCCGTCGCAGATTAGTCACTCCACGAATGATAGAGGTGGCCTGTAGAGATCCTAAATTGTATGCAATGCACCCATGGACTACATCTAAGCCACTTCCAGAATACTTATTAAAAAAAATCACTAATAATAACATTTTCATAATCATACATAGAGGAACAACTAGCCAAAAAATTAAAGTGTCAATAGATGACACTCCGGATATGATTCTCCACAGCTTTTTTGCAAAAATGGCAAAGAAAAAGTCTTTGATGGACATTCCTGAAGATCATAGCGAACTGGATTTTGTTCTCAGGATTTGTGGAAGAGATGAGTACATTATTGGAGAGACACCAATCAAAGATTTTCACTGGATAAGACAATGCCTTAAGAATGGGGAAGAAATCCACCTTGTCTTAGACAATCCCCCTGACCCAAATGAGGATGAGGTTCAGAAGGAAGAGTGGCCCTTGGTGGATGACTGTACAGGAGTTACAGGGTATCATGAACAACTAACGATAGATGGAAAAGATCACGAGAGAGTCTTCACTATCTCTTTGTGGGATTGTAATAGGAAATTTAGAGTGAAAATAATTGGCATTGATATCCCAGTTTTACCGAGAAATACTGATCTTACTGTGTTTGTGGAGGCCAACATTCAACATGGGCAGCAGCTCCTTTCACAGAGGAGGACTTCATCAAAGCCTTTCACTGAGGAGGTTCTGTGGAATATTTGGTTGGAGTTTGATATCAAAATTAAGGATTTGCCTAAAGGCGCACTCCTGAATCTTCAGATATACTGTGGCAAAGCACAGGGTGTGTCCACAAAGACAAACCTTCAGTCACACGAATCCCCCAACTCTGATTCAAAATGCAAAACTCAGCTTCTCTATTATGTGAATCTTTTGTTGATAGATCACCGTTTCCTGCTACGAAGTGGGGAGTATGTGCTCCATATGTGGAAAATTCCAGGCAAGGGGGAAGAACAAGGAAGTATCAATGCAGACAAACTCACATCAGCAACTAACCCAGATAAGGAGAACTCAATGGCTATCTCTATTGTGTTGGACAAATATTGTCACCCAATTGCCTTACCCAAGCACAGGATAACATCAGATTCCCAAGGGGATAGGACACGAGCTGAAATGCCCAACCAGCTTCGCAAGCAGCTAGAAGAAATCATAGCAACTGACCCACTTAACCCACTTTCTCCTGAGGACAAAGAACTGTTGTGGCACTTTAGATATGAAAGCATAAAGCACCCCAAGGCATATCCTAAGCTGCTTAGCTCTGTGAAATGGGGACAACAAGAAATAGTGGCCAAAACATACCAGTTGCTAGCTAAAAAGGAGATTTGGGATCAAAGCACTTTAGATGTTGGACTCACCATGCAGCTTCTGGACTGTAACTTTTCAGATGAAAATGTCCGAGCAATGGCAGTTCAAAAACTGGAAAGTTTAGATGATGATGATGTTCTTCATTATCTTTTACAGCTTGTGCAGGTAAGGTGTATTTCCACTCTTGAAATCTGCCTTCAGGGAATATTTGCATCATCCCATTGTCATTCTCATCTCTTAGCAGGTCCAGTTAGTAATCCCTGTTTTTGAAGTTTTCAGTGTTTAGTCAAAGCAGTGGTAGTAACCAAAGTAACCACATACTTTCTACATTTTGCCGTTGCCTTGTGTCTTGCAATTTGCATCTTGCATTTACAGTAGTACATTTTCCTGGAAACTGTCAACACTAGCACAGCTATGATGGCAGCAAAACCTAACCGTGCTGTCTCCAGTCCTGTTCATATCAGGTCCAAATCAAACAGCACTGAAGAATTGTCTAGCAGCTTTACCAAGAGTTTAGAGTGTAGACAGAAAAAAGTAAAGACAGATGTTGACACAGAAAAGGCCTGAAGAAAACTTTGGAGTTGGGTTTTAGGTCAAAAATAACACTGTAGTTACATTGTACATGGCAATGACTTCAATGTTGTACCATTGAGGGAATCAGATTTATCTAGAAGCATTCAAAAATATTAGAAGTATATAAAGGACTCCATAATAAGATTAATTCATTTTGGGAAGCTGGGTGAAAAATTGTGGTTTTAATGGCAGTGAATCACAGCTATATCAATTTGAAGAAGATGAAACCTTGGAAGGTTTATATCAGTTATAGAAGAAAATTGATTTGTTTGCTTTCTTGCAATGCAGTGCTGGAGCTGGGCAGCCTGTCAGCAGCAAAGTCACATCTGATGGCTGATGAAAGGTGTAACCCTGTTGTTCTTCCTGGTAAATGTGTCTCCTGAAGCAAGGCGGCTCCACAGGCTTCCCACACCTGACAGGGCTCTGATCCGTGCAGAAAGGCTGTCGCCATGCAGAGCAGGAAATACTTTTTTCAAAGAATCAGAGGACAGAATTGGCATTCAAAATTAAAGAAAAGGGAACTGCTGCAGTGTGGAAACATGCAGGATGGGCCTTTTAATTTCTGCAGGTTCAGAGGGAGCCCAGGCTCCCAGGAGTGTGAAGTTAGTATTTTAGATTTTGCTGCACATCAGTAGTGCTTTAAACAAGGCCTTTTTAGCCTTGTCTTTGCTTGTCTGAAGATTAGGCTCCCCAGGCAGAGTTTCTACACTTCTGCATTAACCAAAGGAGCCGCTATGGTTACCTCATTGGGCCTCCCACGTAGCTGCTGCTAAATATATGCTTGGCTTAGCTTGTGAGCTTTTGCTGTCTACATGTGGCGCAGCAAATTTATTCACTTTTGTATCCAAATTAGGGATTTGGGGTGATGATTGGTTGATATCAAAGTGCCTTAGAGAATGGGGGAAATACAGGGTTTTTTCCTTTCATTTTTGAAATTATTTGTTTTCAGGAAGTACAGATCTGGAGAGTTTTAAAAATAATAAATCTCTCTAACAGTAAAGAAATTACTGTACCATAAAATCATAGTAGCTTAATTTCACTGTGTCATTTTTAGTAAGAAATATAGTAAGAAATTAAAAGATTGCCATCCCTCAGAAGGAAAAAAATTTTAGAGCCCAGCTTTCACCTCTCTGCCGCTTCCTGTCTTTCTTTCCTTGGCTAACAACAGCACACGAGCCATTAGCATCGTGCAGTTGAGTGTTGGTACCACAGTGTATTTGAAAATCCGCATTTTTCAGAGGATGGATGTTAGCCATTTCTCTACTCTCATGGACACATCTGCAGTCAGTCATCCCTTCTCACATGGATGCCTTCATGAAAACTCTATGGCTTATTTCACTTTGCACAGGATATTCCCATTTTACCTCCTGGTAGAATTAGAAATCAAACATTTTCTTTACTCCTGGGTTTATCCCAAATAGAAGCAGCCATACCATAAATAAACCCGCTGAGCTTCCTATAAAGATCTGTTATTCTCTGTGCAGTTGATAAAACGTGGATAGGATAGTTAAAATACAACAGAATCCATTGTAAAACAAACACCAGCTACTGTACTGCTTGTATATTGCAGTGAGTAAAGCTCTGCTCCCCCTGAACTGACAAGGCAAAGGTACGTGCAGGGACCTGATGAAATGCCAGCAGACTTTTTTTTAATGGCTAGCTTTTATTGTTGCTATTCAAATGATATTTGACTTTATGAGGGAAAAAGAAAAATGGGACTGACTTTTAAAAATAATTATTTCTAAAACATAAACATAATAAGGATGCTTGTAATACATTTTTATAGTATTATTTTATGTTAAAATATATTTGCAACCTTAATATAGGGGGGGTTTGTTCTGAAGCAATGGCCAGTTGTTTGGCTGTATTTCATTCTTAAATTGTTTTTCAGGGATATGCACTGAGAACATTCAGCCAAGTGTATACCAGAATGAGGTTTTTAGTAGGCTTTCTTGGAACTGTAAGCAAATCCTTTTGAATTTATGTAATAATTATTGCTTTTGAGTGCCTTATTGCAGGGAAAATTAATTTTTATTAAACCCCTCTCATACCTCATAATCTAATAAACAAAGGAAAAGGTTCTATATATTTAAAAATCAGTATATGTTTGTGAGTTCTCATTATCTTTCCTAAATAAGATGGTGTTGTTTGGGTAAATAAAACAGTATTGCAGAGACAGTTAAGACAGTTCTTTAAGAATTATGATACCGTAGAAGGGCAAGTCTGGTGCTTGGCTTTCTCATCTGTCTTTTAGCCAGCAGCTGGAAAGAACAAGTCTGTGTAGCATTTTTATAAGTTGGTTGGTTCTAGAAGGTTGATTGGAAAAACTCAATTTGTTTTCTCTGTTGAATAAACTCACAGGATTATTTACATTTCAGAAACAGTGTTGTTATTTTAATAATAAAAAATACAACTGTGTGCCACAGTACTTTTAATTTGTTTTGTGATTTGTTTAATGCATTTAGTAGACCTCTGCTGGTGGCTTGGTTGCTTCTTTGCAAGCTACAGACAGCAGTAATCTTGAAAGAGCCATTATATTCTGTTGAATAACTATCGCTAGAGGTTTGCATACTTTGATGCTTCTGAAAGCTGAGCATACTACATGCACCCAGGTCTCTGCCCATCTCTTTGTTTTCCCTTAATCTCCCTACATGCCACTTCCTGTTGCTCTGTTTCCAGAACCTGAAGCCATTCAGCAACCCCCTCTGTCTGTGACAGGGATTTTGTGACTCTTCCAGAGACTGTATGCTTCGTATTTCTCTTTTCTTACCATGGTGTACAGATGCTTACTTTTTTTCTGCCATGGTCTTAATACAAACCTTCTGTAAACTTAACTCCCTCAAGGAATACGAAAGAAGCTGCTGGAAAAAAATCACTTGAAGGGGCCAAGTTCCCCAGCACAGCCCAGTACCTGGAAGTATGGTAGTTTCCTGATGGAACAATTTGCTTTGTTATTTGGATGGAAGAGAGAATAACAGCAAAAATATTCCAATCCTACCACTTCAAAAAAGTTGTTGACTTTTTGTTTCCATCCTTTTTTCAGTAGCTTGGAAATATCTGTGGGCTTGGATTTAGAGGGAGTGGCTGTTTGAAGAGAAAAAATACATTTGTGCTCACAGAGTCATTAAAAAAAAGATGTGGTGGAGTCTTCCTCTTAATTGTACTCTGTTAATATAGGAAGTGTGTCATAGCCTTTATTCTAAAATAAAGGTTAATTATGGGTTCGTTTAGGGGCTAAAGGCCAGAATGCCTGAGAGGAGGTGCTCCAAAATGTTACTCTTGCATCCCATGCTTGCTGGGAGAGTCCAGCAGTGAACCCTGGTGCCCCAGTCCGAAAGTGGCAGATGTTGTCAAAACACAGTACTTTATTATTGAAATCTTTTATTAAAGAACTATTACAAATACATAATTTAATTTCTCAATAATCTTTTCAAGCTTTCTCAATGTGTCAGGCACACTGCAGGCTCTTTCTGAGCTCTCTGGGTTTTGCTGTGGCCCGAGGATGGTGTTGCTGTGTTCATGTGCCTTCAAGTGCTCAGATTGGTCTCGCTGGTCAGCTGCTTCCTACATTGCTTTACTTGTAGCTTTAGGAATATACCTGAAAAAAAAGCTGTTGCAAATAAAAAGTGCTACTTGAATCAGACACAGAGAATCCTTGCTTTGCTTTTTTAACTTTGGTACCTCAGACGGCCTGTTTTGCTATACATATTCTCCTTTTGCAACAATGTACTCTGTACATGTCACCAATAAAGTGTAAATGCAGTGTGAACTTAAATATGTTAAAAACGTCTTCTATGTTTGTATCACTCAGGCTGTGAAATTTGAGCCATATCATGACAGCGCATTAGCCAGATTTCTCCTAAAACGTGGTTTGAGAGTAAGTACTTCCAAATACTACCAACTTATATTAGAGATACTGGTATTATTAAAACCCTTTGTCAAGAAATGTGTGCTGATTGTAGTATTTTTCTTTACCTCTAGAACAAAAGAATTGGTCACTTCTTGTTTTGGTTCTTAAGAAGCGAGATTGCCCAGTCCATGCATTACCAACAGAGGTTTGCAGTCATCCTAGAAGCCTATCTTAGAGGCTGTGGAAAAGTGATGCTGCACGATTTCATGAAGCAGGTTCAAGTAATTGAATTGCTGCATAAAGTCACGATGGAGATAAAATCAGTTTCTGCAGAAAAGTATGATGTCACTTCTCAAGGTATTTGCTAACAGGCATTTATTTGTAATAATATTGGTTTTTGTCTTCGGGCGTGAAAATCTAGGCAGCAAATTGTACTGTTTGTTTAGAAAATTCCTGGATAAATTACTGTCAAATGGCATCATTATTGCTTCTTTTAAAATGCCAGTGTAAGTTAATAATGATCTAAACAATAATACATTTGTTTGCTCGTTCCACCCCAAAAGGGGAAGAATATGAGCGTTATAGACACGCAGTAATTCCTCATGCTTTGATTTATTTTCTTGAACTTCACGCCATGCAACTGGAAAACAGCAAAGTTCTTGTACGTAACCCTTAGCTGAATGCCAGCAATGAAGAAACAAACAACCCAGGATACAAATATTAGCTGGAAATAGAGTGACACTTGCCAAGAAGCACGGCCTTACCCTAAGCAGTCTCTAAAAGACTCTTGGCAAGCAGACAGAGGAGGAGTCCACTACAGCCGTGACTATGCCACAAAAGTAGCTGGCGGATCAGCAGTGAATATACAGAGCACATCTCTGGGGCTTTGTGATGTGCTGAATAGGAGTACTGTGAGACACAGATGTGGTATTATTTCTAGTTCTTGTAAGCACTGCTTTGGAAGCCACAGTATGGTTATGCAATGCCTGTTTACCTCTGGAGTTTGCCTGCCTTTATTATTTTTTTCCCCCCAACTTCCTTAAAACTTATTTGTCATCATCATTCCTGTTAGTTGTTTGGTGTTGGGAGCAAGTGGAAGAACACATATGACAATATCCAAATTCTGAAAGCTGTAGAGAGACCCAACTCTTCCTGCATGTTCAGCCTGGTGTGTTCCAGGCCATGAAACCCTTGGTTCGGAAAGCTGTTGCAGTCTGATTATGCAGAAGTGGCTGTGGTGGTGTTTCATAAGAAAGTTGAAGGAAATATGTATTTATTCTTCAATATATAATGTAATATCAACTACATTAACACATAGTGAGAATTAGGGACTTGCTGAACCCTCATGCAAAATATTCTTTCTAAACAACTTTCTAAAATTTTATCTTAAAAACTCCATAATCTAAATATATTTTATCAGAATCCCATGTTTTTGAGAGAAGCTTTACAGCCTTGCTGATGTACATGTCTGTGACAGCAGTGGTTTCCATAATACGTTATCTGTGAAGAGATGTGGGCAAAGAAGAAAAGTTTCAAGAGAAAGCAATCACAGTAACACCCACCAGGTTTTGAAGTTAAAGAATCTTTGTATGTAACGTACAGCAGAACATTGAAAGATGACTTATATAATTGACATTTCCACTGAATAAGGCTTTCTGAAACTATGGAGTTTCCTACTAATGCTATATCTAATTTAAATTATTCTCAGATTATTAAGGATATTTTTCCTTCAGGCTCCCTTTGCTTCTTAGATTTTAAAAAACTTATGTCCTAAAATTTCTTCCTTAGTTTATTGCGTCTTTTTTTCCCCGTCATTTCTTAGGTTCGTAGTTGTTTATATTTTCAGTATGAGTGTTCCATTTCATTCTGTCATGCAAACTCATCTAATTTTTATATATATTTTTCTTCCTCCAGTATTTATGGATTTTTTAAAGAGTAAGAATTCCTTCCTGTTATGTCCATGCTAGTCCAGTAGCAATCATGCTGTCAAATTGTTTCTTTCACTTTTCATGTAATCTCCTTGCTTATATTTGAACGTAGCAAGTGATAATAAATAAATAAATCCTTAAGATCCTAAATATTATAGCTTGCATAGGATTATCTGCTTTCATCACCACTCTATTAGATGATTTCTCTCCCAAGAATGTATCTGTGCAGCTGTTTCTTCTCTTAAAATACATAGTGCTTTGTTCTTAAGCCAGATTAACTTGAAATTGTTTAAACAAGCAACTTTACTTGCATTTTAAAATCAGCTAATTCCTAATACTTACTAGCTTTAATTAGTTAGTGTACAATTTTCAAATTACATTACGCTACAATGAGGAGACTTGCTGAAATCAGGTTAGATTTGTCTAGGCAGTCAATACTTATGTATGAGAGAGCTGTTTCATGACCCTACAGCCTAGGGAGGTTTTCGTTTTGATTTGTTTGGGTCGGTTGTGGGTGTTGTGTTTTGTTTGTCTAGTTATAAAGTGTCTAGTTATAAAGTCCATTCACAAGCTTCTGTACCTTGCTGTTAAATATATGTTTTTCACCAGAGGAGATAGCACATTGGTCACCTGGCCAAAGGGTGACCAGGGTCAAGGGAGGTGCTTCTCCCCCTCTACTCCACTCTCATGAGACCTCACCTGGAGTACGGCACCCAGCTCTGGAGTCAGCGCAGGAAACACATGGACCTGTTGGAGCAGGTTCAGAGGAGGGCTGCAAAAATGATAATTTCTGATGGAACATCTCTCCTATGAGGAAAGGTTGAGAGAGTTGGGGTTGTTCAGCCTGGAGAAGAAAAGGATTTGCAGGGACCTTATTGCAGCCTTTCAGTACTTAAACAGAGCCTATAAGAAAGATAGGGACAGACATTTTAGCAGGGCAAGTAATGGTTTTAAACTAAGGGAGGGTAGATTTATACTGAATGTAAGAAATAGACTTTTACAGTGAGAATGGTGAAACACTGGAATTGGTTGCCCAAAGAGGCAGTAGATAGCCCATCCCTGGAAATATTCAAGGTCGGATAGGACAGGGCTCTGAGCAACCTGATCTTGTTGAAGATGCCCCTGATTACTATGGAGGATTGGACTAGTTGACCTGTGAAGGTCCCTTCCAGCCCAAACTTCTCTATAATTGTTTGATTTTATGAATTTGTTTACGAAGTATCCAGGCCTATGTCTAGTTTTCTTATTACAGTGTTTTTGCTCTTCAATTTTTATCTCCAAAATTACCTGAACATGTATATGCAGCCTCTGCTGTGTAGCTGCAATCTCTTTTTAGAACAGTGTTAAGATCTGTTTCCTAATGAATGATAATACCAGTGTATTACTTATGCTGCTAACACCTGCTAGCTGAGATGAAGAAAATGCATCCTATGTAGTGTAGTGCATGCTGTTCTAAACTGAAGTTTCAGAAGCTTGATGTTTTATGAATGAAAAGGTTAAGTTTATGTATTAATGTTAAAATTCTTGTTCATATAAATATACAGCAAATTTTTGTCTTACTGGAATGTGAGATTAAGAAGGCTGCACTATGAAACCAGTTTTAGGATAGGAAATTGAGTATCTTTATAGCTGGAGTCCTTATGTTTGCAGTATAATTGACTCCAAGAATTCAAAAGCCATGAGTTTGTTTACAAGAGCAATGAGGTAGGTCAAAATAATACTGAAAAATGCAAGATGCTTTTGTCTTCTGAACCTTTGGGATAGATCAACATTTCCTTGGCAATTACAAGGGCAAAATAATTTTGGTGTGATGTGCAGTGTTTTATTTAGTTTCTTAAATGAAAGGTTGCATTTTAATGTAACCTCTTGAGTCTTCACAAGAACATCAAGCTCTGTGCAGAGCTTTTAACACTCTGTAGAGGGCACATAACTTGTGAGGCGTGTGAAGACTTTACCTTTAGGTGTCTGAAATAACCCTTACCATTAATAGTGCAAGTTAAAAGAATCTTCCTCAATTCTTCACATCAGGAGATCCTTGGGGAAAACAATTTAAAAAAGTAGCTAAACAAAGGTTTTTAGCTAAATCATGATGCGTAACAAGTTTGATTACCTAAACATTTTTGCTTTCTGACTTTTGATTTTGTTGTGTTTTCTTACTTACAATTGCAGTTATTGCACAGCTGAGGCAAAAGCTTGAAAAACTACAGAGCAGCAAACTTCCAGAAAGTTTCAGAGTTCCATATGATCCTGGGTTAAGAGCAGGAGCCCTGGTGGTAAGTATGTTATGAGTTTTTACCAATCCTTTTTGAAAAAAAGTACATTTGTAAGTAGGTGTCATTTGGTAAATTTCTTTACTAATATGTGTGAAGGTCTTATTCACTGTGAATACAATGACTTTTCATGGACTTAGTGAGATTTTGTTCCCAAAGCTATTAGCATTCCTCTAAATGTTATGACATGCCATCATGCACTAAAAAAATGCAATAACTTATAAAATTCTAACAATTAAATGGCAATTATGATTTTTTTCCATTAGTTTAATCCAGGATTTAAACAGGTAACTGACTAGTTTTTTGCATTAAATTCCTGTATAAAGCTGCTTTAGCTGACTTCAGGGGCTTTGGGATATTCAGTTTCTGCTCCTCCAGTTATTTTCTCTGTTTTACATTGATTCATATCTGTCATTAAGGTTAAGGTCCAGATCTTTGTCTTACTAACCTTAGCTATTCCTGACTTTTCAATATCTCTATATTGCTTTTGTTGCTTTTATTAGAAAATACGTAAGGATTTTATTAGAAATCCATTAAGAAACACTTGGGTTTTTCTGTGTTGCTACCTCCAGTTTTCTTGAGGTTGCAATGGCTTATGCCAACTCAATTAAAAACAAGATTAATAAATCAGCGGATGTGTAATGAAAGGGAATTGGCTTGTGCTTCTTCTATGCAATGTAAGGTCTGGTGAAGAAGCACTGTGAGGATCCTTGGATTCACTTGATGTGCAGTAAGGAGCATACAAGAAAAGAATATGTCCCTTGACTTTTCTCGTAGCTAAGAACAGACAAACCATCCAACCTAGCAGGGTACTCAGTTGGGTGGCTGATATTAGTTGTCTAGATCTGGCCATGTCTCTGTTAAATAAACCTGTGCCTTAGTCAACAGGCTATAAAATGGTTCACTTTCAAGCTACGAGAGTTAAACACCTCCCAGATGGACATGACTGAAGTACTGTTAGTACAGAAGTCAGTTCAAATGTTGTTTACTCAGAAAAACAGAATTTGTGACTCCTTAAATATTTTTTTTTATTGTATTTCACTCTTTAGTCTTTTGTGTACAAAAATAACCAACTGCCTGACAAAAAGTGGATTTCAGAATAAAAGATCTTTCTGGATTTTCTAGTTTTCCTTTACTTAGGAAGTATTCAGCCCTACCAGCACCTTCCTAGATGAAGGAAGCAAGAGATTTACAAGGGAAGGTAGCTATGTCCAAAAATAGGTAGGTTAGAGTCTTTCCCCCACACAAACCTATATGAACAAAAATATTTAATATAACGAACTGTGTAGGTAAGCTTTCCTTTCATCTTCATTCTAGAAAGTGCTACTTCTCCATAATTTTCAAATCCTGAAATCTGACTAGTCTAAACCAAATATTAGAAGCAAGATCAGTGTTTCTAGTAAGTTCAAAGATTCAACTTCTTTCCTTTTTAAAAATAAGGATGGTAAAAACTGATGTGCGGTTCTGAGCTTGTAGGTTAAAAAAAATCTATGAAATATGAATATTCAAAAATATTCTCTCTGGTGATCAAGTCTGTCAGCTTTCAAACAGAAAGATGCAATTGCTCTTATTATTTTAAATTGCTTTATTGTACATAGTAATGTTTGAAAAACAGGAATTCCAGAATAGAAGGTATTACATAAACTACAGTTGTATCAGACATAAATATTTGATAAAATGTGAAATAATGCAGTTTCAGTGCTGAATTTCTCAAGACTAAAAATGTAATAGAACCAAACAGGGAATTTATTTCTGTATTTTATGAAAGATTATGTTAAATTACTTTCACAAATACCATTTTCCCATGAATGTGAACAATTTACTAAAAGAATTGAGTCAAGCGATCTGGAATAACTGAGGCTGCTAGAAGTCAAAAGAGTGCATGGTGTGGTAAATTGCATTGGACAATGACTATGTTCCAGTTATGCAAACCTGTCAGAGTGCTGTTGTGAGAGTCCGTATTTGCCAGTTCTGTCAGAACCTCTTATTCCTGATTTAAAAAGCTTTTTATGTCTCTGAAGCAGATTTACAAGTTAAATCCAGTTTTCGTGAACCAAAGCATACTTTTTCCTTTATCATGGACAGTGTTAAAAGTTGTGCAGGTTCAGCAAGCCTTTATGTGAATTATTGAATATCACTCCCTGCACGTGTTTTAATGTGTTACTCATGGTAAAACTGATGGGAAGTTGGTAAACTGCTCTGTAGCTGGTGTGTAAAAAGCTTGGTTGTGCTGATACTGGAGAACAATGTCTAGCAAGAAATATATGTGTCTTTCACAGATAGAAAAATGTAAAGTAATGGCATCTAAGAAGAAACCCCTCTGGCTTGAGTTTAAATGTGCAGATCCAACAGCTCTATCAAACGAAACCATAGGCATAATCTTCAAACATGGAGATGACCTCCGTCAGGACATGCTTATTTTACAGGTATGGTAGTGACAGTGTATAAAATTTATAATGTGAATATTTTAAAATCGTTTTAACTTTTCATATGTGTGTATACCTTATTATCACTCTCAATATGAAATAAGAGGTTGCCTTTTGTGTTTTAAATGATATATGGTAAGGCTGACATCAAAACTGGACCTTCTTTCTTGTACTACTGTTTTTTATGTTGTTGTGTTGTGGGTTAACCCTATGGGATGGGGAAAGAGAAAAGGAAGAGTAAAAGCTGACATAAAAATTGTTTAATAAGTGAAGGAGAAGTGGAAGAAGGGAAAAAAAACAAGTAATACAAAGACAGTCACTCACCACATCCCATGGGTAGACCAGTGCCCAGCCAGTTCCTGTGCAAAAGATGGTTCACCTACCTAACCTTCTTCCTCTTTGCCTTATTGCTGAGTGTGGCATTATTCAGTGTGGACTGTTTCTTTGGTTGGTTTGGGTCATCTGCCTGGTCATGTCCCCTGTCAGCCTCTTGTGCACCCCCAGTCTGCTCAAAGTGAGGCAGAGTAAGAAACGGATGAATCCTTAACACTCTGCAAACAGTGCTCAGCAATAGCTGGAACATCAGTGTGTTACCAGCATTGCTTTGATCACCAATCTAAACCAAAGCAGCATTAGATCTGCTCTGAAGAAAATTGACTTAATCTCAGCCAGACCCAGCACACACTGTTACCTTCTTTCCTCCTACCGTGTGCCACACATAATTCACGTTTTGGTGTTCTAGAGAAGAAATTTTATTTAGTGCAAGATGGCCTGTTTTCCTGATGAAGCATTTTTAGCATTTATTTATGCAGTGGATGAAGTTATAAACGAAAAAGAAATTGGTAGGTACCATTGCTCTAGTAATATTGCAGTGATTATTCTGACGAATGTTTTGTTAGCACTTTTGGAGCTATTTATGGAAAAAATGGACATACTGGTTAATGTATTCTGTCTCAGCTCATGTATAAATCATAAAATATATTTATTATTACATTCTGAAACAGTAGAGATGCTCAGGCTTAGGACCAATGAGGAATTATAAACCCTGGTTCTGTAATTGATAATCTTGGATGGCTGCACACTTTCTGTATTTATTTCTTAATCAATAAAATAGACAAGAAAGTTTAGCCTCCTCTTGGAAGTCTGGGTGGTGTTATTTGTGTGAGTAATAAGTAATGTCCAAATAATTTAAAGTAACTTAGTGTATGCATTTGTTTTTACCAGATTCTTCGAATTATGGAATCCATTTGGGAAGCAGAATCCTTGGACCTCTGTTTGTTACCATATGGTTGTATTTCTACAGGGAACAAAATAGGTATGTGATCACACTTAGTGTGATTAGAAATTCAAAATACCATAGTTACAGAAGTTGCATATAGGAGAACTATTCCAGTATGCATTGTGGTCCTGAGAGAAATAGCAGTTTATTACAGTTTCTGTGAGAAGCTTTCACTTGTGTCAGGAATGGTTTCTGCTCTTCTGATTGTTACCCTTCAGCTGCTGCACTGACTTAACTGACTGTGGTTCCTGTGCAAGTAGAACTGTTTGGGTCCTGTTGAAGGTTCCTTTTCAACAGCAATATTTGGTATGAAAAAGCAGTGAAAGTGAGAGACCTATTCAAGATATGATTTAATGTGTTGATAAGAATAAAACAGAGACTTAATTTAGCAAAAGATTTATTTTTTTTCCTTCATGCCCTTCATACCCTACACTACAGGATGCTCAGGCAATATTTCTCAGTGGGCATTAGCTCCTGCAGCACACATGATCTATTTTCCAAAATTCATGATAGGAGGAATCAAATAATTGCTTACCAATCTTCTGGAGAACTGTGTGACGATGTGGAGAGCAACCTGATCAGCTCTGGATGAGTCCAATTACATCCATAAATGCCAAACTGGTGTGAAGTATAGACATCCTGATGGCTCCAAACTGATTCTTTGTGGTTTGATTTGCACGTATTATGTAACTTAGCACATCCTCGTTGCGCGGTTTCCTAGCATCCAGATAATACAGAATTGACTGCAGAGTCACTTTGCTGAGCAGTTCTTGAGCAACTGGCTGGAGGAAAGCCTCCTCAGTGCAGAAAAATTGGCCATGTCCAAATGAAGCAATTGTGCTGAAAAAAATGCTTTGGCTGGTATAAACAGTGCATCAGTGAGACAGATTAGCAAGTACAGCTCTGCCATTTACTTAAAGCTTGAACATGTGTAAAAATTAGCAAGTTTGTTAATTCCTGTCATCAGTGTAGCTGGCAGTGTGATAGTAACTGCATGGATTGATAAAGTAATGGTAGTAAAAATATGGCTTTGTGTCTCCCATGATCCCCAGCTTTTTTGTTCTTTTCTTTTTCAGCAATAGATTTTGCTTTATGGATTAAAGAATAATGAACTGAATCCCAGTAAAATTAAGAACTTTTTAAAATATATATCTGTAATGTACTTCCTCTCTAAAATCAATTGCCACATGAAATTTTTATCATCCTTTCTTTTGACCTCAAGAGGTCTCAGCAACGTGGAAGACCCACTGATATAAACTCTTTGTGTGGCACAGAAGAGTTTCCTTTCTCCTAATATAAGTGTTTTAAAGTTAAATAAACTGTATTGGTACAATTCTAATAATAAAGGAAATGGAACATGATATATCAAAATACTAACTGTAAAGATAAGGAGGGTTGGATTTTTTCCTTCTTCTTTAGGTATGTTTAACAAACCTAGTTTTTTTGAGAAATTTTTAGGATTTAATTTAATTTTGTTTACATTACATTATCTTTAGATGATTTTAATGTATTGAAATAATGAAGGAAGACAGAGGAATTCTGCCTGTGATCCTAGTTTTCTTATGTTCAAGTTACAGCCTTCATTATTCTTTCATGAATTCTTAGTTGACTCCCCATTCTTTTATCCCGAAGAAATAACTGTTTGTTTTGCTATACTCACGGGGGAGATGTAAGAATTTAGCATCCTTTCAGCAATGCAATAGAGACATGGTTAATCACATCAAGACTCCTGTTCGGTTTGCTGAGAATACCTGCAGCTTAAATTAATAATACCTAATATGGGAGACTTTGATGTACAGCTTATGCTTGTTTGGAAGAGAACCAAAGAGTAGTTGCATGCAAATGTTCTTTCACAATATTCATATGTGGTCTGCGTCAAAGCTGCTTCTTTCCTCCATCTTGATATTTCCATGGAACTTGGCACAGTGTCTGTGTAATGACATGAAGACAGTACCCTATTCCACACTGGACACAGGCAAACAGCCAGGTGTCTTATACCTGGGGCCGGCATCCCCTCCTGTGTAGAGCTTTCTCAGTCTGGTGAAGACATCTGCATTCAATGCAGTTTGCAGTTTTGGAAACATCCATCCTTTGTTGCTGCCAGATAGACCTCTATAGGAGACACTTTCTCTTCTAGGTATCACTGGTAAAAGATCATACCTTATTCTCTCTCCCTTTGATGTGGCCATATGTTCCAGGCTCTGCGAGGCAATTATCACAGATTACTATACTGCATCACTGCCAAATTTAAGAAGTTCAAGCTGGCATTTAATGTAAGTCACCTTCTTTAGTACTGCGGATCTCAGAGAAACATGTAGCATGGTGCATTTACTGCTGCGCTTCCTTCCAGTTAGATACAGCCCAGCTGAGATCCTCTGTCCCAGTTACTGAAGCCTTCTCTAGGACTAACCATACCTACTGAGAGGCATGTCTGTACGTAGAAGGATTTGCCAGTAGAGCTTTACTATTCCAGCAAGTAACTTTTTTACCACAATACCTTTAAAGTATTTACTTGGGCAGAATAAGCTGCACAACATTCTGTGTAGGATTTATACCACTCTTTTGTCAGTGCAGTGGAGAATGATCAGTAAAAGGCTTTTATTAGCAGCTGCTTTGAAATCTGGGGACTTTTTACACTGCTAATCAAGATATCTATGCTGAAAGAAGTTTTAAACGCAAGGGGAAGTAGAAGATGCCTCCTGCAACAGCTCCACTCCCATGGGATCAAGAAGCTGTTGACAGGTAGAGGGAGATTTGTGAGCACAGGCAGGAGAAGCTTTTTCAACAGCTGGAATGTAATCTGGAGCTCACTCCCAGGAGAAAAGCAACAGCTTGGCAAGCACAGACAAAAATGCAGAGCTTTTTAATTTGGTGGTGTTGGCGGTGGGTTTTGGAGGTTGTATTTGCACAATAGTTTCATTACAAAGAAATCCAGGCCACTGTAAAGACACCTCCAGGGAGTATTCAGCCATGAATTCAGCCATGCATGGAAGGCAGGAAGGGTTTGCTGCATTGTTACTCTGTTACTGAAAAATTTACACATAATTCAGTAATTGCAAAAGGGTAGGACTGTGACTAGATAGAAGTTCATCCATGTCAGAGGAAGTAAAACTGAAGCCAAATCAGAAACTGCTTTGAATCACTTTGGTGAGAAAGGGATGGTATTTTTGCTTGCTTATCTTTGAGCTGGAGGTGAAGCTGGGCTTTTACTGAAAAGAAAGTTGAAACAGAGGAAGAAAATACAGTATTTCCAGTTACCAAGTAAGTTCAGCTAAGACCTAAGCTTCCCCCGTACAGGCATGGCCAGTACAAGAGCAGGCTGCATTTGCTAGTTTTGGCTACAGTGCAGAGTTATGTTGCAGCCTCTGTTTCTGTTTTTCTCTCTAGCTTCCCCTTCATTGCATGCCACTTCAGTACGAGCAGTACAAGTCCTTGTTTCTACACAGTACTGCTCTGATTTGCTGATTTGCCTTTGTGAGGATCTGTTCAGTTTAGGGACCGAATTCCAGGCCCCAACAGCCAGAGCTTACTACCAGCAATCCCACTGCTGTACCTCACTGTACACCGGTATTTCTGAAACTTTCTGTGCATATGCACACTTAAGCTTAAATTTGATTTACTGCAGGGTTTACTCTGTTTCTCTGCCATGACTCTTGCAATGCTTGTATCCGTAGGCTGCTGCAATGCTGCAGCTTCTCTTCAGCTCCTCAAATTTGTGAAATTGGAGAGAAGCTGGTGGGAGTGTAAATGGGCTTCTGCAGGGGATTAGGACAGGAGGTAGTTCCTCTCCCTGGGAAAAGCCTTATGCAGAGGATCCAAACTGATCATGTGATTTTTTTTTTTTCCATTTTAAAAGGCTTTATATTCTCCTGGCGTAGTTTAGGATGCCAGACTAGTTACAAGCTCTGGCTGGTTTCAGGTGGGAATGAACAAGAACCCCTGTTGCTTGTAAAACAAATTTCTTCGCACAACCTATGAAGTTCTGCAGTTCATTTTAAAAACCACAATTTTAAATTTCATGTTGCATATTTTCAGTATGGTTTGATAGAAATTTAATAACAACTTCTGATTTCTTCCTTGCTTTCTCTAGGAATGATTGAAATTGTGAAAGATGCTACAACAATTGCCAAAATTCAGCAGAGTACAGTTGGAAACACTGGTGCATTTAAGGATGAAATACTAAACCATTGGCTCAAGGAAAGATGCATGATTGAAGAGAAGGTGAGTTTTTTGAATTTTTAGGTGGGATTTTCAAATGCACCCTATTAATTTAGGAGCACAGAGCCCATACAGTTGTGTTTGTCTTACATGAGTTTAAAGAAATCCTTTTCTCTGTACTCAGCTGTGTGTGTGTCTGTAAAAGAGCCTTTAGCATCCAGCTGGCAGCCAAGCTCCTGAGAAACAAGATGCTTTAGAAGTGACTGCTTTGTCAGTGATGTTTAGAAGTGGTACATGAAGAGCAGTTTGAAAGGACATCTAAGAAAGGCAGTGTGATTTTGGAGGATTTAAATACGGGCTTGAGTACTCACAACTCCTTTGCCTAGTTAGGAAGGTCTACTGACCTACTAGAGATTGCTGCCAGCTTTTTTTCTCAGAAAGTGTGGGCATCTGTATGCTTGTTTTACGTGTGCTAAGGGATAGAGGCTGCTTGCACAGTACGGTGAGTGCCGTGCAGAGCTGTGTGATCTTAATCTCTGCTACACAAAGCTGTATTTTGTAAGGCAGTTCATCTAACTGTTGATAGATACCTGTCGACAGAAAAGGATATGACTTTGAGAATGTTTGGATTTACTTTCTAGCTTTGAAGCATTTAACATCTCTAAGATTTATTTTCAGTTTCAGGCAGCTGTGGAAAGATTTGTTTATTCTTGTGCCGGATACTGTGTAGCAACCTTTGTGCTTGGAATAGGAGACAGGCACAATGACAACATTATGATTACAGAAACAGGTGAGTTATTTTTTGAAGATTTTTCTAGAAGTGGGGACTGTCTGTACTTCACTAGATTTATCTTTCATTTTAATAAATAATGCAGTTAACAATGAATGAAGAGATACAATCCAGTTCGGTCAGCATTGCTTATCAGTTCAAGTCCTTTTGTGGCATTGAAATATATTGTCACCCCGTTTGGCCTTCACATAGGCCCTAGATATTTATCATTAATAATGCCATTCTTTTCCAAGGATGAGTGTGTTACAAACTAAGTCATGAGGAAAGTAAGCCTATTCTTTTTAGTGTCTGGATCTAAGATCTAAAACCCAAAAATCTTTAAAAAGAAGACAATTGTTCACCTTTCTGAAGGGTTGATATGGTTCTGACAGTATTCAGTGCAACTAAATCTGTGTCAGAATTCAGATGTTACTGGACTACTTTCACTTCCGAGGAATGCAATTGCTTATATAACTTTGAGAAAATCCTAGGAAAAAAGTGTACATGGAATGTACTGGATTTTCTGCTAAAGTCTCTGTGATGGTTGTGAATCCTTCTGAAAGTACCACATTTTTTTGTGAGTTACAAACTTTGGGAATTATTTTTGTAGCTGCACATTGGTTCACCCCTAATTTTGCTTACCTGTGAAGCCCCAGAAAGAACCCAAGCAGTACATACGGAGCAGTTCTGTTTGGTCTAAGAAATGCACTTCCAGTTTCACGATCCTCTTGGTTCATAATTAGTCTTTACATAATGCTAAGAGACAGAAAATACTTTTGGGCTTAGTTAGAAGGCTGTGTATTTAATATTAATTATATTATAAAGTTTTACCAGTTGAAGGGTAGAGAGAAAAAGTACCCTGAAGGCAGAAATGAGCTAATTGGAGACTACAGTAAAAAAGTTTACCAGAAGTCCTTGAGGAAAAGAAGACAAAGAAATGGTTTGATTTCAACATTATATATAATATAATTCAATGTTAGTGCCCATTGGCAGAAAATTGTCGGAGACAGGGAAAAAAAGGGTGACTGTTGTGGTCAGGTGCCGGTTTCTCTTAGCATCTTTAAAGGGACCTGTCTTAAGCAACAGAAGCCATAAGGGTGCCAGTCTGCAAGGTCCGCAGAGTGTGTCAGATTTAGTAGGTTGAGAGGACTTGGAAAGTGGCCAAAATGCTGGAACATCTAAGGCTATGTCACCTATAGATAGCTGTTAAGTATCATCTTACGTAATTTCATGTTTTATCTATTTTAAATGTGTACCACGGTTACAAATGTATGTTTTTAAGTAACCATACTCTTTTTATCCTTACATCTTTCTTGCTGATGAAAGCAATAAAGTAATCTGAAGAGCAGTAGCACATTCCAGACCTGTAGGCGTAGCAATCCTTAACAAGGAAGTTTTTCATCACTTTCCTGAGAACTGATAACCTACCGCAATCTTAAAGTTACACAAAGGGTGACAATGCAGACTTATTCTGCACAGTACAGGGTGGTTTAGAAATTAGTAATGCAGGTCTATGAGGAAGAAGCATGTGCTGGTGAATGACTCTAGCTAAGGAGCTGGATAGCATGAGAATCCCATGGTTAATTGAAATACAATCCTCTTTTTCATGTAATGATGTGCAAGGATCTGAGGCAAAAGCTTTCCTTGGTTGATTGTTGAAAAGCTGTGTGTGTTCAGAAAATAAAGCAGTTCTGCCAGGTTTCTAACAACTGCCAAATATAAATACAAAGTAATTTTGCCAAGAGGACAGAATTATATAGTTTTTTAAAAAAGAGAAAGGTAGAAAATAGTCCTTTTTGCTGAATGAAAGAGTGATCATATATACACTCAAAACCAGATTTTGGAATTATCATGAATACGAGTAAGTGAGTAAGTGTTCTTGCCAGTTTACTGTATTTGAGCCTGACTGTGACTTCTCTTTATGAAGGTAACCTTTTCCATATTGATTTTGGCCATATTCTTGGGAATTATAAAAGCTTCCTTGGCATTAATAAGGAAAGAGTTCCTTTTGTACTGACGCCGGATTTTCTGTTTGTCATGGGGACTTCCGGAAAGAAGACAAGTCTCCATTTCCATAAATTTCAGGTAAAGAGTGAATATGTATCTGCAAATCAATTAAGCAATGATTTTTTTACCCTCTGAAATGAACATTAGTGCTTTAGTTTTCAAAAATCTAGGCTCCTGGGTATTATGTTAATAAAATGTACTGAATCATATTACAATTTTGGAATATTTTAGGCTTTGCTAAGTGCAAAAATTATTTGTAGGATTATGAGAACTAGAATTCAGACATCCAGAAAGCCACATTGAAAAGCTTCAGCTAGCAGCAGACCAGATAGGTAGTTCTTTCTTTTCTTGATTGAAAATACTTTGTAGAGGGCTTCAGTATTTGTGCGATTAGGGGAGACCTATAGCACTAAGCAGAGCCTTCAGTGTAGTACAAGCAGCTGGGAGGCATTCCTAGCTGACTTTGCCTCCTGATTCTGCCCTCGTGTACTGACAGAACTAGAGGGCATGGACTCAAGCTTCGTCAGGGAAAGTTTAGGCTTGATGTTAGGAAAAAGTTCTTCACTGAAAGGGTGATTGGTCATTGGAATGCGCTGCCCAGGGAGGTGGTAGAGTCGCCGACCCTGGAGGTGTTTAAGGGGAGATTGGATGAGGCACTGAGTGCCATGGTTTAGATGATGGTTGGTGTTAGTGTTGGTGTTAGTGTTGGGTTATAGGTTGGACCCGATGATCTCGGAGGTCCTTTCCAACCTCATGATACTGTGATACTGGGTCTTGGAATATCACAGTATCACAGTATCACAAGGTTGGAAAGGCTTCTTCTCCAGGCTAAACAGCCCCAGTTCCCTCAGTCAATCTGAGTAGTCCATCTGAATAGAAATACGCAGTGATCATAAGCTATGTCACAGTATCACAGTATCACAGACCTCCGAGATCATCGAGTCCAACCTATAACCCAACCCTAACACCAACCCATCATCTAAACCATGGCACTCAGTGCCTCATCCAATCTCCCCTTAAACACTTCCAGGGGTCTGCGACTCCACCACCTCCCTGGACAGCTCATTCCAATGGCCAATTCTGCTTTTGTGAAGTGGATGGACTTAACGGTCTGAAAGAAAAGAATGGTGTTTAAAATCTGTCCTTTTGCAACTTCTATTTGAAATTCAGCCCCTCTGAAACAGTTTTGATTTTTCAAGCTTGTGTAGGACTTGGGGAAGGAGGGAGAAAAGCAAAATAATGTTTAATATATTTAATGAAATAGCATAAATAAATAAATGTCTGGAGTGTTATTCCTGTGCTCATTTTTAGGGACTTTTAATTACCTGATTTGGAAAGCAGGTTCCCTGTAATATCAAAAGAAAAATTCTCCTCTGGAGTGCAAGTCAAAGCAAAAGTCTGACTTAGATGTTCTGGATGAACCAGTCTCTGTCTCCTAGTCAGTTTGATTTTCTAACCTGAGTACCTCATTAAGGTTCTTATTGTTGGATAATGAATATGTCCCTTTGAACATATACATGACTGTACAGCACATAGCAAGGCAAATGTCACCCTTCAGCCCAGACTTATGAAAATAACTAAAGAAGTAGGTGCAATTTTTGAGCCTTTGTTCTACACAAAGACCCACTTTATCACAGCACAGGTGTTTTGAAAGGGGGCTTGTTGCTCCAAAGATTTAAGAGCAGAGTGTGCTTTGCCATGGGAGGGGATGCTGAGTCGTGCTCTCAGAGAAGCCTGTGCTACCTACAGGAAGGATGCTATTGCCACAACTGTGAGCCATGTGCAGGTGTGGGGCTGAAACACCACTCTAGGGTGTGTTATTTCATAGAAAACCTCTGCTCTGGAAACACAAAGCAGTGTGCTTATGGAGAATTGGAAGACGAGCAACCTTTTAGTGTCTGCAGTGAGGTGACGTGTTTGTATATAAGGATCATCCAGCTGTTTAGAGAATATCTGACCTTTACTTCAGCAGACCAAATACCAAAAGCAATAAGAGGTGGTTTTGGCCTTGCCTCTCTACAGTAAGCCGTGCCTCATTACTCAGGTCTGGGTTTGACTGAATACACATTTTGTTACTCTGATGTGTATTTCTGAGTACGGCTCCCATCCCACTAATGCAGACAGTTCAGGAGTGCTGCGGTAGTGCCAGTGTCATTTCCACTACTGTCATCAACCAGATGAAAGGTGACTGATGTGCTTTACCTTTCTGAACTGTGATAGTGATATGTGACCTCATAGTTTTAAGTGGGATGATTTAGGCACACACAATAGTACTGACCAAAAAAAATATAAGTCTGTTCTGCTGCATTAGATAATGTTTATAAGCTGCTATTCTGGTTATACTTTAAAAGGCTTTTCTGTCTCAAAGACAAATTTTAAAAAAACGTAATACTTCCATATAAGTAAAACAGTAACACAGAGCAAGAGCTGTATCACTTGTTTTGCTGTACAAAAAAAATAAATAGATATTTTAATTGTATGGTCAGAGTACAAAAAGAAACAAAATTATTGCTTCACTTTTCAACTAGCTGGTTTCATCATGTTTCCGAGTACTAAGAAATTCATTCAGTGTGCCTGCTGACTCATTCATGTGTTAATGGAAAATCTCAGCATTTATCCTTTATTAATTTTTTAGAGCATCTCTCATTCATTTGTACTTCAGCTACACTAAAATAGGTTGTACTTCAGAGGAATCCTTTGTTTCTTACAGGCTTTGGTATTTTAAATATTTTAAAATATCTACTTTTTTTAAAAAATGTTATTGCTCTGTCACATGCTGGATAACATCCATACAGGTGTGTTATCCAGAGCTCGTATTGACGGTGTCAGAGGAGGTGGCTTAGACAAATAATTCTGACCAATATTCACTGCAACAGAGCGCAGTTCATTACTGGTGAACTTCTAAAGCTGACAGTGGCCTCACAACTTTTCTAGGACTTGGAATAAAGCTCCCTCCTATTAGCTCTTAATGAAAATTTTGCTTCCCTTTTAGTTTATGTTCCTTATGATGCTTTAATGCAAATTAGAGGCCAGATGTTGTTAATGACATTACAGAAATGCTTTGAGGAAGCAAACATGTATTTAATCTGAGAAGACAAGTATTTTTCTGTTCCATCTATGAATTTTTCAGATGCCTTAGTACTGTCCAGTTTTCTTTTGCTGTAAGTGTCCTATGAGGTGGCATTTCCTTTCCAAGACCATGGCCGAAACCCAGGCAACAGTCTTAGTCCAATATGCAACTTCTTCACTTTTTACTTGTAGAAACCCTTGAGTGAGCCTCATCAAAGACTTTCATAGCTTTTTGAGCTTTGTCCACCTACCTGTTACTAGTTTGCCTAAAATTGCCTTTGCTAGTTTTTACACCAAATTTTGAATTAATTTTTATTAATTATATTTAATTTATTTAAGTCATTATTTTTTCATTACTCTGCTCATTTGATTATACAGAGATCTGTATTTTCAGTACTAATCAACTTTTTCTGTACCATTTGTTTACAAAATCTTGATTTGATTGTCAAATAAAAGTGACAGAAAGCAGAAGCATCATTGAAAAATACTTGAAAAATGCCTGACCTTTAGGATACTAATGCTTAGGACAGTTTCAGGCTCTCAAAATAATTGTTCTTTATTGTCTGTTTGATAGCAGGATTTCTGTTTCTCCTCAGCTCCTCTCATTTTGCCTGTGGCTTTAGAATAGCTAGCAGCTTTCTTCTTAATCCCACTGTAAACATCTACATATCCTTGACACATACGTATGTGTTATTTTTGGTTCTCTCAGCCTCTCTCAGAAGTGTAAAAATTGGTTCTCTTGAAAGATAATTCAAAATTCCATTCAGTTCCTGTCTGAATAAATAGCCGTAACAGGCAGATACAGATTTTTAGAATCTTTTGAATTCCTGGAAGGACTGCCTTTGAGATGCAGTGATGCCAGATTCTTGACTACATAATTGTTTTTCCATCTCAGACACCCTGAGTAGTAAGATGCATCATCCACAGAGAAATGTAAAACCTTCTTTGATATAACTATAAAGAACTTTCATCTCTTCCAAAGGGAACAAAACTCACACTAACTCTTCTGACAAGATTTCCCTGTTTGAAGTCAATAATACATAAGTAGAATTCCTTTTTTTATTACTTTTTACCTTGGTGTCACAGAGGGAAAATAGTCCCTGTGATAAGATGATGGTCTTTTCTATTATAATTTGTGCTTTGACCGTTGCAGTTTACCTTCTTCCTTCGCTACAGCAAAATTAACATTAGAGTTCATAAGCATGATCATATTTCAGTAGACAATTTATCTGGAAACAGAGTGAAAGACTTAAGAGCCCAGGCAAAAAAAGACAAAAAGAAACCCTACAGACAGGTCTTCAACATAGCATCTTCCTTCTTTGTGTCTTCCTAACCCATCTAGTTGGTTGTCCTGATGTTGCTGGTGTGAACAGTGATAGATGTTGAAATTACTTGTATCTAAGGAAGAAAAAAGCCATACACCTTGTCAAAAATAAAGTGTTCTACAGGGCTAATGAGATTTGATGGAACTTTGCATTAATATATTTGAATTTCTTAAGAATTCTTTAATAAATTCACATACATTTGTGGAAAGGTTAAATTGAATATTTAATTGGGTAAAAATTAGCATTGCTTCAGCTTTGGTTTTAATAGAAAAACCCTCTTGGAAATATTTTTCATCTTTTTACATTACTGCACTGCAGGCCTGGTTTAACTTTCTATTATATGATTGATTTCTGCATTGCATCACCTCCCTTAAGATGATATTTCTAAAAGTAAATGAGTAATAAATTTAATATAGGAAACAATCATTTCAATTTATGTATTAGTCACTTAGAACTAAATATTATTTTAAAAAGCACTGCATATTTTTCCAAGTTGCAGAAGTTCCATTCTTCTGAAGGTTAAGCACAAATTATTTACATATGAAACTGAAAAAGCTATTAAAAAAAAATAATCTGTGGAACCCAATATGACAGCACATAAACCTAGAAGTCCTAGAGAAAGGCAGCGTGCCTGAAAACTAGAGCTGTCAGCTGGAAAAATTTGTCAGAATGCTAAGCCTGAAAAATCCTCTCCATTAAATAAGCCATCACCTCTGCAGAGTTAATAGACATATATGTATAGAATGAAGAACAGTCCCCTGGAGGTGCTGCTTTATTCAGTATCACTTGCCAGCCATGGTCTTTAACTGGGAACATCCCGGTTGGCAAGGAAGACGGTGAATTATTGCTGTCTCTTTTAACAGCCACAGAAAGAGATTATATGACAGGGAAGTAAATTTTAATTTTGGTGAAGCTAAGGTTTTATGCTTTAGTAATTGATAGAATATTATTAAAAAGAGTCTTTAGTTTGTACACCAAAAGAGTACTTGTTGCCCCAAGGTGTGATGATGAATGAAGTAATACCAAGTGATGAATGCAGAAGTTTGCTTCATGTTTCTGCTGAGGTGAACGGCTCTGTTGGGTCTCTTCTCTCTGACACACTCGAGTGATTGAAGAGTGTTGGTTAATGAGAGTCCTGTGAAATTCCTACACCATCCCTCTCGGTTCACTTCATCAATTAACACCATTTGTTTCTTTCTTGTAGGACGTATGTGTGAAGGCTTATTTAGCTCTTCGACATCACACAAACCTGCTGATCATCCTGTTCTCCATGATGCTGATGACTGGAATGCCCCAGTTAACCAGCAAAGAGGATATTGAATATATCCGGGATGCACTGACAGTAGGGAAAAGCGAAGAAGATGCCAAAAAGCATTTTCTTGATCAGATAGAAGTTTGCAGAGATAAGGGCTGGACTGTGCAATTTAACTGGTTTTTACATCTTGTGCTTGGAATCAAACAAGGAGTAGAAAAGCATTCTGCTTAACATTTTATGTAAATTAACTGTGGGTGTGAATAGGAGGTTAACAAATCTGCATGTTATTTATGTATTCCTAATAAATGAGCAGTCAAAATTGCCTTTACTTTGCTGGCAGCTTACGAATCTAAAAAGGCAAAGACTTTTGCTCTGCCCCGCCAGACAATCTTCCTGCAGTTAAGGGTTTTTTTTAATGTCTAGTGGCACTTCGATTTGCTGGATTCTTTTAATGTGGTGCTTTGCTGATGTGGCCTGCATTTTTTTTTTGTTTTCTTTCATAATAATTTCAGATAAATATGAAGGAGGAGCTTGAGTAAGATGATAAACTGCAAATTCAAATAGAAATCCCCTATGATGTTACCTTAGTTGTTCGTGAGGGTCAAGCCCTTGAAAAGCGAAATAATCTATTTAATATCTATGGTTATATTGAAATCTCTGTGGGCAATTCACTTCTTTCTTAGGATGGTTACACTCAAGTATTCTTCACCCACAGTCTTCACTTTTGTCCCTTCCTTAAGAATTTGTTCTTTTTGGAGTTTTAATACGTTGTCAGTAGAAAACAGCTTTGACTCAACCAATAGAGGGAATCTCCTTACTGCTGTTGTAACCTCCTGACATACACAACTCAGCCTGGCTGCCCCGCTGGGAGAACTTCATAGTTACCCAGTTCCTCATGTTTGACATTCTGAAAGGTTAACTTTGAAAGGTTTTTTTACTGTACTTTTAATGGGGAACATCCATATTATATTACAGATTATATTCTTACTGTTACTAAAATTACAGCTGTACATTAAAAGCTTTGTAGAAAAAGCAATGGTACTTCCTTATTCTTCAGAAAAAACTCCTTATGTGAGAGTAACTGATATTTTACCAAATATTTGAGAAATCCAAAGTTATTTATTCTTTGGTGATATATTTTCAGGATATACCTAGAAGGAATTAAATGTAGTCTTTGAAATTGTGTATATTTTGGTATTTATTTTTAAATTCCTTGAGAGCCTATACTACTGAAAATCTATTTATGAAAGAAAAAAAGTCCTTATCTTTAATTTCAGTATTTAAACTTAAAAGAGGAAAAAAAATGGACAGTGTTAAGTAAAATTTTTACTTCTGTACTGTAGGTTGCCTGCAAATTATCAAGTCTGCCTATGGCAGGAAAGGAGAAAATATATAGCATGAATTAGTCTTTGACTTGAATTATTGTGGTATACTTCCTGCTAATTGATTTTTAACCAAAGAGTGAACATGGCTTACAACGTTGCTTTTTTGCACTTGTCTGTGTAATTTCTTCTTTCACTGCAGCTTTACGTGGGTTTTACGTTACCTGTAAATGATTAACTGAATTTGCAAATTCTGTTATCATTTACTTCGATCATTTCACAGAACCGTTAAGATTTTAACTCCTGCTGCCTCTGTTACTACTGAGTGTATTCTTGAAGGATCTTTAATAAATGTACTGTAATTGGTATCTCAGTGATGAGATGTAGCCAGTCTATTCTAAATATAGATGTTTAATTTGTTACTGTGCACAGCAATATTTTTGATGTATATGGTAGACTCTAGTTAAGGAGATCTAAAATGTTACAATGTAGAGTATTTTATTGTTACATTATTAGTCTGTGCATGAAAGCCTTAAGACAGTACTAAAATAATAACCTAAATGGTGAATATTGTCTTTTAAATGATATTTTTAGATTTGTATTTTGAGGATCTGAAATAAATGGACATGTTCTATTCACTCGATTGTCATTCATTAGTAAGCCCAAAATACATGTAACTATTTCTTACCCAGTTACTTAAAGAATATGTAATGTCAGTAAGAAATCCTATTCAAAGTCCCACACAGGAATTGTTTTAGTTCCATAATAATAGTGTCCTACCATGTCAGATATCTTTAATTTTAACTGTCTGTAATTGCAATTACTATAATTGTAAAATGTGAATAGAATATTATCCCTTTTTGAGAGGAGTTTATTCATTCCTGGCTTGTTCTACAAAGAAATATCTGAAGATTTTAGTAAGTTCCTAGCTTTAAAAAATAAGTACATCTGCTGCTAAATTGAACTCCAGCATGGGGAAATAAATACTAATCACAACCTCAAGGGAAATAGCACTCCATGCACACAAAAAGGTCTGTGAGAGTCCCACACCCTGCAGAAAGTTATTCAGTCCCACACTGAACTGAGACTGATCATTTTTATCAGCAGTTTACAATGTACTGTATTGAATTGTGTGCAGTGTTTGTTACAGGCATCTGAAACACCTCTGTGCTCAGCTAATTGGCAGACTTCTTCGATGCTTTCCTTACCCATGAACCCTACGGTTGGGCTGCCTGGGCAGTGCTGCACTGCCTTGTGTCTTCTTTGAAACCCCTTCTGCTCTGGGCGTTTGCAGCCTTACTTCTGGGAGATCAAAAGTAGCTGCCAAATCTCCTTTTTACCTACAGAACAAGCTGTTGGGCAGCTTACTGGCACTTTATTTATAAATAGCTGTGCGTTCATTCGTACTCCTGATTATCTGTTGGCTTTGATGTGCCTTTGGAAACACCCACCCACAACTGACTTTGTTTTCTGGTAAGCCCTGACACAAGAAAAAACAGCGCAGAGATGTGGTTTGAGGCAGTCCAGCTCTAAGGTGGAGTGGGACTGCTTTTTGGGTGCAGAGCTGGGCATGAGTACCCATGTGCCCATCCCAGTGCAGAATACGGCTGTCGCTACCTGCGGTGGCTACGTCACACCCGAGGCCTGGATAGCTGTGCTCAGGCACAGCCACCACTGCCAGAGCAAGTCGCTGAACGATGGTCGCCTAAGTTTGGACCCAATGTCTTCCAGCACATAAACACACCAACCCCCCAGAATAGCTGGTTTATAAGGGCTATAAACCAGGAAATGTGAATTAGTCTCCTACCACAGTTTTCACAGGCTCTAACACAGCATGCAGAGAGAGAAAAGGACTGAATTGTCTAAGTAGGTTCCAAATATCCTTGTTTCCTGTTCACATTAAGATTATTTTTTGAAAATTATTTTTAATGGCTACTTTTTTCTTTAAGATGTATTACATTTTGCTGGTACTCTAAATTCATGTTACTACTGCACCTAACAGTGGAACTTTGATTCTATTCTTAGAGCGAGTGCCTCAGACGCTGATAGCAGTGAGTGTGTCCCCCAGGCTCCAGCCTAATTATATTACAAGACAGGAAAAGAAGTTAAAAGGGAGTTAAGGTGTACAGCGTGATTATATTTAGACATTCATTGAATACGCTGGTTGCACTTGCTAGAGGTATTTAGTCTATCATTAGGAGAATATTTAACCTTATTTAACACATATTTAGCAGAATTTCCTCTAAAATGTGACCAATGATGCAGAAATAGAGATAAGATCAACTGGCTTGAGGAAAAATATCAGAGGAAATTATAACTCTTTTAGGGTATTTTTCATTCTGAACTTTTTTTGCTCTCTACTAACAGCGTTCTGCAAATCCACAGGAATAGTCCCAAGGGTTATGTAGTGTACAAACTCTGCTGATAACTTTCTAACACAATTTCTGTAGTCTTGAATATAGGAAATTATTAAAATTAAAATCTGGGATACTAAGCTCTCTGCAACGTCTGGTGGGCCCTTTGAGTATCCCAATAACAGTGAAGTGTCTGAAAAACACTGATGTGCTTTCATGAGTCTTCTAACTGCAATTTACCCAATGTATGTCAGGAACAGCACTCCAGAAATTCCCTATTCTGCTGGACAGAGGTCTGTAGGAAGAGGTTCTTGCCATGCTCACCCCACTCTGCATTTTGGAGGCAGAATTGGCCTGAAGAAGTGCTAATATGTTTTTAAACTTTGTGTCATGTTTACAGAAAATAAGATTCATGCTGGAGAAGAGAAAGCAGTTCGTCTGCAGTCACGCTGTTGGTAATAAGGACTAATCAAAGACAAAAATGATGCCATTATAACCATGTGAGATTTGTATGTCGTTATGACATTAAAGAGGCATTGGTGACTGGTTTGAGTATAATACAGGGAGACAGCTGGAAGGGCGTGGCTTTTCCTGGCTTTTTGAGCATCAGTGTGTCTCAAGCAAGAGGGATGCAGGTGTCCTGCCTGTTGGTGACGAGCAGGTAGGAAATCAACAGGATAAACTCTTTTCCTCCTACACCCAGGAACAGAGGTTTGTCGTTTCAGAGGGTGCATGGCAGCACTTGGCACAGCAAGTACCCTCCACGAGTTGGGGAAGGCAAGTAGGCAGCATTTAGAAAAAGATGTGCTGCTTCCCAGGTGATCTCCTGGGGATGCAAAAGAAGAGGCTGTCACTTTGGAAACAGTAGCAGCACCGTGCCAGTTAATTTTAGCTAACAAAATAGACCTGTGTATGGTAGAAGCGCTATATCTAGCAAGCATGAGCACATCCCACAGCTTGGTACAATCTCTCTGGTGTTCAGCATCAGCAGTCATGGTTTGCAAGTCCTGGTCACACTCTCAGAGCTCTATCACCTGTGGTCAGAGTGTACCACCAGTCCATTCATTTAAGTGCATGAAGAAACAAATGGAAAATAATAATCTGTACATAGCAGCATTTCTACTCAGCATTGAGTAGATGATACACAAAGAAAGGTGAACTCTAATGTAATAAAAAATATCCCTGAAAGGAGAAAGAAAAATAGTCTCATAGTACCAAACTGCTTTAAAACTACGGCTCAATCTTGGTACCAAATCAAGCCGAGGGCTGTGACTGTTTAATAACAAAAGAAGTCATGATACACAGTTTATTAACAATTCAAGATATAGCAAAACCTGAATTTTGCTCAGAATATTTACTATGAAATTATCTGAGATTAAGAAAAAAAATGCAATAATACAGTTAGTCTGGTGTTTCTGCCCCAAATCAAGCAGCAAGTGACTGGGATTGGCATTGAAGTCATCAAATAGGGGAGTTATTTCCCATCGTGATGGAAATGCATTTTTCTCTGACACGTTTGGAGCCAGCCTTGGTCAGGGGCGAGACACCAGCCTGGACAGATTCTGGCTGTGATGCAGGATGGCAGCTCTTCTGCTCAGCTGTCAGATGTCTCTGCACAAAAGAATCTTGGTGAGATAAACAGGTCTCCTCAGGAAATGCTTTCCCTCCAGCTAGAGTTATCTTTCATTTTGGTTAAGTTTATAGCAGCATCTCTGTTTTACAAAACCGCTTTTTTCCCACAAGAATACAATGTGTTTTCCAAACCTTATAAAACAGTAAATTCTGCCTGCCTGGAGAGAAAAGTACCCAGAGATCTCAGTAACTTTAAAGGAGTCCTGCCTAGTTGGCCAAGGGAAGCCAGCTGATGTAATCTTTCTGAATTTCAGTAAAGCCTTCAATACTGTCTCCCACAGCATCCTCCTAAATAAGATGTGCAGAATACGCCTGGATAAAGACGTAATGCAATGGGCAAACGATTGGCTGATGGGTCGGGCTCAAAGGGTCACAGTGAATGGATTTACATCAGGCTGGCAACCAGTCACTAGCAGGGTTGTGGGGCCAGTAGTCTTTAAAATCTTCATAAACCACCTCCACCTAGATGCAGGACTTGAAGGTTTAATATTAAGTCTGCAGATGACAGGAAATTGCAGGGGAGCTGTTGACACTCTTGAGGGTAAAGAGATCCTGCAGAGGGATCCAGACAAATCACAATCACCGACCGCATCAAGTTTAACAAGGGCAAGAGCCGGGTTTTGCACCTGGGACACGGCAGCCCTGGATTTACAGAGACTGGAGAGCAGCCCTGGGGGAAGGGAACTGGGGGTTCTGGTTGATGGCAAGTTGAACATGAGCCAACAATGTGGCCTGGCAGCCAAGAGAGCCAACCATGTCCTGGGGTGCATCAAGCATGGCATCACCAGCCAGTCAAGAGAAGTGATTGTCCCGCTCTGCTCCGCACTGATGTGACCCCACCATACTGTGTGCAGTTTGGGGTGCCACAGTATAAAAAGGATGTAAAGCTGGAGAGTGTCCAAAGGAGGACACAAAGTTCATGGAGGTTTTAGAGGGGAAGCTGTTAAGTGTTCTTCTTGAGGATTTGAGGAATGCATCTCTTGGAAGACTTTTTCCTAAAGTATCATTTATTCCCACTATTCTCCTTATCTTATTCTTCCCCTGCTTTCTTCTCTAAATGCTATTGTAACATAAGTTCTTCGGAGAGTAACAAATATCCTTATTTATCCTTACATAAAAGCATATTTAGTTTACCTTGTCCTCTGGAGCTCCGTATTCCCACAAACCATCTAAACACAAACAAGTTTTAGCATTAGGATTTTAAAAAATGCAAGAGGAAAGTTTCCACATTGTTGTTAGCACCAGAAGAAAGGAACCAACTCTCTTCAAGGGTGCTGAAACACAAGACTCACGCCCCAAACTGGAGACGAAAAAAGCCTTAACTCATCAAGTTTATTTGAGAAGTATTGATTTAACTCCCTTCCCTTCCTCTGCCCCCATGTGAACATGCAATTGCCTTATTCTGAAAAGCCAGCTGTGGATGCACACATAAATACAAGCCTCTCAGATGGTGTCTGCTGTAACTGTCCATCATTCCTCCAAGAAGCTGACCACCATTCATTCCCTGCTTTCTCTTAATTCCCTGTTGGACTGCTTTCCTGCAAGGCCCCATATTATTTTTCTATACCAGGCCTACAAAGCACATCTGGAAAAAGAACAATGAACATCTAAGAAAAACAAAGAGGTTTTCTCCTACCACATGTTCCTCAACAAAGATTTGCATGAGCTGCAGAGATCTGTACATGAAGGAATATTTTATGACGTCAGCCACCCACATAAATAATGAGAAAAACCCAACCTATGCAGAGTGGTCTTTAGTTTAATGTAAAATTTATCCTCACAGTCCTTAAGAACTGTTACCAGGACTATACAATGAGAATAAATACATTTTATAAAATATAAAGTTGCCTTTTTATTGGTTCAGGGTTTTCATTTTGTTTTGTTTTTAATCAGTAGATAAAGCCTTAATGTCAATGTTTATTCCCTGCTGCTGCTCAGCATCTTCTTTGCAATTCCTCTGTTCTATTCCCTTGTTGCTGTTGCTTGGACCTCAAAATCTAAAACCAGCATAGACTGTCCACTTACAGCTGAGAAATGCACAGCCGAATGCTAGCAGAAGAACCAAGTGTCAAAAATACAAGTAAGTAGAGATACTGTCAACACCTGCACTGAGAAAAACTTGCTAAAAATTCTCCTGACTGTGAATCCCTTTAGAAAAGGAACGTAACAGCAAAAGAGATCAGGAAAAGCTGTGTATATGTGCTTCAAGGTGCAAAGCATGGAAGATCAATCTTTCCCCAGGTGTAATGCTCTGTGTTCACTCCCCTGACTACTGTTACCAACAGGCTCAAGGTGAAAAAGAAACTTTAAGTGAATCACATTTGACTGGAAAAGTAGAGAAATCTCAACGCAGTTAGTGCAGCAGTAACAGAAATGCAGCCCTTCTCCAGGATGACCAAGATAAAACAAAAGCAATATGTGGGCCACCACAGCCCAGCTATCCCTACTAGTGTCATACGTGCATCCCATCCAAAATTGTGGTCAGTGTAGCTGGTAGCATCAGCAACTATCCCTGCTGAAAAGCAAGTTAACTATTTTCAGTACTCCTCATAAAGCAATATTTCAGACAGTGCCCTTTATTTATCATCATCCCAAGAGACAGACCAATAAAAAAGATACATGGAATTGTCTTTGTCATAATCACAGCATCCTAATTTATAACAGACTCACAGATAAAAAATAAGAAAACTCTATTAGTGTTATTTACAAGAGAATATAACCTGAAAATCAATCAAGGAAAGAAATTACAAGCATTCTATTGTCAAAAAGACACGGAAACCACACTACAGATGGGAACAACCTTCCAGGGCTTGTTTAAATACAGCCGATAACAAATAGTTCACAGCAAGACCTCCAAAAACTTAAAGGATACCATAACCCTTGAAACACAATTTAAACATGACTGAAAGCAGGCGACTTGCTGGCACAAGTGAGAACAGCACTGTTATAGGGAGAAGCCCCATGAGTGCAGCCAAGGGCACTAACACCCTTACAGCAGTGTTTCAATTCAAACAGGGAAAGGCACAATTTCAAAGACAAAAAAGTATGGCATGAAAACATATAGAAGCCCATAAGAAAAAGTACCAGGACAAAAGGCTGGAGAAAAACCCAACATCTGGAGAAACACAAACAGATGCTTCCCCCAAACTGCTCAGTGCCTACTAGAAACACAGATAAAATGAAACAAATGAGACAGTGCATCTTTTAGGACAATCAGTCCCTTAGGATAATTTAGGAAATCTGGAAAACTTGCAGAACGACAGAGTATTCTTGGCTACCAAAGCCTTTTGAAGGAAGAAACAAAGTTGACTCTAGAACATAGACTGCAGAAACAGAGTACTTAGACTGTGACTGAAATACCTCAACGGCTCTGGAACAGATACTCAGGAGACCTCCTGGAACAGTGCAAACTGGGAAAGATGGGCTGTGCACTTCCCCAACAAGAATGATAAAAAATAGTTAGAGACTGTTCCTTTTGTTCAAAACACCAGAACCAGATCTCAAGGAGCTTGGCAGCAATGCCCGATGCACCCAACAGAGTGTAGCGGGAGTTGGCGGCTTCTCTTTATTAGCTCAGAGGAAACCATTACCAGCTGATACTTGATTACTATGGTAATTTTTCAGACTCAAACAACACTGGAGCCAACAATACAGCAAATCAGGCTGTGACAGAGCCCTACAAAGATCCTGGGCTGTGAGAGGAGCGGAGTACAATGCAATCTTCTGTAAATTTTCACGTCAATGTATCCCATTTAGTCTTTACAAAGTGCTGGGAGTAAGATGTTTCTTTTTTATGTGCTGTCTAGTTTTCCCTAAAAGCTATTGTTTACAAAGCCTTATACCAAGACAAAACGACTTTCTGGTGTAGAGCAGGTGAGTGTAGGAAGCTTAATGTTAGTACCAAGCCCAGTGGAAGAATCCAGCCCCTGCACATGGGCTGTGTTGGCATCACTTGAGCCCTGGCTGCCTGATAGGGAAACCAACCCGCAAAATGCTTTGCTGACACTTTTACTAACACCTAACATTAATGCACAGTGACTTGTTGAACTGAGTATGAGTAAGTGCAAGAAATAAAAGGAAGGTGCTATCTGCCACTAGTCTTAAAATTTTGCAGCAGGATTTAGCCCAGAAATTCGTCAGTGTTCAGTCGTTTCCTTGATTAAAAAGGCCTGTAAAGAAGGGACAGCTGGCAGTGGAGATGCAATGGGACAAGTTCTTGCTAGAATCTACTTAGTCCAAATAACAGCAAGGCCATAAAAGTTGAGAGCTGGGATGGAAATTCCTTGCTCTAACTTAGTTTCTTGACAGTTTTGCCCAAATAAAAGCATCTTTTCTTTAACACTGACCAAGAATTCTGAAAGAAAAACGACAGAACTATTCCTATAAAAGAAGGAGCTCACTCTTGAGTGCCTACCCTCCAACAAGTGGTTTTACATCTTGCACTTTTCTTAACACCAGTTTATTCATGGTAAAAGGGCCCCACTGGAACATACAAACAAACATCTTCCTGGCAGACAAGTGGACCAGAGATGGTTTATGACTTGGACAACGTTCATAACCATGAGTCATGGTGTGGTAGCGTTTGGTAGGCAAGGGATCTGCAGTGAACTTATTCAAATAATAGTCAACAGCAAATGTCTGAGGGATTTAACAGATCTGTACAGGATGGATGTTTCAGACATGCACAACCCGCTCTTCATCTTATTCTTGGCCCAATGGACAGAAAGCTGAGAAAGATATAAAAATCGTCAATCAGTTCCTAGTCAAAGCAAATCAAGGCTGTCAGGACCTTCCCTCAGTTTACTGAACTACTGAAAATAAGCAATAACTGTGAGTTGTTTCTAATGCCAAGAGCTATTAATCAACATTTGTTCACTGGAAGATGAGATAGAAACTGTACTATGATAAAAAGTGTCAAATCACTTACAACTTCCACAAGAAATGTCAGTGTTGTGACAAGAAGATGATCTGTCCTCACAGTAATTAAATCAGCAGAATAACCTAATTTTTTTGCACACAGAAGGGACATACATGAAAAAGGGGACTCCTTGCTCTTAGTCATGCTGCCAGGAACATCGATACAGTCAATGAGGAGAAAAATGCACGCAATATTAGAAGTTCCAGGAACATCCTGCTTAGCGTGTAGAAGAGAAAACACCAACACAACCAAGATAAGAACAGCTGATTTCTCACATTTTGTCTACAGGTGTAAAAATCAAAAGCAATATTTGCTTCAGATGGAAGAGAAGATTTAAATTTCCAGGTGAAGAATTATGGTACATTTTGGCAGTGATTTTAAGAATACCTCCAAAATTCCTTTGCTTATGAGACATGACACAAGTAAATAATGTGTTACATGGATTTTTTAATCAAGGAAAAGGAGATTAGAGTCCTCCGTAATCTTTTTTTCATATGCCTTGAGAGGAGTTCTTGTGAGCAGAGCGTGTGTTTGAAAAGCTTTGTTAATGAAAATCCTATTTTAGCTCATCCCATATTGATCTCTGTTTCCTTACACAACTTAAACAAAGGAAATCAAATCATGTTTGTATTAGGATATTGGGTTTCTTTCGTCAAGAGTTAATGTCTGTCATACTCTTGTCAACACTGCTATACCTGCAAATCTTAAGTACAGAGTAAAATTCCAGGTGAAAATGTAATTTAAGTATGAACAGTAGATAACCAAGATCATTAATCTCATAGGCATGGCCTTCTGAGATAAGGAGTCTCAGATGCTGTTGTTGAACAGTGGATGTCCCCATGGCCAATTTGGGGTGGCAATAAGAGAAATAAGATAAGATAACCTCATGGTGCCTGATGTTGTTTCACAAGGGGAAAGAAGAAAGGAGGTGAAATTCCCACAGTGAGCATCAGGGTTCATATTGACTTCAATCTCAGGAGTTTTTTGAATGGTACATAGACCACATGCCCACCACATGACAGGCAAAGAGGGATATAATGTGAGAAACTGCTGCTGCTCTCTGGATCTCTGCTTTCAGCATATTTGGGAGCATAGGTGCTTTAGGAAGCCAGGACAGCACATATCACCAGAGTAGCAGGAAAGGAGGCAGCTAAAGCCAGGGTTTGACAGAACAATAAGAGCAAAGTTTTGAGTACCAAGCTGTATATCAAAATATCTATCTTTGTAGGAATCCCACCAATGCCAGATCTCAGTAAATGAACTCTAGTTCAAGCTGCAACACTGCAGGCTTCGGCTTGGGAGCAGGATGTACTGTACTCAGAGAAAATAGGATCAAGAAGATTCAGAGCTGGAAATTCAGAGCCCACTTCAACCATGTCTTCTTCAGCTCTTGGAAAAGAGCCTTAGTAAATCTCTAGCCACATCATCACGACAATTTTTCCAGCTTGTTGGCTAAACAGTACCAGTACTAAATATAGGCCCCTTTCGCAGGAGCTTGCCAAACATGAAGGAGAGCAATTTGTCCTTCCTGAGAAAACACATGCCACCATCAGGTACACGGTACCGAGCCAGAAATAATTTGCCCCAGAATGGCAATCAGCCCACTGCTGGCCTCAGCGTGATGAATTCCCCACTGTCATCTTATCATAGCTGTCATATGGAAAATCATTTGGATGTTTCAGGGCATTGGTTTTTTTTTTCCAGGTAAGAGTCACTCTTGTGAGAGAACTTACAGAAGCACAGAGTTGGAAAGTAATGACATCATTTAAAAACCAGGGAGTAATTATCTGGTGAATCTTCGCACCATGTTTTAAGGTCTTAAACTCACAAAACAGAGTATTCCACCACCAGCTACCAATATGTGAATTGGTGTGCATTAAGCTCTGTGACAAACAGATTATTACAGCTGTCACAGTGGGTCACAGAGGAATGAGCTGCATTTGACAGGAAATTGTCTTATCCTTTAAAGAACAGCCCTGCAAATGAACAATAAACTGTGGAAGACCTATTTAATGCACGATATGAGTTTATTTTGCTCAGAAATTAAGCTAATCCTGGGAAAAAAGCCACTTCTTGTGAATTTCTTTGAATGGATTATATCCTCATAAACTCAAGACAGACTGGTCCAGTTTTTAGTAGCTTAGTCGTCAACAAGGTCCAAGAATATACTTTAAACTAACACAAAAACATGACATTTATATTTTTGTAGGACCCCTGATCTTTCCCTGAGGAAAACTAATGAGCTGCAGTCTTATACTGGAAATGAATTATTTACAAGAATATTTCTGAGAAATGAAATGTTAGACTTTCATCCAACAGTGAAAGCTGGTCAGGCACAAAGGTCCATAGGCACAGATCTACTTCCAAGATCATGACCTAGAACAACAGAGGAAACCACTGAGATCTGGAGAAGGTAATTGCTCTGTTATTCCAAATACAACAAATAGGTTCAGGGATAACCCAGAAATAAGGAAGGAAATCAGCATTGAAAAAAGTAGGTCTGTGCCTACATAAGGGAAAGACTCCATGGAGTTTCCCACGTAAGGAGCTATACTAAATATGATTTTCCATTTGAAAATATTGAGGAGAAGAATCAAGCGCACTGGAACAATAAAAAGGATTTTTATATTGTCCATTAACTTCTACATGATGAACCACCAAGATGTTCTAAGCAAAGATTTTTGCACTGGAGAATTTTTTTTCATTCCTACCCCACTGCTAGGAAGCAACAGCCACAAACAACAGACAAGAAGTAAGCTAGGAAGTTAGTTAATTATTCATGGGATCATCATCTTTCAGACAGAAAATCAGAAATGTCACAAAAGGAGCAAAGGACAATAGGATCAGCAATTCCAGAGTTTAGATGCTTTTTGCAAGCTGAGAACTGCCAGTTGCAATTTCATTAGTTGTGATATTTTGAAGAATTCAGAATTATGGACCTTCATCTGTGATAAATGCATTTTGCTACAAATGGCTTTGAAAACAGACTGATGTGGCAGAGTCCTCATGCACAGTCTGGTCACTCCAACTGGACTGTCCTTGGATCCTGGAAATGGGGACTGCCTCTTCTAGGAAACTTAAGTTGAAGAACAGAACTGAGGTGCTCAGAATTGGAGAAGGTAGTGCTCCAGGTAGAAAAAAGACAGAGAAAAGAAGATGTTTGGATTTGGGGGACTTTTTTCCCTTCACTTGGAGCAGTGAAAGAAGAAATAGAGTTCTGCAGCCTATTTCAATATTCTTTAATAACTGTTAAACTGTGAGTAATGTTCCCCTTTAAAACCTCATTGACATGTACCCTGCTTATTAGCTGAGTGCTCTTTGTCTGGAAAAGAGCTGTTAGGCACTTACCCTTATCTCAAGAGTCAGGCAATCAGTATCATAGTGTTGTGATGTGTTCATGCTCTTTAGGTTTCATTTGTACAAGCTGGATTGCTTGGAATAAAAATGGCTTTTCTGTGCTACTGTGTCAGGACCATTCTTTATGATAGAAATAAAGATATTTCTGCCATCATCTTACTGTGCCAAGGAAACTATTTTCAAGGCCACAGAGTCAAACAATCCTCAAAATGCACTGATTTTATTTATGTGAAGACATAGTTTTCAAGTTTTCTGTCTAGCTCAAGGCATTGTTAATATTGATGTGAATACATACTTGGCTTCCAAACAAGTCTGCAATTACTTTAGGTCATCTATATTAAACATAAAAACTCAAAAAAACCCCATTTAATGAGACATTACTGCAGTCCATCCTCTCAGTGGGAGGTTCTTACTTGTTTTCAAAAAAGATTTCCGGTGGGTTTCAGCTGGGGTCACTTCTTTAAGATTCACAGATTTGTACACTCCATCTTGTCCTTTTTCATCAGAGAGTTAACAATCTTTTCCATGTTTGAGTTATTACCATTTTAGTAGAGGAGCTCAGCATCATTTTGTAATTTCTGCTGGGTGAGTAATTCCTCCTCACCCAAGAAGTCCCATTGAGTTTCCATTTGAGCAAGAATTTGCAAGACCAGGACCTTTCACCCTCATCACTGCTCCTTTTTAGAATGTAACTATTTTTATTCTCCAGCTTCCAGTTTAGAAATGTTGACATCTAAATGGAGGAATGCCCATGGTTGAGACACAAAAAGAAAATAAAAGCCATCAATTAATTCGTTTTTTAAATTTCTTTCAAGACAAAGTACTTTTTTACACAATGGAGTAATTTTAAAGTATCTACATGCTTGTACAGTTAAAATCTTAAATGCTGCTGATGTTTAAAATGAAATAATGTTTGATGCTTTACTAAGTAGTAGATATTTTGAAATAGTAGATATTTTAGCACAAATATTTAAAAAAATAATTATAGCACTTAGTCTGTCTCCAATAAAATATGTTCTTCCTTAAGCATTCAGAAGAACTCTTCATACATTTCCACATATTTACAAGCAGAAATTAACACTCAGAGATAAGATCTTTACCTCCTCCTTAGGACAATTAGGGCAGATGTTAACCAGTACTTATCTGTAACGCAAATATGGAAGCCAGTAACTAGTGATGTACCCCAGCGACCACCCTGTACTTGGATGCTTCTACATTAATGACCTGGGTGGTGGAACAGAGTACACCCTCAGCATGTTTGCAGAAGTAGTAGAAGCAGTTGATACATCAGACAGCTGTGCAGCCATTTAGTGAGACTTCAACAGCATGAAGGCTCCCCAGTACAAGAGAGATATGGAGGTAGTAGAGTGAGTCCAACCAAGGGCCACAACCATTGGTTAAGAGCTTGTAGCATCTGGTATACAAGCAGAGGGTGAGAGAACTAGGACTGCTCAGCCTGGAAATAGTGCCAGACTTTTCAGTGATGCCCAGTGACAGGGCAAGAGGCAACAAGCAGGACCTGAAACACACAATCTATATAATCCCCAGAGGTCCCTACCAGCCTCACTGGCTCTGTGATTCTGTGATTTTTCTCTGTACTTGAAAGACTACAAAACATTGATCTTATCTCTCTTTCACCTCTAATTAAGTTCTCATTTCACAGGAGAAAATAATATGAATCTGGTAGGACTCGACCCCAACATCTTCTGAGGTGGGCAGCAGCATTCAAGAAGCTTCACTCACCTTTGCATTGGTTCTACACAACATGCACTGAAGCACTGATGGGAAATGGAAGATTTCCACTGCTTGTAAAATGTAGCCATAACCAAAGCCTGTTGTTTTCTGTGAATGCAAATCAGTTTTACTACAATACAGTCAATTCTGGGTCCACACTTCCCTCCATCACTTAGTAGTGTTATGCTAATTTGCATGGCAGAAAGGAGTGTGCTCAGCTCTGTACCACAGCTTCCTCTCACAAAGGGAGGGATGCCTGGAGAGGCAGAAGCCTGTGCTGATGCACTTCCCTCACTTGTTGGCTTCCACTGAGAGCATCTCCACTGCCCAAAGTTCACTTCTTTGGCGATCAAACACTGAAAATTTCAGTTGCTAAGAAACCCAAATTTACTTGGCAAATGGGTACATTAGAGACCATGAGTAGTTGTAGTTCTCCAGGACAGCCCCTGCCAGGATAGGATGCCTTTTAGTCCCAGGAGAGCCAGTACACTGCTCTCTGCCTGCCCTGGTCTGCCCTCCCTCCCCATTCATTTCCTCATGTCTTGCCATCCAGCTGGGCTGATGGCGAGTAGGGAACAGTGCTGCCCCCACCAGATACATAACAACATACAGAGATGCAGGTGGAGAAAAGGTTTGCAAAGTGTCAGCCCTTCCTCCTGGTCTGTTATGGTACTCTCTTCTCTCCGCAACTCTGTTGAACGGGAAAGAAAGAGGGGCAAGAAATAGTGGAGACTCACAGAGAACTGTTTCTCTTTGGAGTACACACCAATTTTGCAGATGTGCCTCATCTGGACCTTCCCAGGACAGTGCAATCCTAGCCCACATTATTCCCTCTCATCCAGCTGCAGCCATGATTGGATTTTTCCATGCGTCTTAATCAATGATAAACTGATTCCATGGGGAGGACTGAAAACTAGGTTAGCACTTTCTGGATTAAGGAAAAGATCTTAGCCTGGTGAGTATCACATTGGAAGCTGGCCAAGGCAGCAACGTGGCACTGATCACACACTGAGAATCTCTCTGTGCTCTCCACAATCATTACCCTATTCTATAATAAGGATAAGATCAGTTGGATCTTGCTGCCAGCTCCCACAGGACAATCTGTCTGCCTAATGTTAGTAAAACAGGATATCCACTGCCTGCATCTTCCTCTTCCATTCCTGTTCAGGGAATCTGTGAAGCATCTGTATTGCAGTCTTCCAGCCCAAACTTGACATTTTTGAGAAGGATAAAAAACTGAGGGTTTACCTTGAAGCTGGTCCTACCAGGGCTGTGTTTGGCTAAGGGGAAATTTTTCACTGTAAGATGCCCTCACTTCCGTGCCTGCATTCCTGCTGCGTTCTTTCTTCATCATCTTCAGAAAAAGAACATCAAAACAAGCACCTAATTATTTTAGACCATCAAAGACAGGGAGATGCCCCATGAGTGATTCTCACCTTTCGAAGTAACTGTTCCGTGGCACTTTCACTTCCCTTTCTTTCTTATAGAAAAAGCAGCCAGACCATGTCTCCGCTAGTGTTTGCACCTCAGCGGCCTGTCCTAGGACCCTTTGAGAGGGGCTACCAGGAGAGATTTGGATCTTTCAAGCACATGGACTCAGGAGATGGGGATGTGATTTTGAGAAGCATTCAGACCCATAGGGACTTTGGAAGCTGTGCTGTCTGTTCAGACCCATTTGAGCTCACAAGTCCAAGGATGCCTTAGCTGATTCACAGAGAACCTTCTTGCCTTCCCACATTTGGGTAGTCCGTATGCCTTGCTAGCTGCTACTGAACTCAGTTGCTTCTGGCACAAGGTCCTACAGGACAAGGACGTTGTGCCATCATCTAGATGGCAGAAAGATGATGAAGAAGTCTACAGGGCAAAGGGAGTAACCTGACCCCAGATCTTTGCTATATGTGTTATGAGGGGAAGGGTATACTATTCAGATAAGCCAAAGCTCCAGGAGCAAGCTCACATTTGAGCCACCAGATATAAATCAAGGCAGATGAAGAATTAAGAAGGCCTACTGACCTAACTATCTGGCCTCAAGATCACATTTCTTCCTTCCCCTATTTGTTTGAAGGCTTTGCTGGATAATGCTGTGAGATAAGAGTACGGCGCTTATGCAGGATATCATGGTGCAGGTTCATTGGTGCAGGTACTTCATATGAGTTGGAGATGGGACAAGTATGAAAATGTCATTTGCACAGCATGCTGTAAGGGAGTTTGTGAGAGGTATTCTCCAGTGGTGCCCCAATTATATGCAGTCTGGACATGTTTAGGGCACTTTGTAAAGGACTGTGTGTCCAAACACAAGAGAACGTGACTAGGCCATATAGAAATAATATAAAAGGATGATTTCATATAGATGTAAGGACTCTTATCAGACTGATTTTAACAAGCTAATAAACCTTTAAGTTTAAGAGAAAAAGTGAAGATGATATTGGGGCAGAAAAATTACACTGACCTGAAAAATATAATGCAAATTTGAGTAGATATGTTAGCTAAGGACCATGTCCTTATTTAGGTATGTTGTTCTTCTGGGGCAGGTTCTGCAGCCAAATCACAGAATCACAGAATGTTTTAGGTTGGAAAAGACCTTTAAGATCATTGAGTCCAACCATAAACCTAACACTGCCAAGTACACCACTAAACCATGTCCTTAAGCACCACAATCTGCATGTATTTTAAACACCTCCACGGATGGTGATTCAACCACTTTCCTGGGCAGGCTCTTCCAAAGCTTCACAACCCTTTCTGTGAAGAAATTTTTCCTAATACTCAGTCAGAACGTCCTCTGACACAACTTGAGTACATTTCCTTTTGTCCTATCACTTGTTTCCTGGGAGAAGAGACAAACACTTGTAGTCGTAGAGAGTAATAAGGTCTCCCACCAGCCTCCTTTTCTCCACACTAAATTTACTCTCTTGTACAACAGATGAACAAATGCATTATCAGTTTGAATGTCTCCATTGCTCCTTATGCAATTGTTACGCTGCAAATCAGTGCTCTGGCTGGTCCCAGCCCATGGAAGGTTCTTATGCAATAATCTGCCACAAATCTGGGCAGCCTCCAAATTGTCCTGCAATGTAGGCCCAGAGAGAGGGATTTCAGCAAAATATCACCATCTCCCCGACAGCCACTATACTCTGTTACACTCAGCAGAATCTGAACAAAGTGAAGATTCTGCCTAGTTGGCTCCCTGCACACAGCTTTTAGGTGGAGTGAGCATGAATAACGGCAGACCTTGACTGTTACTGCGAGTTTGGGAGACTTTCGCTAACTTACATGGCTGCCCTTTCAGCTTCAAAGATGTAACCATTGTGCTCAGCAAATGGGTTCAGTATGAGCAAGGATTACTTACATGATAAAACATGAAAAAGTGCTGTTGCAAAAGTAGTTGAATCTGAAAAAAACAGTCTTGGAAATAAATAGGGGGCATTGGGAAATTACATTCTGGCAACTGGACAAAAGCGTGTGCATTTCCCATAGAACTGCATAAAAATAAATTGTGACCAAAACAACGATATAAAAACTCATGGGAATGCATGTCTGGCACTGTTTATATTCCACTACTGCAGCTAAAGTTGGTATATTGAAAGGGTGGTGCAATTATGAATTTTACTTTAAAAATGTAAATATTTCTTTCTTATAAAAGCATGAAAAATAATCACATAGTTTCTTTCATGAGCCATTAGTCTACATTAAATAGCCAGTCTTCACTCAGTGCAAGTCATCTAAGTTCAGATACTTACATGGCGTTCATAGAGTGATTAACACAACAAGGTCTTTAGCTAGGTTCTGCCAAAATAGAAACAGTAATGTCATATACAGACATACATTAATGCATGTGTATTTATTTATACATGTGCGTACATACACTTCTATGAGACAGAGACAGAAAGACAGTCTTTCTGTCCCAGAATCTGTAAAGATCATTACATTTAGATAGTTTTTAACCAAATGCACATTTACAAGTTCTTACAAACAAACCATCCTGAGACACACTGGAGACCTGGCACTCCAGTGCAAAGCTCTGAAGAATCCACATTTGCCCATTAAGGTCTGATGGTTTGAATTAAGGTTCTTCTCTCAAATGTAGCTCTTCCAACTACAGGCACACATCTTCCCTCACAGACTAGCCAATACCTGAAGCCCTCTTTTACAATGCCTTCAACAAATGGAATTGTCTGTCATATAGCCCAATGTGTCTATCTACCTAACCCAAGTTGTGTGTGGGTGTACAGAGACACCCAAATTGAGAAAGAAACACATCTTTCATTAGGGTCAGAATGGTGGTTTTACTCATTAATGCTATTCTCAGTTTTCACCAGGATGAAAGTCTGCAGAAACATTACCACTACATTAGTGTTTAAACCCAGGAAAGTATTTCAGCTGGTGCTTGTGTGTCTCTTTAACCAATACTTATGCAGATGCTTTATTTCTCCTGCCAAGAATAAATATTATTTTCTTCAAGAAAATAATAAGTAACAATCCAATCTATCGGGAAAACCAAACACAACCAAAAAAACCCACACCAAAACACTGCCCAAACCAAAACACCACCCAAACCAAAACCCCAGCAGCTAATGTCCACTCAAAAAGTTACCTTTTCCCTAGGAGAAGACATCACTTCTATCCACAGACTCCACAGCTCTGAGTCCCTCCTTTTGCAAATTAACTCCCAAGAAACCTAAGATAATTCTGACATATTTCTTTGGAGGAATATTGACATTTAATAAGCAATGCAAGGCATGGAATTGTAGGGTTGTTATTCATCCACAAGCTATTTCAACTCCTTTTTTCCCTGTCTTTGCAACACAGCAGATCACTGGGAGATTTCAGATCTAAGTTTAGGACTAGTAGCAGGAGAAGAAGGTTTGGATGGAGAAAGTCCACTTTTCAAAAATCATCAGATTCCCCAGCTCCCTCCAGGAAAATGAAAAGTAAAAACTATCCGTTCACTTCGGGTTTTTTGTATTTAAATAATACTCTATCATCTACAGTGGTAACCATAGGTTTTGAAAAACATATTTGTACTTTGATTTTCTCACTACTAGTTCATATTTCACCTGATCTAAGAAATACTGCATCTTTTGGGATATTTGTGTGTTCCTCTAGAGACATGAAAGAGTTTGTCTTTCCAAGAGAAGGTGTTGAGCCATTTCTGATAAGCAAGACCAATACTATTCTTTGCCTTAAAGAGGCTAGAAGGAACAATTAGACAATCTAGGCTGATACCTTTCATCATCTAGACCATTTAGTGTAAGCCTCTTCTACTGAGCATAATAACTGCTTAGATGAAGGCTGTGAACTCTCCCATTTTTTTTTACCTCGAGGCATTTTCTTCACCTTATGAATAATTCCTATGTCTCTTTTCTGCACATCTATTTTTTCATATTCTTTTGAGCATATGAACACCAAAACCGTAGGCCATTCACTTTCACTGGTCTCAGGAGTGCTTTACAAAGCGAAGCTCCTCCATTCCTGTTTTCAGTCTCCCTCTTGAAACAACCAAGAATCTCATTAGATTTTTTTCTCTGTAGAATTGCACTGGGAATTCAAGTTGAGCTGTTTCTCCATTTTGATCCCTAAACCCTTTTAGAAGCACTGCTTTCCAAGATAAAGTCCTCCCATTCTGCAGAAAGTTCTTGCACTCTTTCTTCTGAAGTCAATGACTTGATACGTAGTGGTGTCAAGAAAGACTTTATTTAAATGGACAAGTTACCCAGATGACTCCATGTTTTCCTGAGCTCAAAAATATCACCATTCTGGCTGGGTTTTGTGTCATCTGGAAATTATATCAGCACCATTTATACTTGTTCCCAAGTGACTGCAGGAGGTGTTGAATCAAAGCAGCCTACTGTCTATTCCTGGGGAACTTCTCCATCTGATGATTTTCTGCTGTCAACTACTTGGAGAGATGTCTCTGTTAGCCATTTAACAGGTTGTGTTCACAATGTACAATGCCATTTTTATAAACAGAGTAAGACACTGTATGAAATAAGATCCTCAAAATAGCTAGTCTACTACATCTACACTGTCATTTTCTCATTACTTTTAAAAACAGAATATTTACTTTTAATGGCAAATTCAGCACTGACTATATTAACTCTAAAATTTTTAGTAAAATTTTTCTGAAATTACAGATTGTGAGTGCCCAAATTGAGGCACATAAAGAGAATTGATCTTGTAAGAGATGTTGTATAGTAGATTTTGAATATCAAGTACCACAAACAATAGATTTCGATGGAAATCAACAACTGTTCATTCACTTAATAATAACAGTTGCATGCAACGTTTCCAATAAGTCACGAAGCTCATATTTCCTGGAAAGTGCAGTTTTGGGTTAAGAAGGACTAGAGTGAGTGGAAAAGTAAGGGACTTGGAGTCAGAAGATGTAATATTCTACAATTCTTCTGACCATATTATCTCAGTAGATGAGGTCATTTGAAGACTTGTTTTCATGAACAACATAAGCCAACCTAATTTGAATTGCTGATTAAAGGATAGTTTGATACTGCTCTTCCTGAGCCATGACTTCTGCTCTCTTATTTCAGCATGATAATTCATCTCACTGCAATCATACATTTAACTTGACTGACTACATAGCCCCACAAATGCTAAAAAGATGATACAAGGGAGAAGAAACACTTGTTCAGGGATTATCAGGGTGTCATTTTGGTGGGAGGAAACTCCTCAAACCTTGTATCAGGTTAAACTGGTTGTGAATTGGTATTGAAAATGGCAGGGGCTGTTTCACTTACAATGCCTCACCACTATTCTGTTTCCAGATGTGGATTCCTTCCATCTCAAGTTTTGAACTTGGACTTTCTGCTTGGTCAGGGAAAACCCTCAATGGCATAAATAAGAACTTTACCTGAGTATGTAAATAGCCACATGGATCTTGTCATTCTAGATTTACATTAGTCAGGGGAAGAGCTAGGTGTTTTGAACCCACAGAATAATAAGCAAAGGCAGAACAAAGGGTATGAGGTGAAGAACATGAGACTCAAGTAAAGGAAAAGTCATAAGGAATGTGTCCAAATTTGATCCATGAATTACAGGCACTAGTTTCTTATATTGTTAATAGAATTGAATATATTTCTGAGAAATAGATTTGGGATCAGTAATGGATTTGGTAAAATAATGATAGTGACATACCACTCTAACGAGAAGAAGAGAAATGCAGGAAACTATGGATCTACACAGCTGCTAGTTGTGTTAGTGATGAAAAAAAACTGTGGCTGAATGATTGTCATTACAAACCGTTAGTAAGAAAATTCTGTGAACAAGATTTGCCTGGTAAGCCAGGATTTGAAAAAAAAAAAATCAATATATGTAACATTTTAAGGTATTTTGGAATATCATAAATTGGCATGTGATTATTCCTACAAACTGTGGTTGTTCAAAACTTAAAACCCAGCTATTGCTTGATCAAGAGCCAGCAAGGAAAAATGTTGCCATATAGCTAAAGAGGTTTTGAAGTAAATATAAAACACAAATCAATTTGCATGTTACTTGTCAGCAGCAGCTTTTTCATGCAAAATGTGTCTGCATTCAAAATTTCAAAAGCCAGGACAAAAGTCTAAGATAACACAAACCAAAAATATTTAAAACACAGGATATACAGAGAGTACTATCTCCCACACCCAAACATCATCCTTTCCCTACTACACTGCAACAGGCCCTGGTTTTGCGCTGTGTTTTCTCCAGTACAACATGAATGCTTGTTCCCTTGAGAACCACCATTGGGAGTTGCTATCTTGCCAACTTAAGAGAGCAACTACTACAGATAAAGAGATCAAGGTCTCTTCTTTCTGGGCTAGCTGTGCAGTTGGTCCAAGGAGACAATAATAACGGTCCCTCTTGCTCCCAAGAAGATAACTAAGAGAAGTTTTTAAAAGCCTGTACTTCACCAGTGTGCTTGCTAAAATTACTTTCCCCTTCAGAGAAAAGGCTTTATGCAGTCTTACACTCATGATGTTAAGGGCACAGTCCTGCCCCCTCTGTATGGTATGTATTGCATTGCAGAGCTTAGCCAGGGTTAATCAGAAGATGGTTGTCTGAGAGAATGCCTTTGGAAGGACTGGAAGCTTCCAGAAAAAAGGCTTGTAGTTGGCTCTTTGGATGGTCTTTGTTAGCTGAATTTGTTTACTAAATTTACTAAACTTGCATTTTCCCTGGTAAAGACAAGGCTTGAAAGCCTCTCACTCCTTCCTTCTGCACTCCGTTCGTTGTTCTCTACATGATCAGAAAATATCTCATTCTCAGATCTCTGAGCAAAGCAGTGCAACCTCTGTCTGCAGTACGTTGTGTGGAATTGTTGCACAGAATATATGGTACCTTTTATTTCTCAACCAATAGCTGTACTCTCCTAGTTTTTCACAGCAACAAACCAGGTGAAAAGACAGATTGACATGTGGAGCTGTTAATGTTATGAAGAATGCCTCTTCAGGAAAGGAAACAACATAAGTCTTCATGCCATTTTCTTGGTAATCGTGAGGGGAATGTTCTGCCCATTCTCTTTTCAGTACAGAGGGATTTCTGTAGGTTTTATATTCTCTTTCATTTCAAGTCAATGTTCACAGCTCAACTGGAACGACACATAAAAACTAGTAGGAACTACTGAAACTCATCAGAGAAGTGTGAACTGATACTCTCATTACCTCACTGTTTACTCTGCTAGACATAACACATTTTGGGACTCCTGTCCTTCTTATGAGGATTTAAAAGCAATTTAAAAGTCAGTGTAAGCTCCTTGGAACAGACAGTATCTAACAAAACCAGATGACACCAACGCTCACTACCATCCTTTGAGATACAGCAAAACTCAAGATAAGACTCTCTAGACAAAAATGTTTTGGGCTGTTTTGAATAATTTTTAAAAAAAAGAATAATTCTTTAGAGTGCTATCTCTTATTCAAATTATCCCACTTTTGCATACAAACATCAAAGACCGGCTCTTGAAGAAGTCCTCAGAGAAGCAATATCCTTACCCGTCTGGGAAGATGGGAGGCTCTGTAAAGCTAAGGAAGTCCTTGATTAGACAGTAAAATACATTACTGGTTGCTGGTAAATTCCTAGGATAACAGAGTGCCCTGTGTGCCTAAGAGAAAATCTTTTTAGTCCTGGAAGACTTTGGTAAATGTACTATTGTATGCTCACAGAACACCTAGTGCCTGGAGGCACGAATTGCCAACGTGTCCCTTCTGGAGGTTTCCTCAGAGCTTAGGTATCTCTAAACCTTGTCACAAACAGATCACCCCTCTCAGTGGTGGGAGAGGAGTTTTAAGTTCCTAAACTTATAAATAAGCCAATCTGGCATTTCTAGCTAAATTACTAAGGTATGCACTTGCCTGTAATATACAAATGTCAGCTCTCCTATTGCATTCGATTCTTGGCCACCATATGTTACAATATGCTTCCCCAAGCAGTGCTTTGTAAGGGCAGCTGTGGTCAGGGCATGGCAGCACTGGAGGATGGCATGCAGCATGCACGTGCTGGCCAGGCTGTTATGCCCCTCAGGACACTGCTTGCAATTCTTAGAACCTCTTGCCCAGAGAGCACTTGTTGTCTGTCTCCAGGGGACTTGGGCTTGAAAATGTTCCTCAGGCTGGAGAGTGCTAAACATCAGTAAATTTCACTTCAAATAAGTACTTCATAATGGGTAGCTACGGGCTTCTCCTGCAAAGAAGTCACAAGACGTTGCTTAAAGGTACTTCATGACTCCACTGGCACTGGTGTCTCTTGCCTGTTGCAGGTCAGCAAGATCACCCACGTATGTATGGATCACTCATTTCACTAATTTGTCTGGTCTGTAACACTTCGAAGATCCAACTTGTGAACGAAGCTCCATTTGAACATGCATACACAGGGAGCACTGGGGTCCACTTGGAAGCTAATTCAATTAGAAATGGTTTTGAGATCCAGATCTGTGTAAAAAGCGTCATAGGGGTCGCTGTGTTCTGTTGGCACATTACTTCCCTGAAGTCAGGTCTTTCAGACCTTGCTACTACAAACTTAAATTTTTACTGCTTCTCTTAACCTAAGCACTTTTGGGGTATATTTCAAGGCAATTAGATTAATCCTGAATGCTTAATGAAATCAATTATCAAACAGCCAAGTCATCTCAACCTCGGACTTTTTAGCAGTTAATTTGCTTGGTGCATAAAAATAAGATTCTAACAGATATTTCTGGAACCCCAAAATGTCAGCCAAATGTTCAGAGGTGATTACGAATCAGGAGTGATGCAGTTTTCAGGCATTCCAAGGAATTCACTTTCCAGAAGCATTTAGCAAAGCTCTATGAAAAACATGGCACCCGTAATTGCTACTTACTTAAAACATTTCAGCTTCCTGGTGATGACAAGCAGCACCTACTTACACTGTGCTAAGTACCCTCTGCAGCATGACTGGGAAGAGCGTCTGTGCTGAGCATTGGCACCCAGCAATGTTTAAATTGGACTTGTTTTCTTTGTTTTAACGATTGTTTCTTTCTCCAGCGAAATTTTTCCTGGACCTTAGACAACCAGCTGACACACAGGATGCGTTTTCTAGGAGCCCATTATCCTTCTCGTCCTAAATAATATAGATTAATATAAATAGATGGCATATCTACGTGTACCAATGATGAGGGGAGTATCTGTGGCACACGGCTGTGAAAAAGCACAGGAGCAATTAGCTCTGAAACACTACATCCACTGCGGTCCTTTGATCATTAGGGATCCCCGGAGGTCACCAGCGTGGGTGTAGGACCCACGGAGGGGAAAGACACACAGCGCCTTGGGATGCGGGATTCACCGATGGGAAAAGGCATCCAGAGCCTCGGGCTGCGGGACCCAGGGCAGGGAAAAGGCACCCAGAGCTACGGGATGCGGAACCCGGGAGAGGGGAAAGACGCCCAGAGCTAGGGCATGCGGGACCCAGAGCAGCGGAAAGGCACCCAGACCCTCGGGATGCGGGATCTGCTGCAGGGGAAAGGCAACCAAAACCTCGGGATGCGGGAACCACCGAAGGGAAAAGCATCCAGAGCCTGGGGATGCGGGACCCCGGGATTCAGGGAGGGCCAGGAAAGGGGAGCCCGCCGTGCTCTCCAGGGAAGGAGGCGTGAGGAGCGCCCGTGGCCGCCGGCTCCGCGGGCCCGTGCAGCCGCCCCGGGGGTCCGGGCAGCCGCCCCCGCCCCGCTCGGGCCCCGCCCTCCCGCGGGCGCGCGTCGCGGTCCGCCGTGCCCGGCGGGAGGTTGCCATGGTTTCGCGGGTCACATGCGTGCGCGGCTCCCCCAGCGCGGGGAGGGGGGAGGTGGCGGGGGCGGGGAGGCTGCAGGCACGGCCGGGGCCGCCGCTGCCGCGCGAGGGGCGAAGCGGAGCGAGGCGCTGCGGCCGCCCCGGCTGCCAGGGAGCTGTTGCCCCCCTCCCCCGCCGGATCCGCCCCCTTCCCCGCTGCCCACGGGCCATCCGCAGGGAGCGCCGCGTCCCCGGTCCGCGGACTCGCGGGCTCTCCCCGGTCCCCTCTCCCTGGCCCTCGGCAGCCGGGCTGCGCCCACCCGGCCGGCCCCGGCATGAGCATCTCCATCCCGGCGGGGCTGACGGAACTGCTGCAGGGCTTCACGGTGGAGGTGCTGCGGAGCCAGCCCGCAGACCTGCTGGAGTTCGCCCTCCAGTACTTCGGGCGCCTCAAAGAGGAGGAGGCGGCGGCGGCCAAGGCGGCGGAGAAGGATGCGAGCGGCGGCCGCAGGGCGGGTCCCCCCTCTGCGCCCGGCCATGGCCGGGGCAGCCAGCGCCGCGGCCACCCCGACGCCCGCGGGGTCAACTTCGCCGAGGAGCCCATGCAGACCGACTCGGAGAGCGGCGAGGAGGAGCAGCAGCAGCAGCAGCAGCAGTTCCCGGGTAAGGGGGCTCGGCAGGGCGGGGGGACACACGAGGAGCTGCGGTGGAATGAATGGGCAGTTGCCCCGAGCGGCGCAGCCCGCGGGAGGTTCCCCGGCTCCTGCTGCAAACTTTCACCTCCCGGGTTTTTCCCTTCTGTCCGGCGGTGCTGGATGCTGGCACACAGGTGATGCGCGGCAGCACTGCCTGGTTGCGTCTGGGCCTGTAAAATTCCCAACAGAAAATCCATTTTCCGTTTTAGAGGAGCACGAGAGAGCAAATCTGCATTCTGTAATTGGCCCGGTACTGTGCCAACCCTAGCAAATGCCTCTCAGGGACACGTTACTGTATTTACACACTTGTTAAGCGTTTTGTATAGATGTACTCACACGTTATTCAAAAAGTACAGTGCAATTTAAAACGGAATTTCTACTGGAAAGCCAGCGTGAAATTTTCCACCCGGTAGCAGAGCCTATGGAGCAAGCGTAGCTGTGAGGGCAGCGAAGAATGTATGCGGTATCTTTGTGTTTGAGCGTAGCACCTATCTGCACGCAGCTAATGGTACCTTATCTTTGTGTGGCTGGCAGGCTTTATTTAGAGACGGTGTCAATCCACCAGCTGAGCTGGTGTGATTTATGGGACCAGCAGTAGCTGTGTCTGAAGGGTGTGTAGTGCTTCGTCTTTGTATCGTAAACAGGCTAACTAAAGGGTCAGTCAAGACACTTAGATGCTGGGAGGTCAGTCATTAAGGTAAGGGAAACGGTCCAAGCATCTGTATAGTTGGCTTATTTTTTTGATAACAGCTTGAAATTTAAGCATATCTTGTCAGATCGTTGAAGCATTCATCCCTCCAGGTTATGCTGGAGGTAGATTTGCTTAGCAGAGTACAAGAAGCCAGCTGTTTGCTAGAGGAATGTCAGTGCAGTTTCTAAAATAATGTCCTTATGTGTGTTTTATCAGAAAAAAAATGTAGATGTTTAAGGGCTGGGTAAGTTTTCTAAATGCTTAATGTTACATTGTAAGACAGCCGCCATTCTTTTCATCTGTTCTTTGCAGCTATACCCTGTGTATTTAATGAGAATTTGAATGTCAATCACGTTCTGCAGATTCATGTGGTAATTTTGAACTGTAACTGATTATGTGAGATTAGTAAAAATCTGGAAATTTACTGTCTTTGAAAACTGCAATGGTGATAATGTGGAAGGACAAATTATCTCAGTTCAATAATGCTAGAGTGGTTTTCAAACAAATTATTGTAACACTAAACATACTCAATGTTGAATGGAGAACTGGAATGTTGTGTGGAGGGAAGTGCGGAAGTGTAGCTTGATTTATTAGCATGTATGTGTTACATATGTAAAACTTCACAGGGCCTTTTAAGAAGCTTTCTAAGCTTTCTTGATGAATACCTGTAATCAAAATTCTCTTGATACTCTCTTTGGTGTGATTGTGAAGAAAGAAAGCCATTATTGTCAGTATTCTAATTAAGGGACATGCTGGAACAACTTAGTTTAAGTGATTGATTTGTGCATTTAGCGAAAAAACATTTTAAAGCCTAATGTATTTTGAAAGTTTAATTGTGTTATGGCTTGTAATTTCAGTTAGCTGAAATAAAGGTAACAAAAAAATGAAATATTTGTGAAACCATGTGGAAGGTGAAATTTAAGAAGTTATAGTAACTGATTGCTAATGATGTGTTTGGGTATGTGTGTGTTGTGCAGGAGTGTGTATTCTAAATTCAAGTTTTACGTCTGCCCTGAATATGTATTCTTTTAAGGTAGCATAACAATGCATCCACTCAGTTATTTGTTAATAACTGGGGGCATAAAGGTTTGTATTCAAATAATTTTTGATGCGTTTAAATGCCAATTTAAAATCATGTTTCTTTTGTGCTTTTGCTTTCTGTCCCTGTAATAATTCTTGAACTTGAATTTGGGGGACCTTTTTTTCCTTTTTGTTTTTTTCTTTTGCCTTTCTGAGTAATCAAACTGCTTCTGTATAGTCGCTGTGTCCTGTATGTATACTGCTTTCATGCAGGAGAGGAAGACAAACCAGAAAAGTTTATAAGCGAATGAAAATAAAAACTGGGACTGAGCTCAGACCTGGTGGTGTTTTCTTTTCTTTGTTAAAGCAGTACACTTGAAACATCAAGCTGACAGTATTAATTAATTTAAACAAGATGTTGTTAGAGCTCCTTGTAAATGCTATTGTCTCCAGCCTTTCCACCCCCACTACCTTTCCAGTCTTGCATACATGTTTCTAAATACCTCCAAGCACTGCAGTTGAACTCTCTGTCAGTATTAGTTTTGTCCTTGAAATGCATTTTGGAAGGTACATCAGCATTATCCCATTTCAGAAATGATGAGCTGAGGCATAAGCTGTGTTTGAAAGAAGAAAAAAAGGAAAAAAAACCCCTATACTCAGTATTAAGAGTCATATATGAACCATGAATTAAACTCTGTTCAGGTCCTCTGCTGTGTCCATAATATCATTTGGAGAAACCAAATACAGGTAAAAGCATTTACCTTGTCTGGAGGGAGAACTTTGTTGTGTTGGTGTTGTAGTTCTGGATTGGCACCTGTGGTTAAGGTAACCTCTGAAAGGACATTCTTTAGGTTCATAGCATTTAGATTATCCCCTTCCAAACACACTGCTTAATTTGAGAATGAAGTTTGAGTCTTCTAGTTGTGAGGGTTTTCGTGTATTAAGTTGTCCTACATGTGTGTATTAGCGTTAATTCGTGACCATAACCGATTCCTACTAATTTGAATAGCAATTACTCAATTGAGTAGGACATATACGTAAAAATGAGTCCCTTTTGGGCAAATTCTTCTAACTTCTGTGAAGGTTTTAAATGCATGTTAAAATGTATTATACTGTGCAAAATTTGAAATGCTCAGTAAGTTATTTGCCCTTTTACAAATGCATATACTGTTCTCCTAGTGCTACCACTTACACGTCGATGTGCAACTTATTTTGATGGGTAATAACCCAGGTGATTTGTAACAGCTGTTTTTAAATATTTGCCATAGCTAAAAATTCCTATTTCACCTAGCTGTAGTATGAATTAGTAGAGACATTTCTGGCGATAACATTGCTGTTCTTTAAACTCAAAAACTACAACACTGTATGTACTATTTGTCATCATGTAGCCTCTGTTTACTTTGTTTTTCTTCTGTTTTACTTTGGTTTGTTTTAGTGCTTTTTTCTCAGATAGTCGTGTATTTAACAGGAAAATACTACAGCTGTCCCTCTCCTCCCCCGTGTGCTTCTGTTGGTGTGTTAGATGCTTTGAGTTCCTTCCTTGGAAACTTGAGCTAGAAAATGCAAGCATATATCTCAGCATTAACCCACTGACCAATTATGCTCAAATAATGAGGTCACTGCTTAGGTAGAACATACGTATTCTAGCTTACAAGATCAATGCCAAAGGCGCGTCTTTACTTTAGTTCATTCATTCAGTTTGAATTGCTTTCCATACAAATTTTGAAATAATAGGTAAATTGTAGAAACAAGAGCATTGGAGACAGCTTTGCACACAACCACATGCACGCCAGCATTGTGGTGATAGATAGTGCTTCATCATTTCCATTAACCTTACTTTTGGTTTTCTTCCTGAAATTAAAAAACAGAAAGCACTGAACAGTTTATAGGCTTCCTGCAGGGCTGTCATGCAATGATAACAAGTAGATTAGAACAGTGGAAGGGGTCAATAAGAGCAAAGGGGCAATATAAAAGTCTGTTCCAGGGGAGGTTTAGATTCAATATTAGAAAAAAGTTCTTTACCAAAAGAGTGGTGAAGCATTGGAACAGGCTGCCTAGGGAAGTGGTGGAGTCGCCATTCCTGGAGGTATTCAAAAAGTGTGTAGACGTGGCACCTTGGGACATGATTTGGTAGGCACGATGGTGTTGGGCTGATGGTTGGACTGGGTGATCTCAGAGGTCTTTTCCAACCTTAATAATTCTAGGTATATATTAGAGTAGGATATAGTTGTCAGGACCATGTAGAAAACCCTGAATTTTTAAAAAATGTATATATTCGAATTAAAATCTGGGTTATGATGCATGGTGACTCGAATCATTGCCATCTAATATGTGCTTAGCCAACTTTAGGAATTTTAGTAATTTAGGAATTTTAATAATTTCTACAGTCACTTATCTGAAATATAAAAAGAAAGGAAGCATCATTTGTGTGGTTATAAGGACAAACATAATCAGACCAGGCTGGAGAGCAGCATTACTGTGGCTGCAATTTAGAAAAGAGAAGTTTCCAGTTACAGGCGAGTCCCTTGAGAGCGTGTAAGCATGGCATTGTTTGTGTGCTCCTTGGCACTTTTCTGGCCTCTTTTTGCTGTGGTTTAGAGCACAGTGTTTGCAAGAGATCAGGCAGGATGGATGTTTGGGAAGAAAACAGCTCCTGGGAGGTAAAAAGAATTTTAGCCATTTGGGTGGGTGCCTTGCTAGTTCTGTGGGCCTTGATGGTCAGGGGATGGCTGCTAGCTGCTGTTATCTAGTAGCATACTCAGTCCAAAACCCCCAAAATTTCTTTACTGTAAATTTTCAGAATAACAGAGCTTTTTGAAATAATGGTTTCTGGTGTTTTTGGCAGGAGCAAACGAAAATATTTTCTTTCTGCTGACATTTATTTTAGAAAGCAAACCTGAGCAAGTTGGCAGTTTAGTCTTTTGTTCATTCTTTCTTTTTTTTAATCCCTTAATCTGGCCCAGGTATTTTATTCGGGTTGTGAGAATTGCAGTTCAAGAACTTAGCTTGACAAAATTATAAGCAACTAGAAGCGTGAACTTGTAACAGGTAGCATTTAATAATCTTTTTAGTAAGGAATATGGTTCCCTCTCTGACACGCATGTATTTGTGATTGTAGATGAAAAGTATAATTTCACTGTAACCATATTCTTTAAAAAAAGAATGTTGTGTTAAGAAATTAGTTGAAATGGTAGCAGCCTCCACTCAGAACTGTAAATGTATCCCCGCTCAAAAACAGAAGGGTGTGTGAGCGAAGATGTCTCTGCTGGCTATTATTTTGTTAAAAGTTTGTGTGTGTGTCCATTTAGGAGAAGTAGGAGAAAATTCTGAAGACATAAGGACAGAAAAGTAGTAAAACTATATTAAAACCATTTGAATATATCCCCAGCTTCTTTTTCTCTAAAGAAACAACTTGAAACTGATTTTGACTGACTGCTCAGCTCTGAAAACAAGAGCAGCATTAATTCAATAAGCTATGGAATACATAAAATTTTGTTGCCATCAGTTTGTAATGATTGCGTTATGAATGATAAGGTATAAAGAGCATAAGTACTAACATTTGCACCCCACCACTTTGTACCTATCATGTCTGTTTTAAAGGAAACCTGGCTTCCTCAAGAGTAGTCCAGGAAATTTGTGTCACTTGTTGACTTTGATTCAGTTTCCCGAAAAAACCTTACGATTTGTTCCCAATGTTTAGTCCTGTTTATGCATTTACATGAATGGAAAACCAATTTTAGAATGTACTGTTATTGAAATGATAAAAAACAACATAATGGCCTTGCGTTTGTAACCTGCACAGAAGTGCTTCATGCGTATGTCAGTAAATTAAGCTTGGTTTGATACATGTATATCTCAAAGATTATCCCCAATCTGTTATGCAAAAGTACTGTGTTCTGTTCTTTAGTTCTCCCCAGTATAAACCATCAGTCTGAGGGAAATCTACCTTAAATAGTCAAATCTCTGCACACTTATTGGCCTTAGCTGCTCCTGTAAATCTGGAACATATGGTTTGGAAATTGCACATTTAGGTCACAAGGTACAGATTAATCAAGGTACTGGCTGCTGCCCTGCTTCTGGTTTTCCAATATCAAAGATGACCTCTGGATTGGGAAATTTCATTTGTTGGGACAGTGATGAAAGAAACAAGAAGGCAAGGTGGAAGGCAGGATATAGAGGCAGAAAAGGGGTCAATGTGTAGTAAGGAAAATACCGAGGTAAAAGAAAGAGGAAGGACAGAACTGCAGTAAGGAGAGGAAGACGGAAGAATAGAGAGCACATATGAGAGAGAACATTAAATTCTCTGTTCTTGTTTTGTCTACCCAGGTACAGCCCTCCTCTCCTCAGGAGATGTATGCATCTCAAATTAATGTCCTGAATTTTCTATTAAATTATGTTTGGCTTCTAAATGTTTTTCAGAAGAGCATAAATCCAAACTTAAACTGAAATTAGTAGTCAATGTATTGTATGAATGTGGACTTGGTCACGTGATGCTGAGAGATTTATTAAATATTTTGATGTAGTCATCTGTCATATTACCGTGTCTGGAGACTCATAACACATATTCTAATAAGCTTGTATTCTAATGAAAGTTTCAACTTGAGCTTTTTGTGGTGAACTCACATCGTTCTCAACCATTTTCTGTTTCAAAAAATAACAGTAGTGGTCATTGTCAAGAAAGTCAATGGGCACATGGGTACAGACATAGTCTTAGTAGAGAGTTGAGAAGGTTTTGGTGCTGATGAAAAAATAAGAAATTGAGTAGTACATAAAAATACGTTGTGAAATGTCTGTTTCTTTAGTGCTTAATAAAAATCATAGTGGTTGTTTCACCAACTGTTATTTTAATGGAATGCCTTAAACTCATGCTATAGAAAAACTATTCCCACTGCAGAAATGAGTACTTTCTTTTGAGCTTCACATGAGTGTAGTCATATAGAAGTTTTGTGCTTCAGAAAAGTGAGTGATATTTAAAAACTGAATAAGGGAGGGAGAAGGCTTTGAGAAAAAAAAAAGCCATTTTAAATGGTTCGGTGTTCTCTGCTGCTGGAATAGGTCTTGATGTACGTGGATTAGAAGAAAAAAAGAGGTGATCTGACAAGGGGTAATACAGTTTTCACAGGTTTTTTTATATTGTAGATTGTTGCATGGATTTGGGTGCATAAAAGGGGAAGCCTGTGTATGTGTGAGTTACTGTGAGCTACGTAAATCTATTAAAAGAAGTATACTCATCTATAAGTATATATTGTTACCATAAACATATATGAGTTCTGGTACTGTTTTAAAGCAGTCTTGTGAGAATTGTAGAGGAAATATATACCTTTTTTCCCCCTTTTCTTTGGGACATTGAATGATGGCATAGATAACTCTAGATATCTTAATGTAGAGGTTTTATACTGAAAACTCTTCTCCTTTCACTTGCTGGGTAGGAATAACTTGTTTACTTCATGGAACTGAATAGAATGTTCTTACTGTGAATTTTGATCATGACAGGTAGTTATGGACATTTTTTATTTAATCTTTTTCCTTATACAATACATTTTTGTTCTGTAGATCAATTTTCAGTCATAGCACTAAACAAGATGTTGTTTAAGAGGGTGAAGTTTGGCTTTGACTGTCCTTTGTTTTCACTTTTTTACTTTTCTAATTGACTGGTGTTATTACATTTTTCCTTGAGAAAGGCTTTGTATTTGTCAATTCTACTTTTCATCTAAAAATTTTAAGAGCTCTATTTCAAGTTTTTGTGCATTTGGTGATAAAAATACCAGAAGTACTCACACAGAATTTCTATTTGCAGTCTCTAGGCAGTGTAATACACAAATCCACATCTAAATTGATACAAGTAACATAGAAGACATACAGTTTTGGGGCTGTGTCAGAAACGTTATGTTAATCAACTGTCCAGTGCCTCATTCAGCATTTTAAATGATACCATGCCACACAGAAAGGTGTGAGATCTCAAATGAAGGAGAATGTAGACAGGCAAGGATGTCTGAAGTGTGTGGGAGTAAATGCAGGTTGTAGGCACAAGGTGTCCATAGAGTGAACGGAACAACAGCCATATGGCAGTTTGCCATCCTTTCTGTAAAAGGCATCCTTTTAGCATTGCAGCTCAGAAGAGTAATTTATGGAGCACAGGTAAAATGAGGAAATGATAAGGAATGAAACAATACAAAAAAATCCAAATTTTAATTTAGTCAGCCTTGCGTTATTGTACTGTAACATTCTGCATAATGAAAGGCAGAGTGATAAAAAACGTGCTGTAACAACAGAAAATGTTTTTCACTTGTATGTTTGCATATTAAATTGCTGTGCTTAACGATATTAATATTGAGAAAAAAATCATCAGAGCAAGTATTTGAAGCTGAGAGCTTGAGCGGATAAAAGCTGATAATAAGAATAGCTTTCTTACACGTACTGTTCCAGTTATTTGACTGAAGTGCTTTTTGTAAAGCTGGGCTAAAAGGTCCAATTAGTAAATATTCTGAAGATTTTGTTAATGGAGGGACTAGAAAATTGCTGTTTAAAATAGATTTTGAAAGGAGGAGAAGTATCACAGTATCACACAGTATCACAGTATCATAAGGTTGGAAAGGACCTCCGAGATCATCGAGTCCAACCTATAACGCAACACTAACACCAACACTAACACCAACCATCATCTAAACCATGGCACTCAGTGCCTCATCCAGTCTCCCCTTAAACACCTCCAGGGTCGGCGACTGCACCACCTCCCTGGGCAGCCCATTCCAATGGCCGATCACCCTTTCAGTGAAGAACTTTTTCCTCACATCAAGTCTAAACTATCCCTGACGAAGCTTGAGTCCATGCCCTCTAGTTCTGCCACTGGTCACCTGAGAGAAGAGACCAACCCCTGCCCGACTACAGCCTCCTTTTAGGTAGTTGTAGAGAGCAATGAGGTCTCCCGTGAGCCTCCCCTTCTTCAGACTAAACAGCCCCAGCTCCCTCAGTCGCTCCTCATAGGGCTTGTGCTACAGCCCCTTCACCATCTTCGTTGCCCTCCTCTGGACACACTCCAGCATCCTGACATCTTTCCCAAACTGGGGGGCCCAGAATTGTACACAGTATTCAAGGTGAGGCCTGACCAGTGCCGAGCACAGGGGGACGATAACTTCTCTGGTCCTGCTCGCCACACTATTCCTGATGCAGGCCAGAATGCCATTGGCCTTCTTGGCCACCTGGGCACACTGCTGGCTCATGTTGAGCTTCCTGTCAACCAGCACTCCCAGGTCCCTTTCTGCCTGACTACTCTCCAGCCACTCTGTCCCCAGTCTATAGCTCTGCATGGGATTGTTGTGTCCAAAATGAAGTACCTGACATTTGGACTTATTAAACATCATCCCATTAGAATCAGCCCATCTTTCCAGTCTGTCCAGGTCCCTCTGTAGGGCCATCCTACCCTCTAACAGATCAACCCTTCCTCCCAGCTTGGTATCATCTGCAAACTTGCTGATGATGGACTCAAGCCCCTCATCCAGATCATCAATAAAGATATTAAACAGGACGGGACTCAATACCGATCCCTGCGGGACACCACTGGTGACCGGCCGCCAACTGGATGAAACACCATTCACCACCACTCTCTGGGCTCGGCCATCCAACCAGTTCCTAACTCAGCACAGAGTGCTTCTATCTAAGCCACAGGCTGCCAGCTTCCCTAGGAGTCTACTGTGGGAGACAGTGTCAAAGGCCTTGCTAAAGTCCAGGTATACCACATCCACAGCCTTCCTCTCATCCACCAGGCGAGTCACCATGCTGGTGACTGATCTCTTGGCCCTTCTGCAGGTGCTGCATGATTTCACCCAGTATTATCTGCTCCATAATTTTACCAGGGACCGAGGTCAGGCTGACAGGTCTGTAATTACCTGGATCATCCTTCTTGTGGATGGGCGTCACATTGGCCAACTTCCAGTCTTCCAGGACCTCTCCAGTGAGCCAGGACTGTTGAAAGATGATGGAGAGTGGCTTAGCAAGCTCATCCGCCAGCTCTCTCATCACCCTAGGATGGATCCCATCCGGCCCCATAGTCTTATGATCTTTCCTGCTCAGGTATGTTCCAGATACCATCTTGCTTTTATGAAAACCTTTATAACAGCATCAAGCCCTTCTCAACCCCTGTGATGCACACATAAAATGTGTTTTTATAAATAGTGATACTCTCTTTATAGTGTAAATTTTTAGCAGATATGTTTATTGTAAAATATACCAGACAGGAAGAAAAGAAATCCTTGCCCAACACTGGAAAGAAAACGTTCCTTGCGAAGCCTCAATATAGTCTATAAATAAAAGATGTACAGAATCCTCAGTGTTGGGATGGATACAAGCTGGAACTAAGTATAAACATTCAGACTTCCTAGCCTGAGAGCACAGGCTGAAAGGTTTGGTGTGTTTTCCTATTCTGATTTTGACGACGGATTTGTAATGCTAGTGTGAAAAATAAAATCTGTCGCCATGAGTTATAAGGCGTTTTTAACTATTTCATGGGTATGGATTAACTTGCACTCAGGCTTTCCATGACAGATTGTTGTGGCCTTTTATGTTTTGGATGACCCCATATTTATTGTCTCTGCACTGATCTGGTCCTTCTGACTTCTTTCCTGTTACTTTCACCACTGAACTTACTCCCTTTTAGATTCTCTCTCTGAAGCTGTAACACATCTTTTCATTGATGCTTAAGGAATTGCATCATTAGGCCAGTGATTGCTTTTGGTAAAAAGTGCAGACTAATGTAATAAGTCCTTGAAATAGGCATTGATCAAGAATTTTTTAAGATTTGCTTTTTAAGGTTCTGCGAAGGAATATCTACAAGTTCATGAGTATGTTTAAACACTTCCCCTGGATTAATGATGGTTAAGAGCATTAGCAGCAAAAAAATTGTGTAATGGAGATCTGGGCTTGTCCTGAGGTTCTAGTTCTCTTTCAATACAATGTGTGTGATACTCGTCGCACTTAGTGAGAAGCAATACAGATGTGTACTTCAGATGCTTGTTAAAATTTTCTTAAGGCTTTCAAAGCTATGTTTTCCTGCATTATAATAAAATAATTTTTTTATCCTGAGTGAGTTTTGAAAAATGTGGGTTCTCAATAACTGACAGTATTAAACATTAGAGGGACAGATTACCTTTATTTTCCAGTTATGTCTAATTTCTGTTGAAATTGAAGAGCTAGCATCCAGTACCTTTATAGAGCTGCTTCTTCATGAGTCTTTTAGTACTACATTCAGTCATTGTTTTGTCTTTAGTTCTGGGCTTGGGGTTTTTTTTTCCTATTTTTCATGCATAATGTTTTCTCTTTCCAGCCATTTCGTTCAATACCTTTAAGTAATGTTTAGTCATCTTTCTTTAAAATCGTTCTTTTAGCTGATAATTTATCTGTCTCTATTGTTTTTTTAATAGGTACTCAAACCATGAGAACTTCCTATCTAGCCTTCACCACTACATTATTTAAGCATTTTTGAGGTAATTTAAATATAAAGTTAATGTCCTTCCTTCCCGTTGCCTCAGCCTACTGGAAATATTATTTAATGGCTAATTCAAGTATAAAAATTGGTCTGAAAGAAGATAGATGGTTATTTATTCTTAGATATTACTAACTTCAATTCCTGGTAAAAAAAAATACCTGCAGTATTTATCTACACGTTTCCCTGTCAGTTCTGTCCTTCTGTTCGAGTGTAACTGGTGCTGGCAGCAGAGGTGGGAGTAGACATAGATTCATTTTCGTTATCCACCTTGCAAAAAGTTGTCATTTGTTCTTCTGGTTTTGCTTTCTTAGGAACACTAATAAAATGCAGTTGCTCTTTTAAGTGGACCCTGGTTTGCTGTCTGTCTGGAGTTTATTGTCATACGAACATGGCCCATCTGCAATTATTTCAGGTTATGGCCTCAAAAAACCCGATTTTCATGGTACTGCAAAAATTGGATGCCATTGATCCATTTCCACCAGGGAGGGTTTTCCTGGGAAGGTTATATGGAGCATAAGAGTAAAGCAATGAGTCACAATCTACTTCTTCCGTCTCAGCTATCTTTCTTATGCACTGTATTTGGGGGGGAAGGTAATAAAAGACAGTAACAGCATTTCTGGTTTTCACCTTTTGCTGCTGTTAAGAGTGTATCAAGTCTATTGTTTTCCTTCTTTTGCCTTTTGTGATATGCAAAATTGAAAAGATTGCTTGACCTGCTATTTATACAGAAGCTCAATCAGTGACTAACATAGATTTCCTTTGTTTTGAGATAAAGACTTATTTGCTGTTCTGAGACAGTAATGGAAGATAAATCACAGAAATGTGCGCAATCACATTTTTTAATCGAAAGGAGGCAGTTGATAGAATTATAACATGATACTCACTGTCTTTATAGCTGTAACACCAGACAATGGGAAGCAATCTGGGAATGAGTTGGAGGTGTGTGAATAAGCCTTTCATAAGAAGAGGTGAGCTCTCTTGGGTCCAAATCATTGTAGTGATCCTGGTATCAGCCTGTACCTCATTGGATGCTTACTGGAACAGACTTTTTAATGTTAGAAAATTGTTTTTTTATGTTTAACTCTAGAAGAATTCTGCTGCTAGAGCATCTGAATCCTTGATAGAATCAAAACAAAAGCATGGAAATTAGCTTCAAAAAGAAATGTCCTCAAATCCTACAGGTTACAGAGCCTGTTGAGACTTCTCTCTAGTAAAGCAAGTAGTTTGCTACCTCTTCTGACTTGGGGGTGACAAACCCAGGGACCCTTTTATGGGCTCACGGTCCCCACCCCTGGCTGGAGCTGTCCAGGCTGGCGGTGCTAGAGCTGCCCCTGCTGCACTCTTGTTTGGGGCTGGGCACCACCAGGCCATCGTGCCACTGACATGGGGAAATACAACCATTGAGCAAAAGTATTTCTGTTCTTCTTGCGTGCCTGGAGTTTTCTATGCTTTCTGAGATGTGTTCTACTTCTGAGGAAGGAGTTTTCGTTCATGGCTGTGATAGAAATTGGTACATTACAATCCACTGTCTCACCTTCAACATTTACTGCACATTCCTCTTCAGTCAGGTTTTTTTTTTTTTTGATTTGATGTTTTCTTTGCTGAGGTTTTTACAGAGTTGCTTGCAAAGAATTAATAAAACTAATTACACAGCACTGAACATACAAACTGTCACATATCTTTCTTGTTTCTTTAGTCTCTAGTGTAAAAATCATAGTGTGAAGTTAGCACTCTAGTTGGTTGGTATGTGTTAAGTTGGGGTCAAACTAAAGCAAAATATGTTTTATGGCCTGAAAGAGCTGCTTGGTGTATGACACTGATTGTGTAACACACATTTGCAACATTTTGTTTTATTCAGGAAGCACATTACTGAAGAGATCTTACGGTGTCTGTGCTTCAGAGCCATCTAGTACTTATGTTCAGAGCCATCTAGTACTGATTAGCTCGCTGACAGGACTAATGAGGCAAATCAATGCTGAATTTATGTGACCTTTTCTTTATGGTGGATAGCAGTTTGGTGTCAGTTGCTATTTTTCACAAATTAGCAGGGACTTATTTGCTCTGAGACTTTCTTCATTGTTAGATTTCATTGAAATCATTCAGCAAATTCAGAAGCTAGTAAGGGGGACAAGCACGTGGATAATGTGATATAAACTTTGCCATGAACCCAGGTGAAAGAAACGAAGCAGGAAGCAGTTTTCTGGAAATGAGGTAGTTATCACTGACAGCAATTAATAACAGTAGAGCATACAAGAACCCTTATTAATTGTTTTTTTTTTTCTTTTTTTAGCAGTTGGTATGTAATTACAGAATGAAATTACTCTTGCTTGTTTCTAGTATTTAAATGGTTTGTGCTGAAACTAATGTAAAATTGACAGGTCAGGTTCTGTAGAAGCTAACTCTTTCCTCCTAAATATCAAGAATAGAAACATAATAGGTATTGCACTTCTGGCAGTTAACTGTTACTGTAAGTGACACTGGAAAAATAATAGGAGTACAGTTATTGCCGAAAGGCATTTCTTCGTGATTTTTTTGTGTTTTGTTTTCATTTGGAAAAGATACAAAGGTCAGAATATAAACATATTCACTGTTTTAAAAATGTAATGACAGAGCCAAGAAGATTTACGCGTTCATTCCGGAAGCTCTGCTTTATATTTACTTCTGGCTAGGAACTGACATTGTTTAACTTGTGTTCTGCATTCCAGAACAAGACAGTTTATAGAGCTGTAGAACTAGGCTTTCTTTTAATTATTTTTAGGCAAAGGGATGAATTCAGCTTTCGTCTCTGTGTTAGAGTGTTTTGTGGAGTACCTTCTAGGTAGTAAATTTTGTAAATTATTATTATTATTACCCTGTTGTTTTCTATTGGTCATATCCTACGTGTTTTATGCAAGGGGTTCAATTTCTGGGTAACCTCTTGTTTTAATAGCAAAAACGAGAATTTGGCTCTGGAGCTGTGAAATTAATGAAAGAAGCATGTTAATTGCAATTATTGGCATGTCTGTAAAACTGGATAGTGTTCATCTGTAACACTTCCAGAAATTTTAAGGTCATGATTCAGGAACACCTACAAGAACTATGAAACTATATGCTTTAGAAAGCGCGTCTATTTTTACAGACTGGCCCAATGAAGCTCTTATAGTCTATCAAGTTAGTGATAAAGACATTTTAAATGAGTTTATATGGTGCAACATAGTAACGGAGGGCAACATTTCCCATATCCTACCAGTCATAAGAGATACTTAAAATTGTGCAAAGAAAAAAAGATTTAACTACTTTGTGGGTCTGGATGAAATCCACAAGACTTAGGAATTTGGACTGAAAGGTAAAGTTTGGTCTTTCCTAATCTCATCCCTTGGTAATTGTCCTTTATGGGGAAGAGGAATGATCCATCAATTAAAAACAGGGCTCTGAGAGTTAAATCATAGAATCACAGAATGGTTTGGGTTGGAAAAGACCTTAATGATCACCCAGTTTTAACGCCCCTGCAATGGGCAGGGATACCTCCCACTGGATCAAGGCTCCATCCAACCTGGTCTTGAATGCTTCCAGGGCGGGGGCATCCACAGCTACCCTGGGCAACCTGTGCCACTGCCTCACCACTCTCATCATGAAGAATTTCTTCCTAATGTCCAATCTAAATCCCTTCCAATTAACAGCCATTCCCCCTCATCCTGTCACTACTTGCCCTTGTCAAAAGTCCCTCCCCAGCTTTCATGTAGGCCTTCGTCAGGTACTGAAGGCCACTGTAAGGTCTCTCCAGAGCATTCTCTTCTCCAGGATGATCAAGCCCAACTCTCTCATCCTGTCCTCATAGCAGAAGTGCTCCATCCCTCTGATCACCTTCGTAGCCCTCCATATCCTTCTTATGTTGGGGATTCCAGAACTGGACACATGACTCCAGGTGGGATCTCAGGAGAGCGGGGTAGAGGGGGAGAATCATCACCCTTCACCTGATGGCCATGCTTCTTTTGATGCAGCACAGGATACAGTTGGCCTTCTCGGCTGCTCTGTGACTTTGATTAGTTTGCACTGTATGCCTTAGCAGACGGTGTGACTTGGTAAAATGAAATACCATTCTCATCTTTCAAGGACCTTACAATAATGTGTGTGAATGGTTATGAAGGGCTCATGTAGCATTGTTTGCCTATCGTATTTTAGAAAGACTGTAGTCAGAGCAGACTAGATAGGGCAGAGTTGGGTTGGAAACTCTATATGAGCCTGAGTGAGTCTGAGGGAATAGGAAAAGACAAAGCTGTTTGCCCTGCCAGCAGCTGCTTCGCCTTCTTTATATGTTGTGTTACGTTAAAGGAAGATATGGAACGCTTCCATAGATTTCTGACCTCCATTGTTAAGGAAGACCTAAAAAAAATCCAAAAGCCAACCCACTACAGAAGGGGATTGGCTGTTGCAGGGGGTGGAATGTGCTGGAGATAACTTGGGTAGCTGCATCCCCAACAGCCAGTCCATCTCTACAAGCACAACCTCACGTGAAGCAAATGCAGAACTGTCTTGCCTGCACACTGAAGGGATTGTGTTGCTTGATATTCCTAACTCATTCTGTCATTTACCAGATTGCTTATGCAAAGTACTGTTTGTGGTTATTAATATGCCCTCCTGCCATATAGCCATTACAGAATCCTACATTGAACAATGTGTTTTTCTGGTCGCACTTAACATGAAGATCGCATATTTAGTCTCTAAAGATTTGTATTGGGTTTGCATGGCAACATTCTGGTAGTGGAGGGCTACAGGGCCAGCTTTTGTGAGAAGCTGCTGGAAGCTTCCCCCATGTCTACCAGAGCCAATGCCAACTGACTCCAAGACAGACCTGCCACTGGCCAAGGCCAAGACAGTTGGTGTTGGTGGTAGCACCTCTGTGATAATGTATTTAAGAAGGAGGAAAAGTTGCTGCATGACACCAGCCAGAGAGACGAGTGAGAATACATGAGAGAAACAACTCTGCAGATACCAAGGTCAGTGAAGGAGGAGGGGGAGGAGGTGTCCTAGGCACCAGAGCAGAGATTTCTCTGCAGCCCATGGTGAAGACCATGGTGAGGCTGGCCATGCAGCCTCTGGAGGTTCATGGTGAAGCATTTGCATCCACCTGGATGCTGGAAGAAGGCTGCGACCCCCAGGAGAGCTGATGCTGGAGAGGGCTCCTGGCAGGACATGTGGACCGATGGAAAGTGGAGCCCACACTGGACAAGGTTTACTGGCAGGACTTGTGATCCCATAAGGGACCAACCCTGGAACGGACTGTTCCTAAAGGACTGTACACTGTGGAAAGGACCCACACTGTAACGGTACATGAAGAGCTGCGGCCCATGGGAAGTACTCACGTTGGAAAAGTTCATGGACGACTGTCTCCTGTGGGAAGGACCCTGTGCTGGAGATGGGGAAGAGTGTGAACAGTCCTCCCTCTAAGGAGCAAGGTGTGGGTGAGACAGTGTGTGATGAACTGACTGAAACCCCCGTTTTCCATCACTCTGCACCGCTCTGGAAGAGGAGGTAGAGAAAATCAAGTGTAAAGTTGAGCCTGGGAAGAAGGGAAGGCTGGGAGGAAGGTGTTTTTAAGATTTGATTTTATTTCTCATTATCCTACTCTGATTTGATTAATTAATAAATTAAACTAATTTCCCCAAGTCGAGTCTGTTTTGCCTGTGACAGTAATTGGTGAATGATCTCTCCCATTCTTATCTGAATCTATCAGCCTTTCATTATAATTTCTCTCCCACGTCCAGTTGAGGTGGGGGGCAGTGATAGAGCAGCTTTGATGGGCACCTAGCATCCAGCCAGGGTCAACCCACCATAAGGGTGAATTTTAAAAACAAAAAGTTGTCTCTGTTTGTAATTTTTATTTTAATAAATCCACTAGTAGGACAGTGTAGAATTCAATTTTTTTTTCTTGTGAAAAATATTTCTTAAAAGAAAAATCAGGAGGAATACTTCTCATTTTCACTTCCAGTAACCTAATGTGGATACTGGGAATATAAGTTAATTGTTATCAGAACTCTATGAAGTTAAGTATCCTTTAATTTCAGAAACTTTCTGAAGCAGTCTATACTTTTCTTAAATTTTTTTTGAGAAAGCAAGAAGTGTTAGAAATTTGCAAGTAATTTACAGAAATAGATTTTATTTTTTTTCTGTTGAGGTTATGATGTAAAGCACGCACATTCCAGTAAGCTGGTAAAGAAACTCTAGCCTATCTTTGTGGACACTTGAATATCCAGACCACTAGGTCAGAGTCAGGCATCTTACCTGCTTTTTAGCATGCTTGGTTGCACATTGACTTGGCTTCAGAGAAGAGCTTTCAGTGCTTGCCCTTAGTGATATGTCATGGCCTGGGGAATAAGGCATTGTTTTGGAGGTGTGGGTTGCTAGTCTGACACGTAACCAGTCGAGCAGACTCATCCCTTAGTTTTTGTTTCTCTCTTTTCGATGCAATCTTGACCTTTCCTACTTACTTACTCTAAAATAAGCAGAATTTCTTGAAAGGCAGAATTTGTTGGAGGCTGGTTGAGGACTAGGTAGGACGAGCAGCACTTCATCAGAGGCAGAGTAAAGAGTTTCTGTCATGTCCCCAAAGCAGAGACAGAGCAAGACTACAGACCTCTAGCTGCATCTGCATGTCTACTTTTATTCTCTTTTCATCTTCAATACCTGAATCTCATATTATTTGCCCAGGTAAATAACCGTAAACAGATGGCATGAAACAGTGTGTGTCAGACTTCTTGGATGCGTCTAGAGGGTAGGGATCTTCAGGCCATGAACACATACATTTGTTACAGTTGGTTTTGGCTGTATTTCAGGTAATGGTATCACTATCAAATGTAATTTTCCTAGGGAATCCGAACTGGGAGTGAAGTACATTTGAGTTTGGGGTTATTTTTTTGTCTAAAAAGCCCCCTTATGGAAGACCGTTATTTTATGCCAAGATTTATTTCATTGCCTAATGACTAGTCAGCCTGTTGGAGAGTTTTGTTATCAAGAGTCACGGAAAGTTGGCCCCTGGTAGGAATCTCGCAGATAGTTAGCGAAGGAAGTCAGGACAGTGTTCTCAGGCTTTGCTAGCCAGGAGCAGAATGAAATGGGATTGAAAGTGATTGTGATGCTGAAGTCTACTTACAACAGATGCAACTTTTTAAATACTGCCAAAACTTTTGAGCAAAATGGAGTAGCAGTGAAAAATCCAGGACTTGCCATTACTAGACATTTCTGAATGTGATTTCAAGTAATGCAGCCATAAACCATAATGGGATTCACAGTTTTACGTAGCCTCATTGAATGCTTTTAATGCCACTAGTGTAAGAAGACAACAAATGGTGCTAGATGGGACTTTGTATTTGCACTTTGACCGTCTCTCTGCTTGGCAGGCATTGTTCACATGCTACCAATAGTCCCCATTTCACACAAACAAAACAGAGGATGCTGAAATAAACTGATATGTGCCACTTCTTTCGCCACTCCTCACCTCACTCGTACAAGTCAATTGGTTCAGGACAGAAAAGGCATATCCTGTTAACCTGTCCATAAGGTCTGTTCACACTGTGGGATCTCTATGACCTCTCCATTCGCTTGAGAAATGTGTTATTTGGTCTCAAATGCTCTATGATGTTCGAGACACAGGTATTGAGAATTAAGAGGCAGTTTGAGAATAAAGACTAGATTTGTAAAGGGGTTCAAGTGACAACATTTGGTATCATTATGTATAAATGTTACCTTTGAGGTACAAAGATCTTCACACCAAGTTAGGCAACTGAGCTCTCCGTTCATTCTCTTTATCTGTTCTATGTAGTCTAGGCTACAATCCTGGCATATCTGGGGAAGAAGTTTTGAGTTTTTGCCATGGAAGAGACAAACACGAGTGCATGCCTGGAAAAAGAATCTAAATAGAGGCATTATACCATATATACACTATGTATTTGCTGTCATTTGCATCTTGGCACTGGGACAGTAACATGCAGCAGCGTGGGTGTGTGTTTGATCACGGTCATACAAATGCTGGCACAGTTGTATCAAGATTGAGTACAAGACAAACTGTGCTGTGCTACATGTTATGATGTGAGGAGCAACACGTTCTGCATGCTTACATTTGTGAGAAAGGAATAGCTGGCGATGGGGTATCCTGTTCCAAAACTGAGAACTAGGCATTCAAAGGAGAGTTTCAGGATCAGGATGGTGATCATGGAGATGAGGTCTTTTAGTTTAAAACCATTACTTTATTTGTAGGAGAGATGTTCCAGCCCTTTGATCATTTTTGTGGTCCTCTTCTGGACCCTCTCCAAAAGCTTCATGTCTTTCTTATGATGAGGGCTCCAGAGCTGGATGCAGTATACCAGATGGGGTCTCATGAGAGCTGAGTAGAGTGGCAGAATGGCGTCCCTTGACCTGCTGGTCACACTTCTTTTGATACAGCCCAGGATATGGTTGGCCTTCTGGGCTGCGAACACACATTGTTGGCTTGTGTCCAGCTTTTCATCCATCAGTACCCCCAAGTCCTGCTCTCAATCCCTTCATCTGTCAGTCAGTATTAATACTAGAGACTTCCCTGACCCAGCTGCAGGACCTTGCAATTAGGTATCGCTGTCATCAGGGATTCTTTGGTGGCCTTCTACTCCTTTCCATGACTCATAAAGCCATTTGTGATGGTCAACCTGAATTGCACCTGGGGTGTCTGTGGTTAGTGCATCATCAGTAGCCATATGGATAGTGGTTTTGACTGTCTGAAAGGGAGGTAGAGATTTGTCTTACTAAACATGAATATGTATCCCACCTTGTCTCTGGCGTCATGTTTGCATGCTGTCCTGCATATTTGCAAGAGTAAATGAGAGCGGATATTGCACCGAAGGCCTGTGTTGAAGCAAGTGCAGCTACCAGCACCAGCTGTGCTTCATTCACTTTCTTCTGAGAACTGGAAAGGCAGATGTATGAAGGGTGCTTTGGCTAACAGCTTCACCGTAATCCCTGACAGCTGCTTGCAGTAGTTTAGCATTGCACATATATGGGAAGTGAACAGTAAAATCTTGGGGGTTTTTTCCTTCTTTCTTGTCTCTCCCCTCTTCTTCCTTCGGCTCAGCCTCTCAAATTTCAGCACTGATACCATGGGCTTTTATGTTTCTAGTGATATCCAGGCCTACAGTCTAAAGGACAAGGATTTACTAGAAACAGAAAACTAAAACCCTGAAATATCCCAAACCTATTCTCAGAAACTACACTCTGAGCTATGGGAGCTTGAGCTTGGGGAAGATGTCCGCCACCAAGTTAAGTGACTCCAGTGGATGTGTTCACAGCTGGTGGGAGGACACTGAGTCTTTATAATTTTGTTGTTATTTCAGTAGCTGCCTTTGTTGGCTGATGAACAGTAGGTAGTTTGCCTAGTGGTCAGAAGTGTGTTATTTGTAGGCCGTTAAACCAGTGGGACGTCTGACCAGGAAATGGGTGGTATTGTCCCCCTGTGGACTGTGTTAGATGGTTTGTCAGTCAGCATGCTGGCATTAGTGTCTTCAGGAAACTTGTTTTGCAGGAGTGAGGACAGAATAATGCTCAAGTGCTTTTCTTTTAGATCCTGACTTTTACATTTAGATGCTTATATATATTTGGGTGGGATTTTGTTTGGTTTTTTTTTCTGAAACAATCTCAATGCCATTCTTCTCATTATATTCAAGTGATATAACTTTTTTTTTTCTTTTAGAGTCACTATTCTTTGAGGTACAACTCACAACCTTTCTCTAAAACTAAGTTGGAAAATGTGCTTTGCCTTGTGATCTGAAAGCTAACAAAATTGTCTATTTTAGTTCTGACCATCTGAGAATGAGTTATCATGAATACAAGAGAAACTCCCTTTAAGTATGTAATGTTCTTAAAATATGCAAACTATAAAAGACACATCAATTCCAGAATCTTAAATTTCTCCAGGAAGTGAGTAAGCAGGCAGTGCAGATTTCAGATTGCACATATTCATATACTGCTTCATCAAAGTAGTTTGCAGCACAGATTTCTGCCAAGGTAGTCCTAGGAAGCAGGCAGAGACTTCAGAAAGTTTTGATGTTTTTTGCCCATGTAGGATTTGTTGTCATAACCTAATGGCAAAGTGACAAAACATGAATAATAGTAGGAAAGCCTGAGTCTTAAGAAGTTTGAGGCTTTGGGTTAAACACAGGTTGTATAAATGTGTATAGGAGAAGCCAGTTATGTTCACAGTTGTTAATCCGTATAAAATAGATGAGATAATTACAAACTCCACACAAATGTGTACTCCTTCGTAGAAGAGTACTGACAGCCATGACATCTTCTCCAACCCATTATCATCACCAAGATTGCAACGTTATGCCTTTGTAATAAATATAACTGCAAGTACTGTTAAGAGGCAAAAAATGTATGACAAAATTTTGTGAGAAAAAGAGAGCCTAAAGCACAGTTGTGTAGTAGTTAAGGGAAGCTGTTGGCTACCAGGAATTCAGGAGAACAGATCACTCTTGTAAAATCTTGGGCAGTCTAGTTTGCAGTTTGACAGAAATATTGATTCAAGGACAGATGCAAATTATTCTTCATCTTATGAGGTGGTGATCCTGAAGTCTGGTAACACATGAAATGTCAATTTGGTAGTTCTACAGATGAGCAGCACCACCCAACTGATTAGGGCATTGCTAGTAGAGCTTTGGCAGAATGACCACTTTTTTTCCTATTCTGACTGAGAACATGCATGCATTAGTAAATATGCTTCAGGCAGCAAAATTAGAAAGCAGAAAATAACATGAAATTGGATCTAAACGCCTACGCTACAGTGTTAGAAAGCAAATAACCATAATATTCTTAAAATAGCTAATGAAATTTAAAGTGGAAAGAAGCCATTTACAGATGGTAAGAAGATAAAAGCATTGCTGACATTTTGTGTCAGATGGGGCTTAGTAGCAATTGTGAACTATGCTATGGCGACAGCAGAATATTCCTTGGAGATAGTAATGAATCGCTTAGCAGAGAGGTGTTACTGCAAGTGATGTTGGGCATTAATGATCATCTTAAAAAAAGAACTAAACCCCCCCCTCCCAGTCTGCTACAGTTTGGTAAAATTTAAAAAACAGAGGGTGAAAGCAAAACAGAATCTAGAGGTAGTGACCAAGTGGAAGCAGCGCTCCCGGTCTTGGGTTCTGACTCTGTATGAAGGCTTGGGTCTTCATAGCCCAGGGCATGTGCCAGGAAGACTGACCTCCCTCACATTTATTCCATTGGTATTTTTAGGCTCAATTTCGTATTCCCTTTTTGATTTTGAACTCTATTGTCTCTGATATAAATCTTCCCATGTACAAATGATTAGTTTTCATCATTTGTACTGAGTAACCTAGGGGTGAGAGCAGTACATACTCCAAGCCAGCACTTCCGCACAGGTACACATCATTGCCTTGTGGCTAAATAAATTCTAGCACAAATTAAGTTGTTGCAGCCTCTGGTATAACCAAGGATTGGAAATACTGCTAATACTGCTGTGAATGATTTTTTTTTTCCCTTCTCTTAACTGATTGTTTTTAATGGGATAAGACTAAGTGTACTGGCCACAAGTAATAACGAGGATGAATTTCTAAGGAGAAATATGCTATGTGGGCATGTGGCACTATGTAACAGAATATATGTTTAAGATAAAAAACCTCAATACAGCAACTTCACTTCATGCTTTTAAGTTCTAACATGGGATATTAATCTGAAAGAAGTGTTAGGTTTAAAAATAATAATAATAAAAAAGCTGAAATCTTGAACGAGCTGCTTGGGTGAGAAAAGTAAAGAGCATCATTTTATTCCCATTAATGGGCTATGACAGCCCGTTTCACTGTATTGGATCATTGGTCTAACACATCAGACAGGCATTTCATCTTTTTATTTTCAGTGTTAGTAATTATATACAGCATCAATTATTCATAAGAGCTGAAATCTCTTAACTGATAAGTGGCAAAGATTTCTTTTTCTTTCAAGGTTTGTGTTATGACAGGTTAAATAACCAGTCAACTTGCAGCACAATGACTGACTGTATGCACACGTCAAAATGCGACCATGGAAGTGTGGTGCTCCAATAGTAGCATTTTAAAGACGAGTATAGTTAGCATCAACACGAATTATAACCTGGAAATAATATAAAATCCCAAAATAATGTATTAGATTCTCTATTTATTGAATGTTTTCAGGGACTCTATTTATAACATTGATATCAGGAACACAGCACAGTGATATGTTTAAATGGATACATAGTGTTTTCACCTCCAGCAAAGCAAAACCTGTGGTATTTATCCACATTATTAATTCATATTCATGTGTGGTGACATCTTAATAATCAGCAAGTTCGTTTGGCAAAAAAATGCTACTGAGCTCTCTTGATGCAAGTCATCAAGTCAAGCCTTTGGCTTTTGAAGAAATAGTTTGTGCCTTGTTGCTGTATAGTAATCAGACAGAGGTGAGGTATGAGAGTTTGCTATTTCAAAGCAAAACCAAACAGCAACTTGTGTGTATCACCTGGGAGACATTAGACATTAGTATGCAGAATGAAATACATAAAGATGCACAGCTTTCTTCTGTGCTGTTTCAGCAGCCCTTTTTTTTTTAGAATAGTTTATGTATTTGTAAGAATAAAGTAAGTTTCTGGGATTCTTCCATCTCAGCTTCCTTTGAGGATTATCCTTGGAGATCATAGTATCTTGTGCAGCCTTTGGAAATTCATGATGTTGGATTTGGAAAGGGGCAGTCTTAGCGTACTAACACATAATTCTGTGAATGTGAGCTCCAGAGCTAAATCAGAAGGAGCACAAGACAATTATCTGGTGTAGTTTTCAAATTACTGTGACTGTAAGTCTTTCTCAGCTTTCTTAAGAAACTATTATATAGTGAAACGGAACTTCATTTTCCAGACGGAAAAATGAAAAAAAAAAAATCATCAAGAGAATAAAAATCTCAAAATTCAGTTTTGACTGACTGCATTTAGGACTACGACCTCTTGTAAAATTAGTTTAGTTTGTTGCAAATGATAAAAATGGGGTTTACAGGATATTCTGTTTTCTGTATATTTTTATTCTTTTAAAGATGTGTTGATATCTTCAGAGATAGGAATGATTATGTATATATTTGTTGTGGTACAGATGGTTTTAAAATCTGTACATGTAATTTTTAACTAAAAAAAAAATCTTAGAACATCCTATCTGATGTAGTGATTTTCTTTCATCAGCATCTACTGTTCTCGCAACAGCTAAATTATTCTTTCTCACTTATTCTACCAGCAGCACGTAAATACTGCCGCTGTAGTATCATTTCTTCCTTATCCTGGATTTCTCAGTCTCTATCTATAGGTCTCCTGAAAGCATGCATTACTTCATGTCTCACTGCCTACATTCTTCCCGTGTATATGAATGCATGTGTATGTATGCATTGTGCCTGCTTGGTTTCATAGAATCATCTGGTTGGAAAAGACCTCTGAGATCATGTAGTCCAGCCGTACCTGTCCCTTTACTAAACCATGTCCCTAAGAAACTCATCTACCTGTCTTTTAAACACCTCCAGGGATGGTGAGTCAACCACCTCACTGGGCAGCCTCTGCCAGTGCCTGACCACCCTTTCAGTGAAGAAATTTTTCCTAATGTCTAGTCTGAACCTTCCCTGGTGCAGCTTACGGCCATTACCTCTCGTCCTAACACCTGTCATTTGGGAGAAGAGACCAGCACCCACTTCACTACAACCTCCTTTCAGGCAGTTGTAGACAATAATGAAGTTTCCCCTCAGCCTCCTCTTCTCCAAGCTAAACAACCCCAGTTCCCTCTTATGTTCCTCATAAGACTTGTTCTCCAGCCCCTTCACCAGCCTCGTTACTCTTCTCTGGACGCACTCCAACACCTCAGTGTCCTTCTTGTACTGAGGGGCCCAGAACTGAACACAGTACTCGAGGTGTAGCCTCTCCAGTGCTGAGTACAGGGGCACAATCACTTCCTTTGTCCTGCTGCCCGTGCTGTTTTTGATACAGGCCAAGATACCGTTGGCCCTCTCAGCCGCCTGGGCACACTGCTGGCTCATGTTCAACCGGTTGTCAACCAACACCCCCAGGTCCTTCTCCTCCAGGCAGCTCTCCAGGCATTCTTCCCCAAGCCTGTAGCGCTGCATGGGGTTGTTGTATCGCAAGTGCAGGACTCAGCATTTGGTCTTGTTAAACCTCATCCCTTTGGCCTCAGCCCATCGATCCAGCCTGTTCAGATCCCTCATAACAGCCATGGCTCCTTAGGGAGCACACTCTTCCTTAAGAGCACCTACTAGCAATGCCTTCCAGTAATGCGCTCATCTTTGCATAGGGCCAGGTCCCACTGAATGTTCATCCTTCCCTTTGAGGAGCTGTGGGTTCTTCTCCCCAAGGAAAAACAGTATGTTGGAATAGACTTCAGTTCCTCCTGAGATGTTAAGGTTTGTTTATTGGGAAATATGGCAGCAGTGTTGCTGTCCAACCTTTCAGGTTTTTTGGCTGGATGTTACAGTGGGCACAGTTGATCTATCCTTTCTCTGATGTTACAGCCCAGCCTGTGTGCTGTCCTTGAATTTTGTTTCTAATAAAAAAAATTATCTTTTGAGACTAACTTATTTGGTGAGGGAGATAATAAAACATATTTTATGCATTTCATCATTAAAATATTACTCTTGCTGTTAATTTTCCAGAAATTGAAACACACTTTAAAAAGCTACTCTCTATCTGACTACTGTATTGCAAGGGATGTTTGTTTGTCTTCCTAATAACAGGTGCGTATTTCCTGGACTCATCCGCTCTTCTCATTCCTCACAGTCATCATGGCCTTTCACAGAGAAAAGACAAGGCACATTCTCCGTAGACCTGACAACCCCTGCCTTTGTCAGAGTAATTTCTTCAAACTGTCAGTGAATACACCAATCAGAATCTGAAAACTAGAAGGAAGAATAGCTCTTCAGAGCAAAGCAAGCCATTTCTGAATTTATTCTGGCTGTAACAATTTGCTTAAGTAATATGAGATGTACATTGTATAATTTTATTATGTAATTTATGTAATTTCATTTAACTTTTAACAGTCGTTTTTTATCATCTTCCTAAATCTGTTTGCTGGTCCTATTTAATATTTAGAGATTCTAAGCAAGAAAAGACAATATACCTTGGCATTGGGTATGATACTGACAGTAAATGCAATCAGCTGTTAGTTTTCTACTGGTAAATTATCTGTCATGGGTAGTCTGTACCGTTGTGGTTGTGGATTACCTGTGCCACTGCTACTTGTGCTGGTACTTGCACAAGCATGGCTGAACTGCCTTTGGATCCAGCTCCAATGCTGCCCCATAGCTGCCTATGTGTGGGAGCAATTCAGATGACCCATGATGTGTTTGCAGAACTCATCACGCTGAGGCATCTGGCTGAAGTTAGTTTTGTGAAGATGGTTTTGTTATCCTTGGCTCAGCACCAGCAGCGCTGGAAGGGGCAGGCATGCCTGTGTGGAGACTGTCTGTGGGTGACTCCTGTGGGTGAGAGCACACAGGGTGATGGCAGTGATGGTGCTTGTCCTGCCTTCTTTGACATTTTGTGAGGTCTTATTATCGAGAAGATGCATTAACATAATTGTATTATCCTATGTCTGGTTCAACCTGAGAGTGCTCGGAAATAATCATTCTTCCTGGAACAAAGCTAAACTAAAATTAAAGCTTCCTGTGATGGAGAGAGATTAGAGGGGCTCCAAATTATTGCTACTGTTATTATTGATGGTGTCCCAATGTGTTGTCCCACAAGTAATGGGGAGTTAAATGTATTTCATCCATTTGGGACATCAAAAAAAAGTCTGACTAAAGCATGTATTTTAGAAAGGCATTCATTTAGATTAGATTTTTCTCTTGTTCTGATCAGTTCATTCTAATTAATAATCTGTTTATGAAAGGAAACAAACTAAAGGTAATTTGCATAATACAGAAATGTGATTACAATAGGCATAATTCAAAATATTTCGGAAAGTTGCAGGACCTCTGAGAAACAAGTGAGCCTGGACTGAAAAGGTGAATCCTGTAGCACTCATGATACTCATCAGTTGAAACTTGGCCTGGAATTTTGAGATACATGATGAAGAATCATGTGTAAACCAGGAATAACTCTTCCAAAATCACTAGAGTTAGACTGTATAAAAGCATGTTGTGTGATGAGAGCAGGTTCTCAGTTTCTTGTTGAAATTTGAGATACGTTTAATCCACTGACCTCTGTGAGGTCCTTAAGTGTTTAAACAGTGTTTTGCCCTCAATAGGATAGAAAAAAATGTATGATTTAGCAATGACTTTTGTTTAATAACCTCATTTTGGGCATTTGAGTTTTCCACTCATTGATGATACATTTGGTGCAGATATATCTGTTTGTATCAACCTTTTAACATATATTAGAGGTGTTCCTGCTGTTTAAATAGTGCTAGTTTTGGGGCCATGAGCTGCCAAATTTGAGAACTTTAGATATGCAATGGCTGAATATAAATTTCCTTTGGTTGGTTGGGGTTTTTAAGGGGATTTAGCCTTTTGTCCTATGAAGAAGTTACTTTAGTAACTATTAGTGGCTAATTGAAACTGTGGCTTGTGGAAAGTGTTCTAATTTTTACTAATACTGAAGATTAGTTACTGGTCTCCTGCCAGCCCTTGTCACTCAGAGCAGGTGTTTTGGCTTTGTGTGTTTTGCTCTAAAAGAGTATTATGTTGAGTTGCCATGTATATGGCCTGAGCAGTCCCCTGATGGCCCCTGCCCGCCTGAGTGGCTGCAGGGAGCTGAGCGTGCTCACCTTGGCTTGGGCAAACATGGGGTCCCCATGTGCTATACAATATGGTCCAGGGTTGTATATTTGCCTGGTTTGCAGAGCTGCAGAAGGGCACCAATTTCCAGGTCTGTTTGTCAGAGTGCTTGAGCATGTCCTTAGCAGCCCCTGATAAGCAGAACCTCTTGTTAAATCCCAGGATGACAGTCCCTGACTTCTTAGGAAGGCTGCATGTCCAATATATGCAACGTGTTTAGCTGCTTATTCCAGGTGACATTAATGGCACAAGAATCTCTGACAGTTTCTGAAGCAAACTTGACTTTGAGCACTTAAACTGAGAGTCTGCAAAAAAGGGACAACTCGAGCTATCAGAACAAGTTAACCACATAGAGGATGCCCAGCTAGGGATCCCTGCTTAGTCGGAGTCTTGATGCTCTGCAAACAAACCCATTTCCTTCTCTACTTCTAAAATTATGCTGCTTCTGTGGTCTGTTTTGCAACCCTATTGTGATGACTGCTGAATGCTTGTGAAGATCAATATGAGAGGTAAAGTACAGTGGGGAAAGGAGCAATGGTTACAAAGTTGTTAAATGATGGAAAAATTCCAGTGCGTGCTTTGTGTAGTTTGATGTTGTTTTTACAACTCACATTCTTGGTGAATAGATATTAAAACACTTCAGACTCTTTTGATCATTTATCAATTACTTCTGTTTATTTACTTGATCTGTGTTGCCAAAATATTTTTAAAACTGTATTGTCACTGTCTACAGGTGCTTGAAAGGAGGTTGTAGAGAGGTGGGTGTTGGTCTCTTCTCCCAAGTAATAAGTGATAGGAGAATAGGAAATGGCCTCAGGTTGTGTCAGAGAAGGTTCAGATTAGACATCATCAATTTTTTTTTTATCAGGCACTGAAACAGCTGCCCAGGGAAGTGGTTGAGTCGCTGGAGTTATTTAAAAGACAGGTGGATGAGGTGCTGAGGGATATGTTTTAGTAGTGGACAGATATGGTTGGACTCAATCTCAAAGGTCTTTTCCAACCAAGCGATTCTATGAGTCTATTGTACAGTCATCCCGGCAAGGATTTGCAAACATGAGTTTCAGCTACCAGCAGGTGATGTCTTAGATGGTAGAATTCTCTCTTACCTAACACTAAAACCAAACCAAATGTAATATGTCATGTAAGGATGGATAGCTTGCATGGGTTCAAATGATAATTTAATCAAAACTTTGTCAGGATACAAGCCCCTGTCATTTCTCTTTTTCCCTCTTTTTATTCATTTTCCCATATGTAAGATCAATAGATATTGGTTGAAACAAAATAGAACATAAAGAGTCATGTTGAATACTGGAGGTACACCGTGCACTTGAAGAGTGCACAGCACTCAGAGCGTGAGTGCACAACCGTACAGTACTCAGTTGTGGTGCAGTGCCCTTTCTCTTACTGTAAAAAAAGAACAAATGTCACTGGACATGTTCTGAATTTATCTGTGTGCTGGTTTACCCTTTATTGGGAAAAATGCCTGGATTTTGCAATTATGAGGTTTTGCAATCTGTGTTTCTTGTTCCTTTTACGTTTTGCACAGGTTTGGCGGGGGCAAGTGGGTATGGCTGTAAGTTACTGCAAGCAGTTTTTTCCTAGGAAGTTGTTCTATGGAATTGTGAGCAAACAGCCCTCAGCACAATGTCACTATAATCTGAAAGATAAAGTGTGCCTTTGCTGTAGAGTTAATTTCAATAACCATGTAGGTATTGTCTCAAGCCTATTCATTCCCTGCCTGATTTTACCCTCTGGAAGAGTATCGCTGGAATATTGTGGTGCTGTGCACTGGCCTATGTGAGCGCTGTTGTGGATGGGGCATTGTCAGGTTTGGGATGGCCCTCTGACAAGGCTGCCTGGGTTAGGTAGGGAGGCATGCTTGGGAAGCCTATGGAGCCCCACAGCCAGCTGCTTTCTGCTGTGCCTGCAGGCACTGAAAGTCCTGAGAAGCTGCTTGCGAATGCGGCTGGGAGGAAAGAGGTGAGCAGGGTTGCTGGGGAGCAGCTGCTACAGCAAGGTGGGAAGCACTGTAGCCAAATGTGCTTCTTGTGTCTGCACATAGCTTACAGTCAGAATCCATAGATTGAAGGGCAATATCTATTTGGCCTGTGAGCAGGATTTCAAAACTGCCCTCTTAGTGAAACCTGGATGCCAAGCTGTCTCTTGGTGTGGTACTCTCTGGGTACTGCTTTCACGTGAGCCTTCTGAATCAGGACAGTCATTCCCATCCAGATTTAGGAGTCAGCTTTAGCCCAGCACTCAGCAAGAACAGTGGCTAAACAAAGACATCCAGGGAAGATGATAAGCACAGGCAGAACAAGTAGTTCTTCTTCCCTGGAAGTCTCTGCTGCTCCTGATGCTTTGTGGCTCCAGGAGGAGCGTTTAGTATCCCTTTTTGAATATTTCTGCCATTGATTGTGTACATTTGTTTCTGAGCCAAGGCTTTAACCTCCTGACATGTTTACATGTTTTTTATGGCTCCAGCAAAATGCTTCTTAGATTCTCTTTTGCCCACCTTACTATGCTTATCCTGCCAGCCATCATAGTGACCTGGTTCACCATGCATCTACTTTGTAGTGAAAATGCCAGCTAAATTTCTGTAGGGCTGTTGATTCTCTGAGACCTTGTTGTAAGCTAACACTTCCATCTTTCTACACAACACAAGTCTATTATGATTTGCTACAAGAGAAATAGAGAGTAGTTCAGCTTACTCCTTAACAAAGAACTGTGGATGCTGCTTCTAAATCTCCCAGCAACACCTTTGGATGACCTTCATGAAATCGCAGTCTGAGGAGGAAGTCTTTCCCTGGTTGCTGCTCAAACACTGATTATTCACATGAGCTCAAAAATAGTTGTTTATCAAAGTATTTTTTCTTCTCCCTGCCCCCCTTTTTTTTCCTAACAGTAAATGATTTGTAAAATGTATTTATTGCAAAATAAATTGAGTTCTCTGCAGCCAAAGAAGAGTGAATTTGGAAGTGTGTAGCTGGAAAGAACATGTGTCTCTGACAGTCCCAATAGCTTGTTTCAGAGAGAAGTAGTATCCAAAGTTTTGTGTTAGATGCTATTAATTTTTTTTGCATTGGTAAAATGTCCTGAGGTAGCTGTCTAGAGGAGTTAAATCTTCATATCTACAGGTGAAGTACAGAAGTGCCAGCCACATACCCTCCCTGAGTTTGGGAAAAGCTTTTGAATGGGAGAAGAGCATTATTTCATGCTTTCTTGTTAGAAACATGTCAGATTCCGAATATTTTTTTCTATATAACCACGATTGTTGAGAAGTGCCACTGATTTAAACACTGGAGGTAACAGCTCAACCATCTGACAGTCATGACTGGTGTCCTGAAATGTATTTGGAATGTAACCCAAGCAACAGAATGAACAGTTGTGAGGAAAGAAACAACCCTCTGTGTTACGAAACAGTAGTTGCATAAAATATGGTATCTGCTCTAATGAAAAAAGGGTCTAAATTTCTTGTCATTTTTATTTGAAAAAAAAAATGTTGGAGGAAATTGGAATTCACATTTAAAAGTAAGTTGCTGGATATTTTACTCTCTTGTTTACTTATATATAAGCTTGGGATTTGTGATAACTTACTCACCAGGGGCTTCCTTGCTTGTGACCAGCACTCTGAACTGCTGCACTCAGGTTTCCCAGTGTATTTATTGCCACTTGGACCTGCCACTCCTGTGTGTGTTTGCACAAACCATCTGCAACTGTGATTCAGAAATTGTTGCTTTGCTCTGTTTTTCTTCTCCCCAAAGGAATAAAAAGTCAATTTGCGTCTCAAGCTGTTACTGTCTCTCCTGTTTTCTCAGCAATTTTTTTCTCTTTGTCTTGGCTTAGATGTTCAGAAAAGATGCGTAACTCCCATGTAAAATTTAATGGGATAAAAAGTTCAGTATTTTTCAATTCTGTGTAAACATTCACAGCAATTTTTATGGTTGAATATTAATAAGCACTGTAAGGGCATACATTTTTAATGTAGCTGCTGCCCACATTTGAAATTAGGTCATTTAGATTTTCTTCTTACTGTTTATTCCAGCAGTTAATATATCACATGAAAGTGGAGTTCAGGACCAGTGTTTCATACTAATTAGAAGCAGACTGAAGGTTGTGTTTAGAAGGCAAAACATAAAACTTTATTTCTTTACCTATTTTTTCTCTAGTAGCTCTTGAAGAAGCTGATAAACCTGGAAATTAATTTGAGGCAGAACTGTGTCCTTTAAGATGTATTTAGAGATCTCTCCCAGTTGGAAACAAGACAGGAGTCTGATTCCAAACGTTTGGCAGCGCACAGTTGGAGATGTGCCAAGATGGCACAAGAAAATAGTGGCTTGTACTGCAAAACTGGGGTTTGGGTGGAGATTGACATATTGCTGACTTACTCAAGGAGTTTTAAAGGTTACTCAAAGCAAAAGTTGATCTTTCAGCTTGGATTACAAATTAGTCTTTTTCTCAAAAGGAGTGTCTTTGGTGACAGATTTCTAACAGGTATATTTTGTAAATAGTAAAATTAATTTTTTTACATAATTTTTTTAAATCCGTGGCTAGTTTGCCAGTTTCTGTGCTCTCAATAAATAACTGAAATGCGGGTCTAAATGTTTCACAGCCAGTGATGAACAGCAATAAGTAACAATAACTCTTAAGAAGATGAAAATGGCTTTGAAAGCTCTCTAGTTATTGTCTGACGTATCACTTGCAAAGATGCTTAGTTTAACTGTGTATGAAATCAATATAGGTTTCTATAAATATACAATATAATGATTAACTGATTTTTGTAGCTGTCCCACAATGAATGAAGTATAGCATTATATTTGAAGTGTGATAAACTGTCATAAAAATAATCTAATTGAAATGTCCTGATTTCTTTCAGCTCCCGTGATAAACCGATTCACCAGACGGGCGTCAGGTAAGTTGCATAAAGTTGCATGTTTCATTGTTATGCATAATAATTGGAACAAAATGCTGATGATAGTCAGCATATAATGTAAAACATAGTACAGCATTAGTCAGGTTTCTGTAAAGATGACTGATTTAACTTAACCTTAAACCTGTTATCTGGTTTACTGAAGAATGTAGCCAAGGTTTCAGGTCACAGAACTTGCATGAAGACTTCTTGTTGCTGTGGAATTTATGAATAACCTAAGCTTTTCTCTTTTTCTTTGAAGAATACAATCCTAGTCCTTTCAGAACCGAAATTAAAAAGCAAGACCTGAATATAATCTGATGTAGGGTTGTCTTTCCTACTTCACAGAGCCTGAAACAGCAATTTGGTGATCATCTATGCATGAGAAAATGTGCAGCTGTGCTAGAAATCTCCCTGTGTTCTTCAAAACCGAGCTGGTTTGTGCACATGGTGCATTGTTGTGCTGTGTGGAGCTGGCAGGTCGTATCCTAGAAGCAGCATCGCCGTGGTGGAGTGATGTGCTAGGGATGCACCTGCCTAGCTCCATGCCGATTTGTGTATTCTGCGAGTTAACTTGGTTTGTGCTGGCTCAGAGGATTATTTACCTTATTCCATTACACGTAATAGATCCCTCCAAATTATGTATCACAAAAAATGAATATTTGTGGCCTTTCCTTATTCTTCTGCTATGTCATAGCCTTTACGTGTCATTTTTGAGGGCGTTTTCTCCTGAAGCATGAAACCCAGAACCTAACTCTTACTTGTTTGAGACGCTATGAATCTACAAGTGGGGTGTAAAAGCTGCCACTAAATGTGACAAGACTAATGACTGTTCCTAGTCATCTCAGTATGCACAGCTTAAAATCTAACTATAAAATGTTTTCTGTTTTAACTGCAGTTAGTATTTAGTAAATGTAATGGAGTTTGTATTCTGTAATGCAGTAAGTCTATCCAGACTTCTAATTTTGCCAGTTACAACTGCAGTCATTATAAAGATCCACAGGATTACTAAGGAACTGTATAGAAAAATGGAGGTTTGCATTTGCAGGATTGGTGCATAGCATATGTAGCACAAAGCAAGAAAGTGCAATGAATTCTAAATATTCTCGTGTTTTAAGTATTGATAATACTTCATGAGGTACTGTAGCATGAAATGAAAGGAATGATTCGTTAACTAGCACTCAGTAACAGTGAGCATGGCTTTATGCAAACTGCATAGCGTGCTTTAAGGAAAGTTTTACCGTGACTGATTGATAGCTGACTTTAATGAATGCAGTTCTTAGATGTGTGAGAAGCTTTTGCATTTCATTAGGAGAGTTTGATTGTTTGAAAAGCTAATACTTGCTCAGGAAAAAAACCCCACAGTTATTTTTAATGTTCCTTTAAAAGGAAAATAAAAAAATGTCAGAAGCCTGAAATTTTTGTACAGTTCTTGGGGAAGCAGTTTCTATAGACAATTAATATGTCATTTGTTTTGGTCTTGTTGTGCAGAAATAAAATAGAATTATCTTTTTCATAATAATGCATCAAGTTGTATGGTATGGTCCAGATTAAATCTTGTGAATGTACTTCAAGCTGGAAAAACGTAATACTACAGTCTACTGTATATACTATTTTATTAAGTTTCTGGCAGCTTTAATAGTCAGCTGAATTATTTCTAAAACAAGAAAGCCCATGAAAATTGTGGTTCTTATGTTTTTTAAATAATAAATTTGACTGGAGAGGTACAGTACGTGTAAGAAACTTGATTGATGAAATATAGAATTTAAAATATGATACAGATGGTGCTGATGATGCTAATATTTTACAGGGATGTTTGCAGTTCTAACCATATTTTTATTTACTTTTTTAATTCAACAGTTATTTGGGTGCATTAAGGTAGTCACAAGTGGAAAAGCAAGGTCGTAGCTGTTTTTTTACGCTTGGTAGCTCAATAGCATTCTGAAATTGAAGTTGATTTTCATGGTTAGAAGTGAGAGGCTGACCAAATGAAACATGTTTTTTTTCTCAAATATGAATTTATCGTAATTTTAGGCTATTTAGCTAAGAGCTCTTTTAAAATTTGAAATGTACAAGATTGTTGATTCTTGAGTGGTTTTGAAGATTTGCTTCTGATGAACGTTTCTCCAAGTTAATGATGAGTATTCAGAAAGTTAGCTGTCACACGTGGTTTCATGTTGTGTGTGGTTTCATGTGATGCTGCAGGCTGATTCCAAGAAAGTGATTTTTGGGTCTCTACCTTTGTCACGCCTATGTCTGTAGGTTGTCTGTTCTTCCTTTGCATAGACTTAGGGTGCATTGACTTAAAGAAAACAGAAATACAGGTAGTTTTGGTGTGTTGATTTTCATTGAGTCTCCAGCTGTCCTGTACTTTGGCTTCCGAAGAACTGCATCTGAAAGAGGTACAGTAGTGACTGCCTTTAGCCAGTGGTGGGAAGGAGAAAGAGCTGAACTGCTGACACTAACTGAGGCAGAACATCCAATGATACCTGCAGCGATGGCTCCTAGAGTTTTCAGCGGAAAACTGCTTTTTGAGCTTTTGCAGTGGTGAGCAGGGAGAAGCCAGGAGATGACACATATTTTTTCACAAAGAATAATAATGCTCTACAGTGAATGTCTTGATTTTGATGTTTCTGTTATTCTTTGGATAATGCCTAGTATTTTACTTGGTGGCATAAGATATAGTTATTTTTCCTAACTGAGGTAGAAATTAAGCAGCCAGAGTTTAATTGCTGAAGCACCTGCTAAAACAATATAGTAAGGCATTTATTATTTAACAGCTGTTCCAGTTAACATGCTGTGAATGTATTAATGTACTGTCATTGGTACGTAGAGGATAAAGACATAAGGAAGCTAGGATCAATTAATTGTTCTTGAATTTCAATTATTAAAATGTATTGAGCCACCTAATTTAGTATCTCTTCTGTGTGTTTATGCATATGTGTACATACATGCAATGTGGGTTCTGTACATAAAATACACATATGCCATAGTGCTGATGACACAGCTACTTACAGGCCAGTTAATAATGCACTCCATTGTTCTAGGCTGTGCACAAAGAATAATAGATATCATAGTAATAAATAGAGGAGTTTAGTAAGAAGAGGAGATGAAAAATACTTCACAGAGCTAGAATGAACAATGAGACAGCTGCAAGCAGTTAATCCTTAATTTTTCTTTTAAAATCTTGTGGAATTGAGATGAAGCGAAAGGAGAAAACTGTTGAGGTGATCAAGAGACTTGGATAGGAATAAAGGGGAGCATGGAGGTAGAAGCAGCATGAAGTGGAAGAGAAAACTGTGAGTGTGTTTAGGAGGTGAAAAATGAGTGGGAATTCCTGAACAAGCTGAGGTAGCCAAGAGTTGCAGTTTCTGAATATACACATACTTTCTTGTTGTGGATGAGATTAGTTTTCATCCGAGTATGAGATACCTAGAGTTGGAAAGCTAATGTGGTTCTATATGTTAACAGAAGGATTGGGTTCCTGCTTTTCAGCATCTTGATGGATAGATAAACAAGGAAATTATGTCATTAAATACTGGCAGGAGTTCAGAATAATGCAACAAAACCAGCATGAATTTGCTATTATGGAGGCAATTTATGCCCATTTACTGCTATTATATACAAATATTATCTTAATTAAGAAACAGATAACAGTCTATAGAGTTACTTCAGTTATGTATCTGCTTAAACTTCTGAAAAACTGAAGAGAATCTAACTGAGGTTGCTGTGAGTTGGCCTTCTCAAGCTAAGAATAACTGGTGGATAGGCTCAAGGGCATCCGTGGAGCCTCTCTTATCAACAACAGTAATAACTACCTCATTCCTCTCCCTGAAATAATATCTTAACTTCAGAACACTGTTTTCGGCCTTTGGAAAGGAAATAAATGGAGTTTTAAATATTGTTCTCTCAACCAAATGGGACCAAGAATACCTGATGACATCACACATGCCTGATGATCTCCACAAAGGTCTAAAAAACCTAATTCAGACATAGTCAACAGGCAGAGCCCATCAGCTCTGAACCTCTAGGGAGAAGCTGGCTTAGCTATATCTGGAGTGAACTTGCAATCGAGGAGATACCACTGTTGTGGAAAGAACAGAAAGAAGCAGAGAAGGCAAAACCTTACAGGCTTCTTCACCAGGGATGCCAGTAAGAATCTCTCCAGCAAAAAGAGAAACACATTAGAAGTAACTTAATGCTTACGTTATACACCTACTGTATCAGCCATCAACCTAAGTGAGAAGGAATCTCTGTGCAACAAGTACTATTCCTTTTTCTTTTTTTTTACTTTGAAACTTTTTTGTAGTTTGCAGTTGTTGAAATTGGAAATTTTTTTGCCTTTACACACACTGCTAAGAGCTGTCACTTGTAGGTACTGACTGATTAACTAAAGAGGAAAAGTTTAGAAATAAGTAAGCTGTTTCTTTATGTCTTTAAAAAGAACGTATTTAATTCATTTAGCAGATACTCAGATTCAAAATATTTTTGTATGGAGGTCAGATCACTTATGTACCATGGTAATTTTGAACAAATACAGAGCTGTATTTAGTGGCCTATATCTTCTCTTTTTTCCTCTCTTATTTTTTTTCTTTTTACAGAAGTAAGGAAGATTCTCTAAGAAACAAAACTCGTTTTATTTAACTCCACAGATTTTAAGAGCTACAAAACGTCAACAGTTTGAAGAGAAAAAAAGGAAATGCTATGGTTTTTTTTGTTCTTGATTGGTTAGGAAACCCTATAGCCGTGATAATGGAATTGTCTAACATAGATAGTAGTTAATTTGGATTGGTAGAGAGTTGTTTTAGATCACTTCTGCTGAAGCTCTGTAATTATTTAAGTATTTTACAGCAAGAATTTCTGCAGCTTAGAATTGTATTCTGTTAACCTCAGTTGGCAGAAAACATGTGGTGGGAAACCTGTGACATTTTCAGTCCTTTTAGAATTTTCAGAAATAAGTAAACGTTTTAACCAAAACACACTGGTTAATTTCTAAGCCTCTCAAGCTAGTTGGTTTTATTAAAATACTACATACACACAGTGAAGCGCTTCACAAACAAGTTAGTGGGTACTTGATGATTACCTCAGTGCTGGGTTGCCTGTCAGACCTCCAAGCCCTGTGGCTGCACAGCTGGGAGCAAGACAGTGACACCACATCAGAGAGTGGACACACGCACGCACACTTCATCACACACAGGTCACGTTACAGGGCTGTGCCTGCAGCATGACCAGCCTGCGGCCCTTCCTGCCCAAGTTGGCTGCGCCCTCGTCACGCGGTGGCAGAGATGGGTGTTCTCAGCTCTCCCCGTCTGACGCACAGGGCTCACGCTCACGCCTCTGCCTGGCATATGATAGATGCCTCTGTTCTGGCACGCATTCAGATAGGAGGAGGGAAGTTCTGCACACCCCTCATAAAAGGGGAAATCTGGGAGCAGGTTTGCTAGAACAATTTATCTATTCTTCATCTTTGCGTAAGGTGCCATTAGGAAGAAAGTGACAAGATAAAAGTTTTGGGCTTCATTATTCTGAACAGATGTGTGGACTGTGGATTAGTCATGCCCACAATAGCATTTATATAAATCACTGCTAGTTTTCAGTTTAATGATTTCCACAGAAAATGTGACAACCTACTTAAAAAGCTCTGAGGAATTTTGCTGAATTTAGAACATGGGAGTCCTGTTAGTGAAGGAATGGCTAATTGCTTTCTGAAGTCATAAGTATGGAAGAACATAGGTGATATTAAATTAAATTCTTAAATTCAAACTAGTATTTAGGAAGAACAAGTCAATACTGTTAGCCAAGAATAGAATACCTCCCTAGGAACAATATTTCATTCCTATTTTCAATCTGCTTGAACTATATTGAGATTTTCTTAGAGATTGGTACCCACTTTCCTTTGGTGTGTTAAAAATTGTCAGGGAAAAGCAGCTAATGAAATTAAGTGCTATTCCCTTTCATACAGTGAGGCAGAAGCTGGAGTTGTACCAAAAACAGTGGTAAGGAATGAAGTAACTGTAAACTCCTCTTTGAAATGCTCAGGTAGGAGGCAGTGCTGTTGTAGAAGCATATCAAGTCATATGGACAGAAGGAAGAAGAATAAAGAACTTTATTGATGAACCAGTGTATGTCTTCCAGCAGAGTTCTGCTTGTTCTGAATGGTCGGTTCGGTTTTATACAGCTTTCCTGCACAACCAAGCCTCTTCCACTGTATTTTGTAGTAGCAGCTGCTGCAATTGCTAGTTGCTGAGAATATACTGCTGCCTTTATTTTGTGATTTTGTATAAATGCATTGTATAGTCTGTACTTCCCAGTCCTTACAGAGAATATTGACTTTCCTTGCCATGGTCTCTCGTACAGTTACCAACACTGTAATACTTAAATGCTTCACAAAGCTTGGGCAATTTCTCAATACCCATTTCTGCTGACAAATGAGGAGTATCCTGTGCTTATAGGAAGTGGAGCATCAATATCACTAATTTTGGCTCTATTAGAAATTGAATGCCCTACGTGAGATCCCTGTTTTTTTTCTGGGAAGCACTTACCATCATACCGTTTGCTCTCTATAACTACCTAAAAGGAGGTTGTAGGCAGGCAGGGGTTGGTCTCTTCTGTCAGGCAATCAGTGACAGAACAAGAGGACATGGTCTCAAGCTTCATCAGGGGAGGTTTAAGCTTGATATTAGGAAGAAATTTTTCACTGAAAGGGTGATTCGCCAATGGAATGCGCTGCCCAGGGAGGTGCAGTCATCATCCCTGGAGTTGTTTAAAAACAGATTGGGTGAGGCACTTAGTACCATGGTTTAAATGACGAGTGGGTGCTAGTGTTGGGTCATAGGTTGGACTAGATGACCTCAGAGGTCTTTTCCAACCCTGCGATACTGTGATACTGTGATAACCTCTATGGAACATAACTGTAGTTACATGTGCACAGCAGTTTAAAGATCAAGTGATTATCTCTTTGCCCCGTGGTATGTCTAAACTGTATTTTTTTTGTGTGCTGTAGTGAAACTTATGTATATTCCATCTGCTCTTGCAAGGTTATCCCATGGCCAGTGTCACAGGGAGAAATGAGCCACAGAGTTTTCCCTACAGTGGCCTCTGATACCACGTGCCACTAGTTTCTATTGCATAGCTTTTTTACTGTGGACTTCACAAATTCTTCTGCAAATGAGAGTCACCAAGGGTTCAATTTTCTCTGTCTAGTCTCCTCTTATATTTTCTGGGAATTTGAGGAAAGTTCTTTTAAAAAAATGAAGCAATAGCATAGACTTAGGGAGCGTGCTCGTTTGCTTCCCAATGCTAACTACTGTTTTTGTTCAGAATATCTAATAAAACAACATCAGGACATTAAACTTGGAGTACTTGTTCCTGACCTTTTATTATCTTGAGATTTGTTGTTTTTGATGCAAATCTGAAGAAGAACGTGTGTGCTCAGAAGCATGTCTGCCTCCTTGGTTGAGCTGTTTTAGCTATTCTGCTGAAAGATTCTACCCGTGGAACTTTTTCTTCTCTAGATTGCACTGCATCTATAATGTAACTATTCCATACTACAGGGTATATTTGGACAGTAGCATTCTTATTCGAAAGAGAACAAAATTTAGGCTCTCTGTGTATTGCTTCTGAAACTTTTTAAGTGGTTCACTTTCAATATTCATTTGTTCCTTTATTAAACCTCCAAAATCTGAAACATAGATTCTAAGAGGTTGCCACAAAGTGTTTCCTTGTATGGATCATCAGCAGAGGTTGAATACGAATTTTTCAGAGTCCATTTATGGAGCTGAGTTACAGAAATAGGCTAACTGTTGCAAATTCATGTCATGCCTGATTTTAGATATGGCTATGCTTAAGCTGTTTTGTCATAACACTTTTAACACTAAGCTTAATAAAGAAGAAGAGATTTAGTAGATGCATTCTATAAGGCAAAGTTTGAGTTGGTGAAGGAAGGGGGGAAAGAAGGCAAGAGAAGAGAGGGACGATGGTAGGAATACATACGTAAGTCTTGTGCTGTGTGATAGGTTGCTATAGAGAGGGCTGTCAATATTTGTCCTAGGGAGGTGGCAGGGAAGGAAGGAAATAAACAATGATTGGCCTAATTTTTACACACACAAATATTTAGGCTACAATTTTGGGAAAACTTTATAACTAAATTCTTAGTGAAGTGATAGACCGAACTTATTAGGAATATTGTGTTATCTCAGAAGTTTTAAGGAAAGGTAAGATGTTTTTCTGCAGGGATAAAGGTGTAGTTCATACTGCAGCAGTGCATAGGGATCTGTTAGATGATTTCTTGAGGTTTCATCTATATTTCTGTGTTTAGATGTCCTTACAAGTACATTTTTCTGGACTGTGTTTTTTTAGACTGACTAAAAGGTACAGAGTAATGATTTTTAAATTGCACAATTTGGTAAAGCTTGATAGCAACTTCTTTAGAAAACAGGAGAGTTGTAAATGTGTTTTGTGTCCACAAATTACTGCATACACCTCTGTTTTTCCTGCTATTTTGGTATTCTTTTTGTATAGTTTGTAATTATTCTGTGTATAGTTTTGTATCAGTAAAATTAATCTGTAGTTTTTTCCAGTGATTTGGGCTGATACCTGAAACATAAACTGGAGGTTGGTGTTGAAATATGAATCAAATTTGTCTTCATGGGCTGTTGCCTAGTCAGTTTGATAAAGAGTAAGGTGTGGAGCTGTTAAGCTGACTAACTAAAGTTCATTTATCTATGTAACTAGTAAGTAAGATGGGTCTGGGGCAGTGCCACAGTAGAGCTTATGTGTATATGCTAAGCCTTTCCTGCTACCAGCAGTGTGGCCTCATCCATTCTGCCATTTGCAGGCAGTCCTCTTTGGGACTGTGCCAGGAACCATGATGAAGTTTGGTTCCCTTACTTTTTCAGACACTTGGGTTGGCATAGGTTCATCTTCTTCTTGAGAGTGTATAGGGGTCTATCTAAGGAGCTACATTTTTTTCCCTCTTATTTTAGATGGACCGGTTTTTGACTTTCTCACACTTGGAATGCTTCAATCCAGTATCTTGTACTTTTTCATGACCAAACAAATGCATTATAAACAAAGAGGTGATCTTGCTATAATAAGTAGTAGTGAATAAATTCCAGAGAAGACAGGTTTTTCAGATGAAACAGACTTTCTATCAAAATAAACATGGAAATGAGGCCAAATGTTCAATTTAGAAGCAATAAATATGGCTGTTATTTATCTGCAAGCAGTGGTTTGCACATGTCAACAATTATTGAATAAATCTACTAAAATTTCTTAATGGATGCCCTCAGATTGCAGTCAGTGTTGTGAATTAGTTGATATAAAACACAGATTGTTCTGGTGTATTTTAATTTATCTTAATTTTATAGCCATTTTTTTCAGATTAATAGTTCCTCTCTTATCTCCGGTTAACATTTGAAACATAACAAATTCTTCCTGTGTTTGGCAACCTGTGGGTTGTGCTGTGTCTTCTCTTTTAACCTACTTCTAAATTTGCATTCACCATTGATGATCTCAACAATCCAAATAATACAGCAGAATAATTTAATTTAATAATTCTAATTTTTCTCTTGGAACTGTTGCGATATTTGTGTCTGTGATAAGTTCAGCTTTGGTTGCTGTGCTATTTTGTTCTTCAGCATTTATTTTTAGGTTAGGGAGGGAGGTGTGCTGCCTCCACTATAGGTGATAGATCTGTAGGCTGTAGTATCTGCTTACCAGTTTTCCAAAACAGTTCCATTCCATCTGTGATTTCATGTGGTTTAACTTGCGTGCTTTGGAAGATTTGTTATGGAGGATAAGAGAGCAATAAGACAAGGCATGTTTTACATAGCGAGTTGTTCAAAATGGAGTAACATTACATGTGGAACATTTTGCTTAGCAAGTTTTCATGTGGAACACCATAATACAAATGGCTTGGCCTTTGACCTTCAAGTCTGCCTTAATATTTGGCAAGTACTGCTTCTTTTAAATACTATGGAGTACAAGAAAGGGGAAAATTATATATTTAAATATCTTTGCTTAATACTTTAAATACTGGTGTTTAGAACACCAGATGCCATTTATGCACATTGTATAAAATGAACAGCAGCCTGATGTTTTGCTTCCTGAATGCTCCGTGTCAGTTCCGTATGTTTTGTAGGAAGCACAATTCCTTGAACTGCGGGGTGTACTTCTCAGTTGTTTAAACAAAATGTCCTTTGTCAAAGCACAAGCCCAAAGCTTTCTCATCATCAAACATTCCCTATTTCCTGCACCCACCCTCCTGCTGCCACATAATCCTGTTCTACAGCATCTTCGCTTTAGGTGTCTTTATCTCTCAGATCCATTTCTCCAGCCTCTGGTTTGGAGGATATAGACAAATTTAAAGCATGGAAGAAAATATAGCGTGGTGGAGAAAGATAGCATCTCTGAAATCAGTGTTTGTTTTCATGTCAATGTGCCCCCAAAGCAATTCATACTTCTGTGTTGGACACACGTGTAAGTTTACCAGCCAAGCTGATTGGTACATCCCAGTAATAGTTCTGTTGCTAACACAGGGCCATATTTGCTCTCTTTAACGCTAGGCAATGCCCTTTTTCTCATTTCAAATCTTACTTTCTCTTCTAGATAAAGATGTGAAAAGTCTCTCTTGAAAACTCACTGGAGATCTACTTTGTAAAATCTATTGTGTATGTATGCTCTTTCGAATGGGGTTACTTAGAACTGTGCTAGGCACGTCTCTATTGCGATCACAGTATTATTATATACAGTGTTTTGATGCTTGTGGATCCGAGCTCATCACTCTTTCTGCATTAGATTTGTTTGGATTGCCATTATAAAGAAACTAATGGAAATGGTTGTGCGACCATTGCATACAAACAGTTGGGGCAGAGCAAAGCAGGAATAACTTGCTTTTGCACTGTGCATAGTTGTGCTACAGCAGCATGAAATGACAGTGGAGCACTGCAAGGTGTATTGCGGTAAGGGACTAAAGGCATCCTTCTGCACACACTGTTTACTCCCACTTGTACCTTTTGATTATTAGATTACCATTAAGGAAACTCCTTCATAGATTTTATACTCGATGTATCGTCTCTCACTGGTTCAACTTTACATTGATTGTGTAAGTCAGGAAGTGTACTGCCCCCTCCCATGGTGCTCACATGGCAAATAGAGAATAATCTGGCCATTGTATGGCAGTGGTGTTTATGTGTGTGTGGGTAAAGCATGGTATACATAGCTTTTTAGTGTAATTTTTAAAGAAAATTGTAGAAGGACTGAACATGAATTTGAAAATCTCTCCTGACTTTTAGTTTCAGATATTTCTCTGAATAAATATTTTTCTTCTTTATGTCTCTTTCACCCAAATTAAATCTCTTTTCTTCTTTAGGGGAAAATTAAATTTAAAAATAATAATTATTTGTTGTATTAGTGCAGTCTATCTTTAGGGGTTTTGTTTTTAAGCTTGTGGTGTAGATCAGTAAAAAAAGGTGAATAATTCTTATTGATCACTATTTTGTGTGAAAGTGAGGAATATTGTTTCTGCTGTCTTCTTGTCTTCACTATTATTGTGAAGAATTATTATGAGCATGCTGGAATGAAAAATTGCTATATGCCACAATCCACTCATGAACAAAATTGTATGTATATATTTATTACATAGTAAGAATAGGTAACAGAATTTGATCAGAAAATAAAGAAAAATGAACTTGGCAGAGGAATGCATTTTAAGTGGAAATGTTTCAGCCTTGCTTACTTTTCTTGTTAAATGTCAGACTGCATGGGATCATTAACTCCTTCCCCTCTCCATAGATGAGGAAGTAATGAAACTTGTTGGAGATATTAGTGGAGATTACTGGAGACATTAGCGACAATATCAGTATTTAAATACTCAGTCACATGAGAAAGACCCCTATCAACCTAATCTCAACACTTCAGTCAGCCTCTGAAATAATCTTTCATGTTGAACATAAGCTACACACTGCAACAAAACTAAGAGTTTATACCCTTAAAATTCCTATGCATGCAGTCTAGTAAGTGACAAGGGCATCTTTTAAGGCACAAATTCAATGCATACTTGCCAGCCTTGATCTTTCCTGTTATTACAGCCCGTGTTTCAGAAATACAGCTTTAGAGTGGGAGCAGTGCTGTAGTCAGTGTTTTCTGTGAGCTGGGAACTTAAAACACTGGAAGAGGGGAGTAGTAAACCAAAATTACTCTCTACTACCTCATATTCTTAGCAGTGAGCAACTTGAAGAGACATCTTTCTTCTTTTTCTCCTGCTAGCGTTGGTTTGGGAACTATTTTCACACCTCTTCTGGATGGGTCTATGGCAGAGTACACCACCTCTTTCAGTCATATTTTGTCTATCTCATCCTAGTAATGTACATTGGTATTGTGCAAAGATAGTAATACAGGACAATTGCTTTCAGGCATTTTCTTTACTGACACTAATACTATTCTTTATTTTAAAAGGACTGCCTGGTTTATGCCATTTGGGAATAAATTCCCAGGGAATGTCAGCCATCACCACTTAGGGTTTTAGACTTAAATAAGTCAAAGAATCAGCAGACAAAAAATGTGTACCTATGGGTGTATGTCTTTATCTAAAACATGGCAAAAATTACTCCCTATATAAGACTTACCTGCTGTCCTGTAGGATTTAGCCACATTACATGGAGTCAGTCATGTTTTCTCATAGTCAGTATGAAAGGGTGCTTCAGATGCAAGACAACTAAGAAAGGAGAAAAGAAATACTTTCACCTACTGTGTGACATAATTACACTGATAAACATGCGAACCTAATCTGAAAGATCCCCCTGAGCTATGCTCCTTGAATCACTTTGCTAGTGAGTAATTACAGAGAAGAATCTAAATTGTCATCTTAATAGGCCCTATATGTATGGGGCTTATTGTATCAACCCCATTGGTTTCTTTCATATGCCATCCAAGTAATCTGCCTGCTGCCAGAATGAGGAAGAACTGGTACAATTTTTATGAATCAGTTGAAGAAATGCAATTCATTTGTAAAGGATGGTGTGGAAAAATACTAAAAGGGCTACTGGAGAACTGTGGTCAGGCAGCTGTCACAGTAGCAAAGCAGAGACAGAGGAGTAACGCAGTGTTGACAATAGCTGATACACCAGGTTAGTAAGGGCCTAGAAGAAACAGTAGGAAGGCTATGCTTGATACAGCCAAAAAGAAAAAGTGGGGTTTCAGATCCTTTGTGGCGTGCCTGCCTGCCAGCAAGTGCCCAGCAGCAGTGCTTGTTGGGTGTGAGACATCCTCTTTCCCTGCACTGCACATATCCTGTATCTGCAGAGAACCTGGCCTCAAAGGGAAGATTAAAATGCATGATGACATAAAAGCTGTTCTTCATAAAGGAGACAAAGAGTGCCTGCTATTAGAGAGTGACTCGCAACACAGAGGTGTTAGCTGTGTGTATCACCAGGCTAAGACTGTGATACAGTCGTGCAGCTCCTGGTATCCTCACACCCCTCTCTGGGTGCCAAGTTGCTTAAAGCCTCCTGAACACAACTGGACTGTGGAACACTGAGGAAATTGTAGTTGTAATATTGAAAGTAACAGGAATAACTTAATAAATTCATTCCTGTACGTGTTGTGTCCCCCACAAGGATGGAATATTACTGTTATCTGGCATAGAACAAGAACCTGTCCTGACAAATTTACATGAAAAGCAGTTAATTGAATTCACAACTACATTTAGCTGGTCATGGCACACTGGAGATCATAAGCAAATGTATGTGGGACTGTACCCCAGATCACTGGGAATGATGTTGCAGAGCAGCAGTGTAAAGGGCATCTTGAATAAATAAAGAGTTAGAAATTAAATAATCTGTGTAATTGTTCTCTAAATGGTTGTGAATGATGTGCCTGGAGTAAGCTACAAGAGTGGCTTCTAAAGGATAGGACAATTTAAAAAAAAGACCTTTTAGTTAGATTTGCAGAATAGTGGCCTCCTGCCCTTCTATCATAAGAGCATGCATGGAACAGAGAGTTCTTGTTCTGGGTTGAAGGACAGAGGACAGTAAGAAGCCCATGGCACTCTCAAAATCGTCTTGAGTGTGTCTGTGGATGGAGGAGAGTGCATACAGTAGAGAGAGGACTAACACGTGTGTACATGCACATACATGTGCTCATACACATCTTTTGCTGTGTGTGTACTTCTGTTCTAACTGTATTACAGTAAATGATGCAGTGTTTGTGACCATGGGTGCACACATACAGGCATGGCACGCTACCTTGTACTTTGTTTTCTACCTTTTCAAATTATGTAAATCCAGTGGAATATCTACAGAGTGTGTAACTTCATGTAGATAGAAGTGGAACATGGGATACATTCACAATTTTGTTAAAAGGAGATTAATTTTTTAAACAAATTTAATAACACATGCAAAACACTGACTAATAGTATTTGCTAAATTTGTCTAAAACCTATAACTTCTGATCACATACGTTCATTTACGTATTCTTGCTTTCTATTTGGAATTGCTTACATGTTTTCTCTCTCAGTGCTTCTTATGGAATACTAATCTTGTTGTCCTCACAGTAATACTCCGTTTCATCTCCTGCAGCAGGTAGACATTCTTTTTTTTTATTTATTTCTATTCAGTTTCTATAGTTCATGTTCCACATTAGTTTATTTAATTCTGAAAGAGCAGACAAGTTTTCAGGGGTGCTAATTGGCTTTCTCTATCCATTGTTGTGGCAATGATTTACCAATTTTTTTTTAATTTTATTTTTATAGTATTTTGGTGATCCATTTGGGGAGAAAACCACTTGAAATTGCGATATAGTGCACTGACATTTATTTGAAATGTTTGGTTTGAGTTGCAGAATTTTCTAGAGTGAATATACCAGCCTGAGTTTTCATAAAAAAGCAGAAGTTTAATGAGTTTCAGAATGTATTTATTCTATAAAACTCCTCTTTAGGTAACTTAACTTCTATAATTATGATTGCTAAAAAGAGCCAGTAATACCCATATTTCTGTCATACCCATAAATTTCTGCCAAGAAATTTTTAGGAATGAATATTTTGGGCAGTCGTTTCTGACCATAATGTAATTCTTATTTGGAGTTTGAGTTAAGTTTTTTAAATATCTGTGACATTTTCAAGGCTGAAGCAAACTCAGGTTCTGAGTGATGTGATTTCAGTTTAATGACCACCTGAATTTATTAAGCCTATGTTTCAGAACTAGACCTTATTTTTAAAAAGTGCTGAGTGTCTCCCACCGATTTCCATGAGAATGAAGGTGCTCAGTTGGATGGAGATTGAGGTGGCAAGTAGTTGTACAAGAGAGGAATCAAATTTCGGGGGCATTTCTATTCATTTCACACTTTTCATGCAGGGCTTCTTAATCAGACACACCATGAGTGATGGATCATTTTCAAAGACATTATTTATATGAGCAGTTGGAATTGTGTCTATTTATAAGTTGGTTGCAGTCACATATGACTACTAGGTTTCTTAGTGCATTTATCATGAGTGGTACCAGCCGGAACTCTGCATTTACATCCCCATGTTGCCATTTTTAATAAATACTCATTTTTAATGAAACTTGTCCCCGTTTTGCTTCCGTGCATTGGTTTCATGACTGTAATGTTAAAACTACTGCCTGTCTTTCCTTCTGGAGACAAAATCAATGCATTTTAATGATTAGGTTACGAAATTACACACTGATGCAAGTGGGTAGAACATACGTAAGTGGCTTTACAGAAGGGAATAATGCAACCCTGGGCTGGCTGGATTAATGGAAGTTCTTTGTTCCCAGCCATCTGGGTTACGAATGTAAACTTCTTTCGCTATTAATCAAATGTTTAGTGTCAGAACTTTAAGGGTTTTTAATGTACCATTTTTATTTTCAGTTCCAAAAGTGGCACAACTCTTTGCTTCTTCATATTCATGACTTGCTGCGTCTTTTTGGATTTGTATTGGAAAATCATGTCCAATGAAGACTTGCAATTCCATTTTCCACTTGGGTCACTGATGCTTTAGTTGATACAACCTCAAAAACATTTTGGGAACTGTATGCTGTTTTCCTTTACCTGTAAGATGAATGTTGGGGAATATAAGATACAATTTTAATTTCTTTTTTTTTCAGGCAACAAAACTGGTGACTAGAAAACTTTCTTTTTAGGCTTTTGTGGACTCTTTGTACTTTCAAGTCTTTCAAGATCTTTGCTTGCTTGAGAAATCCAGTTTTATTCATACCATATCTTTTGTGTTTATCACATATGTAATTACAGTGATACCCGTTACAAAACAGCTTGGAACAAGAGCCTGTACCTGTAATCCATTCAGTGGTGGTCCCCTGCCTTCCAAAAACTGTATTAAACGTAAGCATTCTGCACTGTGCCCTTATGGCCATTAAACTTTAGGAGTTAGTTCTTCATGACAGAGAACTAAATGCCCAGAGTTGTTGGGTAGTATCTGGGTGAGGGAGTGGAGACCTAAACCTTGTGCTCCCATCTTCTCTCGGGTCTTGAAGCACCCTGTTACGCCTTTTCTTTCTATTATATTCTTGCAGATATAAGGAATGGCTGGGGACTACGGGGGACAGATGCACCAGTGTGAGGGAGCGGAGCCTTTGTTTGTGGTGTATCTGCCATTCTCTGGATCCCACAGGCTACCCATGCTGTATGTACAGTGCTTTTACGTGGTGTCTCTGATTCTTATATTCCTATAGTTATTACCTAGCCTCATCCTTGCAGGTTTGTTATGTGAATACTATTTAACTTTGTGAGGGACTAAAAATATTCTGAGGGCCTTCTGCTGTGCCCACTGAAACAATTGGTAATATTTACACTTTTTTTAACAAGTTTTGACTGATTTTTTAAATTTATATTTTTCAAAGGGAAGTGTAGTATGCTGGTGAGTTTTGAGTGGCCTTATCTGATCCAGAAGGTATTAAAATTTCCCTTCATTAAAGCTCACTGATTTTTTTTTTCTTCCCTCTTGTACTGTGCCTTTTCTATGTCATTAGGTTTTCAGTGGTGACAGCATAATAGCAAGAGCTTTATTCTAAACTGTTTTTGAAAAATACGATAAAATGAAAGGCCTTTTTCTTACTAGGTGTAAATGTAACAGCAGGAATTCATGTATATTTTAGATAGTTTTGTTATCGTCAGTAAATAATTGTGTCTTTCTGTGGGTGATACTCCACGTGAACAGTGACACTGGCAGTATTACATACTCTTCCTGGCTGCATATCACATCATTATTTGTCCTTGGCAGTACTTGCAGCCACTTGATGCCAGACTCTCCCTCATCCTCAGAGGGAGGAGTGGGTTACAGCCAGAGCTGTACGATGCTCAGGGACATCTCCAGTCCTCCAGCCACTCTGCAGAGATTAACCATTTTCTGCTTAGGCGGATTTTCTTGTGCATGGTGGATTATTCTGGATCCTGTTCTTTTTGGTTGATGCAGTAATTTATTTATAATTTACATCAATTGCTGTGGGACTTGCTGGTTTGAATTCTGTCTTTGATCCGTATGTATGTGAAGTATTTTTATTGCTTAAAAATTGATACATTCCTGATAAGTGCTCTATTTGCTGTTCTTTTAAGTTTAGCAAGTGCCTGTGTTGCAGAAGAGTGGAGCTGAGAAAGCCACAAAGGCCTCACCTGGTCCAAGCATCTGAGGTTGCAGTGAGCCTTTTGGTTACTGCCAGGGATCAGCAGCTCTGTGCATCTCTGGGACTAAACAGATTGGGGTGCTCTCTCAAGGAGGTGCCTATCTCTCTCTTCAGACTTGTTGTGGTAAAGATGAGACCCATGGGGCCAGTGGAGTTACCATGCGTTTGTTGATTCTCATTCTGTAACACTGGCTTACCAAATATACACCAAGACATTAAGCATATGCCAGCTTCAAACACTGTGATTTACAACTCTGTCAGATCCCCTGATCCCAACTGGGGATACCTCCATAGAAGTGACACTTTGTGCTCAGTGGTAACACCCAGCACTCAGAAAGTTCAAGAAACTTAGTATAACTTTAGTTATGTACTCTCTCAGCCTCATCATTGATCCCCTAACACCCAGCGATCACCAGGATCGCTTCTCCCAAGTGACTAGCAATAGGATGAGAGGAAATGTCTTCAGGTTGTGCCGAGGAAGTTTAGATTAGATATTAGGAAAGATTTCTTTACTGAAAGAGGCTGCCCAGGGAAGTGGTAGATTCTCCTACCCCTGAAGTGTTCAAAAAAACCATGTAGGCTTAGCGCTTCAGGACATGGTTTAGTAGGCATGGTGGTGTTGGGCTGATGGTTGGACTTATCTTAGAGGTCTTTTCTAACCTTTCTGCAACCAGAATTAATCTTATCCCTGGAGTGCTGTGATACAGTCCATAGGGTGTGAGGGTGGATGTGAAAATTATTATTTTCTTGGGTACTTTCTTTGGAGGGTGGTGGTGGTTGTTTGGAAATGCATCTTATTCCAGAAGGGGGAAATAGAGCTGTGGGTGTTGTAAAAGTAATGGTCATTCCTTGCACCCGATGGATTAATGGATTCTTGATGTAAACACTGAGGACCCAGTTTTCTGTGTTTAGAACTCAGCTAGCATAGTGTTGATTGCCTTGGTTCAGTTGCTTAATTGTGAAGCAGTTAGACAGATGTATCTCACTTCAGGATGTGGACACAACCTGTTTTCCCTACGTTCTCTTGAGACGGTAGTTCTGGCTAGGTGTTCTCCATCTCATGCTAGAGAGACCAGTGTTTAATGTATTACAGGGGTGAGGGGTCTTGTCAGGTTATGTTCAGATGAGTGGAAGGTTAGTTTAAGATTTCTGTAATTAAAATATATGGAGACCCCATAGGTATTTTGCATCAGTTGTCTGCACTTCTGGTATTGCTCTGCAGGAGTAAGGTCATTCTGAAACCAGCTGACTTGCCTAGGAGAAATGCTGTCTTTTGCTGGTTTAATACTTTTAGACTTGATAAGTCAACATCATGTTTTTGTGAATGTGGACTTTCTGTGCTCTGATGCAGTTCATTCTTTCTTGGTGATTTTGAATGCCTGGACTGTCAGGAAGAAAAGAATTGTGTTTATTTTCGTTGCTGTGATTCTGACCTGTGATTTATCAGACTCTCTTTGTTCTGAAAGGTGGCAACTCATGGAGATAGTGTGATGGCCTTGAGGTTTGTGGCAGCTGCTGTTTTCTCTCTAGGACATGGTGGTTTAGAGTTTGGCCTGTATAGAATCATGCTGGCATTTGTTAAGAATCTTTCACATGATAGCTTCTCTTTTTTCTCAGTTGTAAGGACAATGTCCTGAATTCCATAAAAATTTGCAGGCTGTTGCTGGATATGTTGAACGTTTTCTCCTTTTGCTTCATTCTGTGCTTTTGTCAGGGTGAGCAGCCTCAGGTGAGGCAACAGATGATTAAATTTAAGGCAGTGTTTCTTAGAAAGAATAGTTTCAAACAAGCTACACAGAAGCAGAAGTTCTACTATAAAATGTAATGAACTTTGGTCTCTTTAATCTGTTAAGGGCATTGTGTCATAAACATCAGTACCCTTTGTCTTCTATGCATTTAGTTGTCTGCAGTGCCTGCAGTCTTCACCAGTGTGCTGAAGGTAGATTCTACTTGTATTAAGCGCGTGGAAATATTTCTCTTTTGCATATTTTGATCATCTTTTTTCTGTATATCCCATTATTAACCAGACTTCTCAGTTTTTCCATATCATCACTATCTCTGTGCATCTGGTTCTAAAGATAAGCATTTGAAAGCAGAATCTTGTATCATCACAGGTTATAAAGAGAATTTTTTGTCCAGAACAATAAATTCTAGTTTATGCTAAACCATGAATCAGTAGTTTACCTTTTGGTCAGCTGCTCAGCATCATTGTCTCCCATGACAAATGGCATGCCGAATTTTTGTGGTATTTCACACTAGATTTTACTTCTAGTTCTGGCTGTATTGTAGTCTTCTGTGATAAATCTTAGCAAACAGGTCACTGCTTCAGGTTCTGCAACACTTCTTCTGTGACAGGCCAGGCTAAAATCTACAAGGGAATGTCTGCAATTTTTCCGCCCAGCTTTAAGAACAGTGACATCAGATATCCCTGTATGCAGTTATAACAGAAGAGCCTTGGGCTCTACTATGGCACTTTCTTAAGTGCTTCTGTAATTGCTCTTTGTGATAACTATTCAGATATCCTTTGTCAAGTAATTAATGGCATCACAACTTGGAACTACAGATAATGTGAATATACTTATAGACTCAAAGTAGGAAAAGTAATTTCCCAATGACTGGATTCTTCTGAATCTTAGCATAATTCAGGCTGAAAGGGACCTAAGGAGGTCTCTAGTCCAACCTGCAGCTCAGAGCAGGTCAGACCAGGCTGATGAGGATCAGTTCTTGAAAACGTTGAAGGAAAATCTCCCTGGGCAACCTGCTGTACCACCTGACTGTCCTCATGATGAAAAAGTTTTCCTTATATCCAGTGTAAGTCTCTCATGTTTCAGCTCATGCCTTTTTCTGTCATCTTCCCACCACGCACCAGTTTGCAGAGCCTCAGTGACCTCCCTAGAGGCACTGCCAGACTGCTGAGAGGTCCCTCACAGCTGTCTCTTCTTCAGGATGAACAAGCTCAGCTCCCTCAGCCTCCGTTTGCAGGGCAAGTGCTTGGTCATCCTAGTGATCTTATCCTGAACTTATTCCATTTTATCAATGTCTTTCCTGCATTGGAGGCCCCTGAAAGTAGACCCAGTCGTCTTGATGAGCGTGGAGTAGAAAGGGACGATCACATCTCCTGTTCATACAGCCCAGGAAGTGGTTGGTCCTCCTTGCTGCCAGGGCACTGCTGGCTCATGGTCAGCAAATCCCCACCAAGATCCCCAGGGTCATTTCAGGAGAGCAGCACCACCCGACCGGGGTTGCCCAGCCTGTGGTGTTTCAGGGCTGAGGATGAGGACAAGGGATGATTGGATGCATGTGCCTCTTCTGAGTACAGTCTAAGATGAGAAACGTTTACCAGACTTAAATGGTGTATACACTGATGTGTGTATATTGTGCACCTTTGAGAATCTCAATTAATCATAAGCGTTAATAATGTTACCTTGGGTTTACAACCTGGCACATTGGCAGGCCCCTGAGAGTGTAAAAAGCCCATAGTGATTTTTAAGTGGTTACACTAAATCTAGTAACTTTAAATTAATTTCTCACAGTATTCCAAACCTGACTTTTTATCACTTACAGCTTTTAATTTTTATTGCTTTTTATTGTTTTCTCTTTATTTAGAATTAGAGTAGTTTAATGTATCATCTGTGGGTACCTCAGTCAGCAAATGGTCTGGTTAATTCAACTGGAATATTTGTTATCTCCTAGCTGTGTTGCTTTTTTGGAATGATTACTTAATCATTAAACCTGAAATTTCTGGAAGCATCAAGGGAACTGTATACAGGTTAAATCAAGAAGGTTTTTAGCACTGCTGCTTAAAACCAGGACGTTTATAAGGAAATACTATTTCCTTGGGGTTCTTTCAGCTGTGGCCTTGACTATTCCCTCTAAGTTTTATCTCTGAAAGAACATTCTGTTACAAATAACTGTTTTGGCTGAAGAAGCTAGATGTTGCTCTGTTTTACCCTAAGGGTTCATTTATTCTCCTTTGATATTTAACAGAGTTGTTGCTGAAGCTCATCTATAGGTACTTCCTTTCCCAGGAGAAAAAAACTGAACAGCAAGCCTGAAATCTAAATTCTAAATTCTCTGCAAAGCAAGATGTTAACTCTTTCTTTAACTTGTGCTGTAATTCCAAGACCTGTTCTGAAAAGCAATCGCCTGGGATAAACAATTTCCTAGAATATTGGGTTTGATTGGTCACTAGTGGAAATGTGTCTGGCTCAGGTTAGGATCTTTATGTTTTTCTACTAAATTTGAAGGAATCATGGTTTACAGAGTGGGCATGTGTTATTAATTCTTGTCTCTTGAAACAAAAATAGAAATAAAAATCTTTCCTCTATTGAGGAGTAAATTTAGTTTATGTATATTTTTGCATATGTAACTGACCAAGAAGAAACTCAGTTGAAAGAATGAATTTTATGATTAGTTTTCAAAATGGCAAGTCCACTTCTATTCTGCTCTTTGCATGCTGGGGTTTTCTGGTGTGGATTCAGTTGCTGAGGAACGATGCATTCACACTCACAAGCTTTCTTCTGTTGTCTGACAACTTACTTTTCTGCTGAAACAGCATAAGGCCGTGGTTGTGCAAGGAGACGCAAGAGCCAGTCCCAGTGGAGTTCCTGTGTATCAAGACAAGAGACTATGAGTTGAGGTTTGTGTAAAACAAGGAACTGTATAGAAGATGGAGAATACTGGAACAGAAACCAGAACACAGCAGCAAAGTATTTGTGGCAATGTGGTCAGCTTTTTTTTTGTATATGATGAGATTTAATTATTAGAGATTTGTAGCAGATGTCTGGAGGCCATTCACGCATGGATCACTCTGATCCTTTCGTCATTAAATGGAAAGAGCACAATCTTTCTTGGCCAGCTCCAGGTGTATGAACGTACCTTTGTCATCACAGCCACTTGGGTATAGAGTAGACTGGGAAGTCCAAAACAACTCTCTTGACAACTCTCTGAAGCTGTTTGAGGTCCCTGTGTACATTCTGTTAGTTTTATTGGGTTCATCTCTAACTAGTTTCTCTTCAATTGCAATGTGATTTTAAGTTGGTACTGAGAAAAGAAATGGTGGTGAGTAATACAACATGAAGTGTCCTACGTGTGTTGATGGTACCTCATCCAGCCTTTCTGCATCATCTTATATTAGAAAATGAGAGAGAAAGAAACTGAGCACTGTGGAAATCTGCAAGATCCATAAATAGAAGAAAAATAAAAGATGCAGGAAAAAGCTAGCTTCACATCAGTGTGTGTGTTCACCCACTTAATCTCTTGAATACGGTAGTGTTTCATTCATAATAGTACCAAACGTGTATGTGTGGGAGGAGTGGAGGGTGTTTAGAAAGCTGGGAGTAAAGATGTGATTTTTCAGTCATCAAAGCACACTGTCTGTATTTACCTTTGGCTAAGGACTTTCTGAGAAATATTAGTTCCAAGTAGTGACAGCTCGTTAGCTGAATGAGTGGAGGTTTGGTGTAGTTATTTTTTCTTTTAGAAAAAGATCAACTAGTCCTGTGAGACCTTGATGCCTTCTTTCTTGTTCTGAATGTCACACAGTTATGGACAACCTCTATTAATAGGGAATATAAATGTGGTGATTGGTGTTATCAGGATGATTAGAGACCCAGTTCTTGGAAAGATAGTATTTGTAGTCAATCCTTTGGCTATAGTTGCCTGCGCCATTACCTGAGTAGGTGGGCATGTAGCAATTGCTATGCTGGGTGCTTACTTTCTTACCTTAGTATGTAGTACCAGTATTTCATAGCAGCAGTTTGTATTTTGATTGTGAAAAAGTAAACCAGCATATATTATTTCATAGTTATGATTTGTCTCCTAAACTTCTTTAGGCTATCTAAAAAGAATCCTGTCAGCAAAAAAAATCTTAGATGGATTTTAAGTAATTGTTGTGAAACCAGATGTTCAAAATCAACCTTTTCAAAACATGGCAGAAATCTTTTCCATGATGTTTTTTGTCTACCTGCCTTCCTGTTTTATCTGGAGCCTGTTCAGTGAATTTGGTTTATCATATTTCTTATATAGAGGATTAAGTGTGCACAACTTAGCCGTTCAGCCAAAGCCAACATACCTAAAATCAGCATGCTAAAATTCCAAGAGACTCTGTCCTTCAACTTATTACTGCATTTCATTTTGCTTAACAGCCTGGGCCCAGGAGGAATGAAAAGCATCTTATTACAGAGTATTTTGAAATGTAGTATGTAGGGCACTTTTCTGGCAAACAGAGAAGGATGGATTCAAGCTTTCTTCCCTTGGTTTGATAGCAGTGAAAAGCAAAGTAAATTTGCTATAGCAACCATTCTTTTAAAAGAATTATTCTGCCTCTTTTTTAGGTGCCTAACTTCAGCTTGCTATTCTGAGTCTCATGTAGATACAGGGGTTTCTGTAAAGCCTATTGAGACTGAATTTTGCACTTCCTTAGCTGCACAAATCAAGTCTACCCTGTACATGGGAACACTGGTTTTGATGTGTGCCTCTGAGGAACTCTTGTAATTATGACTTAATTAGATGACATTCCAAAGGTTTCTAGGAGTATTCTAGCTTTAGTACTATCTGTACCTTCCTTGTTTTGCTGGATGATTCTTCATATTGTTATTGGCAGGTTTTTCACCTTGTCTTGGCCAAATCAGTTCAGTCCACTGGTAGGACACTTGAGATAACCTTTTCAGAGCCAATAGTTTTGGCTTTGTCCCTAACCTCCCTATGGTCACCCTTTGCATGAATCTTTGACTTGGAGGTCACCTTATCTTGTCTGCCCTTAATCTACATTTTCTTTAAATCCTTTTATGTTTTTACATGTCTTTTCATCAGTGATTATTTTCTTTGTGTGTCACTTCTAACCATTTTCTTTCCCTTGCTACATTCTTCTTTTGACTGTCAAGATATTGTTTTAGTCTTTAAAACTCCAGCATGTAAAATAGCCATAAATATGTGGTTCCATAAAATAACCACCTTCTTTTTGTTTCATTAGCCTTTGTAACTCTTTGCAGATCAGCAACACTAGTCCCTCTCCTTTCCCCCTTGCTGTCCCCAGTCCCATTAAACCAGGATGGTACTTGGCTGTTTTATCTGGTGACCTGCTGGCAGACACAAGTTCTGCCGTTCATTTTCCCCTCTTGAGTTCGGTGTGTATTACGCTTCTTTTGGGTTCTACTCCTACTTTTCTAAGTGCTCTTTTACACAGCATAGGCCCTCCCCTTCCTTCTCCAATATGTTAGTTCAAGTGCCTTGGAGAAGAGTGTCTTTCACCTCTCTTCCTCTTCTGTATGTCCTTAACTTACCTTATTGTAGTGGATTGACTTTGGCTGGGTGCTAGATTCCCACCAAACCACTCTGTCACTCCTTCTCAACTGGACAGCAGGAGAGAAAATACAATTAAGGGTTTGTGGGTTGAATTAAGAACAGGGAGATCACATAGCAAATACCATCACAGACAAAACAGACACAACCTGGGGAAATGAATTTAATTTATTACCAGTCAAATCAGAGTAGGATAAAAAGAAATTAAAACAAATCTCAAAACACCTTGCCCCCACCCCTGTCTTATTCCTCGGCTTAACTTTACTCCCAATTTTTCTACCTTATTGCACTGAGTGGTGCAGGGGGACAGGGAAGGGAGGTTGTGGTCAGTACATTATGTCTGCTGCTCCTTCTTCCTCCTGCCCTTCCCCTGCTTCAGCGTGGGGACCCTGCACAAACTTCTCCAATGGGTGTCATTCCTGCGAGCTGCAGTTCTTCACAAACTGCTCCACCGGGGATGTTTTCTTGATAGCTGCACTTTTTATTTGCTCACTTTCTATGTAAGGGATGAGTTTTCTGGTGGGAAAATAATTTACATTCTCTGAGACCTTCCTCATGCTAATTTTTCAATAAAAAAAAAAACCCTATAGTCGATAGCTATGAAGTACTAAATATGGAAGAGCTGGGTGCATTTCTGTTCTGCAGTTTTAGAAAATATAAAGTTGAAATGTATGCAAAGAGCTCTGTGTCTGCTCAGAGTTTGTCAAATATTTATGCATATTTCAGATATGTCCCAAATAACACTGTAGCATTATGAACTGCTTGGACACGTATGAGAATGGGAACAGAAGGTTACACGAGTCAACATCAGAGTACAGTGTTTCTATATGTTACGCTACTCCATATGCTATATTGGGAAAGCTTATAGAGTAAGTAGCACAGTGATGGTGTAGTAGCACAGTACATGGTATATACTGGCAAACTCTTGTAGTGGAAGTGCATCTTACTTCTGTAACAATTTTATTGTTTAATAACTACCTGCAGTGTTCTGGACACTGTAATGTGTGTTTGTGCTGGTTTTCACTAGCCAGACAGATGAAGTCAAGCAGTTCCTGAGAAGCCAAGCAAAACTGTCTCCTACCATCAGCCAGAAGCCTGGTTTGTTTTTTTTTTAGCTCCATCTTGACAAATTACACAATTATTTATTACGTCGAATACTGTGTTCAGCTTTGGGCCTCTCAGTACAAGAAAGACATTAAGCTGCTGGAGCACATCCAGAGGAGGGCAACAAAGTTGGTGAAGGGTCTGGAGAACAAGGCTTATGAGGAGCAGCTGACGGAACTGAAGTTGTTTAGTCTGGAGAAAAGGAGGCTGAGGGGAGATCTAATTGCTCTTTACAGCTACCTGGAAGGAGGTTGTAGTGAGGTGGGTGTTGGTCTCCTCTCCCAAGTAACAAGTAATAGGATGAGAGGAAATGGCCCAAATTTGTTTCAGGGGAGGATGTAGGTTGGATTCTAGGAACAAATTCTTTACCGAAAGACTGTTCAAGCATTAGAACTGATTGTCCAGGGAAGTGGTGGAGTCCATCTCTGGAGGTGTTAGAAAAATGTGTAGATATGGCACTTCAGGACATGGTTTAGTATTCATAGTACTGTTGGGCTGATAGTTGGACTTGAGCTTAGAAGTCTTTTCTGACCTTAATGATTCCATAAATCTATGAATATAGAAATAGGACTAGAAACTGAACATATGTAAGTCCTTAGGGAAATTCTGGTTCCGTATTTAAAAATAGGGTAGTCTTTTCAGCTACTTATGATGAAGTTCAGACATACTCTTTCTGTGGAGGAGCCTATTTAGTGATTCAGACTTCTATGATTTTAGGGAAGAACATGCATCTTTGACCCAGCAAAGAGTGTGCTAATTGTGGTGCAGAGTGCTGTGGCCTCTGGAGTACAGGAAGGTACTGTGGTCTAGCACATCACAATTTTCACTGTTATATACCAAATAATATTAAAGAACTTGTGCAATAGTGGCCACACATGAAGAACTCAACTAGGATAAAGTTATAAAAAAAGTCTTCTGTGAGCCATCATATTTCTTCAAATGGGCTTTCCTAGCGTTCTGTACAATCTTGATGAAATTCCAGCTTCAGTGTGAAGATTGGTGAAATATGGATAAACCCCATGTGGGCTTTTGTATGGAGAATCTTTGGGAGGTTCTATGACTCACTGCGACTCACTGTTAGCATGGACTTCATTCAAGATGCTGCATGTTATATTATGTTATTCAGATGTTATATTCATGTTATTTAGAAATGCTGAAGGAAATACCTTGAAGTGTGACTAATTAGAAATAGCAATGGTACCAGATGGACAAGAGAAAATAGTGTAGAATAGTTGTGATTTTTTTTTTATTTCTCACAAGCATGTAATGCAGGCTGAGCAAGGGCTTCCAATCCTGTAAAAGGTTTTGCCATTGAGCTGCATAGCTGAGCACAAACCCAGTATTTGATGTGTGTTCATGACCATCAGGCAATCTTTGCAGAATTTCAGTCTATACACTGAAAGCAAGAGCAGATAACAATCCTCCGTGAGCGGCTGATCCTGCAACAGACTGTCTTGGCAGTGCTCCGGAGACTCCAATTCAGTCAGTCCCTACTTAATGAACTGAAAGCCACCTTCCTGATAATTAAGAGGAAACAAGCTGCCTGGATTTTATCCAGCTTTGGATTTTCAGAATGGTGTCCTGAGCACTTAGTGATTTGTGTTAGGTAGTGGCCCACTCAAAAGTCATTACCCCATAAATCTGGTAGATTTGAGGGGAAATTCTTCAAATCTTAGTTTGTTCCATGTAAGGAAATCTCAAGAATATTCACGTGTCTCTCATTGCCAGACCTTTTTTTTTTCTGAGCATGCATACTTTTATTCCTATTTGGATAGCATTTGTAATGCAGGTGTTCTATGTCTAATATAGTAATAACAGGGTTTGCAGGGTATCAGGCATTCTGTGTATTAATTTGCCTAATTATGCCGTGATGAAGTTTCAGTCTATTGACCCTATCAGGCATAGGCATTTCACAGATACCTTCTTTTTGACAGTGTCATGGGAGATGATAGCCCAGTGATCATGCATCATTCCAAATTAGCTTATATTTAAAGTAACCGTAACTCCTTGAAATAGTTTCAGGCTTTTGCAACAAATGGTGGATCTCAGCAGCAGAAGACAGTTGGTATTTGCCTTAATATATCATGTGTGGAATTGGATAAATTTTATCTCATCTCATTGTGTGAGAGAGAGTTGATCTCCTTTCTCTTGGTTGTTCTTCAGTGCTTATGTTTACTTACAGCTCTTCAATCTTACCTTCCTTGTCATCTAGTCAAAACCAGGTGTGGGAATAATGTGGGACTTGATAGTTGCAAGCATCAGAGACCATGACCATTTATTTCTCATTGCTACCATCACATAGGGTTGCTTTTGTTTAAGTTAAAAGCACTAATGAAATTGGGACTTTAGGGGCAGGGCTCTCTTGCTAGTTCCTCCTGCAGTGGTAGGAACTGATGGGATGTTAAAACATAGGTTACTGTGTTGGAAACTTTGGAGGTCCAGTAGTCTTGTGGTCTAGTTTGGAACTACCACCTGCTGTGCAAGGAGTCTCTGTGCACCCTATTTCTAATCTGTGTTTAGTAGATGAAGAGAAGTACATCCTGACAAAATGGGAAAAAAAGTCCCACACTGCCGCTAAGTCAGCTTAGCAAATTTTATACAGCTAAACCAGGGAAGTGACATTCTTGCTATATAAGGGGATGGGCATAGCTCTTGTGGGATGTTTGTAGGGACATATGGCGTGGTGGTGTAGCTGCATAGCTGGAGATGGTCTGTTTTCATGCTCCAGCCTGATGGGCATACTGGCAAAACTATAGTCTTGATTTGGCCTGAACAGCATGAAGAAATACTTCCACAGCTCTCTTTCTCTTGTAAAATATTTTTAATATGCTTCATGACTTGGGGGTTCTGTGCTTTGCAAAAGCTACACATATATTGATTGTTTTTCCTGCCATGTGTTGAGTATGATACATAATTTGATTATTATATATGAATTTTCATTTACTTCATTATTGGTAGCTTCTTATTTCCTGATACATTAAGGGAGTAGATAGAGCACAACTAACACTTTTTGAGCTCTTAGAATTACCAACTAAGTTAATTTTCATTTTAGAAGTAATTCGTATCTGAAGTGACTATTTCTGGGTTTGAATATAAAGCATACTCACTAGCTGGAAACCAGGAAATTTACTTTACTTTGAGTGAGTAGTTAGAAAATAAAAAAGCTTACCTCTTCTTGCTGACAAAACAGTCCATCTAGAGTTGTGTGCAATTTTCAGTACATATGTGTTTGTTTTCATAATGCACTGCCTTTTGACAGTTCGTATTTTTCCTACAAATACTTTGCAGTGATATATTTGGGGTTGTTTCTGTTTGTGTCCATCTTGGGGGATTATATGTGAAACGTAACCTTCAGTTGGAAAAACTAAATAAAAATTGTTCCACTTGGTTGAGCTTAGCAACCAATGGAGAAATGCGTACAGTGCTTTTATCTCTTTTTTAATACTGTAATTATGCATGGTATTAAATAGGTCCATAAGAATGGTATTAGGACTGCTTTTTGAGTAATGATGTGAGTATTGCATTCAGCACTGACATGCAGCAAAATGTGGCAGGGCATTTGAGCATGATAAAGTCACCATGTAGTGTGTGCCATCAGGAGTGTGGAATGAACTGGAGAGACAGAAAAGTAAAATACTGAATACCATGAGTATTAGAACCTCCAGCAGTGGAATGGTTCAGAATAATTATTGTCCATGGTGTCAGTCAAGCCTTAAACAAAATAAAAGATGGGGACCACAGACTGTCTCCCTGGAATAAAGAAAAAGAATAAAGAAAAAGAAAACGGTTTTCTATTGCGTGGACAACCTGTCGTCATTATCAGAAGATGAATTTATTTGTTTTCCAAGAAATATGGACTAAATGGAGAAGTGGGTAAACCTGTCTTGCAGCTTGTTATAACTAACAGGACTCCTCTCAAGGGTGATAGGGTCAATTAATGACCAGATAATTAGTCATGTTTTAAATTAATCTCATCTTAATTGAGACATGTAATACAGTTCAGACGAATCACTTTGTAAATGTGCTGGTTTCTCTCCATTGACTGTAATTGGGATCCAGATGACATCTACAGATGTGGTATCTACATAAGAGGCATCTTACTTAGTTTTAGGTCATAGACTCCCATGAACTCATGTTCCAGACCACCAGTGTTCATGTCATGAAATTCAGTGGACTGTCGTAGTGTCAGAAACCATATTTCAATTACAGAAGTAAAATGTGTCAGGTTTTTCCATGAGACAGCTGCTGCTGTGCACTCAGAAGTTAATATATTGCTAGGCTATAAAGTCAGTAGGACAGACTACTGAAGTAAATAATGAAGGAAATGAAATTCCATATTTAAAACCCAGAGCCACAGCATTGGATAATGTTTAAGTTGTGACTCAAATGCAAGATGCATCTCTCTGTGATTATGGCAAAAAGATAAGTGAAGGCAGCACATGTACAGTTTTGAAACCAGAAGAGTAAATTTATCATCATGGATGATAAGAATAAATAATTTAAAAATTTGGGCAGATTGACAGTAGCCAGGAGAAACTGCACTCATTAATACATTGTCCATAATCAGTGATAAAGAAGAAATATTTAATGAAGGTACTTGCTGATAATCGTTAATGAGACTGAAATGAGCTTCCAGCAGAGAAGAGTGACTGATGCTAGAGAAGAGACTCCAGATGACAGAGAAGGCGTCAGGAACATACTCTTTCTGGACCGATCTTGCCTCAGGTTATGTGAAAGGCACTGATAAGATGGTCCAGGATGGGCATGGATGAGGCTAAATTCAGTTTCTTTTGTGTGGTCTGGCAGACTGTTAAATGTTCAGTGAAGCTCTCTGAGACCTGTTGATCCTGGTAACAATATCAAAGCTGTTGAATTACATTCCTCTTTTGTATAATTTTTTTCATGTAGAGGTTTTATTGGAAGTAAGGACAGGATGTCACTGTACCCCAGATTGAGACCAACTCTACAGATGTCAGCACGCTGTACTGTGATACGGGTTTGTTATTCCCGTGTGCCCACATGCGCACTGGGGCACAGATGCTGATACAAAAGGGTTATGGTGCTTACTTGGGATGTTATTGTTGTTGCTGTTTGAATAAAATCCCCTGAAGTTTATTTCAGACCAGATTGAAATAACTTTAGTATCATAAAACAGTCAGTAGGAACATTTTGTTTATATAGAGGTAAAATATATTATACTTGTTCAACAGATTTCAGACTTTCTTTTGTGGGCATTTGTAATTATTTGGGACCAAATCCAGTCCCAGTAAACTTGGTCGGAATATTTCACTCAGTTCCAGAGGGACTTGTGTCAAATTTCCTTAAATTTTTGAAGATGCCAAGTTTTATGAAGTTGCCATTTTAGTGATTGTTGGGTGCCTGATACAGTGAGGAGCAAGACTTCCTTTGGGACTCTGCATAATATGTGCAATGATACACTTTGCAATAAAATCATCATAATTGGATGGAGGGATGAGGAGGTTAACGGGTCTACTTGGTCACTACTTTAGAAGTTGATTATATAATAATATAGGAAATACATAGAACAAACATAAGTACCCGAAATCTTAATCCATGAGTGACAGTGTGACTGAAATAACATAGGAAAGATGCAGTGGGAGGACAGGGAGGAGAAAGAAACTGATTCTGTTCTATGTTGGGTTCGGACACGTGTGCTGTGACCCACTTGTAGAGGGTGTTGAACATATTGATGATCCATGTGTCATTATAAAAAGGGGAAAAGCTCATGGGCTGGCTCTGTCATTATGCAGGCATTGCACAGAGAGATCAGGTTGATGAGGATTTGATAAGGATTTTCATTAGCAGAGTAGAGAGAATGGTGATGATGGGAGATTTTAACTAATCAGTTGTCTGTTGAAAATCAACAAAGGAGAGTATCAATTGCCCAACATGATTTGCAAGGCACTTATGACCAACTCTGGGGAAGAAACTGTTCAGGAACAGAGAGAGATAAAGCAGCTTGAGTGAGAGTTAACCTGGGAACACAGCTCACATTTCAGGAAGGGAAAGAGGTTGAGTAAAAGATACAGAATAACAGATTTCAGGGGGATAGGAGAGGACAATGGGCAGAATATCTTTGGAAAGGAGTGTGGAGCAAAGAAGTTAAAGCAATTTGTTGTTCCTTTAACAAATTGGATGCTCCTCAAAAAAAAAAAAAGAGTAAAAATGCAACTTGAGACAGCACAGGACAAAAATCATAGTAAAATAAATCTGTCTAAAATATAAGCACCTTATTTATATGAAGCATAAGAAGGAACCATGTAGAAAATTAAACCGAGTTTGGATTATTAAGATCAAGTGCAAAAGGATAGCAAAAGATGTAGAGAAAAAAAATAAAGCAGCAAAGGCCAAAAAAAAAGTGAATAAGAAAAGACTGTGTACAAGAAAGAACATGAGGAGTAACAAAAATTGTTCTTGAAGTATATTTCTGGCAAAATCGTGTTCCAGGAAAGTGTTGCACTACTGCATAACAGAAGCACTTCAGTATTCCCTAGTGATGTTGAAGCATATGGAAACCAGCCTAGAATAGAGAAAGGACAAATTAGGGAGCACTTAATGTGTTAGGTGTTCCCAGGTTAACTGTGCCTCAGACGCACTATACTTGGAAACTGGCAGAATTGTCTAAATCAGTCTCCACTCTGTTAGCAGTTACCATTGAAAATCTGAAGAAGAAGAAGGAGAGTGTGAAAAAAACCCAGAAAAATAGAAAACTTGATACTTCAAAGGGTGGGGGAGCTATGGAGAGAAGAGGCCTATGACAGATTTACAGATAATTTTTTTTCCCAGAGGTATTACAGACAAATATTAGAAAGGTTTGTATGTACCTGAAGTAAAGCAACAAACAGCAATCAGCCTGGCTTTGCTGGAACTATATAATAACAAGACATTAAAACTTGTGGATAGAAGAAAAGGAGCAGATGTCCTATATTTTCACTTAATGAAACTTCTGAATGCTGTCTAAGGAGACTTCCCTGTAAACAAGCTAGGAAACATCAAGCAGTGTCTTAATGTAAGTTGCGTGGGATATTACTGCAAAACTGGTTGGAAAAGGTAGCCACACACTGCTGTTTCACTGTCATGTGTGTGTATTCCACAAGAGTTTAGTTTATACACTATTCTTTTTTTTCAATAATCTGGATTATGTATTAGAGGGCATACTTGTTAAATTTGCAGTTATCACAAAGTTGAGAATGGATTAGAAGGATGCTGGAGAACAGGATTAGAATTGAAAATGACCTTGATGCATTGGAGAAATGGCTTGGGGTACAAGGTTATATTTAATAATGCACGGTACTACACTTGGGCAGAATAGGACACAGGACAGCTGGTTATAACAGCAGTGGGTTTTGAAAGTGATACAGAAGTCATGAATATTGCATGAGTAAACATAATCAAGCTGTTGTGAAAAAGATATGGATGGGTGAAAAAGATATGTAGCCTGCAAAATATATGAAGTAATTAGTCTGTTGTACCTAAGTGCTCTGCTCAGATCAAATACTGGGTTCAGTTTTGAGCATCATACTTCAATAAAGATAGGGCTAATCAGAGGCAGTTCAGAGAATGGCAATGAGGTAGTTAGAGAGCTGAAAAATGTGACTTGTAAGGAAAAAGAACCAGAATTATTTACCCTTAAAAGTAAAAGATAGGTAGAAGAGAAAATTTTCAAGTATGCACAAAGCCCCCAAACAAACTACCAACCCCAAACCAACCAATCAACCAAAAAACCCACACCCACCTCCCAAGCAACCTCTGACTTGCACAGATGAAGGGAATGATCTGATCTCTGCACCCAGTATGGATAGCTTGAATTCTAACTAGAAAGAATTACTATAAACATCAGAAAAAAAAATCTGATAGTAAGGTAGGATCACTTAGAACAAGTTAGGTGAGAAATTGATAAGTATATTAAAGGTCTTAAAACACAGAAAATATGTCAAAAATGATAAAAGTGTAGCTTTGTTTCACCAGCAGTTTGGAAATGACCTGCTATGGACCCTGTCAGGAGTTTCTTCTGTGATTCTTTGAGTTTGTTTTACTTTACTGCGTATTATTACTGTGCTACACAATGCCTTTTCTGTTCTTTAAATCTTGTGAAACATTATGTATTTGAATTATGAGTATACCTTTTTTTTATTTCAGTGTGTGCAGAAACTTACAATCCTGATGAGGAAGAGGATGACACAGAATCTAGGGTATTTAATGCTTTGAGTCAAATACTTATTTTTTCAATTCTTAGTCATTAAATTTAGGGAGAAAAATGTAACCATTATTACCATTCCTTTCCAAAAGCATCCTTATTATAATATACTTTAATAAACTCTGGAGTTCTCATGTTAAAGGAACATTAAAAAATACTCTGTAATAGTCACCTGTGTAGGACCTGATGTATTATTCTAAATTACCACCACACCTTTGATACATGATATGTTAAGGAAACATTTTTGTGCAATTATATTTGCCCAGAGAGCACCTCCTCCTCAAAGTACTTATTTGGTGTCCTCATAATCTTGCAGTAGTTTCCTCAATATTCTAGTATTTTTCATAAGGCAGAAAAAAGGGTAAATTATAAAGTTGCTAAGGTTTTCAGATATACAGTGAAATACCTAATGACCTATATTTGTTTCTTCTACCTATGTCACCCTTTTAAAGGCATTTACTGAGCTTTTGATATGAAATAGCATAAGTATGACTTTTAAGTCAAGTTTAAATGTTCATAGTCAACCTAATTTCTGGTTTGTAAATCTGTCCAAAATGTTACCCTGTAGTATCACAGTTTTGAAACGTAGCATACCTTTTTAAGTATATAAGTTGAATGAACAACTTCATTGATACTGACATTAACCAGACACCAGTAATTTAGTAAGTCTCTGGCTCACTCTCATAGTGTCAAGTCTGTTGTTTACTCTGTGAAACTTTTGATATGAACTTAACACAGATAATATTTCACCAAATATTCTTTGGGAAGTAGCTATGGCACATGACTAAATGCAACAGTGATGCTTTTTAGAAAACATGCATGCTTCATGTATGATTAGAGAGTAGCAGAGTAATGTTTATGCAGCAAGTTGAGATAAAAGTATCCAGAATGGCTTACAGAAATGAGCTGGATTCTACAAATTTAAAGATCTTTTTGGCTTAAATACAGCAGTGCTTCATTTGCTAATGCTATGGTATATATGATATAATGTTATCATTGAGTATTTATTCAACCCCCAAAGGTTTTGAAATGAAAGTGTTATGAAGCATGGACAAAATATTGTTTAAAATGCTCAGCTGAATTAGTTCAGCCCTTCAGCTAATGCTACTATGATAACCACTGAAAGGTTTTTCTGTTATATCTCTCAGATTATTCACCCTAAAACAGATGATCAAAGAAATAGACTGCAGGAGGCATGCAAGGATATTCTTCTTTTTAAGAACCTCGATCCGGTAAGAGATTCTTTGTAATGAACAACGCTTAGCAGTGCTGCTAAGAATTAATTTCTTGAACTTTTGAACAACAATTTACAGATTTGACTTTTGTAAGATCTTGTGTCAGATTTGACTTTTGTGAGCTCTTGTGTATGCTTTCTTGAGCATTTCTTAACTCCGAAAATGCCATTTTTATAACCAATATGGCATATAGAGAGAGGCTTTTTCTCACCACCATAAATGGTAGTCTTGAAGTACATTAATATGAGTGCATGCATAAATGTAATTGTAAACTATTTTATTCTATTTTCTTATTTTATATCTTCTTGCTGTACATTGATGTGTATAATCATACAATCCTAGAATGATTTGGATTGGAAGGGACAATGAAGGTCATCTAGTCCAACCCCCCTGCGGTAAGCAGGTACATCTTCAACTAGATCAGTTTGCTAAGGATGTAAACTCATCAGTTATCTGGAATGTTGATGTTATTACTGACTACTTCTTGTGCTGACTGCTCCTTGAAAACCTAAAATGACCCCCAAAGCCTACAGTTTAGCTATAGATGTAATGGAACAAGGAAGTTATAAAATAAAGGGAAAGAGAAAGGCAATAGCTAAGTTCTTTACATTATTATTTCACTAAATATAGATACTGTAAAAATGCAGCAGATAATTTCCTTCTATTGCCTATAAAAAATCATAGGCTTTTGAGAAAGCTTAGCCTGGGTGCCGTGAATGAGTGATCTGGATCAGACAAAGGTGATAGTGCTACAAAAAAGCACAGGGTCATTTAAGGGAAAAGGCAAGTGTTTCAATCAAAAAATGCATACGGAGGATGACTCACAGCACACCAAATGCTCTCTCAAGAGAATTGATTCAGTGCTGTCAGGGGAGGGAGCATAGGAGAAAGGAAAATAATTATGTGGAGTTTTAAGCATGAGAACAGAAAAATTTAAATTTGATTCAAGAAGGAGCTAATGGAAAGACCAGCCTGCAGCTCTATTTGGAAGTCAGATGCTTTACAGAGAATGCAGGTTAATTTGTGCTGCAGGTTTCCAGCTCCTGCTTTTATCTGCACAAGGGCTGAGCCCCGGGTACCTTTTCCCATAAAGGCTCTGAGGTGCAGTGAGCCACAGACCCCCAGTTTTGCAGAATGCTGGAGTCAGGGCTCCCTTTGCTCAGATTGTCCAGAGGATTTAGAACACTTCCTTCTACATTAAGTCCTTCACAGATAGTATTCGGAGAAATTGAGTAAGTTAATTTTTTAAGTTTTTATTATAATAACTTTACTCATAAAAGGCATTGGAAAGCTACTGAACTCCGAAGATAGCGAGGGTATTAAAATGTACCATTCTTCAGTTTGGCTTGCTCCTTCTGTGGAGCCAAGATCCGTAGTCCCATGGGAACTTCTCCCACTCCTCCTTCTTTTTCTGCTGCTAGGCAGTGACTCAAGAGCTCTGCCACTGTAGTTGCAGTAATTTAAATGTTCCTATCCCAGCTATTTTCCTCACCTCTCCCTCTCCACCTTGCAGCACATGTGGTACCAGCTGCTGCAGGTTGCTCTCTGGTGTATTAGCAAAAAACCTCCTTCATCTTGGAGAGAGATAATATCTGTAAATCTTTGGAACAAAAGTCAAGCCATGTCGATAGCATCTCTCATTCCTGCTGCTTTTTTTCCTTGCATTGAACTTCAGCCTCTTTCTGCTGTAGTTCTGTGTATAGAAAACATGGTTTCAGAGGTTGGTGAATTAGAGAGGAAGAGATAATGTAAAGTGCTTGATGGCCTTTCCCTGGTGACTTTTTAGCATGGTGTCAAACATAGGACACCACTCGGAAATATAGTATAACAACATGTCCTAAGGCACCGTCAGAACTGCTTTCAGTACTTCATGTTTTATCCCACCCTAACACACTATTTCAATTTGAATGCAGCGGTAAGATAAGGGTATCATTAAAGCAGAAGGAGAAGCTGCAGTAGTTAGGAGGTGACTGACAGTACTCCTCAGCATTTTAATTAAAGAGTCCATCTGAACAGACAAGAGCCTTCACGTAAAAGTGAAAAACAGCAGAACTATTTGAATGTAAGACTAAATGAGAGAGAGGAGAAAAAGATAACCTTCAGACTTCGAGACAACTTAGGACTTTCTAAACACACACAGCAGTGTCTTGAGCCTGAATTTACCTGATAGCACTGTTTGAATATCGTATAGATAAACTTACAGAGAATTATTTATAAATATCAATATTTCACAGTATTACAAGGTTGGAAAGGACCTCTGAGATCATCAAGTCCAACCTATAACCCTACACTAACACCAAACCATCATCTAAACCATGGCACTCAGTGTCCCCTTAAACACCTCCAGGGTCAGCGACTCCACCACCTCCCTGGGCAGCCCATTCCAATGACCAATCACCCTTTCAGTGAAGAACTTTTTCCTCACATCAAGCCTAAACTTTCCCTGACGAAGCTTAAGTCCATGCCCTCTGGTTCTGCCACTGGTCACCTGAGAGAAGAGACCAATCCCTGCCCGACTACAACCTCCTTTTAGGTAGTTGTAGAGAGCAATGAGGTCTCCCCTGAGCCTCCTCTTCACTAGACTAAACAGCCCCAACTCCCTCAGTCGCTCCTCATAGGGCTTGTGCTCCAGCCCCTTCACCATCTTCGTTGCCCTCCTCTGAACACATTCCAGTATCCTGACATCCTTCCCAAACTGGGGGGCCCAGAACTGGACACAATATTCAAGATGAGGCCTGACCAGTGCCGAGCACAGGGGGACGGTAACTTCTCTGGTCCTGCTTGCCACACTATTCCTGATGCAGGCCAGGATGCCATTGGCCTTCTTGGCCACCTGGGCACACTGCTGGCTCATGTTGAGCTTCCTGTCCACCAGCACTCCCAGGTCCTTTTCTGCCTGACTACTCTCCAGCCACTCTGTCCCCAGTCTGTAGCTCTGCATGGGATTGTTGTGTCCAAAATGAAGTACCCGACATTTGGACTTATTAAACATCATCCCATTAGAATCGGTCCATCTCTCCAGTCTGTCCAGGTCTCTCTGTAGGGCCATCCTACCCTCTAGCAGATCAAAAATTTCAATTTCACATATTGTCCATGATTGAAAATACAGCGTAGTATAAATGAGCATCAAGTCTGGTAGAATTTCCTGAGCAGCATCCTGTTTTAAACGTCAAATCTTCTAAATTCCTTAAAATCTGTGAAGTTACTTGAATTTTGTTGAAATTTTCTTTAAATTTGTGGGTTGAAGAGGATGTCATCAGCTACTGTCAGTTCAGGAAGGCACTCCTGAGTTCACTTCCTTATGTAAAACGTAATTTTAATAAATTGGTATATAAGTATTTTTTTCTCCTTTTTGTGAGCTTAATCACTTTCCATCTGGTTGCTTTCACTCAATATGAGTTTTAGCTAGTGCATAACAGTATTGAAAAAATTACTGAAAGAGAAGAATATGAATTAAAACTGGCATTTGCAGAGCTCTTTTGCTACTTTATAGAGGATCAGATCAGGAAAGACTCAAGAGAAATTCCAGGAGCAGAACTATGTGGATGAGTGAATTAAAAGAGAGAAAGGTGTATTCAGGTGTTCGTTTTGCTCTCCTCGCGCTTTTGATCTAACCTATGTTAGATTAACCCATTGGTTCAAGCACCTCCTCTTTTTCTTCCCAGAAAACCTCTTCCTATTAAACTACAGTATTATTTATTGTACTTCATTATTACCTGCCACACCAGAAAATCCTAGTATTATTTTTATTCTCTCAGGGTTGCCATAGTGTGCCAAGCTACTTGTTCTACATGCGTGCACAAAGCATGTTGCCACACCTTCTCCTTCATGCTCCAAATAGTGGAGTTTACTTTCAGTAGAATCAGAAGCTGCATGCCCTCTTTGTATAAACCAGCAAGGAGAAAACAAGATGATGACCAGTTGCCTTGGGCCATTACTGACAATGAGCCCCAAGTCACTATTACTGAAATTTGTCTCAGTTTAGCTGTTATATCACTGGGAGGAACAGCAGCACCAACAGCTCATCTAGTAGCTACCACAACCTTCTACACTTCCTTTTTACAGTGTGATTCAGAGAATTTATTCCTTTAGGTTTATCTTTTAAGAGGAAACTTCGCTGGGGCTGATTAACAACAGGTTATTTCATTTAGCTGTTAAAACCTGTAGGCCAGCAGTTAAAAAACTTGATGAGCCTATTATCAGAGAAGCAGGGTGGCTCAAGGGACTGATACTATCAAAGCTGTGTCGCACCCTGACGATTAAAGTTTGAACCCTTTCTTTTGCAAAAATTCACAAGTAGTGTTTGTTCTGTTTCAGTAAAATTTTATTTTGGAGAGTTTTGCCCTGCTAATGCTTATAGAGAATATTTCAAATAGGGTTTGACCCTTTTCTAGAAGGTAATAAATTATATATATTCTTCACAAATATGCAAGAGCAATTTCTGGGCATATTGCCACTCATGCACCTGGGGAATTACTGTAAGAGACCACAAATATTGATTAATCAATCAGAATTGATTAACCCAAGGGAAGATGAAAGAAAGTATACTGCAGCTGTGTTTTATGAATAGTGTACTCTTGTACTTGGGGCCAAAGCATTCCTTGAAAAGTGCTACTAACCAGAGTCTCATAATGCCTTCAAATTCTTTAAACTTTTGGTGAATTAATGGGAATACATATATGTAAGAGAGAGCTCAGAATGCCTGAACATATTAATACTCTGGCTTCCTAGATGTCACAAAACTCTTTGCAAACTAAGCGGTTGCCAAACAATTAGTACTGCACTTAATCCTCTGTCTTTTTCCTAAGGCAAAAGTCATGCTTACATCAGAGCTAGCCAACAAGGATTCTCTCTACCTTGCCTATAATTAGCTATTGAAGATGTTCTGCAAAAGAACCACTCATTGTGAGGTGCTTTCAGCTTAAGAAGTTTGGAAATGGTTTGTAACTCAATTATTTCTGCTTGTTCTTTAGCAAACTGCTAAAAAGTCAACCAGCAACCAGCTTGCTCAGAGGGGCTAGTTACAAAATACAAAAAGTCTTACTGAGCCCAACTGCTGGGCACGTACATGATATTTGAGAGGCACAATACTAATTTGGAGGGAGGTTAAGGTGAATTCTCAAGGAATAATGATCCTCAGAAATATTGATTATACAATTAAAATATAAATTAGATTCTTTAATAGTGAAGAATAAATAAATGCCTTTTGATTAGTTGTGAGTATTACACAAAGGAACTAAACATTTTGAATTGAATCAGTAATGCTGCTAACGTTTATGTCAGAGTTCCAGGGGAGTATATGTATATGGTTTTGTTCTGAAAAACAAATACAGAGAATTTGAGACATGAATTCTGTAATTTATTTTTCCTCTCCGAGGTTCTGACTTGTTGGTTTTCCTGTGTATGTTTTCCTGATTTTTTCTGTCTCTGTGTTTTTTCCTTCCTATTCTGGTATACTGTCTGCATCATTATCCTTTTAATATCATGCTGAGTTGTTGATATTTCATACTGCTGAAAGTGAAGATAGGTGGCCAACAGGATGCTGTTTTAACTTAGGTTCATTTTAGTTAAATGATTGTAGGAGCAAAGAATAAAGTGGTTTATGAACTCATGGCTAATAGGAGAACTGTGGATTCATTTTGTTCATGTGATAGTCTTATGGTTGTGTCTGAGTACATTATAATTTTTACGAGTTATATGAGATAGGCAAGTCTAGTTATTACAGCTGTACTGAAGTGCAAGGCAGTCTGATGCCCACTTAGGTTATGTAGTCTGTCTTTGATGTAAAAGGGAAATAAAATTAGATTTCTTGTCTACCAGGGAGCACTGCAGCAGCACCATTCCTCCTTCTTTTGGGGAATTCCCAAAGCGTACATAATCCTAATATATCATCCAATACTTTCAGGACTTACTGCTTCAAGCTTAATAGTTGGAATTTCCCAGCTCCAGAAGTTACTTTTTACATTTGTCATTGCTGTCACTTTTGGTGATGCTCGTGCCCTACTTTCCATTTCGTCTCCAATGCCTTCATTGATTCTGAACAGGTGGCATTTTGTCAGACAACAAACATTTGTATCGACAATTAACACACTGATGCTTCTTGAAAATCCCATTGTTTAAGAGTGGTTCAGTTTAGCATGGAGAACTTTTTTTCTTTTTCCTTTACAAAATGTCTCACAGTAAATCTATAGACTGATATTAAGAAGATGCATATCTGGCAGAGTGGTAGCAAATCACTTGGAAATCTGGCAGTTAAAAGAGCTGTTGGCATTTGGGAAGGACATCTTGTGGTCTGCCAGCTGTCATGAATGAACCAAAACTTTCTTACAAGTATATATAAGTGACTGGATTTTTAATCTCTGTGAAATGTATACTAAATAAAATGCTGTTTTAAGGTCCATTAATCAATGTCAATTCTCTCTAACTGATTTGTTTTCAAGGACTTTCATTGAGATGCAGTTGCCTTGTTTGTTTTGTTGACTTGTAAGAAATTGAGACTAACGTACTGTTTTCAAATAATGCAACATCTGTCTGGAGGGAAGTACTTTATGTGATACAAAGTATGTGTTAGGACTGCTCTGAGTGATTATTTGCAGTTTTTCACTTGACCTGGCAAGAAGGATGGAATCAGACACTGTTCCAGGAGGAAGTCCTTGGTAAAACAGTTATCATTACTATCTGGGGCTTTGTTCTTCTGAATCTCATGCCAGGTCTTTTGTTTGTAACTGATTGTAAAAATGCACATGATTTAGTACGTTTCAGATATGAAATGGCAATACATCAGGCTTACGTACACTTTACTTACGCATGTCTAGATTCATAAAGGTACCTAGTACCTGAGTTTCACTTTAGGCATAGTAAAATATTTACTAACTCATAACAGCATGATTCATAAAGCCTCTTCTTAGGTGCTGTGATTTTCATCACCTTAATAATTACCAGATGTATTTTTTGACATTAAAGCTCAGCTCCTATGCTAGAGGTTCACTTGGTCACCCTGGGATAACAGCGAAGAAGGGGAAAGGTGTAATGTCTAGAATACTTACATCAAGACTGTCAGAGGGCATCAAGCTCCTAGTGAAGTGTTGCTGAAGAGCTTCTGGGTAACTGCTGTTGAGCAGAGAGAGCTCACAGGAGCTCAGCAAAGAGGATGAGCTAGCAGCAATGCTGCAGTTGAGGTATTGCTTGTGGAAGTGAGAGTTTGAAGGGGAACTGGAAACAATGCACAAGACAGCATGGGTCTGCTAGAGCTGGTGCAATGACAGTGAGGATGAGCCACAGGGAGTGCTCCCCAGCACCAGCTGGACCAACCACCATGGCACACCCAGAGGTTTCAACCTAGATCCAGAAGTAGGATTTGACTGTCTTGTTCTCAGGCTGCTGGGAGTGGCAGGTGTCTCTCCTGAAGGCTTCACCTATGATCAGTACTGAGCTGCCAGCTGAAAGGAGTGCAGAAGGATGTGAGAAGGACCACATAGCATCAGGCAGGATAAACAGGATCTTTCAAGGGCCCACCAGAGACAAGAGTACCTTTCTATAGCATGTACCGGCACCAATCTATTAACAAGACTTGCTCTCAAGTGGTGCTGTGACAGGATAAGACACAACATGCACAAATTGAAATACAAAAAAAATCTGTTTAATTATTAGAAAAACTTTTTTTTTTTTTTAATGTGAGTGTGGTCAAATTCTGGAACAGGTTGCCCAGAGAGGTTGTGGAGTTAATTTACAGGTTTGGGGACTAGAGAGCTGAGAATACATGCTAACTGTTTCTAACTAGTTATCAGTCATAGTCATATGCTCCTCATATTAAATGTTTCCTCAGTTCAGTATTTTGGAGGCTTTAATTAGTGGGAAAATGTCATTTGAATGACTAGAAATACAGATTTTGTTTGTCAGGAAATTAAGGATGCCCAAAGGCAGAGACTGCCTGCAGTAGATGATTTTAAAACATTCCATTCTTGTCACCTTTAATTCAGTTAAGTAATTGGTAACAACAAGCTATATCAGAGGACATTCTCTGTCCCTGAGGCCATGCAGAGCAGTATGACATACGTACATACAGCTGAACACGCTCGTACCACGCTCTCCTCTTAACCTCACCAAATCAAGCAACTAACCAGGTGCTTTTACCTTTACTGGGAGAAAGCCCTGGCTGAAACATTTCTCCAAACCGTAACCAGGGTTTGTCGGAGGTAGTGATGATTTGTACAAGGCAAAACTGTACCAGCTGTTCTGACAATTGCACCAAGAGCAAACCAGCCCAGACTATACCATGTCAGTGCTTGAGTCCATCCCCTGGTCCTGTTGAGTTTGTACTTCATAGTAATATTCTCCAATTCTGACTGATGTAAATATGCAAAAGAATTTCATTAGCTCAGTTCATTTAATCTAGTGTAAAACCAGGATAGATACCATCTTGGTCTGAGTAAGAGAGGCAAGAAAACCCCATCATCTCCACTTTAGGCTATATCAGAGGATACATCATGCTAGCTGATGCTGGTAAGGGAGCTAATGCTCCTTTGCACTCCTGCAGTTAAATCCATGCTTGATAGCAAGGGTGACGGAGACCGTAATGATGGCTGTGACTGACATGTTTATTCACTTGTCTAGTAAAGTGTGTTGTGAAATCATGCTTTGCCATTAAAGTTCAATTGTAAGGAAGACTTTTTGAAGAAATGGAGTAACTACACTTCAAAACAAGAAAATATCTTTATAAAAAGAAAATCTTGATACATGAATTTGGTTTGTAGTGTGAATGTGTCTTTCAGAAAGTGTCAGCCTTCTTGCTTTTAAGGAAGTTAAAATATTTTCCCTTTCATAAAGGATGATGATCAAAGTGTGCTTTCATGGGAATCTTTCTAGCAGATTTGCACCGAACAAGACAAATTACGCAATTAGTGATTTGGTTTTGTTATTAGACACTCATAATTCAGATGTTGCCATTTTATTAGTCTGTCAACATTTCTCTCTAAATATTTCTATTCCATTCAAATTAACAGTTTTATAGCCTTGTGTAAATTCCTATGTCCCAAAGAGTCCTGTATTTTCTTACACAACCAACATTGTGCGAACATTGCATAATTTAGATTTTTAAAATACTTCATGATCATTTTGAAATTTTAAATTCTGTAAGATATTTCTAAAGACAAAACCAGTTAAGTGTATCTTTTGCAATAAGGGACACCGTTTTTTCTGTATAATGTTACATAATCGTGAATGGTGAAAATCTTTGGATATTCATGAGCAATTTATGTTGTAGATGAGATCTTTGTTATCACTGACAGGGACAAGAAGGGAAGCTGGGCTCTGAACACTGGAGGAGGAAAAAGCTAACACTGAATACTAAATACAACTGTCACAATACTAAACACAACTGCACATTTCTGTAGCACAAACATTTTTATGTTTTATCTGCATATCTGGGAGGCTGAACAGTTAATTTGGAGAGTAACATTTTTAAAACCAGATGTTAATTTCTTGTCTTTGTATTCTTTTAAATAGGAGCAGATGTCTCAGGTGTTGGATGCGATGTTTGAAAAGCTGGTTGAAGGAGGAGAACATGTCATTGATCAAGGAGATGATGGTGACAACTTCTACGTCATTGATAGGTGACTCGCAATGTCTTATTATAGCACAAAGTATTATGCAAAAGTCCATTGAGAAAAATTTATTTCTCTCTGTACTTGTGTATAACTCTTACATATGTTTGCATGGGAGAAAGAAAAAAACAACACATGATCCAATGAAGGTTTGTCGGAACTATGTAGAACAGTTTTTGAAAGGAGACAAATTTTTCGTTCCTGTCCTCTTTACTAGATCCCAAAGGCTGGTTTTGTTTTTTTTTTGTTTTCACATGGAAAGAGATCTAACACAAAACACAAGAAAAAAAGTGTTAACGCTCAGTATTTGAAATCTTACTTTAGATTTTCTCATTCACTTGAATATTTTGAGACCTCAAGCAGCTAAGTCACTACTTTTCATTTGGAGATCAGTTCAATCCAGTGAGCTAGGGAGAGCATTTACTTCAGCATCTTTTAGGAGTCTGTTGGCACAGGCTTCAGACAGGCTATCCCAAAACACTTTCACTTATTTATACCTCTAATTTTACACTAACACAGTGATTACTGAGAGTGTTTGAAAAGAATATTGTGCTAGAAGAAATGCCAGTGTTTTTTGGTTACTATAGATCAGTATAACCAGCCAGTCAAGAGAATGATTATCCCCCTGTATTTAGCCCTGGTGCAGCTTCACTTTGAGTACTCTGTGCAGTTCTGAGCCACACAATTTAAGAAGGATGTGAAGGTCCTTGAATGCCTCCAGCTAAAGGCCACAAAGCCGTTGACAGGGCTGGAAGGAATGTCCTACGAGGAGAGCCTAAGGACTTTGGGCTTGTCTGTTTTGGAGAAAAGGAGGCTGAGGGGCAACCTCAATTGCTCTCTTGAGGAGAAGTGAAGAGGGAGTTGCTGATCTCTTCTCCCTGGGATCTAGTGACAGGATGTGTGCGAATGGTTCAGAGCTGTGCCAGAGGAGGTTTAGACTTGCTATTGGGAAGTATTTTTTTTACTGAGAGGGTAGTCAAGCACTGGAACAGGCTTCCCAGAGAGGTGGTTGATAGCCCAGGCCTGTCAGTGTTTAAGAGGCATTTGGACAATGCCCGTAACAACATGCTTTAGCTTTTGGTCAGCCCTGAAGTGGGCAGGCAGTTGGACTTGGTTATCATTGTACGTCCCTTCCAACTGAAATATTCAATCAGAGTTTTGTAGAAGTATGTCAGGATTCTTCGCTGAAGAGTCAATGTAATTCAGCTTTGTGAGGTTACAGTTTATCACCTCTTCTCCAAAAAGCTGCAGGGACTTCACAGTATTCTGTCAGCCTTGCATTTTTTTAGGTGCAGTGAATCACCTCTAAGTCCCTTATCAATTAGTTAATTGCGCAGATTTTTACATTGAAGTCACAATTTATCAACATGTACAATATTCATCACTGAACAAAATGATGGCTCAGCATCAATGGGGATGGCTGTGTCATGTTTTACAAGATATCAGATTTTACTGCTTTCCCGAAGTCTAATGATGGGGTAAGAAGATATTAGATAAATACCTATCTTTATTTCATAATTTTATGTTGTTGTTTCTATACATTCCTTCTGTTTCCTGGATCTCCTCTACTTATGACAATATAAAATATTTAAAAATATTTTAGATGTTAAATACATTGTATTATTATTTATTTAAGTAATCATAGCAATTTTTTCAAAGACTTGTTACATTGGTATTTAGTGTTTTTAAAATGAAATTAAGAAGCAGATACTAATTTAATCTTAATTTTTAATAAATTCTGGTGATCAGTGCATCACAGTAAATCTATCTTTAAACTGAGTTAATGTACAAACTAGTAATCCTATCCTTCCCTTTGAAAAGGAACTACTTTTATTATTTATGTGATTGAGATGTCTCTGAAACATGTTTAATGCCAAGTTTAATTTGCTTTTTTAAAAAAGCAAATGTATTACAATTGCTTTATCTGTGGAATTAATGATATAAAAAATATACTGAGACACTTAGCAATGACCAGGACTGGATTCTACTCACAGTATTTATATTTTTTTATTAACAGAGGTACATATGATATTTATGTAAAATGTGATGGTGTTGGGAGATGTGTTGGAACATATGATAATCGAGGAAGTTTTGGCGAGTTGGCCTTAATGTACAATACACCCAGAGCAGCTACGATTATAGCTACCTCTCCTGGTGCCATCTGGGGTTTGGTAAGTGACATACTTATTTTAAGATATTATTTTAAAAATTATTTTAAATAAATTGCACTAGTGTGCTGTATCAGCATTAAAAAAATATATTTTTGGAAATATTAAATTTAAAACTTCTGAGAACTCCCAACACAATACTGTCTTTTTCCAGAATTAGTAGAAACAAACCTGAGGCTTAATAAAACACCAATTTTTTAAAAAAAATCATTTTGTTTTATTCTGTTTTAATGATAATTTCCTAATTTGCAAAGCACTTGAAATTACTTAGACATGTGTATAGAATGTTTTCCCACATCTTGATAGGAAGTGTGTTTGGTTCCAGAGTAAAATTCAAATGTGAGGTTATTTACTAGTATTATTCTATTTAGATCTTTGACAACAGTAATAGAATTTAGCACAACAGTAATACTGGGATGGCCATCTTCTTGAAGATGTGCGTATCAATCTAAGGACTGATCTCAAGGTGAACTTTTCCTATTGAAATGAAATACATGTTTTTTCACCAACTTAATCCATGTGACTTTTGGGATTGTGGCAGAACTTAGGACACTGTAAGAATGGATATAATTGGATTGGGTTGTATTGGCCAACAAGTCCCACCTGTAGCAGTGAAGGCTTGCAAAGTATTTCTCCTTGTGTCTGTCACCAGGACACGGTCATATGAAGTTAAGAGAACAAAATAATGTATGTGTAGCTTTTTCTATGTCTGCTGCACTTGGATTGCCAAATACTAATGAATGTCCATTTGGATATTTAGGATAGCAGTGAGTCTTGTTCTGCTGAAATAGCAGAAAATGCACTGTAACCTAAGACCCAGACCCATGTATATTGGTTTTGTTTGCATAATAATATAAAACCTTCTTTGTATACATAATAATATGTATGGCACCACAGGATAATGAATAAACTTTGTAAATTAAATATTTGAATATTGAGGATTTCTTAAATATCTTATATTACCCGCTCAGCATTCACTTTGTAGTGAACACCTCTGTATGTAAACCCTGCCTGTATTTTCTACCGAAGAGCAGAGAAGCTTTTCACAATGTGAATCAGATCAGGGGCTTAACTTTAGGAGCTCTTGATTGACCTCTAGAGGAGTCTTTCTCAACTGCCTGTGCGAGAGTGTGCCAGTGAGTTTGAGGGCTGCATTGATTGACGGAACTGTGATAATTTGAATATACTCAGCCATTTCTAAAAACACACGTATTTTCTTTTGATAGTCTCTTCTTCTTTCTCTTTGTATTTACAGGACAGGGTGACGTTCCGAAGAATCATTGTAAAAAACAATGCCAAAAAGAGAAGAATGTATGAAAGTTTTATTGAGTCATTGCCATTCCTTAAATCTTTAGAAGTAAGATTTCTATTGTGTCATTTTAATGGCTGTGTGAGAGGTACCTGATAAGATTCTGTTTTTTCAAAGTGTAAATTTGGAATGAAAATTTTTCACCACAATAATATTTTTCATACTTTCGTTTTAGAGAAAGACCATATTTTTTTATTTCTATATTTCCAGGATAAACAACTATTGTTAGATATTAGCAAATAAAATCAAACAATGACTTAGGGAATTTCAAAATATTTTCATTTAAAAACTATATTTTTACATGTCTGCTTTTCTGAAAATAATAAAAGGCCTCTCTAAGTATAATATTGTAGTGTTAACCACATATTTATTACATTTTCTTTTTTTAAATGAAGGTATCTGAGCGTTTAAAAGTGGTTGATGTGATTGGCACCAAAGTGTACAAAGATGGAGAACAAATCATTGCTCAGGTACAGTTTATTTCTAGTTTTAATTTTAACAATTACCATGTTATCTATAGACAATACATACTTTTAAACTATGTTTTTCTTTGTCAAATGGAATGAAAACACTGCATCTAAGAGAGGTGATTATTTTGTTCCAGAAGCTAATTTTTCCTTATGGTACTTTGAAAGAAATCCCCCTTTGATGTTATGAATGAAGTAGTCAATATTTTCAGTTTATTTAAAAGTTCAAACTATATAAAAGAATGATCTCTTGCAAGAAGGAGCACTGAAGACTTACTTTATTTATGTTGTTGAAATATGATAATCTTTTGAAGAAGAAGCGTAGGCAGCTGAGATTGTCTTGTCCCTAGATAGTTGCTGGATATCAGGTTGGATGCTTTTTATACTGGAAATTCTGTAAGGGAAATAATTTAGAAGGAATACGAAGGTGGATAAACAGGAATAAGGATCCTAAAATCTTCCATAAAATTTTTTCTCTGCTTTTTGTATAAAGCACAGTCAGTTACATCTTTTCATGAAAAGGCCTCGCTGTCAGTTCTGTGTAGATGTTTTGATTATTACATGCCTTGAGTACAGTTTTGACATTAAAAGTGATTTCTTTTGCAACAGGTATCAAAAAAATGAGCTTCAAGGCACAAGCTGCAAATATTTAAATGTTACCATGAAACTAAAAAGGCACTTTGAATTTTCCTTTACTCACTTTAGTTTTTTTCTTCTATAGGGTGACTCTGCTGATTCTTTCTTCATTGTGGAATCTGGAGAAGTAAGGATTATAATGACAAGGAAGGTAAACAGCCCTAAAACACAGATTTTTGTTTTCTTTTAAATTGTGATGTATTCCAAGTGTTAAACAGTAATGCTACTGTTGTTACTAGTTTTACTGAGTTCAGTAAATATCTCTCTCATTCTCTCCCTTTCTTTCTCTTTCTTTTTTAACCTGATATTTCAGGGTAAACAAGATGTAGAAGAGAATGGAGCAGTTGAAATAGCTCGATGCTCAAGAGGACAGTATTTTGGAGAACTTGCTCTTGTAACTAACAAACCACGAGCCGCTTCTGCATTTGCTCTTGGCACTGTCAAATGTTTAGGTATTGTTCAATAATATTTTTTATCTAATATAAAATGATACATAATCTATCTGGTTGTTTTTTATTGTGAACTCTGTCTTTCTCCAGCATATAAGACTTAAAGCTCGCTGAAAGAGCGTTAAACTAGATTTGAAACAGGAAAGGTATAAAACCAGGCTTGCTTGAGATAAGCCTGGGGCAGCTCAGCAGTATTTGAGCGATGGTGTACTAGTGAGGTCTTTTGCTCTGACGTCTCTGCAGAAGAAGGGGATAGAGATCCATGTGGCAGCAAAGATGCAGGCCAGCTAGGGAAGGCATCCTGCTGGACCTATTGTTTGCAAACAGCGAAGTATTTGTGGGTCATGTGATGGTTGGAGACAGTCTTAGGCATAGCAATCACAAAATAAGAGTTTTCAATTCTCAGAGAGGTAAGGAGTTGGGGGGCAGCAGAACTGCCACCATGGACTTCCAGAGGGCAGACTTTGGCCTCTTTAGGAGTCTGGTTGACAGAATTATTTATCTGCAAAAATTATTTGTAGTTGCTAACATGTATAAACACAAATTCTCCAGCATTTCTCTAATAGCATGGAAGTAAAAATTGTTTCAGGACAGTACAGGAGAGTGTTATCGCAAACCATTTATGATCAGATAAATGTCTAATACTCTGCAGAAAGGTATTTCTTTTTTCAGTAGACGACTGTCTTCCAAGAAATAACTGTGGTAAAAATTCTGTCCTGTTTTATGACCATGACTTAAGCTTTAACAAGTTTTTAGTCCTCACCAGCTGTTAATTTAATCATTCTGTTACACTGTAGCCTCAGGCACAGGAAAAGCAAAGACCATAGGAGCTGTGCTTATAGAAAGCCTTCACATCCATTGCTTTTCATTATCTAATATTTAGCTCCTAAATATTTGTATCGAATTATGAGAAAGCTGTAAACTACAAAGACAGATCTGGCATTCTTGAATGACAGTTTGTTTGCCAAGCTAGTAACCAAAAAGTTTCTCACTTACTCATAAAGGTATTATTTTTCAAAATCCTTATCTCCAAATGCACAGAGATGATCAAGCAATGTATACAAAAGATGAAAGAGAGGAAAGAATAAGAGGCAGTGGTGAGGAAAAGTGTCGTTACCGGGTATGGGTGAGTTGACAAGATCTCTGGCACTTCCCAAATAGGAGAGATCTTGAACTTTTCTCAGGAGCCAAGAGACTGCAGGCAGTAGGTTGGAAGCTGGCTGAGGTGTGAAGTTTCCTCCCTGGCCTATTGGCTAGAGCTATAGAGGATAACATTATGTGATCAGGTAAAGAAAATGATCACTGACATTGCATGTGACCTACTATCTCCAACTTTTCATATGCTTACCGGGAAATAAGTATCTATTACAATTCCCACTGTGGGTGAAAGAATTAAAAATAGCAAGGAAATAGGTGGTTAGACCTCAAATGCAACCAACAAAAGTAGCAGATGATGTGTTTTTTTGAAATCTCAGGGGTCTTAAAACTGTATTCTGTGGAGGAACCCAGGTTCCTCCAGACTTCTTCAGCAGCTCTTGAGTCACATAGATCTTACTATGAAAATATGAAAATAAGAAACCCTGAAATTTCTAAGTTTATTTATGAAGTTTTAAGACAGCAGTGTGTTGGTTGATCTTGGTTTTTCTACGGTAAGTAGTTCTCTTCTCTGCAAACAAAGCATTTGCCTCAGTAGTATCTGTCCTGTTATAATTTAAAATTTTGGAATGTCATAAACACCAGGATTAGTGTGTGCAACTGATGAGCACATTATATTCTTTCTCTTTCTCTTTTATCTTAGTTATGGATGTGCAAGCATTTGAAAGGCTTTTGGGACCTTGTATGGAAATACTGAAAAGAAACATTGCGAACTATGAAGAGCAGCTAGTTGCTCTCTTTGGAACAAACATGGACATTGCTGATCCCAGTGCATGAACATTGGAGCAACAATATCTGTTATGAGAATATAGCACAGTAGTGGTTAGTCCACTGAGAAATTGTCTCTCTTCCTATAGATGCCAAGCATTTTCTGTGATTTTAAGACTGGGTTTGGGAGTATTTTTTTGACTTATTACATTGGAAATACTAATAAACAAATCAGGAATTCAGTAAATTGTGGGCTTGATTTTTAAAAGTGCTTAGCACTTTTAAGTTCCATCTTGTATTGAGACCCATAATAGCACAGCACCTTTGAAAATCAAGTCTGTTAACACACCATTTCCTTGAAGAGTAGATTTCAAAAAAACCCACATGTGATGAACTTAAACAAGCTTCTGTTCTTCAAAATGCTACAACTTTTCTGGAAAGACTGTTAGTTTGAATGTGGTATGTTGAAAGTATTAGTGCACACAAAGTGTTTATATGTATTAATACAGAAGATATACAGTAGATATTACTTTCTGACTATTACAGTTGTCATGATTTTATGTTGCATTTATCACAGAAGTAGTGAATCACAAGACTAACTGTAAGATAAAGCATGACAATGCATTTTGTGTAACGCTCATGACCCAAATCTGATTTTTAACATTTTGTAATTTGGTTTAAAGTCCTCTTTGTTTAATATGTCATGTTTCAGCACGACATTGTAATATCTTATGCAATTTAGAGGACTTGTATATTTTTGCAATAAACTGCATTTTTATTAGTTATGTGTATTCTGTACAGTCCACAGTGAGGACAGCTGGCAAATTGACCTTAGTACTTTAAAAGCAAAGGTATAGGTCATTGTCATGTCCTGCCTAATCATACATAACCTGTATTGTTTTCCTTCTCCCTTGTTTTATAATTATGCATTTTGTCTTCTCTATGCTTGTTCTGTAGTTAATTTTTTTTAGATCTCACCCTTTTTATCTGTTAAATCTTTACCTATTTAAAATGAAATGATCTCTGTCTGTCTCTCTTCCTGCAGTCTAATCTTAGCTATCAAAGACGAGATTCAATTACTGAAGTGATTGATATCAAAAGCCATGCTAAACTAAGCTTGTACTTGAAAAATCCTTATCAGAAAGTACAAAAATATTTTTAATTTGACAGATCTTCAAACGCTTTGCACAAGTGTGGAAAGTACGTCATTTTAAAAGCTAACATGTCCTGCTTTCAAAAAACATGTAGGTCGTCATAAAATAATATCTTTTTAACCATAATAGCATGGGATACTGAGACTGAGAAGAGACAATATGATCTTAATCAGGAGCACAAGGCTTATTTCTTACCAGGGTCTGTGACTGGAAGTTTCAGGCACAGCTCAATATTAATACTGCTTACTGACCTATCCGTTGATTTACATGGAAAGCTAGTGCACATAATGGTGACTGGCAGTAGTTCTGCCACAATGAGACTACAAGAACTATCAGATACTATCTGATACTACAAGGGAAGGCTGCTTGTGTCCTGTTTCAAACACCTGAATTATAACATCTTTCCTTCTTCGATAATGACTTTTCTAACGCACATATTTGTGTATGTTGATGTAATTATTATCCTATAGTTAGTGATATGTTCTGACAATTTATATAATCATACCTGTAAATGAAATTATGATTATATAATATGATAACAAATATAATTTATATCATACAGTATGGTATAAATTATAAGTCAGATTCCTAACAAAATACAATCTGAGCAAAACTTACAAATGCCATTTTTTTTTTACCTAGAAACCTAGTATGAATAATTGCACATATGATAACTTGCCTTTGTACTTTTGATTTATGGAAGAAAAAAGAGAAGCCTGTTATACTAGAAGGAAATATCAGGTAACCAAAATCTACACTCTTGTCATTCTGTATGCTTAATCTCTAAAAGCTACCTATATTTTGCACTAGCTTGATGTGATTAAGAAACATGCTAGAAATTACTTGTATAGCAGTAAACTCCAATTGAGGCCATAAATGCCAGTCATGGTATTTTCAATATTGTTGGTTATATTTAAAGTTTCCTTACAATAAACAACACTTTTATATATAAAAATCTATGCTTATTGATATTGTTGTGTTTTAATTCCATTATCATAAAGTCACAAGTGACCTATTTATATTCATTTATTAAAACAGTCGTAATTCTTAACACTTTCATGTGATTTTCATCAATGATGGTATGTGGATGCTCTATCTACTCAGAATAGATGACATGGTGTGGTAATTGTCATAGCTACTTTTGATGGTTTGCTTGTAATTTTTAGCTGGGAAAAAACGTGGAGTGACAAATTTAAGATAATCAGAGACTTCGGATTTTCTGAATCTCAAAGTACAGTTTCACGTTACAGCAGTTTTAATGTGTTGCTCTTGGGGACTGGTTTTCTGGAATTTTCTTTGTTGGTGAATTCGTGTGGGTCTTAACCAACAGTAATAAATTATCACTTTGAAGGTTTCATCCAAATCATTATATCCTTTATCAGTCAGCGCTTGGGATTTCTCCTGAATCTATTCACATGTATGCTTTAAACATGTGCATCTTTGTGTCATAAATGTGGCAAGTGTTCATCCTAATTTCTAATAATTTTAAACAATAGTATGTCAAGTTTACCTTATGAGAATGTCTGTGTTCATAGTTAGATTACTTGATGCTTCTATTATTAAAGATTTTCATTATTCTTGTTTGTAGTCAAGTCACTAAAGGAACAGGACTTTGGCAATTACTTGGCATGTACATTTTTGTTTCCTCTTCCCAACCTCACCAGTGATTTATAATTCTGCAGATGATTTAAATGAATTTGACAGATGGCAAAGTCCTAAAGAGAAAAAAAATAAATAAATAAATGCTCCAATGAGTTTGCTGAAAATTAGTTTGTTGGGTGAGGAGAGAAAAGCCTGAGAGAAATACTTTTGAAATCATTCCCTTCTGGATCTCCTATTTGAGGTCCAGAAGTGACTGATTGTGGAAGTTTTGGGGCAAAGCTGTGGAGAATATTGTGAAAACTTCCACAACCAAAACCACTGCCAGTCCATCTTCTTTCGTTATGTTGTCTTTTGTGTTCAGTAAAGACTGTCCTGGTCCTTGCTGGAATGGTGGGTTTGGTTTGGTGGGTTTGTTTTGTTTGAAATATTAAGCTTTCTAAAAGATGAATATGGGATCACTTACATCATGATGTTGTCGTTTTGTAGTTTATGACACAGTTTACAGGGCAAGCATTATTGTTTTTCAATTTCAAGACTTACCAGATATGCAAAATTAGTATCTGCTGGTAATGCTTCACATAACTGGCACATCAAATTCCGTCTTCTTTTTTAAGGCACTTGCTGTGTGTGATAGCCTTTGCTGAGCAAAGTGCTTTGCTGAAAGTCAGTTTTCTACACCATGGATGTTCTTACATGATCTTGCTAAAGTTTTAATGTTAGTTCAAAGCTCTTTTAATCCATTCACACATGTGATGGTTATAGGTGTGGTTTTTTTTCCTGTGTCTGCAGTCCTCAAATCAGTACGACTGCAGTTTTCTATGGGAGGAATTGCCTCTTTGGACGCTGAGTATGTATAGATCTATGCTGTTAACTGTCTTAGAAGATTTAGGATCATTTTCAAATGATTCTGAGAGCTGGATTTCCTTCAGATCTATACAAGACTGTTTTCAAGTTCTTGATCTACTTTTTGGCTCAAAGTTGCTTAACAGACTGGACACCCTCTCTTCCTGGACTTGGATCTTGGTAGGATATGAAAAGCCCAAAGAACATTACATTTTAACATTGCCTCTTCCTTCACCCCATTCCTCTCTTTCCCTCTAAATTATCTTTATTCCAACAGACAAGGGAAAAGCCAGTGGCAGTAGGTGTATGTAGGGGCAAGTGGAGTGACTGGCTGGGTCCATGCTGGGATGCAGAAGTCTGTTTGACTGGGCAGTAAGTCACTTTTTCCTCATCCTCTTTGTCCCATCCCTGTCTCTTACGCTACAGCAAATCAAGCTGAGCTGGAGTGCAGTAATGGTGCTGCCATGGCTGTGTGAATACCTGTGGGTAGGGTTGTGTTTCTTCCTCAGAACTGGTAGTAATATATGTATGTGTGGGCGAACAGGGAAGAGACAAACACCAAACTATCATATAAAAGAAACTGCCCAGTCAAAAACATGTGAAAAACTCTGACACTAGGTTATACGAGGCCATTGTGACAGTATCAGCTGACTCAACCTTTTCTTATTGACGTAAATTAAATTATGATGACCTAAAAATAGCATTATGGCATAGTATGACTACTTTGTTCTTCCTTCTTTGAACATATTGAATTATTTCAGCTGAGCAGCTATGAAGTTTTGGGAAAAGTTAATACTCTGTGTAGGTTTCTCTGTGGATGCCTAATTCCCTTGCAGTGAGCAAGCCTCTGGGACCTGCTGTTCTCCCACATTTCTGAAGATGCTGGAAAATCAGTTCTGATAAATGTCTGATTAGGAAAAAGCCATCCAATTTGTCACCAAGTTAGATCTTCTTTTTTGCTTTGTTGCTTTGTCCTTATGAAGTCAAGGAGGTGTGACTATCTTAAGCAACCTTAGCTCCATGGTACCTTTAGGTTTTGGCTGCATCTGTATGGTTGTATCCATCATAGGAAATTTTGTGTGCCTGAGACTGTTCGCTAGTGCAGAGGTATTGAGTGACCAACTTTTATACTGTTTTCCAGTATCTTTCCATATAGGGTGGCCATTCACAGATGGCCAACTGACAATAGTCATCATAGAGTCATGGAATGGTTTGGGGTTGGAAAGGACCTTAAAGATCATCATGCCATGGGCAGGGACACTTCCCATTGTATCAGGTGCTCAAAGCCTCATCCAGCCTGGCCTTGAACACCACCAGAGATGAGGCATCCACAACTTCTCTGGACAACCTGCTCTAGTGCCTCACCACCCTCACGGTAAAAACTTTCTTCCTCATATCTAATCTAAATCTCCCTTCTTTCAGCTTAAAACCATTACCCCTTGTTCTATCACTACACTCCCTGGTAAAGAGCTTTTCCTCAGCTTTCTTGTAGTCCTTGGCCTATGGTAGCTCCCAAACCATATCTGAAAATTATCTGCTGTTATTATTAATTATCTGCTGAAAATTATCTACAAAAACTATGCCAGGGCTATTCTTCAAAAAAAAAATAAAATTCAGTACAGATGATTGTATTCCAGTGACCAGGAATACTCCCTGGAATTTTAATTTACCAACCAGCATAGAGGGAACCTACAGGTTGACTGTAGCCTCTTCTTGACTTGTTTTTCAGCAAGCTTTGAGCTGGGATAGAAAGTTTTCTTATTTATCACTCTTCTGGTTTGTTTCCTGATATGTCAGGTCTTTATTTTTTCCTGATACTACTGTCATTTTTTTTTGTCTTGCCCTACTTTGTATGTGATTAAAGTTTAGCCAAAACTAAAATCTGCACCATAATGACATGAAATAAATTTCTCATTAATTCCTGATCTGTCTTGGAAGAAAAAAAAAAAATCTGGCCTTTGTTTCTCCCCAACTTGAACCACTGCAGGAGGTGAGTGAATTTTCCCTTGTAGCACTCAAGAAAACAGATCTTTCCTGGGACCAACAAGTCCTCTGTTCCTCTGCTCTCCATTCCCAACAGCACCCTCTGTGAGGAGAATCAAGAAGTGAAAAGTAGGGGTGAGCATGCCTAGAGTTGTCATTAGGAAGTAGAGAGAGCCAACCACCATTGCAGCTAGCTACAAAAGTCTGTGAGAAGAGGGAGTGAGTACACATAGTTTTAGGAGACACAGAAGTCATTGTGAAAGGAGAAAACTGATGTGAGAGGGTCTGGCAGAATGGCTGCAGAACAGAGACTGCTGCCTTGGTTGGAAGTGGAAGCTCTGGTAAGCAGGGTTGGTCTGATGTCTGGGGAGTATTTAGTTAATTACTGAGGGCAGATGTCTACACTTCGATGTGAAGGCTTCTGTAGCAGAATTAAACTAATGACTTGGAGAGTCAGCAATGGGAGCTGCGTCGTTAAGGGCAGGACACGACATGGGCTTTGGACAGTGGAGATTAAACGTAGAGATAGGCACAACCCCAATATATTTATATTTTACTAATATGACCAACTGTAATATTACACATTTTTTAAATCTGCCTTGTGGTTTCTTAACTTTGTGCTGGCAATTTTAAGAGATAAACAGCTAGGTTGCAGATTTCTGAATCTTTACTTTCTGTTTGTGTAGTCTCTCTTGCTTATTTTGTGTTCTTTGGTAGCCATCTGTAATGTGACAAGAACTCAAACCAAACACTTCCCAACCCTCCACCTTATTTTCTTCCTCTCACAACAGCAGATGCAACTGAATCAGCAAAGTTACCAGTAACGTCTCTGTTACACAGTATTGATTCATTCTCTGAGCACCCATTCATTTGGGATACGAACTAAGGTGAGGTAGGATGTGTGGAGGGGGGTAATGGTTTAATTAGAGACTAGGCATACAGAATAAGGAGTGTGGCATTGGCATAATCTTGGTTCTGAAATTCAGAAGATGCATACTTGACTTAACCAAGGGGGTTAGTAAGTAAGCTTTGATGCAGTTTTATGTGTCCTGCTGCCCTCTACTGCAAGAACTACCCGTCCTTTTGCTCATTTTCTCTTACATCTTCCCTGAGTAAATGTTAATTTACTATATGCAAAGGAGAAAATGTAGATTTGAAAACAAGAAAGCTGTTATGTGTCTGTTTTTAGAATCTTGAAACAATTCAGGCAGTCATCCTTACCAAATTTTAATCTCAGTTCTAGATAGGATTCATATTTTTGTGCTTTCTGAGTATTTCATAGATGGTAAGTGATACCGAGGTTCTAACTCAGCAGTAGTATTTACTTGTCTAGACCTGTATCTGGAATCTGGGCCAGTGGATCTTGGAGGACTGGGCTTCACACTTAACACTTTTAATTTTTTGTAGGGACTGTGAACTTTCATGGCAAATAGATTTAACATTTAGTTTGGGAAAAATACTTTTTGTTTTGAGTAGGAAACATACATGGGGGGGTGGAAATGTGCTCCAGCCAGGTACAAAATTATAACCAGGCCAACAGTCTTTTTCTTAAGAATCTGATGGGGCTTGGGACAGGATTTTGTGTCTTCTGTTGCTGCTTGATCCAGCCTCTGCACTCTCCACCTTCCACACTGGCTGACAGAACTTTCGGAAGAGTAAACTGTTGAGTTATACCTTGCAAGTGGCTGTACACAAGTGGCTGTACACAAGTGGCTCCTGTGTTTTCAAAGTAGGAATATGATCTGTAAAGGGTTGGTTTGTTATATGATTAAGCACAGAAGATCTGTAGTTAAATTCAATGGCATTGTTTTTTCTACTTTTTCTTTATTAAGCTAAACTTGCACGTATACATATAAAAAGTAATAATTTCTTATATACACACAGAAGATATTGCATGTTTTGAAAGTAATGTCTCTCTTCCGACAGTTCCTACAGATGGCCATGACTTTACTAACATGCAGATTATTACTTCTTGGAAAAGCCAAATCGTAAGCTGATGTGCCAATGACATCCGCATACCAAGTGTGTGTTCTGATGCCCGAGTGTTTTTGGTGTAGTTCAGTTGCATTATCCTTGTAGAGCTGTGGAAACGATAAAACCAGCATTCCCTCTAGTGGCCACTAACAGCATGTTTCATGGGACATAAAGCTTGCCAAGGACTCTAAATAAGGAACCACTTCTGTTGAAATTGTAATAATTTAGGGAGGGTTTTTTGCTGTTTTTCTTGCACAAAACTGGGTTAGTGTGCCTGCAGGTCCAAACTGTTGTAGATACAAATTGCAAGGAAAGCTCTGATACGAGATTTAGGACACGTTCACGTGATTGGGATGATGTTGAAAAGAGGATAAGGAAGAAATGCTTTACTTGGAAAAATGCCAACAGTTGCAAAATCTTGAAACTCTCCATTAGTTTCTAAAATTCTACTGATTACTTCTGAATTGTGTGTGCATTTGCCTTGTATCGGATTGTGCACAGTCACAGATCTCACGATCAGATGTGGCCTGGGGAGATCGAGAGTCTGTTCTCATCTCTGCAATGTCCCAAAGTTCCTGCAAGTGGGCAAAACTCGTCGTGTCTGTTAGATCGTTTCTGTGCTGGGAAAGCAGAAGTGATGTGAACCACACCAGGTTGTCATTTGGGCAATAAGTATATGGGAACGGCTGGCAAACACCGGTAGACAGGAAAACCGAAATGGATTTAAAATCAAAGTATGGTTCTTTTTCCTGTTAATTTTCATTTTGGATTGCAGCTACCCCCACTGTGTTCTTAATGAAAGGAAAAGCAGGGAAGAAGCCAGAGCTGGACTGAGCGCAGCTGCTGACTCATTCCCTGATGACTGGCCACTGCCTGTCATCTCCGCAGCCTTTATGTGGGGAAATGAGAGCGAGGCTGTTCTGTCACGTTCAGGGTGTTAATTACTGGAGGTAAATGACGAAAGGCACCAGGTGATACCAAAAATGCTGGCAAATAAACTCTCTGACTCGTTTTGGAGTTTTAGAAAGCAGCACCCTTTATTTCAGTGCTGGGTGCATGGGGGAATGATTTCCATCAATTGTGTAACAAGACGAGCTGGGGACAAAAATTATATCCAACTTACACGCATACATATAAATTCTCCCAGCAATCTTCATGCATATTCTACTACTTTCCGAGGACTAATCTTAATTTTATTATTAACTTCACAACAGCCAAGTCTCTGCTCATCAGAGCTTTGAAGCCAGTTCTCTGTCCGGCCTTGAGTTCTCTAGATGAGAGAGATGCCGCAGCAGCACCTCAGGCCGACCCCCTCCACCCCGCGGTCGGCTGCGGGGCCAGCGCGGCCCGGGGCGCGGGTACACGTGTCCCTACGACTGTTGTTTACACCGGGCCGGGCGCCGCGCGGGGCACGCTGGGGGCTGTCGTCCTGGCGCGGCCCGGCCGGCGGGCGGCGGCGGCTGCGAGGACTCTAACTCCCAGCACGCCCCTCGGCGAGGCTGTGGAAATGCCGGCCAATCGGAGCGCTGCCTGGCGGTGATTGATGGCAGCGAGGTGCAATCCGCTGAACAGGAGATGCAAAACAAGCCCGCCCTCCGGGCGCGTGCCTGATGGGCAGCGCAGGCAGCCAGTAGAAAGCGGCTGCGGTTCGAGCTACCTCGCTTTCGACCAATGGACGCTCCGCCCAGCGTCCGGCTGGGGCGGGGCTGCGCCGCGGGGGCTGAGCGAGGGGGGCGGGCAGCTGAGGGGAATTCGGTAATGGCGACGGGTTTGGTAAGTGCTGCGAAGTTTGGAGCTGCCGCTTCTGGGGGGCTGCGAGGGCCCGGTTGGGGCCGGGCGGGTCCCGCCGGGCCGGAAAGGAGCGGCGGCGGCCGCAAGCCGAGCCAAAGAGGCGGTTGGGTCTACTTTTGGCGACGGTGGGAGGGAACGGACATTGTTTACTGGGCCCTTCCCCCCGGCGGCCCGCGGGATCGCCCCGCTCCCGCGCTGCTGGGCTGAGACCCGCGGGGGCGCCGGGGCCCTGCAGCGAGCGAAACGGAGTTGTTTTGCGTGTGTGTTTGTGTCTCGCTTCCCCTGCCTGGGGAGCGCCTGCTGCCCCGGTCTGCGAGGGCGAGGGCGCTGTGCTGTGCGGGAACGGGCGCGGGCGGCGGCGCGCCGGGGAGGGGGCAGTATCGGCGGGGGCGGGGAGGGGGCGCCCCCGCGCGCGGCCGGGCTGTTACGCAGTTGTGAATGAATGGGGTCTTGCGCGCATGCGCGGTGCCGGGAGAAGTTTATAAACAAGGGCAGCGTCCAGGGCGGGGATCACATGACGGGGAGGGGGAGCGGGGTGGGCCTGGGGCTGCCCCTGGGGAAGGGAGAGGAGGATGGGGATGGGGTTTCTGTCCGCCTGCATCCCCCGAGGGTCACAGGGTGGTACATGCTCCCCGCGCCTATAATTCTGCTGTAAATGCCTTCCTTACGTAATCAAAGCCGTAATGTTTGTTTTGCGACGGGGTGTTGTTTACGTGGTGTGGGGAGGGCAGCGCTTCCTCCGCCGGCCCCCTGCGGGAGGGCGGGGAAGGCGTCCAGTAGCGTTGGGTGGAAGGCACGGAGCGGCCCCTGGAACGCTGCAAGGCCTTTACACAAACATCATGAATCATGTTTCGTGCTTCTCTGAGGCCGCGCCTCACAGCGCTTTTCTGGCACAGCTGTGCGAGTCGGGGATGTGCAGCACGGATCCTTGATCAAAGCAGCTGTGCCAGTTAAAGTCCCTGGTGTAGATCCAGTCTTGCCAGTATGTTGTGTTTTGCTTGGAGAAGCTGTTGTTTGTATGAACCTCCATCCAGGGAATTGCTGCAGTCACAGACCTTCAGGAGTAGACTGGGGGAAGGAAGGCAAATACCAGAAGGAAGACCACGGGAAACACTTCCACCCAGGCATGCCTGTGCACTGCGGTTTGGGTGGATGCAGCCCAGTTCCTGCTGAACCTCTTCTCAGCTGCAGTCTTTTACATGAATGAGTTTATTTTTGTCCCAAATTTATTTTTGTCCTTCAAAAATAGACATGGTTTAATTAATGAGCTCTCTGTTAATATTGCCATTTGTTTTAGCTTGACACTGACTTACTTTAAAGCACAAATCTATGAATAAATTCATTTAGCCTCTAAAAAAAATGGCAGTAATTATAGTCCTGTGAAGCATACTGCTGGAAAACATCTGTTGCAACAAGTTTTGAACATGAAGTTGAATTAAAAGTCTTTACAAGCTGATTAATGACCGTTCCCTTAATGTTCCAAAACATTGAAAGGCTGAGGACAAGAGAAACACATAGTGTCCAAAGCGGGCTTTAAACAGGTAGAACAGAAAATTTGAAAGTATAGTTGGGCCCACTGTTTTGGTTTTAATTCATTTGTTAGAGGATTGGTTGGCTTTTATACACGAGTGGCTTTCGTTTAGAGAAAGTCTTGTGACTTGGAAAACAAATTCATTTCTCCAAACAAGTATCTTTCTTATCAGACTGGTGTGTTGTAGCTGTACATATCTCTGACCTTCAGTGTGTTAGGATACTAGGACAGGTACATTTAAGTCTTGGCAACTGGCAGGAAAGAAGGAGAAGGTGGCTTTCCCAAAATAAGTTAGCTTGTTTATTTTGGCAGGAAAATGGGAAAGGAAGAGAGAAAAAATAGAAGGGAAAACGGGGGGGGCGGTTAGAAAGGACTTGAACAAGCCAGAAAAACAGGGAGTGGCTTTTCAGAGTTGATTACTTGGAGATAATAATCAAGGTCCTGACCTGTACTACTGAGGTCTAGTTTTTCTGTTCAGAAATGACTGAGCTTTCTGCTCTTGTGCTGTTGCGTAATTTTACTGTTTCTCATGGAAGGTAGAGGAATAATTTGCATTAAAGATGCTTCTTAGAGGTGAAATACACATGTCATTGGTAGTTCATTGGGTTGTGTGTTCTCATTTCTCTTACCTTCCCTCTCCACCTCCTTGAAATCAGTATTGCAGTGTTGTGGCTTTTGTCCTAGTGCCATTTGAGTAGAATCAAAACACTATGTTTGGAATGCAAGTTTAAGTAAGTTTTGCATGTATTTGAATGTTCAGGAGGTGAGAAATACAAGAGATTTTTCCAGTACAAAAAAATTTACTGATTAGATCAGGCCTCATCTGGTAGGGTCAGCATGTAATTCAGAGAGTTATGTCTGAACTTCATTATGTACAGGACAAGCTGCAAAATGAATGAAAAAAATCTTAGAGTGAATAAAAACATGGAATATATTTAATATTGGCTGTATGCACACAATAGTTTTGAACTGTTTATTGAAAGAAAGCTGTTCATAATTGTTATCAGATGGCTTTTTATGCATTACACTGAGGGAACTTTTATGATGATATGTTGATTGTTTCATATGAAACTGTTAGACTTTGTAGCTGTTGTTTTTATTTCTCTTGTGGTGCACGATAGCTTACATAGTGGACATGCATGTCAGATTTTCTTACTAAACTGTTTTCTGTCAGGAACTTACTTGGGATTACTTTTCAGTGACGCTTCATTAAAGTACAAGGTAATCATGTTATGGTAGCTTAATTCATCATCATTGTCTGAAAAAGCAGTAGATAACAAAATTACTAAAGACTGCCTAACCTTGTTTTCCAGCTTTTAGAGGTTGTGGTTTTGCAGAATAATCACACACTTCTCTGACTGCTGAAGATGATGTGAAAGATTTCTTTTGGTATAATTGTTACAGTACTGGCGTTTGGGGAAATGAAACTGCAGTGAGATCTGCTAGTAGAGGCTTCCTTTTGCTTCCATTTACAGCACAGTTAAGGATGTTAGCAGTCAGATGTGTTTGAAACTAGACCTAGAGCTGAGACAGCAAAGGATGTGGAGGGCAGTGAAAATGCTGCTGCGGATACACCGATGGTGAAAGGGTGACTAGGGAAAACATGGGCCTGATCCCAAGTAGTGTTGGCGACGTAGTGTCAAAAGGCTGTAAACGACATGTTCTTTGCTTTGCTCTTTAACTGCAAGGCCTGTTTCGTGGTTCCTTGAGTCCCTGGGCCTAGCAACACGTGCCTGATTGAGGGAGGTGCTGCTTTGTCAATGGTAGGGGCAAGCAAGTTCTGTGAGTCAGTCCCACACAAGCTGCTGAGATAGGAGGCGATGCATCGGGGGAAGCTGGCAAGCGTCATTGTGAGGATGATCTTTAAAAGGTGGTGGATTTGGTGGCAGGAGGGCTCCTAATAACTGGAAGAATTTAAACATCACACCTGGCTTCAAGGTGGAGGTTGTGGTGAAACTACAGGCTGGTCAGCCTAACTTTAGCCTCGAGGAAGACTATGGAGCATATCCCCCTGACAGCCATGTCTTGATTTTTATTAGGCAAGAAGGTGACTGGGACTAGCCAGAACAGATTGACTAAAGGCAGATCTCATCTGACATATCTAATTGCTTTCTGTGACGAGATGCATGGCTTGGGGTAGCAAGTGAATGTTGCTTACCTTGGCTTGAGTGGTGGTTGAGATGACTCCAAACTCTAGGGAGGCAGTGGGCACAGGCTGTTGCAAGGGAATTTCAAACTGCACATAAGGAACAGCTTCTTTACAGCAAGTTTGGCACTGGAACAGGTTCCTTAGAAATGTGACGCAATCTCCAGCCTTCAAGATAGTAGAAACTCAAGTGGCCAGGGCCCTGTACAATCTCATCTGACTTTGGAGTTGGCTCTGTTGTCTACAGGGTTTGTGCCAGAACGTTTCAGGAGGTCCCTTTCAAGTTGAATTATGCTGTGATTCTCAACAGATTATGGAGGATTTAAGGTGCTGGTATTGAAGTAACCTGTCAGATGCAACTTAAAACAGTTTATGTGTATACACGTTTTTAACCTCTGTCTCTTAAAGTCAGATACTTTGGAGCATCCTAACATGGTGTGGGAAGTGAAGACAAATCAAATGCCTAATGCAGTTCAGAAACTTCTTCTGGTAGTGGACAAGAGACCTTCAGGGATGAATGAGTCACTGGAGTTGCTGAAGTGTAACGAAAACCTGCCCTCTTCTCCTGGATATGCATCCTGTGATGAACACATGGAACTTGGTAAATAACATGACTTTTTCAGAAGAAGCCAAACTCTGAAGTTTGTTGTAGTTTTCTTGTAGAGAAATCACTGGATGATGATTTTTATCTTAAGTAAGTGAGGGAATATGATAGTGGATTGTGACATCTGAAGGTCTTATTTTGCAGTTGCTTTCCCCTTTAACCGTTTAACCCATTTCCAGTTCTGACACACTGGCCTGTTGACTTAAATGCATTCTTGAACTCAGAGCTACAAATTTCTGCTCCTGAGCTTTCTTTACAAGAATAACAAAGCTCAAGAGCTCCTCCTAAAGGGAAATTATGTTGCTTTAGATCAGCTGCAAATAGAGATTCTGGGCTAAAGGACCATTTACCTTCAGTTCTTACACTGGAGTAAAATAGCACATACATTAGAAAGTATTGATATAATCAATGAAATATTTACACATCTAATTGAAGCCATGGAGTGATTAAGAGTACCAGTACTTAGTTATGCAAAGGCATGTAACACAGCCTTTTGTTAACGAACTGTACTCTCTTTGCTATTTTATGTAAGATGTGGAATGTGTGGATTATTGATAGGAATTCACCCCTACCAGGCTGCCTACCCAGCTTTTATGATTCATGAGTTATTTAATTCCAGTTTCATGGTGGATAGTTGGAAAACCTTTAGCTGCACTTTTGCAGCCCCGATGCTGATAATTTTTAGTGTGACACTTGGTAGGACAGATTAATTTTATTGCTTTATATTGAATGTTTTTGTATTGTAGTGAAGGGTGTTATGTCTTTTGCATAATTCTGCAGTGAATTCTATGTAAACTAGTTAGTTTAGTAAAAACTTTAAAACCAGGACTATGTTTTTTATCTAGTTACTTAAATGTTTTTCTTAAACGGCTTGTATGCACGTATAGTAGACTAGAGACATGGTTATTTCTGTTGCCGTTTTGTCAGTATTATGAATAGGGTTTGTGAAATATTGGTAGTTGTGATACGAGAAAATAAAACTGGTTACTTCATTGGGGTCTCTTCTGATTTTTATTTGCAAGATTTGATGTCAACTAGAATTTATCAGTGGATATAATTATGATAATTTCTGCATTTGTTTGTAGATGATCTTCCTGAACTACAGGCTGTGCAGACAGATTCTGCCCCATCTGCACTTTTTCAGCTTGGTGCTGATGTTTCTCATCAAGAATGTTCAAGGCCTTCGTGGAATCAACATACCTCAAACAACAGTTCAGACAGTGCTTATTCTTGTGAGAACGGGGTGAACTGGTTGACAGAATTAGCAAATATAGCCACAAGTCCTCAGAGTCCTTTGATGCAGTGCTCTTTTTATAACAGGTACTAACATTCATTTCAGTTTTGAACTCCAGGGTTTTTAATAGTACATCTCCGGAAACATTTCCTTCACTCTTCACACCCTCTGACTTCGAATTGGAGTCCTATTTTTGATCTTTCTTTGTAGTAACTTTACTCCTTGTGGAAGATTGCACAGGACTCCTTTGAGAGCCTGTTGCAAAATCTGTTTAATTGCCAGCCATGAATGAGGTAGGATGGTATAAGGATGTTGTTTAACCGCAGAAGGTTCAGAAATTACGGGTATTTTATCTCATGTGAAGCAGCAGATGAAAAGTTAAGCTGAATTTGTTATGTTAAATTCTTAATACTTACTAGTGCACTGACTTCAGGTTTTTTTTTAAAGACCTAATTCTAAGTCTGGTGCAATATATTTTTTATTACTAGTGTTTCAGTTTTCCGGTCTGTAAATTCCATAAGGCTGTGAGAAACAGGGTGAAATGTTAGATATTTCTGGGCTTCACCTTTAGTTGTATGGCTTTGGTCTTAGGTTTGTAAAAAGAAAACTAAATGCAGCACTGTTAACTGTGAGCAGATGTCTATGTACTCTAAGAAAATGGGGTATTCGCCTCACAATGTTTGTAAAAACTTTGGTGTTGTGACAAGGAGGTGCTCATGGGGGGCTGGTACTCTCGTTGGGGTGGTATGTAGGAGCTACGCAGGAGTTATGCTAAGTACTTTCTTTGACTTAGCTTGCACCCTTTAATCATCCCATTTGACTATTGGTGTTGGGTTATTGGTATTCAGCTTGTGCAAACAAATATCTGTTACATAAAAGCATTTTAGAGTAATGACAGCCAAGAGTTGTGTTAGTTTGAGAAATTTTAAAATACGTTTTTCTATTCTAGATCATCTCCTGTTCACATAATAGCTACAAGCAAAAGTTTACATTCCTATGCACGTCCTCCACCTGGATCCTCAAAGAATGATCCTAACTTCTCCAAGAATGATTTGGATGAAACACCAGTTAGGCATGAAAGGGTGAGTTGTTCTGAAACACTTCTAAAACAAATAAAGATGCATGAGTAACAGGTTAAGCTTTTTGTAAAGAGAAACTACTTTAAGAAAAACAATCTGTTTAGTTCTAATACCATTTCTATTTGAGCTTGGTGTTCTGTTACTTTTCTCTTTACCAAACAATAGGCTTGTAGATCTACCTCAAAGTCCATATTTTTGTGAAGAAATCACATGCTAAGAAAGCTCTGCTTCTCTTCAAGTTCCTTCTATAGCAATCTTTTAAAAAGCATATTAACTTGGTTGCTGTTTCTAAAAGGATACATAACCTTCTCCTTTTAGATGCCCGTAAACTGTCAGTCTTGCTTCTCCCTTTCCTGTGTATTAGTTTGTGTCTGAAACTCATCTGTTAAAGATGTTGATTTTTTTCCCAGTGATTTATCTAGAACCAGCTAGACCCTAGAGCTTTCCAGTCATTTGATCGTAGTGTAACTTGGGCTTTGAGTGGTTCTGTGGATGACCAGGGAGTAATAGCTTGTAAAATGCTTGTTCCTAAGCATAAGATAATCCATAGGTGTGAAATGAATCTCAGAGCATGAAATGCAGAAATTTCAGGATGGCACATTTCAAGAAAAGGAGATGAAAATATTCCATTCACATTTATTGCTAGTATTTCAGGCAAAATGATGACACAGATGTTAATTAGAGAATGTGTCTGAAGAGATAGAAGACCAACTCTAAAACCTTCTGCAGTAAAAAATCAACACCATTTTGCTTTTACTAACAGGCGAACAGTGAATCAGAATCTGGCATTTTCTGCATGTCATCACTTTCAGATGATGATGATTTAGGATGGTGCCACTCCTGGCCCTCAACTGTTTGGCATTGTTTTCTAAAAGGTAAAATAACATCGAATAAGGATATGTTTTGTCTTGTCTCTTTTTTTTTTTTTTTTTTGGTAACAGACTTTTTTACGTAACAGTAATCTTTTTTCTTTTTTTTCTTAAAAAATGTTAGGCTCTCGTTTGTGCTTTCATAAAGGACGCAATAAAGAATGGCAGGATGTTGAAGATTTTGCAAGATCTCAAAGCTGTGGAAAAGAGGAAGATCTCGCAGTGAGTCCTTACAAGGTAGCTGTTAAGTTCTAATAAGTTCTTTTCAATACCTGTAGCAAATGCTTAGTTTCTTATGCTATCCCTGTGCCTTTAATTACTGTCTCAGGAAGACAGGTTTATACTAAACCTGTCTAGAGCTGATCACTGTACTATTTGAGTATCTTGCTATAAAGCAAATGAACTGAGATTGTTTAGGTACGTTTTGAATGTTATATTGTCTTTATAATAGTTTATGTTGTCAAGAGGATGTAGAATGTTGGTATCTTTTAATATAAGATGATGACTATACACCTACAGTACACAAGTATATGCTTTTCTTGGGGTAAAATTTTGAACTATATGTATGTTTACAGGACTATGGTTCCGATGGTTTAAAGTTGATTTCTCACGAAGAAAGCATTTCATTTGGCGAGTCAGTGCTGAAGCTGACTTTTGATCCTGGCACAGTGGAAGATGGTCTGCTTACAGTAGAATGCAGACTTGATCATCCTTTTTATGTTAAAAATAAAGGTATGAAATACTACAAATATAGTTGGTTGTATATCAAAATATTCTTAGAAAGAGGTTTCAGATTTTATTGGCATCTTGTGTTGTTCAAGAAGTTGATAAAAGTGTTATAAAATCAGTTTACTACTTTTGTAAAGAAATTTGGAATTTGAACAAACAATATAAAGTTACAGAATTCGTGCATATTTCTTAATGAAAGATTTAATCAAGTGTATAAAGGCAGCTCAGGAAAGCAGAAGAATTGGGAGAAGAAAGGAAAGCTGCAAATAAGGGAAGGCTTTTCTCAACTGCTGTGAACTTCTGATGGTAAAAGTTTGCAGGGTTCGATTACTTGTTTTGCTAGTGTGATTTTACTTAAGATAAACTATTTGCAGTAAGAACTCCCTGAATGAGTGTTTCTGTTCTTTCTTCTGGTTAAAAGAAACTATGTCAGAGCTTTTTATAAAATGATGTTATTTAGAGAAATAGGATTGCTCCAGTTAAGAACTAGAGAGATTGTCTGGCCGTTTGTCTAATTTAACTCTTTACCACTTCAGGTTGGTCATCTTTTTATCCAAGCTTGACTGTGGTACAGCATGGCATTCCATGCTGTGAAATGCATCTTGGAGATCTGTGTCTACCTCCTGGACACCCTGATGCCATTAACTTTGATGATTCAGGTGTTTTTGATACATTTAAAAGGTAATTTTTGGATAAAGTGGCCTCAGTGGTTCTTGTATTTAATGAGTAGGCACCTTAAATACCTTCCAATATGAACGTAGAGGAAAGAGAATACTTTTGGCAGTACAGGATAAATGAGGGAAAAATGAAGACTGAATACTAGGAAAGCTGTGTAATTCTGTGCTTTGCTAAACTGCTAAGTAATACGTTGGAGTGAAATAACTTTTCAGCCCACTTATTGGATAGTTTAAATCAGATTGTATATAGAAGTAAATCTGTATAAATTCTTCAGGTAAAGTGGGTTATGTTTGAAAAACCTAGTACCGTTTTCCCACAATAGTATGTCTGCCAGCTATTAACTTGTGCTTCATATGCAGTTTCTTAATAATAATTGCATGTGCTATGGCTTTAGAATATGGAACTTTCATAATTAGTTTATACTATTTTTGTATCTTCTACTCTTTGTGATTCTTTTCTAACATATCAAACTTTGTTAATTCAAAGTTTGATTAACTTTTGAGGTTTGCCTTGCTTTGAGCAACTGGGTAATCTTCAGAGGTCCCGTCGGCCATAAATTGTTCCAAGATTCTAGGGAAATAATTTCTAGGTTTAGTAGAATTCATCTTCTCCTCTGATATTAACTCCATTTTAGCATGTTTTTACTCCAGTTGATTTTTTTTTTTTTTTAACAGTGGGAAAAATAAATTTAACATGCAGTTTGCAGTTCAAGCCCTCAGTGCTTCTCTGTGCTTTCATATTCATTCAAGTTGGTGTCTTCACTCATTTGCTGTCTTGTTTTTTTTCCTTATTAACTGCTATTCAGAGCTGCATATGTAGAGAGTTGATGGAGTCACTGTATTGACATCTCACTGAAGAGGTTTCACTGGGGGCTCCTCATTCATCCTTTGGCCCACCTGAATACTCCCTGGACACCTCAAATTCCTTGTCTTTCTGGGCAGAAGGGCGTAACTCATTGAGAAAGGAGCATGCAGCAGCAGTTGTGGTTAACATGACAGAAGAATTAAAAACCAAAATCCTATTGCTGTGTTATGGGAAGGAGATAGGAACAGGAAGGGTGCTGGACTGTTTGTGGAACAGAGAAGTCCTTTCTCATTATCTTGTTAACTTGCTTGCAAGGTTATTGGCATTATCTCTTTTTTATTGCTTTCTGAGGGATTTTGGAGGCAACCTTTCAAACTCCACTTTTGCTTTTGGTTCCATCCCACAGAAAGGAAAGGAGCTGCCTTTGCAGATGGGTGTTTCTTTGCTAGTTGTTTTACTTTGAAGAGCTTTGTTCCAAAAACAAAGCCCTTATTTTTTCCATAGATTATGCAACTGTAGCCACATAGAGCAGTGGGTGAGCAGAGCTTTAGAGTTATATACTTTTAATATTTATTTTGTTATGGCAACTCAAGTATTTTAGATTATGATCAGGTAACTCCTTTAGAAGTGCATTTTCCTAATATGGCATGCTCATGACAGTGTAGCCTGTTTACAGGCAGATTTGTGCACACCTGGAGATGATAACAAATAGTCTTTGGAATTAAACTTCTGTAGTGGCGAGAGGTTAATTGTAGTTGTTGGTCAACAAAAAATTCCAACAGTTCATAGAATTTGGAAGTCTAAATTGTACGGAAACAACTCATTTAAGCTGTTGAAATACCTAGAAATATCGAGGAATCTCACATTTTTGTCACTAGAGGGCAGGCGTTTGTCAGCTTTAAATAAAATAGTTTGCAACAGCATGGGTCTTTGACCAATTTTTCAATCTCAATAGAAGGTTTGTCTGTAAAATAATATGTATTTAACTGCCTAGAGGAGTTATTTATACAGTAGTCTATAACTTATTTTAATATACTGATTTCATATTTATAATTAAAATATATTTGCAAGTGAATTCAATGCTTATTCTTCCTGCATCAGTTGTCCCTTTCAGTACCTATCATTCACTGACCAGATTTGATTGTGGTAAGAACAGAAGCAGAAATTATTTCAAAACAGGATTAATTTGAAGACAGTTTGTAATTAATTGATATCATTAAAGAGTTGATACTACACAGCAGATCTTGCAAAGTTGCAGTCTGCCATCACATTGAAAAAACTATTAATTCATCTTCCAAGGTTTTGTTTGTTTTTTTTCACATTGACATCTGCATCAAGCAAAAATCCTTATGTCACCCAAAGAGAGCAGAATACTAGAAATGTAGTACAGATTGAACAGCTGCTTAGGGATTTTAAATGAAAATTACTTGGTCATTTTATGATATGTCTTATTTTTTGTAGTTACGATTTTACACCAATGGATTCCTCTGCAGTTTATGTGCTAAGCAGCATGGCTCGCCAGCGTCGCGCTTCTCTGTCTTGTGGAGGATCAAACAATCAAGATGCTGAGAGATCAGAATGCAGTAGTAAAAACTGTACATCTACTGCATCATCACATCTTTCCTCCAGTTCTTTGTACAGCAAAGCTGGGAAAAGCCAGAGCTCAGGGACTGCAAGTACTGTGAGTGCCACTTCTCCAAACAAGTGCAAAAGACCAATGAATGCCTTCATGCTTTTTGCCAAAAAATACAGAGTTGAATATACTCAGATGTATCCAGGGAAAGACAACAGGTAATGGTATAAAACTGTAATTTTTTTATTACTGTGAGTTAGCAGTAAATCTGTGTCCCACCTTCAAATTTAAGAGAGTAAATTTTGCATTTAAATAAAATGTATTTTTTTTTAAAACAAATTTTGAAAGATGCTGACAGAAAGTTTAATTTATGGGTGGACTTCAAATATTTACATTGCTCACTATGTTTGAGACAAGCCATTTTTGGCAAATTGAGCTTCTGAGATAGCATTTGGGTAAAGTAACTGATACACTTATATATTTGCACCGGCACTGATGAGAAATGTTCATGGTAAGAAAGTACCAAGCTCTCTGCTCTTGTGTTGGAATGGAAAAAAGAAATTCCTGGTGCTTCTAATTAAGTCTTGACATAATATTGCTATTTCTTCAGTGAAATTACTATAACTTATTCTCAGTCTATATATCATGTTGAGTAATGTGAAGATCTTAATCCAGACAGTACATTGCCACATTCTGCTTATCCTAAAGGCATTCAGCAGTCTGCTGAAACTTGCGGGAAGAGTCATATGACCGTGTGTTTGGAGGAGCGTTCTTTGTTGCATTGTTCTTTTAGTTTTAGTTACATGCACATTCATCTCTAAATGTTTTTTACAAAGACAGCCGTTATATATGTTTTAAATAATCTCAATATATATAACACTATGAAAACTGTGACTGTAAAAATTGCATCATCACTTAAATAGAATTAAATCTGTTTATAAAACAAAGGTGACAGCGCTTGATGGGATTTTGGCTGTTTTATAATGTTCTTAAAAGGAGAGTGTAACTGGGTTTGAGAAATAAAATCCTATCCTGCAAATAACCCATCCCTAAACCCCAGGAAGTCTTGCGTGTCCTGGCAGTGATGTTCTGCAATGTTTGTAGTAGTTTCAGTGAAGTAGATATGCTGCCTTCATCACAACTATCATTGAGAAATTAAGCAGAATGTCAGCTAGGAAAGTTTATGATGGTTATGTATTTAATTTGAAATGCTGATTTCAAATGTATGCAGTAAACTGGAGCTGCAGCTGGATATGAAAATAAGTTGTAAATTTCAGTGAGCAGGTTCACCTTGAAGGCAGGTGGTGTGACAGACTTACAAGTAAGCTTAAGAGTGCAGTGCTCACTGTCTCGTTTGGAAGGCGGTGCAGCATAGTTCAGAAGAAATCACAGGAGTTAGTGATAATTGATTTTATAGGCATGCAGCTATTGTTACTTAAGTGTTGCTGGGGAACTTATTAATTAAGCTGTTCAGAGGCAATTCATGTCTTTTAAATGTAAGCATGTGTCATTTTCAGATTACCGAGTAGATCTTCGGGTGGTTACTTAGTACCCATTTCTGCACGCTGGAGTTCTTAGGTTTGCTACAGATATTTTTTTTTCCTTAGGCTTGTAAGAAAGTATAGAGCTTGAGGTATATGAGTTAAACCCTCTATTCTAAGACAAAGTAGCTCAAACCACGTCGACAAGATAGTGAGCTGTGAACATTCAAGACACAAGACAACATTCACGTGATATTTGAGATATTTTTGTTAAAGCAGCACTTGTTTATTCTCTAGTTATTCTCATTGCAACCATAGTTGGAACTTGATTGTGTGTTCAGAAATCTGTGAATAATTTGAGTAGTGTCCGTTCTAAAGATGTAGAAAGTCACCTGAACTATTAACAGCATTTATTCATGCTGAATGTAATTACTGAGTAAACTTGAAGCATTCTCAGCTACTGTTTGACAATTTCTTTTGAATTAACTGCCTGCACATTAGTCTGTTGCTAAAAGTTTGTCAGGTACCATACCAGCATTTTAAGAGGACAAAGGCAATGTACAGAGCACTAGGAGGTTCTGATGAGGTGGAAGGGCACCTTAGGCAGTGATGCAGTATGGTCATTTTTTTTCTTACTTCTTTCTAGTAAGAAGAATTAGGTCTTTGTTATGTCAGGAAATTTTTCTGTACATCTTTCAATCTCAGTGGCATAGAACTGCTTCCTTGGAGAATCAGAGCACTTGTCTCTGCATTTGATTTTTCAGGTTCTTTGAAACGTACAGATGTGTACTCGCTTGTAGTTCCTCAGTGCAGTTTTTTCTCTGGAGATATAAAATGGGTACATATTTTTGCATTTGAAATACAAATATTTCCTAGTGCATTTTTATTTGGAAATACAGTGGCTTTTTCAGCTAACTTGCTTTCTCTGGGTCAGCAGGTTCTTTCCTAGGGGTATGGGTGATCCAGTACAAACTGGGTACAAACATTAAGTTTATAAGCAGTAGGAAAAGCAATTCATTCAGCTTCTGGAAGTAATAATAGGTGTGTTAGAACAAACAGTTCCTTTTGCAAAGGAATGGGAACTTAACAGCATGTTCCGCCCACTTGTGTTCTCCACAGTATGGGTTAAAGGTACACACATCTGTTAAATAGACATGGGGGTTTGCAGTTAATCAAATACTTGTTCAGCTGAGGTCATATTCAGATCATTGCCCTAATTATTAGAGAACATATTTTCAGCAGATCTGTCATATGATCTTCCAGTATGAAAGTAGGGCAAAACAAATGTGAGTTACCATTTGGTGGTGTATTTTTTAACATCCCTGCTCTGCTGGTTTATGCAAGTTGCTGCGTATTCAAATGTCCACCCTTTGAAATTTTAGAATGTGCATTGACCCGTGCTCAGCTCACACAGAAGCCTCTGATGTTTAACTCTTAAGAGAAATATGAGAAGATAATCAGAATTGTTTGAATTTTATTTTTTTAAAGATACGGTTGATTTTTTTTCTGTGTGGATTTTTTTTCCACATTTGTCTGTCTTAAGGTGCCAAGATAAAAAAGATCAGGATATTTCTTAACACCTTGTCCTGACCACACTATAAACATTTATCTTGCAGAGCCATAAGTGTGATACTCGGTGACAGGTGGAAGAAGATGAAAAATGAAGAAAGACGGATGTACACACTAGAAGCCAAGGCCTTGGCAGAAGAACAGAAGCGTTTAAATCCTGACTGTTGGAAACGAAAACGAACAAATTCTGTATGTTTGTGAAGCAGTCTTTTTCATTATGCAGTTCAGTGTGTTCATACAGTAGCTACAGTGGGTTTTGTTCAGGCTGTACTCTGCTGTCTGTTTTTTTCTTGGTAGCCCAAACCTTCATTTTACTGCCCTGCGTTGTGTAACCTGCTCTTGGGCGGTTGGCAGGAGGAGAGGGTCTGTCTCTGAACATTTTGTAAGAGTTCGATGTGTTCAGTTGGACTGAAACTGAGTGTGCTTGTGGAGAGGAGAGGAAGGACGTGGGACCTTTTGTGACTTAGTCTGTAAGGTTGTGCTTAAATTATGCCAGTCCATTCCTCTCAAAAAACACTTAAACTTTCAGAAAATTGTACTCCGTTGTGATTCAGTCAGTTTTCCTTTTCTAAAGTGAAAGCATTTTCCTTACTATTTTCTATCTTTTTTACTCATAATTTATATCAGCATATTTGAGGTTATTGAAGGAACAAATTAATTTTTCTTCCATTAATCCCTTTCATTTATTACTTTGTTGTAAAGTAAATACAACAGAGAACACTTCTTCAGTAGGGAAATAAATTGTTTTCTGCTTTGTAGAAGGCTGTCAATTTAAGGCCTGCAGCCATGCTTTAGTAGGTGGTGGATGTATTAGGTAACATAAGGGCTTTGAAGTAATACATCATAGAAAGTGAACACCAAAAAGGCAATTCTGCCAGCCTGCACATTCAGCTAGAAGAGTAGGTTGGAAGGAAAGATCCACTGATGGGCACAGAATGCCAGATCTGTTCATTGGTGATTTTGTGTGTGGGTAGGAACATCAAGTGTGTCATGGACTTCACAGGTTTAAGATTTTGTCCTCAAATTGCCCCCTCTCCTTTCAAGTTTAAACAAGGGTACCTTTTGGTACAGTCTATGCCACTGTTTTCTTAAGACTGAAAAAGAAGTGCTCCAACACCACATTGCTTCTTAGTGCTGTACATACTCGGTGCTGAGCTCTCAGTCCCTTGTTGCAGAAGGTTTCACCAAATACCAGCTGCCTGGCACAAGCTGGTTTTCTTCTCATTGTATTCTAATTTAATCCACAGTGACAGTTTCTGTTAGCTGTCCTTGTAGGTTTAGTTAAAATAATACCATTTCTTTATTCTGTTTCTACTCTGCTGCCAGCTTGGGCATTGAGGGCGACATCAAGTTCACTTCACATGAGCCCCTGTGAGCTTCAGGGAACTCAGTGGGGGTGTTTGTGTGTAACTGAGAGGAATAGAGATGTGTTGGCCTTAGCAAGGAGGTTGGCTTGCTTACCCTACCTTGAGGATTTTCTTCATCCTTAGGGTCTTCAGGCCAAGGTAACAGTACCTATAGAACCCATTACCTCAGTCTCACGGCAGGAGATACCTTTTGAAGTTGTTTTATTTCAGGAAACTAAGAATTTTGTTCACAGCTTGATTATCTTATCAAGTTATGATGGTGGACTCTTCTTCAAGTTGTGACAGAGAAGTCTTTGATGTTTTTTTCATAATCATGGGATCAATTCATCCCTTTAGGCCTTCTGAATAACTGACCAATGATTACAGCTATTTGTGGCTTTCAAAACAAGTGTTCAGTAGACTTACAATAATGTTTAGTTCCCCTTTGCTCGGAAACCACTAACCTGGTTTTCTCTCCTCTTTTCTCAGGGTTCACAACAGCATTAAGCCAGAATTTTCCTGTTAACTCTGTATTTAACTAATGGCTGTTGCTTGACGGCAAGAAGATGCAAGATGAAGGTCTTACTATTTGTTATGAGATTGTGTGACCAGAAAATATTGGCACCATCGAGTCAGAAATTATCTGAATGAATGCAGATTTGCTTTTTACAATAGAACATTAAGCAAGCTAAAACTATCAACATTTTAAACCAAATTGCCTTATTTTTCTTCCAAACTTCATATATGTATCAGGTAATACAGGCTTGAAAATGGATATCCTGTGGTGCTACAGTACTTCAGAAAGGCGAAGGAGATGTGTATAAATGTTTATTTTTAAAAGAAAATGTACAAAAAGGGGAATTTTAAAATATGTAACAGCTGTTTATATACATTGATTCTTATTGCTGATTAATATGTATTGCACAACCATATTATTAATTACGATTCCGGGGCCTGGGATTTTCTGAAATTGCAAAACATATTATCAGCCTCTCGCTTCCCAGCCTGCCCAGATGCCAGCAAGTTACCGGAACGTGGTAATGGAGAGCGTAGTGTAATGTAGCATGGGAGCTGAAGCTTGGGTTGCCACGTATAAAATTTGTATCCACAAGTGAGATTTTGCACCAGCTGGCATGCATGAGAGCTGTTGTTTCCACTGGAAACAATGGCCCAGGACAGGATGAAATGACTAAATAGCGTTATCTCAAGAAAAATGGTGCTGTCAGTATCGTCACCATCATAGTTTTAACTCTGTTTTGTCTTTGCTACATATTTTACAATATTTTATTTTGCCATAAGACATCTTCATGGTGGGGCAAACTTTGCACTTAACTGTACGTGCAACACTTGCACTTTACTTTTTTTCTTTCTCCAACTGTCTAAAATTAGAGCAGCTGCATTAGGATTACAATTGCTTCTGCTGTGAACTTTTACAATCATGGCTTTTCATGTACTAAACAGCTGTGTGTTTCTGTAAGAATCACAACTGTAAATTTCAGTTTGACACATCTACATGATGTTGCCCCTAAGATTTTTGCACACTATATTCTTGTATATTCAAATAAATTCATTAAAATTTGGTGTTGCGTGTTGTGTAAAATGAAGATGACAAATCACTGCGGAGATGAGCATGTTCTGCATGGAAGTCTTTACCCATCCAAAATATGTTGATACTTTGCAGTTAATTTGCGGAAGAATTTCAAATACTGAATTCAGGATAAGACAATTGGTGTTATTTTATTACACTTTAAGCAAAAGAGAGCTGAAATCAATATAAATTGCTTCGAAGCAAACAGCAGTGCAATAGACAATTACGTTATTTATAAATATTTTTCCTTGTGGTTAAAAGTAGTGATTTTTAGATGGAAACGGATGATTCTTACGTTTCAGAAGTATGATTTTCTGAATAAGCCTAAAATGTATCCAACTTTAAAACTAGGCTTGTAGGAAAAGATGCTGTTTTCTTACTGAGAAATTAATCTGTGATATTGGAGTATGGTCTAATGTTACACCTTTCTAAATTCAAAAGGAATGCTAAAGGGTGATTAATTTTTATTACATGTAGACTTAAAGCACATAAAAATTGAACAATTTCCTTATAATATTTGTGTATAAATAAGCTCCTATAATATGTATGTAAAGTGAGAGGACAGAAGTGTCACAGATGAAGTAGGTAATTGTAAAGCTTACATATTTGGGAATAATTCATGCGAACTCTAGTATCTGTGGCACCAATGGTTGTTACTGTCCATTCCCTATTTTGGGAGAGTTGTCCAGGTACATTCACTGAAGGGTTGACATCGCTTTCTGCAGCAGCTGAACCATTATGGGATAGACTGGTGCAAACTCCTTTCCCTCTCTCGTTCGTACTGATTGAACGTAAGCTTCCAGCGCACCGCTAGAAAAGAAGAAAAGTAGCTCCAGAAATTAAACAAATACTGTTAGTTCAGGATCTGTAACTGAAATTGACTTCTTCCCTACTACAGAATTTTTCTCAGATGATCTTGCATGTCTCTCTGGAAGGAACGGACAAGAAGGGCCTTACAGAGCTCTACGTAATTCATGATCTTTCTCTCCTTTCTCGCATGTTTTGAGGAACGAAGAAGTTAACATTTAAATAAGCAGCATGTTGCAGATGGCTTGAAATGACAGCTCTGACGCACAGACTCAGGCACACTGCTGTACTGGTAACCTTTAGAAATGAAAAGAATAGACTCCAGCTGCTACAGACGCTCTGAGTGCAACTTACAGAATAAAACTGGGGCACTGCGAGCAGCCGAGATGCCTTCAGGTGATTTCCTGGCTCAGGCTTTTGAACTGCTGCTGCCCTTCAGGAAATGCTGTGCTAACCCAGCCCACACGCACGTGTGTGTCTGTGTATGGCTTTGCTGTGCTGTCCTTGCACATTGCTGGAGGATGTCACACCTACAAGTAGTCTTGGCTGAGTTGCACAAATACATTTCACAGCAAAGAGGGGCAGTTGATTATGTACTTGTCGGTATGTAAGGTCACTTTGGGCCATTTTTCCTCCAACAATTCTAGAAAACAGTATTGTTGAATGACAGTGTATCTAAAACCGACTCTAAATGCGGATCCATTCAGATTCAGACTTGACAGTTCACTAAGTAGGGCGAGTTCATTTTGCCATACTTAAATATGGCCTCCAATTGTTTCCTTTTTTTCCTCTCCTCCTGTTTCTTCATGTAATAGATAAAACAATCTTGGGGTTTCTTTCTAAAAACGCATTGTTTGTTTGCTCCATTGCTGCTATTTACAGCAGAACTGATGTTTAGGAAGACACATGCACAAACAACAGGCCCCACTACAGGTGGGGACTAAGAACGCCTGGTACGCAGCTGTTGGTGACAGCAGCAGCACTAATGCAGACTGTCACCACAGGCCCTCCCAGCCATCACCCTGCAGGGCAGTGGGTCCTGCCAACGCCTGAGCAGCAGAGCTGAAACCATCCCTGGGTCACCAAGTGCGGAAGCTGTCCTGGGGTTCAGCGCCCGCGTTCCTTTACAGAGGCATGGGGCACACCAGCAGTAGCTGCTCTGCCAGCGAAGAGGTCCACTAGTTTTTGTCACTGTGGCAGGACCATTCCCAGTCCCACTGGGGGAAGGCAGATGATTGTGCACAGCTGGTGGTGGCATGGGTTGAGGGAGATGGTAACACAGAGTAGTGCTGTGCATGTAAGCACACATCACCTGCTGCGGGAGGGAGGGCTGGGTGCAGGCAGAGCTGTGTTTATGTTTGCTGCTACTGCCAACAAAGTGGCTTGCAATGAAATGCTGCATGAGAGCAGGGAATCCAGGGCTGCTGACCCAGCTGTGCCTGCTGGCAACTGGAGGTGATAGGCAGTAAGGAGGCTTTTAATGAGGCAAGGCTTAAGGGAAGCAGAAACATTAAGGAGTGAAGACTCCACCTGTTTCACACACACACCCCTCACACAGTGTCTGCACCTGGAGCAGGATTATGAGTGAGGGGCCAAGACCCGTGTGTGTTGCTGCAGTACTTGGAAGCTACAGACAAGCCCACCAGAGCTGGCAAACCAGAAGAGAAGATGGTAGGAAGAAGTGGGTTTGTAACACGCTTTGTTGCCTGCCAGGGAAGCCAAATCAGCAAGTGCTCTGAACTTCCTAACCGAAAACTACCTGCTGCCCCCATGTCAAAGGGCCCCTGGGAATCTCCAGCAAAGTTCATTTATTAACAAGTGGGAGATGCTCCTGACACCAAGAGCCTGTATGCAACTTGCTGGAGAGACAAGCCTGAGCTGTGGTTTCTGAGAAGCCAGTGACAGCGATGACAGACCGGCCCATGAGCTGGTCCTGGGGCTGCACCTGCTCCTGCCAGCACTTCCCATCTCCATCAAATCCAGGCTCTGGGCTGTGAACCTCACTGCCAGTGTGACAGGAGGAGCTGGGTGTTCACACATGGCACACGCATGCACACACGTATGTACACACACGTATGTACACACATACACACAGAGTCCCTACCGTGCTGCTAATGGAGTTTGACAGGGAGAGCGTGACGCGTGCAGCTGTACAACCAAGGAACCTGAGGCAGCTTTTCTGCTGAGCACAGGATGGGAATGGAACAGCACAGGCATGAGGTGATGCCTACCCCCACCACAGCTCCTGCCATCCCCAGACAGAGCAGCTGGAATTCAGATTCCCTCTTTGCTGAAGCCCAAGGCACACTGACTGAGACTCAGTGGATACAAAAGGAAGACGAACTTGCTTACTGGAGAGTTGAGAGGCTTCAGAAGAACAAAGTGACAGCACAGAAACAGTCCCTCGTGTTGGCCTGGATGCAGTTTAGATGGCCTGGATACAGTTTAGAGCGCTCCCAATTCTGTTAACAACTTAACTGGTGAGTTACTGCTGAGGGGTCTTCAGCAGGTACCAACAAACACCCGTAAGAGTCACAGGTCTCTCACTGTAACTGACATTCAGCTTGCTGAATCTCTCCCCTTCCATTCACCAGCGTCCCTGTCTTTTCCTCTATACACTCCCCAAAGTTTGTTGGGCCCAAATAGTTTTTAGAAGTCATCAAAAGCTGAAAATAGAAAAAAACATATTGACCTGCTTAACTTAGAAAGCTCTGACACCTCTCGGTGAAGTTGTGGGTTGGCATCATTATCCAGATGGTAACACTGCTATCCCTTTCTGACTTCATCTCCTTGCTTTGAAAAAGTCCTTGAAAAAGATGTCAGAGATAACCAGATCTCTTCAGATGAAAGGGAGAAGCTTTACCCTAAATGCAGCACCCAAACCCACTCAACGTCAGCCCTTGATAATCCTTAGCCAGACTGTTATTCCCATCAGATCAAACAAAAGGGTATGAGATTTAGGCTATGCTAAGTGCCAAACACCAGTATTAATGTCCTGCTGTCACACCTTCTGGTAGCTTTCATCTCTTTTCTTTCTCCCTTGCCTCAAAAGAATCTGATGTAACTGGCAAAACCAACCACCAGTGGCAGCCGCTGTCCTCTTACAACTCAAAAAGCAGGTAAAAGGAACTTTGCAAATTGCTTGGTGACCTCAGAACTGCCCATTCCCTTCCTCTTCCCAGCACAGACCAACAGCCAACAGGAGCTGATCTTTGTCAGCTCTTTTTTGCTGTGCTTGCTCTTCTGCTGCGACTTTGCTTGCATTGTTTCAGAGACAAACTTCATCAATATGACCAGCCCAGGAGCATCTTAACCAACACTCTCTTCTGATCCAAAGACAACCAATAATTACTACTCCTTCAATACTATAAGGGGAATTTTCAGGCATTCCAAATCAGACCTTGTACAGCTTTACACTGAGCAATGAAAATAAAAGCTTTCTCAGTACTTTAAGACCAAACGCATTCACTACTTTCCCATGTCCCACGCTTGCATCTCCAACAGAAGTTTCACTGATGGCCTGATCTTTGACCAAGGCACAGTGAACACCAACTTCTCACCAAACTGAACATTTTCATCAGGCTCCCTTGACTTGTCAGCCTTCAACTTGTGAAGGTTATTTTGCAAGTGTCACATCTCCCATTGGTGGGAATTTCACCATAACCTGGGGAGACAATTGACAAGGAACTGCAGTGCCAAGAGAATGAACAAATCATGGAGGAACATCCACCGCCGAAAGAGGTACCCATGCCCAGCAGTACTGCCCTGGAGAACTACCTGCTTCACGTGCCTACCAAGGCAGAGGAGCAGTCTGCCTCCTACAGGGGTGGGTGTAAGAAAGCAGCTGGAGGTACCTCACACTGAGTGAGAGGATGAAAAGCTGCTGCAGCTGCTAAAAGGCTGGAAGCTAAGAGACAGTCAGAATCACCTGGAGCTCCATACCCTTCCCAGAGACCATGGAACCGCTCACAGTCACCTGGAGCTCCATACTCTTCCTGGTCACCACAGAATAGCTCACAGTCACAGCTGAGATCTGACCGGCTCAGGAAACGTGCTTTTGCTTTGCTTCCTGTGGCAATGACACAGTGGCAACAGGCCGGGAAGCCTGCCCATCCCATGAGGAACAGCATTCCTCGTAACAAAAGATCCACGTAGTAAAATGGCAGAAGCCATGAATCCAGGGAGAGAAGATTCCTGGAGTCCAGAGAATAATGGTGATGTTGCTTCAGAGTGTGAGAGAGGAATGGGAATTTTGTTTCTCTGAAGACAGTTACCCATTTTTAAGGGTGGGATCTTGAGACTGCGATGTACAGAAATATGGACAGTGCAGGAAGCTGTGCACAGCAAAGCAAAACGGTTGCTGCTGCACACAGCCAGATTCCAACTCAGGCTGGCTGAGCTGGACAAATAATAACAAAACACTTCACTGAAGTTCCTGAGATGCCTACAAGCGTGTACCTCACTTTGGGAGAGAAATGAGTTCAGTAGCTTTGCTAACACTTGAAATGCAGATTTTATGATGACATTTTTGTAAACTACCGGTCCTGACTCAAACGAGCTTTTGTAAACTATACTGGTAGGACAGAATTTGATTCAGATGCACTGGTTTACCATTAAAATCCTGTCTTAAAAAAAGGTAGGCTTGCTCCTGCAGAGGACACTGTGAAAACACTAGTGCATAAGTAGCAATGGAAAAATAAACAGCATCATGGGTGAAAACAGTATCATCAAGTCTCCAGCACAGAAGAGATCACAGCTGTTGTCATATCAAAAGATGTAATTTATAGTTATATTACCAATGTTTAAGAAGATGGAAGAAACCCTGTTTATGTAATACACAAAACATACTCTTGAAGGGATTAGACTAAATAATGCCCTAAATTCAGCATCTTCCAATCTAATAAAGGACATAAAACCTGTTCAGCAATCTGTTTCTATTTTAAAAGAAAAGCTATGGTATACATTACAAATATTGTTTGTAAAAGAGAGCTATGGAAAGAGGGTTGGTGGGATGTTCTGCATATATTAATGCTTCATTAAAAATGCCATAAGAAGTAAGGAAAAAAAATCTAAGTTTAAGATGCCCTCCCACATAAGGAAAAGGATTTTAAAGCACTTATTAAATTACTTCACTTGCTTGAGCAAAAACATGAGCTTTCTTGGAAACCAGGACAAGCTGATTATATAAGACCCAGATAAGTTCTTTTTTAAAATGTTATTTGAACCCATGAAGATTTATATCTACAGTTAAAAGAAAAAAAACCTGTATGATCTGGGCTGTGGTTCTTAAAGGGATCATAACGTGTATCATTTAGAATTGCTCTGATTAATTAGTTAATTTTATATGGAATTGGGAACACTAGTGCTACCCTCCTGGGCTCTGTCTCAATCAAACAGAGCCTGATTTAAACTGTAAGTTTCAGAGGAGGCAGGGATCATCCTTCTGTTCCGCAGCGGGGTAGAGTCCTGCGCACGCAGGTCCCGATCAATGAGCCGGGCAGCTGGAGGACAGTGGGGCCAGACTTTTCTTTAGTACTTTGAAAAAAGCCTGTTTGCTCTGCAGACTTCAGGCAAAGAAGAAGATGGAAAATATGCCCTGTAAAAGCACATCTGTCTGACAACAGATCCAAGTAATCAAGTGCTGTAAAAGTTACTGTAAAACCGAACAGGGAAAACTCCAACAGCATCATCTGCAGGACCACAGACCATTAACAGACACTTCTGGTTTTTAATGGATTGCATAATAAAGAGATCAAAGGACTTGTGCTGACAGACAAGCCTAAGTGACATGGAGGGAATTTATGAATGGCCTGGTGCTGCCCGGGAAGTGCTCGGAGGCGCAGGCGCCGCAGCCAGCACGCTGCACCCTCCAGCCACGCTGCGTGGCTGCTGCTTGCTTGGTTTAAGCAGAGCGGAGCTGTGACTGACAGGCTGCTGCAACCAGAGAGACTGAGCCTGATGCACAGATGGGGCTTCTGTGGTGGTCCCCAAGCTGACATTTGTCCCTGCCTGGTGGCAGGTAAGAGGTCAGAGTTGCTCGCTGGCTCAGGCCATCAGCTCGAGATGAAAAAGAATCCTTCACTGAGCCTGGCTTTCAATTCTGCTCCAGCAATGTCGTGCCTCAACAAGGGGAATTCACCCACACTGTAATGGTGGGTAATGGTGTAATGGTGGCTCAAATCCTGCCACGTCTAACAGGGCTTCTTTTATGGACGGCAAGTTGAGTCTTCAAACAATTTAAAAAGGAAAAAGAAGTGCCTCCGCTGCTTAAAGAAGCGCTCTTTTCAAAACAATCCCTGCTCAGGGGGGACGCCTGCAGCAGGCTCATCTCACCTAACTTTGGATGCCTGCAGGGCAGCTGTCTGGGACAGCTCCTGTGTCCCAGTCCACGCTCCCTTTGCTGAGCAGAGAAAATGGAGCTTTCAGGACACAACACAACTGACCTATTTTAGGTGCCTACCTCAGGAGGAGATGAATCAGCCCCAGCAGTGCCTGTTTCTCTTGAGCTAATAAACCTCTGGCCAGGTAAATCCCACTCTACGTGCTGAACACAGACAGAAAGAAATGCACAAAAGTGCTCAGAAAGCTTCATAACATTGGCACACATGGCAAAGCATTTAAGATCTAGAGTGGAAGAAGCACTGCAATTAGCTTTAATATGAAGCAGTAGGGTTTTTGATAACACAAGTAAATTAATATCTATGCAACAGATCCCTGGAGTAATTGCACAGTCATTACAAAGGGAAGTTGCAGAAAATTGCCATTTGCAAGGTTGCAGCAAACCTAATGTCTTGATGTAGGCCAGTGCAGGGATCTGAAGGCTCAAAACATCCAGGGTTTTATTAGTGCAGCTGAACAATTGCAGGTGGAAAACGCTTGAAGAGGTGACTGATAAAAGACTCCAGACAAATGAGCAAGACACCAGTAGTTCACATTAGGTTCACATGAGACACGTGAAGAGCAGGCTCAGAGATGTTCCAATACAGTATTAGAGAAAATGTGAGTGAAACAGCTGCAATAGGGGAGATTTAGATATTAGGATGAAATTTTTAATGTGAGGGTGGTGAAGCACTGGATCAGTTTGCCCAGAGAAGCGACAGATGCCCCATCCCTGGAGGTGTTCAAGGCCCTTGACAGAGGGGTTGAAACTGGATTATCTTTGAGGTCCCTTCCAACCCAAACCATTCTCTGATTCCAGTGACTGATGGCTGCCTGCCCTACGCACAGATAACCGGCCTGTGACTCACAGGCAAGAGTAAAAAGGTGAACACATCCAGCAAAGCCTACAGAGGTTACCGGTGTCAGCAGGGGGAACCATCCCCTTCGCTCACCGCGCTCAAGCGCTGGTCAGCTAATGCCGCTCTTTGTTCCCAGACATGTAGCGCTACACGAGCTGCCAACAAAACCACTCAAGGGCAGAGTCTGCTTGACAAATCCACTGCAGTTAATTCACGTGGCTCAGCAAAGCTGCATGAGTGGTGCCTGCAAGCCATGGGCCTGGGGATGGATGGAGAAGCAGCCAGGCGTGGGCAGTGACAAACAGTCTGGCACACCAAGAGTAGGGAAGAGCCACCAGAGTGCCAACAGAGGCCTTTGGGAAGGGAAGACCTTCAAAGCTATGCCCTGGGAGGACAGATGTCCAAGCAATGTCCGATCACTCCACAATGCAAAGCAAAAGGACGACAGGCTCACTGTAAAATGCTTGAGTGATAATCTTGTCAAGGGATAACCTTGCAGCATCAGATTTTTGGTGATAAAACCACTAAAATAATTTAATAGTGGTATCTCATGCAAAATGAATAAAGGATTCAATGACAGGATTGAAACAAAAAGTTTAAGTATTCCAGCTACGCTACTTGGTCCAATGGATGACACTCTCTCTGCCTAAAAGCCTTGTCCCAAGGCTTGCCCCTTATTTCCTCCAAGGTCAAAGCAATTTACAGGTGTCTGAACATGACCACCTGCAAGCCCATTAACTGAATCAGTCTGGATGAAATTTAATTGCAAGCAAAGACAAAAATGTGTTGTAGTTTAGGATGGTATTTTCAAATTTGTGTAAAAGGATTGAAAATAATAAAATCCCATAAGTTCTAAAATGATTTGCATTCTTGGCTTTCCTTAATGTATCTGAAATTCAACATTGTCAGTTTTGCCAGTATTAACAGGAGAGAAATTGCAATCAAAATATTCATAACTGAGTTACATATATAGCTGCATCAGCCCTGTACCTAATATCCATTCCCCCGTAATCCAAGGTGTAATGGTTTGAGATTCAAGAAAACCTAATTTTGTAGCTAAACTAGACTAACAACGTGTAAGATTTTCAAAAAATACTCTTCTACTATGCATATGAAGAGATGCAGTTTGCATTTTAATACGTTGGAAATAAATCCTACTAACATCTTCTGGTGATCAACAAATATTTCCTTAATTGGCCCGAGCACTACACTGGACTGTATGGTGCTATGAGCTTCAAGACCTGTAAATATTTATAGCACACTCCTCTTGCTGGCTGGAACTTAAGCCAGCTTTTACGATGTCAGCAAAAGCTGGCAACATCCATGTGCAGAAGTGCAAGGACAGAATTGGCTCCCAGGCCAGATGGAGTCTGGCACAGCTCTGTGTGATGTCTCCTGTGCCACTGGAATGGGTGATACTGAGGTCAGGACAGGACAGTGAGAAGATGGTTGGAAGAGTCAGGCATTAGGAGACAACTGATCATTCCAGCCTTGAACCCTGAGGATCCTCAGGCTGGCTCTGTCATCTTCATACAACACATCTGTTCTCTCTAACATACTTTAAGAATCTGCTTGTTTTGAAAAACAAGACTCTTCACAACTTTTCCTAACATTTTAAAATGCAAAATAATATTCAGCTATACAGTCATGTACCCTAGGAAGATTTTGAAAATCTGACATAATTATCACTTCCTAAAGATCCCAGGCTTATTTCCTGAAGAATAACACCACAGGAATGTAACAGGACCTTCCATTTTTAAATTCCTACTTTTTCATAGCTTAAGCTTCCAAAGCTTCTCTTTCCTAATACTGAAGACAGGACGGCTGCAGCCTTGACTTTCCAACAGTTGAGAGAGGCAGTTTTGCTAAAACACAGTATTAATTTAAACCGTCATTGTGCATGGTTTCCTTCTTTTGCAAGAGGATTATGTGCTCTTTCCAAAGGGGAAGGAGAGGAGTGCTCTGTTTATATATTCTCTCATTTTGCAACTTATCCCGTGAGTGGAGGAAGGGTAACAGTATTTATGATACATCTCCTATAGCACATTTTTTAACTTTGCCAGACCAGTCCTGGTGTGTAGACAAGGTATAACCCTATTATCATAAATATGGAGAAAACAGAAGCATGATTTTTACCGTATGAGAGCAAGTCTGTCTTTTTCAGATGGATGATCATCAAGCCACTGGGAGTAGCGGGCAATGGACCACTCAGCCCTCTAATACAGAAAACACAAATGAAACATCAATAACACACAAATAATAAAAACAAAAAATACACACCAATTTCAGAATCTAAGATGACATAAATGAAGGCTACATGAGGCCCTCTTAATACTGTAGTGATGCAGAATCAGTTAAGGAATCAGAGACAATTAGCAGAAAAAGCCCAATATGTTATTTGGATGCTCAAAGGTGAATTACATCAGCTGTTTGCCCAACCCTGACAGGGGTTTAAATCAAGATTTCCTGCATCTCACATAAGCAAGATCCAGGCAGTTTGCAGTCTGGGTTAAGACTTGCATTTTTCTATGAGCTGACAGAGTATTAAAAAATTGAGAGTCTATCTAAACTCAGGTTACCACCTTCTTAATGTTAATTAAAAAAAACCAGAAGCCAATGACCATGACACCTTTGTCACAATAAAAACAAAAGCCAGCAAATCATATATGTATGAGCTTGCATATTTTTTAACTAAAATAACTAGCACAAACTACAATGTTCATTTCTCCCTAGGGTATCTTGAAAGGAAAGACAGGTTGATCGTATTACCTGGAAGGGTGATTTTAACTCTGGTGGCGCTCTCGTAAATAAGAACTGAAGAATAATGCTGAATGGAATAACCTCTCCCAGTGCTGGGCTACTGGCAATGTGCTCACTGGTTTGGAACAGCAGTGGTCTGGAAAAATGTGACAAAACACTTGTGAAAGAAAAAGCTTATCCTATGCATTAGAAAAATGCCTTTATGGTAACAATATTGTGTTAGCATAGAATCATCTGATTTTTTTCCCACGAGGCTGCATCTTAGGTTTTTAACAGATTCAGTTGGTAAAAATCTACAGACATTGTCTATTTTAATTAAACAACACAGGACTGTAAATTTTATATTTCAGTGAAAACACTTCAGGTAGCTACAGAACTCACTGTAATACAGAAGTTGCACTGAAAGCAACACAAAAAGGCACAATTTGGCCACCATTTGCATGACAAAGATAGTTAAATCACAGTTATACTCTGCATAAAACTTAAAAGAACTTTAATCTATTTCCAATTTTCAGGTGGGTGTTGCCGAAAAGTCTCTCAGTTCAATCAGAACTAACATGAAGTAATAAATCAGTTCTGAAACACCATTTGGTTATACTGCCAGTTGCTGGTTCCTGTGACTGCAACTCACCTGAACGACCTCAGCTGTCGGTAAGATTTTCCTAGGTCAGAGACTCGCCGACACAGTGGTGCTACTGCCAACTCCATCTATAAAAACAAATATTTTGATTTTAATTAGATTGTCTGAAAATATAAAACTTAGTACTGAAGTAGCCTGCCTTTAAGCAACAATCCAAACATGCAGATCAAGTCACCGACTTCTCATTGGTGGCTGAATTTGAGACAAGAAGCTCTCCTTTCTTTTCATACTGCATTGCCCAAACCAAGACTTTAACCTTATTCTTGGCAACACAGAAAGCATCCCAGGACAAATGACAGCCCACAGCTAAGAACAGAAGGGGTCTCATAAGCTTTCTCAGATTGAAGCTTTGTTTCTCATAGCAGGTTTATTTTTGTTGGTGATGAGTTTCCTCATGAAGCATTTATGTCAATACCCCAAAAATGTGACTGCAGTCTGGGAAGCAAGCAGGTCTAGGCAGGTCTCCACAAAATGCATACCCATTTCAGCTGGGCACCCTTTCCTTTGGCGAAGGACAAGTCAAAGTCAGTCCTCCTTTAACATTCAGCCCCAAATTCTGGGGCACAGAACGTATGCAGATCAGATATAAGGCGGTTGGGACCTATTGCTACAAGGCTGTATGGAATCACAGGCAAAAGAGCATCAGTAAGAGTATCATTTTCATACTTCTTTTCAAACTGTTCAGTTTTTGAGTTAGAGCAGCCATCTCTGAAAATATTTAATTCTGTGTTTTAAGTACTGGAGTTCACCTGCCTTTTTGAACAACAGCCAGGCTCCATTTGGGTTTTTACATCATTCACGTGAGACTAAATTCTATCACAGGCTCTTCATTGGCAGTGAGGACATAGCAGAGAGAAAGACAACTTCACTTTCACATCCCAGACTGAACGTGGACATTACATGCCAAAATTTCAGTTAATATGCACAGTAATACAAACACCACCACTCAAAAACCCCATAGATAATTTTAGCTAGATACAAGTTAAGTCAACAGAGGGATACAAGCCTTATTCTCCACATATGCTTTTTAAAATCCCCAACTTGAAAGACTATTCAGACTTTGATTTCCACATAATACACAATTACACTAAGTTTCAAAGGACGAGAGCTAAAATAAGTAACAAGATCAAAACCACCACACAATGAGCTTCCTAGTTAAGCGACGTTACTGAATGAGTTTCAGTGCATTTGTGATAAGACACTATTTACAATGAAATCTTTAATACTGTTATTCTTTCCATCTGTAACATTTCCTCAGACAGAACTGGCTGCTGGACCACGGCTCCAACAACAGCATCTAACTATGCAGGGGTTCCAGTGTAAACAAGAAAGATGATGTGGCAAACTATAATGCCATAGCTCACCTAAACCCAGAAGAAAACAAATTTGCAATTAAGGCAAATCAAGGCCATGTACCTCAGGTACCCATCTTAAAAAGCAGGTGGCAGGACAGGAGTCACCTCACCTACTTCTCAGCATCTCCAGGTTCTCTTCACGCTCACTGGAGAGAAACAGCTGCTCCTGGGATGCGATGCATCTTTCCCTGAGATAGACATCTGAAGTAGGTCAGACGGGTCATGTTGGGTAGGAGTATCCACCTACAGACACTCAGTCCTCTGGAAAGCCAGAGCACATCTATGCTTCCTCTACAGACAAGGAAAGGAAGGCACCTCTGAAAGGCAATGGGAAAGCTCCACAGAGGTAGCCTACAGGCAGCGCAATGCCACTCCATGAGCCTAGAAACCGTGCAGTACACGCCCCACATCAAGCACTTCCAGGCTGCTTGAAACCTGCATTTTATATTAAGCAGAAACTGGTAGAAGCAGAAAGTGAACAAGAATCCAGGAAGCAGAAATAAGGATCTTTGTCTTCTGCTTTCAGGTGAATGTTCCAGCCATGGGCAAGAGCCTGGCTTCCTTCAGCTTGCTGCCCTTTTGGCCCCCAAATCTTCTGCTCTAGGCTATGAGCTGTCTTCTTCTCTAAAGCTGGGTGGGCTCCCTGCCCTGTCCCCCCATAACCCTCGCAGCCTGAGGGCTAGGTCACCTCTCCCACATGCAGGTGCAAGGGGGTTTTGGGCTGAAGAGCATGTACACCCCAGTTCTGCAGTTCCTGGGCAAGCATGCTGTCCACGAGACAGCACAAAAGGCATGCAAATGGGAAGCCAACGTCCCCAATACATGAGAAGAAGCCATCAGGTGCTGTGCCAAGTACTGAATTTGCTGGCCCAGGGTAGAGAGGTTGAGTGCACACTCCCAGGACAGGCAGATTGTCCATGGGGATTTCTGCAGGGAGCTGCTCCAACTCCAAACTGTGATAAAGCTTAGAGCAAGTTCAGCATGTTGTCCCCCTGGGACGCTTCTGAGCGTGTATGGGATTCAAGAGGCTGTTCTGCCGCACAGGATCAGGAGCAAGCAGCCAAAAAGAGAAGCTAATTAAGTAGGCTTTGCTGCATAGATACAAGATACAAGAATCCTACAGACTCGGAAACCACAAATAGGAGCAAGACTGATTTCTCCAGAGCTTATTTTCAGGCATCAGCTCGGGGCAGCTGGGAGTAATGGATATGCTGCAGAAGCTGGTGTCCCAGCTCTGGTGGGAGCTGTGGGGTTGTATCTGAAGAACCAGGGGAAAGATAATTCTTTTAGATGCTTTAGAGAATTTGAAAACAGGCAACGAACTGCCAGACTGACTTGTGGAAACAGAGATGCATGGATCAAACTGTACTCATGAGGGGAAAGAAACCCCAGTGTAGCAAAATACAATTTTGCTTAATAAGTTTTAAATTATTGTTTCATTCCTGAAACATAATATGATATAATGAGATGTAAGTGAAACTTTCTATGGCTTAACCAATTCCTATTAAAACAAATTCAAATGATTTCTCTTGAACATACGTGGCAGTTTCCATAAATCAACATTTTTATTCTTAAGTATTAAAGAATAAAATTTACTTTGGAAAATTCTCTTACTTCATTTTGAACCTTTTTTCACTGTAGGAAATTATTAGTATTGCTAGAACTAGATAGATTTAATGGCAGCAGATGGCTGATTCGTGAAGTAATAGTTGCCAAAGAAAAAAAATGTTTTTAAGCTTTGCAGCATACTATACCATCTCAAATTGAGTCATAAAGAGTGGGAATGAGTGAAAACTAATGTGGTAAAAAGTAGATAAACCACGGAAACATTTTTTAATTTACAACAGTAGTCTGCTCTGTGTTAGAACCCCATCTCTCCAATAAAAACTATACTTTACATAATAACTAAGATTATTTTCTTCACTTGAATTTTAGCTATTTGTCTGAGCCCAATGATGCAGTGAGGTGCTACAGCATCTTTCTACTGTTACATTCATTTCTGCAGGCCCACTGAGTGGGGTTTTGTGTCTCTGCTGAGCATCGTGCCAGCCAGTGCTGCTGGTCTGGGAGTAAGAGCCAGGGAGGAATCATTCAGCTGGAACAGCTGCTGTTTTCAAGACGCTGGAATTGAGCAGAGAATTGAACATAAATCACTTCTTGGATTTGCTACCTGTCATCACCTGAAGCTGCATCAACCGTTGATTCATGCAGCACGTTCATACTGTAGCAGATACTGCTATGACATACAGCTACAGTTTCCAAAGCATTTTAGTGAGCTTTTACAGGTTGGGTGATGGTTTTGGCTGTCTGCAAGCCAGTATTGGTATCGTGTGTGCAAGATCTTTCATGCAGCCATGTCCTATAGAATTTACATATGAAAGGTAAGTAGTATTTTTTGTTTCTTTCCCAAATTTCTCTCCAAGAACTGCAAATTTGAAACTTCAGATATCCAGGTTAAATTCAGTGATAAACCAGGCATGCAAGCAGTAATTAGCAACCACAGAGGCTTGATCAACTAACGTGAAATGATCATTAACACAAGATCCAAGAGAAGCATTGGAAGCACATATCTGCTGAAAAAGAAGGAAGAGGTAGAACAGAAGGACTAATGACTCTGCCATGCTTCTTCTAAATTTGTTCAAAAGTCACTGCTTTTCCATGATTTATTCATGTTATTTTGCTATGCTTCGCAGAACATAGTGGCAGACTCCTGCCCTACACACGCTTCTTCTCAAAGATTCTTGCTCTCTAAGCCCAAAAAAGGCTATATTATCTTTTCTCCTTCTATGGCCCTGCCATAGCCCATGGCTAGGTGGTCAATTATCTGTTGAACTATTCACTGGCTAGCTGTATTGTAAAAAACACATCTCATGGCTGGCTTCTCTAATTGGATTATGTTCAGCAACCCAAGCGTGAACTTAATATGTAGTGTAGATACAGATAATGCATATATATTGAAGAGCACTTTGAAAAACCCCATGGTGAAGTAATTGTTTAGTGACCATTGTGATATTTTCAAGATCTCTCATTACTAAACATCTGTTTTGTCAGCTGGAAAATCTTAACATTAAATTTTTAGCAATTACTTTTCCTCCTGGCCAAGATGAATTCCAAGTTTTTAAATGTTAACTCAAAAAGCCTTTTTTCTAGCCATTCACCGGGAGAGAATGCTTTAACAAGCAAGAGAGCAGAAGAGCTCTGAACTCTTATATGAAAGACGCTAGCCTTGAAGTGATGTGGAATTTGATTTCTCCCCCATGCAGCAATTCCAAAACAGCTGATATTTAAGTAAATCCTTCAACTGTAATAACCTCCAAAATATTACACATCAGAAAATAATTTCCTCCTTCCAGTAAGACAGTTAGCATTAAACACAAAAGGCATTTTAACTTTGGTGGTTTCTGTCCTTATGACTACAACTGTGATTACAGTATCCTGCTTCTCTCATGTCTCCATAGGAAACTAGAAAGGGAATTCTTCGTGAAAAACTACGAAAAGCATTTTCACACTTGTATCATCATGTGTGACCAAACAAGGAAATCTGTTTACATTTTTAAAAACCCAAATGCCTAATATTCTTGCTTTTTTAATGCCACATATTCAATCAGGAAACTAGATTCTGTCCATAGATTAACCAGCAGACAGAAATATTTCTTCTGCACTAGAATTTGGCATTGCCAACTTCTCCAGTTAAAAAAAATTTTCTAGGAAAATTCAATAAACCCAAAACATTTTGTAGTAATTTACTGATAAAGACTTGAAGAGTTAGTGGCAGTCTTAAATATGCCACATCAAAACTGTTTTAAGACAGTATTAAAAAAGTCAAAAAACCCAACTTGAAATCACACCTAGAGCAGAAATATACGAAGGTATATACAGAACAGTATTAACTCAAACAGGACCAATGAAAATAAATCACTCAACAAGGTTGAAAATAATGTCATGACATGAGATGGAGTTCTTGGCACAGACAGTAGTTCCTGCCTTATATGTCACATCAAATATACACCTGTACTATGAAAAGATGGGAAATCATGTCACGCCTTCATGCCATGAAGCATAAAGATTACCCAGTCTTTGCAATGTTTCGAGTAGTTTATTCCAATGCAGTTATGATTTGTAATTGCTATTAATCAACAGCTATATTCCCACAAACATTATGTAGCAGACTACTAATTTCCATACCAAATATCAATGCAGATTTCTCATTTCTTCTAAATGAATTACTCAACTGATCATGCTTATATTTCCTTCTTTGCTGCATTGTCCAGCACTTCCATTGGGTTTTATGAAGGCCTAAGCGACCAGTCCCGAAGCGCGCCTAAGTGTAAGTGCTGCAACAACTCCGAATACCAAGCAAGTTAAAAGGTTCTCTGCAGAAGAACTGGTACTCCTCAGAAACATAAGTGTTGAAAAAACATCAGGGCTTGCTGGCTTGCCTGCCTCCAGGAGAACATTTTTTTCAGCTAGACTAGTACTGAATTGAAGAGTGAAATTTGGTATTACATACATGAATACTGAATTATGATTGCCTTAAATATACAAAACCAAATGAAAACAGACTGATCCAGAAATTTATAGGAGTCAACTGAAAAGTAATCTTGTGCAATTGCCTGCATAAAAACTGAGAACGTGAAATTCTGCCTGTAGACTGGAAATATTTCAAATGAGAGTCCCAAGGAACAGCACAGTATGTGATAATAACTTTGCAGCACTGCAGACATTTTCTAGGGCTTACAATGTTTCCATGTTCCTGTAAGCATGATATTAATGAAATCATACTAATGATATTCAGGCATACTTCAAGCCTATCATACCTCTGCTTACAGCTGCCACACTACCATATACCCAGCCTTACTGCTGAAATAGCTGTAATGTGCAAGCCAGCAAAATGCAATGCTGACACTAGAAACAGGAAAAGACAGAGAATTCAACAATAATTCCTAACTGTATAAGTAGCTGAGCATTACCTAAGAAAATTGGCTGTTGTGCACCTCACTGAACCCAGTTCTGAATGAAGAGGACTTGAAGCCTCAGCTTTCCCCCTTCTGTGTAGATACCTGTTGTTTTGAGGAAACTTATCAGTAAAATGTGTTTCCAGTGCAGAAATTTTCAAATCTGACTCTAAGCCAAAGCCACTCTGCTGAGTGTAAGGCAGCTGTAACTGTAACTCTAAGTGCCCCAAAATAAATGCACACAAGCACCTGAGACAACCCAAATCTGATGCAACCCAAGATTATCTGACTTACTGCATGCATGCTTATAACAGGAACTCAAATATTTCTTCCCAGGTCCTGTGCTTGCAAGTAACCGCAAAACACCAAAAGGGGTTTTAGATCTCAAAAGCCAGTTTTAAGCAGGAACACGTAACCTGTTCTGAGTAAAAATTCAAAATGACTCTACAAGAGAGAGAGCACAAGTAGAATGGTTTATAAACAAACCTCCTCCTACACACACAATGACTTTTCAGGCAGGTCCTTTCCTTAGGGTTTGGCTTTAATTCAACATTGCAGTGCCTTTCTGGGACTGAAAAAAACTCTGCAAGCAGTATTTATGGCCACTTGGAAAAATTTCCCATCAAGCCCAAGGCTGAGCTAAACAACTGCTCCCTACTCTCCTCAGCCCAGAGCAGCAGCACCCTCCCCTTCCCTTTGGAGTAATCAAGTCTTTTACTCAACAAAGCCAGGTGCTACGGGAACAAGAACATGAAAATGAACTATATCATGTTCAGGATTACAGCCACATATCGGTGAACGTGCCTAGGATTCCTGCTCAGGTCAGAGCAACTATAGCAACCCTAGTGGGGCTACCAGGAGCTGGTGTCACAGCCACGTGCCTAAAATGCACCAGGTGTTCAGGAGGGGCAGGCGCACCTCAGAAAACATGGATATAGGGCAGCCTCCATCTACAAAATGTTTCAGTCCTTTTTCTGTTATCCTGAGCAACAGGATACAGTGTCCAGGACATTCTGGATACTACAGCCCCTGCGGAGCCTGGGAGGCCCCAAGGAGCTCTGTGCAGAAATGCCCAAAGATACAGAGTGATCACTGAGGTGGCTGCACAGGGCTGGTTAGACACAGATAGTTCTTGTCTTGAGCCCACTTTTAAACAAGCCAACATTATAGTGCAATATGAAGATGAGAAAAACACAAGGCAGCCCCCAGATACAGCAACAGTTGAAGGTAGCAGACAAGACTGAATTCAAAACCTAATTTTTTATTCTTTCTACAATACAAAAGAAGAGAAATAGAATGTTTATCTTCAGACAGTTGTCCATTCAGGAGTTACACTCAGCACAGTGGGAAAGAACACATAAATCCCTCTACAGTCAGATGAAAACATACCTTCAGTTTTCACTTAAAAGGCAATCCATACCAGGATGAGAAAAATAAGTGTTTTAAAAAGATAAATGAGTGATATTTTTAGTATTATTATAATAGGTGTTTAGATCAGATGTTCTTTACTGTAGGATTAGGTATAGCTATTTACCAAATTTATTCAACTTACTTTAGTACCACAGCATAAATTACAAAAATTTTCTGCATTTCTTCTACAGGAGGAGTCAAATTCCTTTTTCCTCCAATTTTATGTCATTGTCTTCAAAACAGAGAAGGGAACAGAACCTTCTCACTAAAAGCTATTGAAAACTTTCCCTAAACTTCCACGGTGAAAGGCTGATTTTCTACTTTTGAGTAATGAATACATACATGAGTAAAGTTTTTGTAACTGGCAGGCAAAAGATACAAAGCAGCCACAAGCAGGAGTGTAGATGGCAGTGATTCCTCCCTCACTGCCCACCTTAGTTACCTACCAGCCAAAAGCAGCACTCAGTATGCAGACAGGTGGTGCTAACTTCCTTTTTTCCGCTTGGATAATGATAACCATGACCCTCAGACCAATCTAGGAGATGCCTGTATTCTTTGGCAAGTTAACAACATAGTGTTACTACTGACAAATTAAACTTGAATATAGCAGATAATGCAGAGAGGTAGTGGATATTCATCTGGTAATTTGTTTTGTGGTTTAGTCCTATAAGAGCTCAGTAAAGCTGAGAGGCAGATAAGTCAATCAGGTCATGAAAAGAATCTCACATGAAAACTGTCCCTCTGTTACAGAAAGGACAGCTCTTCCACAGGACATTACTGTTTCTTTAGCTTGTCTCCTACACTGCAGGGCAGATGAGTTAAGAGATTAACCATTGTGGGCACTGTGATATATAAAGTAATTAAGAAAGTGACACACCATTCCATTAAAGCAGAGAGGAAGAATGAAGTCAACGAATGGTGGCAAATGACGGACATACCAAAGAGGTCTGATATGTGGGATAAAATGTCAAGACCCAGCTGAATTTCAATGCAACAGTCAGACTTCCCTGAATGTGCCTTACAGTGACAATGGATCTTCAGCTGCTTGGTGGATGCATTTCTCAGGATACAGTATCTCATCAGAGAGGAAGTTTAGAACTGGAATGCACCAAACTCTACAGTTGCCTGTCGACAGTGTGACGGGGACGAAAGTATTGATACTTTTCAGTGAACACAGCGCAGTAACAGTAAAAAGCAGAAATTGGTATTAAGGGTACCTGTGCAAAATCCGCTGCAAGCCGCATCTTCCCACCTTCACCGAGGGGCCTTATTAGACTGGCATTGCGAATGAAAAGTTCAATTGCTCTTTGAGCCATGGCTTCAGTGTTATCAAAGACAAAGTCAGAACACTCAAAATGTCTGAAGTAGTCGCTCATGACTCTTGCTACAAAACCCTGCAGTTCTTTCATGTACAGAGAACAAGGGACATCTGGTTTTCCTGAGCTGGATAATGATCTGAAAAAAAAAATGGAAAAGAAAAAAGAAATGGGAATAGCTAAATTCATCTTTAAAGCACAATAAAAACCTATTGGATTCTTTTTAATTTTATTCCTACTTCACGAAGCCATAGTATGAATTGCAGTCTCATTTCTACTCAGAAAAAAAACAGGTAGACCTCTCTGAAACTGTACTTCTCTTTATCAGTCATCTCTTTATCAGTCATTCCAATCTTAACAAGATAAACGACATCACCCCACTCCTACCCACCTTGCAGAGTTGCCACCAGTTTGGAGCCTAAACCTCATACCCAGACCCTAAATTCAAATGTCCCAGTTGTTGATTTGGAACTGTAATAATGGATCGGAAAATACAAGCACATGTCATAGGGTTACTAGTTCAGCCCACTCCAAACCTGCTCTCTGTATAGTAGTTTCCTAGATTCCTCAGACCTAGGATTAGAAAGTCAATCCAATTATCACAGAAGCAGCTGAGAAGCTACAGCCAGACAAAAGAGCTCTTCCAAACTCAGGAATATTGAGCATACAGGCTATCTAACAAAGCTTAGCCTTTGGCTGGAATCAGTTTATACACCTAAAGAGGTATTTTGCTACTGCTGGCAAAACAAAGATGGAGAGGGTAAAATACTAAAACCCAAAGAAAATCAAAAGGAAAATTTAAATTATCCTTTTGTATTATTTTATACTATTTTCAGTAAACTTCCAAGATGGAAAAGAGGACTTCTGATGATGATGCATGCAATGTCAGAACAGAGATAACAATCAAAATAACATTCAGGAAGGAAGTCTCAATTACAGATAGGACACAAGATATTTACAGATAAAAAATACTGGAAATTTTATTTAAAATGCTATGGGGAAAATAGCACGATACACAAAATCTGAGCTTTCAATAAAAAAGTCTTTTTGAACCCTTGCATATTCAACAATACTTTAGAAAAAAATTCCGTGTAATTTTTAGTAAGAGGTTATATGCTTTATTTTGAGAAAAGAGGATATTGACAGTTCTTAAGACCGTCCACAAAAAATTAGTTTTGAAAGCAAAAAGGTGTTTTTAAGCACAAAATCGGCCTCTGCTTGGCTTTACTCTTTTTAAAATTAATTTTAACTCAACAGATACACCAAAAAAAAGTGGGGGAGGAGAATACAAATGCTACCTGGTTAATTTGTTTCAATAGATAGGAGCTATTCTGGCTTCTGCGTTCACTGATCTTGAATCACTGCCTTCTCCTCAACATACTAGTTCTCTTGCTCCAAGGACATTGTGGCAATAACAATCAATTATGCATATGGAGAACATCGTACTAAAGCAATGGTGAATATAAAAAATATTTCTAGTTACCCAGAAAAATCCTCCTGGTGCATAGTGATGATAATAGCTTCTACTGAATCTCCTACAGAGTTCAGTAACGGTTGAATAGCACTACCCATTAGATCATGGACTGCCTAAAATAGAACAAGTAAAAGGCAGAAGTAAGGAAACAGAAACTAGAAGCATTTGCATTTTGACACCTCAAAAATACCTTGACAAACAGCTCATCTCAACAGTGCTTTTTATTATTCTGCATTTGTAACTGCTAAATAGAAGGACAAAAGCCTAAGATAACATTTTGCTTTAATCGATTTTACTGCTAAAGTACAGAAACAAGGCTGTTTACTACTTCTGTGTAAAGCTTTCCTTCAAAAAGGTGCACAACAGTCTGGCATTCCTGGTTTGTAAGCGTACATGTTTTGGTGCACAGATTTCGTTCAGCTCTTCACTCCCCAGATACACATGCTGCCCTTTGTTCCTCTGCACCCAGCCCTCCCGGATGAGTGCAGAGCAGGATAGATGTGAACAGCCACAGAGAGTGCACGGCCATCCACATTTCCCCCAGAAAAGCACCAGGCAGCATAAAAATCATAATTTTATGTGTGTGTCGGGGGGGATGCAAGGGGGTGATAACAGATTTAGTTATTGCTGTGTGAACGCTGCAGAGAAAGAAATTTATTTTCACAGTCAGATGACATCTGGGTTCTGACTATTATGAAAATATTCCTGAATACAAAAGCTACTCAAGCAGTGATTTGGTGCATGCAGCATATATGTAGCTGCAGATACAACAAAATATAGATTTCAGAATACCTGTATGCCTTTGACTAACATATATTGACACAAAATAATACCTGGCCCATTTTAAGTGTAACAAACAAATCAAAGCTCAGCCCTATCCCTTCAGCACAGGGGCACAGGGCCACTCAATTACCTTTAAGGCAGTTGTGACTGTTTGCTCAGCAGCTGCTGGAAATGAGCTCTGATTGGTAATGACCTAAAAATTTTAAAGTAATTGTTAATAGCCATAATTCAACAAATTATTAGAATCCATAAAATTTAATGTCATTTAAAACCTAACTGAATTATCCTTAGTAATGAATGATTTACATAGTTATGGATAATCATCAAACATGTTTTATACAGACAGATTTTTCAGTGCACCTGTATTGGTCCTTTGCTCTCAGATGTCCTATGGACTCTGTTTCTGCCCTGACAAAGAAATTATTTAATTGAGTTCAACTGAAATTTAACTGAAGGATTAACAGAATCAGAATAAAAATAAGCAGCATATTCTCCCACTGCTAAGAATAGAATTTATGGAGAACTATACAAGCATCTCTATGGCAAATATTTGAAAGAATGGTTGTTCTTTCTCAGTATTATGACTATTACAATACTACGTGTTAAATAGCTCCTTATGTACAGCTACAAGTCAAGGAATGATAAGAAGGAATATTCTTCCCATTTCCTTACAGTTATCAACATGCTATGCAATAGTATTTTTAAGCCAGATAAATACTGAACTCAAGACTGAATCATATCAGATCTCCATCCAACACTAAGGCACACGAGTTTCATTACTAAATACATCAGGGAAAGCAGACTTAAAAGTTGATCTACCATCTGTTTGCAAAATCCAAGCAAATTTTACAGGCTTTTTAGCATTTTTTAACATTCTTTAAACATATCCACAGTCAGGAGTACTCATGATCTTTTTTCTAATCAGGCTAGGATTTAAGCATGATTAACTACAACTACCACTATATTTGTTTGTTTCAATTTAAAGAGACTGCGTAATCATTGGCATCACTAAGCCAGTAAATTGGAATTATTCGTAACTGCTTAGTCCTGAAAACATTTCCAGGCCAGACACTGGCCACGGCAACAAAGCACTGAGATATTTGTGAGGTACTGCTTTTCTTGATTTCACCCTTCCCATCTCCTTTCTGGTTTGGTCACAATCATGGTAAAGGACTGATAGTCTTCTGAGAAAGACAGGCTTGGGCTGGGACAGATGCAGACAAGGGTTGTCAGGCTGACCAGTACAAAGACAGAGCTTACTTGATAAGAAAAAAATAGAAAGAGTTCAACTGTTTAGGTTCACAAAACAATGGCTGTGAGATGTTACTGTTCTCCACAAATGCATCTTTCACTCTTCTAATACTGAAAATTTGTCACACAGCAGTGCTTACAAGGGCCAACCGAGTCCCAAAGAGTTATAAAAACGCATAGTAAGGTGCAATTCTTAACCCAAAACTGGGTGGTATTTTCTCAGATTTCTCATCAGTTCATGGGAGAATATGCATACAATAGAGCAAAGAAGTTAATGGTATGGCAAGAAGAGAAATAACAAAGAAAGCCTACCTTCAGAACTGACTGATGCAGTCTGTATAGCGAATTAACTACAGCCACGTTCCTCCTCTGTCCCTCTGTGAGAGGTCCGATCACCTGGCTGGCATCTCCTTGAGTAGACAGCTGCAGGGATTGCAGAGAGTGTTAAAACTGCACCAACACTTTAAACAGTGCATCACCACAAAACTGTAGCTAACTAAACTTAGACCACAGCAGAAAGCCACAGGTATTCAATACCAATGTTCTTCCACTTAACTCTTGATTTGATTCACATGATTTCCATCTCCTGGTAATACAATGTGAACAACGGGAACTGTGAGACATTGCTGTCTCTGCTCCCAAACCACAACACTCAGACCCAGAACTCTCGGAGATACCTCATCTCAGCACAACATCAATTTTGTAACCTATCAGGTGAAGTCACCTGCCTGAGGATGCAGTATAAACTAGCAGCAGCAGAACTGAAAAGGTACGGTTTTCTGTACACCCTCAGTCCTTACTGACAATCGTTTAAGTCTCTCCTTAAAGAGTCAATTTCTTCAAATAGATGGCTTACAGTTTCATATGCATTAGTGGCTTGTAAACGAACAGGAAAGCAGAACTGCAAAGACCAAAACTAGTCCTGTCGTTAAAAAGAGTTCTATCTGTGAATCTTTCCGCAAAAATTAAAAAAAAAAAATATTTCTTCATATTTAACTCCACAAAGCGTGCACTTTTTTTATCATTACCACAGAAATGAAAGTTCCAGGGTGATACATAAAAAGCAATTAACTACAGAATAGTCCCTTAAGGATACTACAGTGCATGTTTATAATTTAAAATAAAATGAATTGTAATTGGAAAACAAACCAAAATTTTCTTGTGCACTGAAAGCTGCAAAAATACAAACAACTGACAAAAGGTTGCATGAATTCTAGGAGAAGTACATCATAATAGTACAACAAGAATAGCTATCAATAGAAGGCTTTACTGAAATATAATTATCTGACTTGTTATTCAGGATACAAAATTATCCTCAAAGAAACTCCTGAACATGCCCAGCTTCCCAAGTCTCTCAGTATAAATATATTCAACTCATTGAACAAGTAATCAAGAGACTTTCATGAAGTGTATCTTTAAACACAGTTGTAGGTCCTACAGAACGCTCCTAAACTAAAACTAAACAGTAACAACTGTTTAAGAACAAAAGGAACAAGCATAACATGAAAATTTTTAAATTATGGGAAACAGCGAATCTTTACCAGTGAAAGACAACTGCTGTACTTTCCATAGCTTCCACCCAGAATAAACACAGACAACGTACAAGGAGAGTTATCTATTATTTGCCAGCACTGCTAATAATGAAGTTTTAGACAAGTTCTTGCAAGCACGCAGGAACTCAAACTTAATCACAGCACTACAGTGACAATATCAGTTTGTTTCCCTGTCTTCACATTTAGGGGATAAATAGGTTTCTGAGGGCTTTGCAGAGGGAAAAATCTTTTCCAACATATCTTAAATCTTTTGACATCAGAATGCATCTTTAGACTAGCTGAAAAATATATCATCTCATCAATTTCCTGCCTTCCTGATAAAAACAGATGTGTGAGCAATGTACATCTCCGTTCCCTTCCCAAAATTTCTATTTGTCAGACCTGACCGGTTTCTAGAATTCTGCCTCTCATACTTACAGCTTCACAGATTAATAACAAAATAGCCGTGCAGAGAAACACCCTGCTCATCTCACTGACACCCTCCCAGACCCCATAATCTTTTTTCCACACCTTTTTTGAGAACTGTAGAGACTGCTCAATTGGGGTTTTGCACATTTACAACTACTAAACATAAAAGACACTACTAAGACAGTAAAATTTTAAATCCTTGTCACTTACATTTCAGTTCCTCAGAGTCTACCATAAAGGTTTCACTATTTCTTTTTCTTAGACATTATGATAACACTAGATTGTGTCTCCTCTGCTGGTGAAAAGCCTTAACTGATAAGTAAAACCATTAACAAGTGCAAACAACCCTTCTGCAGCAAGAAGCAACTCCTGCAGTTAGCAACAGTGCATAACAGCTACACAGACAAGGTCTAAAAATGCCTTAAAGCAACCAAATCTTTCTAAAATGGTTAACCATATTAAATTCCCCTTAATTAAGCAATTTGAATTTTGACAGCTAAATGTGTTGGTCCCTTGTGTGTCTTAAAATAAAAATCACTGGTCTAAAACATTTGGAAACCTTGACTCCTGTAAGTAACAGTAGAAACTGGGTAACCCACGGCTCCCTAGGTCCATTTCTCCTGAAGGTGTGCCATGGGAACACCTGGTATTTACATGGGTAGGTGTGCCCTATCATCTACAGCAGAAGTCCCAGGTCACCACAATGATTTCTATGACCACGTCTTGAGACATGAAGATTCCACACTGACTCTTTCCAACAAGGTTCATGTGCATGCACTTTGTCACTGGCATGTATTTGGATTTCAGGTAGCTTATTGCTATTCTAATACTCCAGTGCCTCAGACTGAGTTCTTGACACATCTAATATCCATTGTACAATCATGCATCCAGCTACGAAAATGCTATCATTGTATCTCCCTGTATCCAATGAACCACACTTACAGCCCATTTACTTTAGACATGAATCATCCCTCAATTTATTTTCTGTTACACCAAGTTTTACCAATGGTTCACATTCATCACTCATTTATACACCAAACAGTTTTGAAGTTCTATGCTGGACATAGCTTACATATTTAAGCCAAGTGGTAATATAACCCTTCCTCTGTTATCTTCCCAGTGGAGACAGCACTGTGTTAAACGGATTAAGTTAAAAAAGTGTGAAGCCTAGCCACATACATTCAGTTGAAAGACACAGTTCAAGAGCCTTCTTTTTGATGAGGGCACTAGGGACAAAATATGATGCCTTTTTAATCAGTTAGATTTATCCAGAAATGCAGAAGGTCAGGAGGGTAAATTTATGCTAAGCAGAAATGGGGAGGACAGAAGGGGTGACTTCATCCCAAATCAGAATCTATTCTGGGAAAGGAATAACTAATAGACAAAGCACAGCTGAAAGACCAGATTCCGTCTCGAGGGAACTGTCAGTCACCCTGGGAGTTAGTCTGGCTTGAGCTTGCTAGCTGAAAAGGAAACAGAGGAAAAGAAATCATGCAGAAGCCACACACAAATAAGCAGTAACAACAAGGACTATAACTGTTGCACTTCTCTGTATCTGTCCTTTATTATAGCAAGTGATTTCTTACACTCATCACTTTAGTTAGGTAAACTGTTTCTACTTTCACCTCAAAGCCCGTCCACGATTTACAGCAATTTCAGGGGCACTAGCAAGGGCCCATTCTACAATAGGTCAGTATGAGCTCCCTGTGCCAACATGAGCTACCACCGCACTGGCAACATGAGATGCCAGTGAGTAAGAGAAGAATGAGGCAGAGAAGTCTCCCACCAGAGAATATTAGCTAGGACTTCTGTAGCATGCATCCAGGCACTAGGACAAAGGCTGTGTTTTACGGTACCCTCAAGAATGCGAATGTGAGCTTTTGTGTCATGTAGCATTTCAGGAAAACTCAAAGGGCAGCTGTTAAACTAAAATGAGGAGGAGACATTGCCTTTATGACATGTATATGATGACATTTTTTAAGGTAGAAGGTTGAAATTTGCAGGTTCAATCCAGTAGCTGACTAGCTGGAGGAAGCTGCCTAGAAGACTTTTTAAAAAAAAATTCTAATTCAACAGAATTAGAACGTGACTGAAGGCCACGTGACTTGCTTCAGCCTGACATGGTTGAGAAACTGTAAGCCATGACTGACACTTTGCTCTCACCAAATTCAGAACTCCTTCTGGAAAATAATTTCTTTTAGTTTGTAAAGTACACTAATGTTGTTACACTGCTTCACCTGCAGAGCTCACAGGTGCCTCATATTGGGTCAATAAGTTGCCCAATGAAGAATATTTTAGGAATGATTCACATGACCACATGCAGGAAACCACAAAGTAGAGAAATGAGCGCTTCTATTGAGTAATTCGTCTAGCCTATTTTAGAGACCCCACTTTAGCAGACAGCACCCTGTATGCATCTATCTCCCTGCACTAACTGTAAAGGGAACCTAAAGCAGAGCTGCAGATACACAGAGGCAGCCATACAGCCTGAAGTGGTGTCAGATGAACTCTTATCCTATAAATGTATTTGTACCCCTTTGCATGGAGCTGCTTTGGATATATATCTTGGCAATAACTAGATTGAGTGCTTTGGATTTTACACTATTCCATGTTTAATACCTCAGAACAGACATGTAGTTTGACGGCATGGATTTGATCTCACATGTTGAGACATGTGCTGTCATAAGATTGCTTTGGGTTTAAATTCTTGTTTTCACCACGAAGCAGTGAACGCAGAATTTATATCAGGACGTCAATCAAATCATCCATTCTCTCTCAGGTTACAAAAAAAACGCTAACTGCATTTGTCTTTTTCTTGTAGAAAAACTTAAGACTTGATAAGCCTCTTCCTGTGATTTTTTTAGTGTTTCAAAGTGACTAAGTTCCCTCTTCCAACAGGTGGCAGCTCAGAAGAGACACTGATTTGTGAGCTGGTTGGCTACTGTTCCCTTCACAGACTAAACATTTTGTGAAAAGACTCAGTCTCACACTAAGTAGCTAAGATCCTGGAAAATTCTTATTGACAGTTTTGGAAAACTCTATTTATTTGATTTCTCTACTCTACAATAGTCCAGGCAAACCTGCTCTCTGAAGAGCAGGAAACAGCAGCATAATTTAGTAGGACTACAGAGAAGATTTTAAATCAAAATAAGACAAAAACAGTGCCTCTCAACACAGCATTTGATCTAACTCTACAATCGTGAGATTAATGTGCTTTGATAGCACAAACTGAACTCCAATTGTCAAGCTGACATTTTCAAGAATAACTGCATTCCTAATAGAGGCAGCTGATGTGGCCATACCTCTGGCAGAAAGCAATCAATCCACCTGGTACTTGGCCTCCTGCCTGATTAGAGCAACTTATCATAAAGCATAGAATCCATTTACAGAGTTTCTGAGTCAATAGGGCTTGGCCCTGGGATTTCTCCTATAACCCACAAGTAATTGGTATGATTTACTATTAGGTTTACTCTTCCCCATACAATAGAAGGAATCTTTTACAATCTCTCTATACCGAATACACACAAAAGTTTACTAGAATCAGTTTGCTACTTTTTGTAATAATATGATGCTGTTTAGTATAAAAATACATGACAATCTGAACTCCACTTGCTATGCCACCTAATATATTAGCTAGTTAGAGGACAACTTGCAAAAAGAGGAGACATAATTGAGAGGTTCAAAGTGAAGTATTTAAATTAAATGAGGATAAATTAAAATTAATGGTCCGCTTTAAAAAAATCAACTAAAACTTAAGAATAAGACATAAATAAGAATATATGTTTTGGGAACAACAACTACTTTTCCAAAGAAGAAGAAATATTTCAAGACATGAAAAAAGGAATAAGCTGTGCATTCAGGCAATAACTTAAAATGCATAAAACCCCATCTATATTGCACCCTCAGGACATTCTTGTAACTTTCAGAATAGATATATACACACACACACATATATATTTAGCTTCCTCAGAAAAATGAAAATTTTATATTCTAGGAATACAGAGAAGGAGCTTTTTGGTGAAGGCCAAAATCTTACAGAAAACAACAATCATTATTCTGGGAGGAAAAATTTGAAGGGACTGTTAAGTCCTCAACCAAGAAAAAAAGACCGAACATCATGCTCGTACTACTGATGCTCAAACAACAGCAACTGTCAAACTCTTCCCTCGGGGTTATTTCTGGTTTGTTGGTTTTTTTTTCCTTCCTTAATATTTTCAAAAGCGGAAGAAATAGAAGGAAAACAGCAAATGTTCTTTCTGTAACAGAAAAGACAAGATTTATCTCTAAGTCTTTGAATCATCTGAGAGCAAAAGCACTATATAAATAATCAAAAGTGAGTAATGGTTCATGGTCCCTAAATAATCAGATGCTTTAAAATAACTCCACTATCAGAAAGCCCCTAAAGCCAGTTCATTTATGGAATCTCAGAGAATCCTAAACCTGAAGCACTCAGAATCATTTCTCAACTTCCAAAAATTATGCCCTTTGTATTTGACATTTTTTCAGTCTAAGGTTTATCCAGGTCGCCCAAGTCTGAGGAGGATTTCAAGGACAATGTGTGTTGATCCTGATACTTCAGACTGTAACAGTTTACTGAATTTTTCATGCTTGCCAAATTAATAACTGAATGATTAATCCCATGTTATATGCCATCCCAATAGCTGATGGTCCCAACTAGCTATTGAGAATGCACCTCCAGAGACAAAGAGCAGATATCCACCCCAAATACATGTGAGACGGGTCCAACATGATAGGGCGATACCTACACGTTACAAAATAATCAACTGATTTAATTGCCATCTGACTTTTTTTTATCAAGCCTGAGTGTTAAATACAGATTAGAATATTTCTACCCTGCAGAAGGTTACGAATAACTTTACATTGTCCAACTCTCATTAGAGTTGTTCTAAAATTGCAAAATTCCAAAGCCTTTACCATCTCAACATACATTTAACCAAAATACCTCTGAATCATAGAATTTTATTTGGTATGAAATAACTTAGAGCATACTATAAAAAAATACTATGAGGTCTGTGCAATCTTGTTCTTTTTCTGTTAGCAAAATTACATGAAAGATCTAAAGAAGTCTTTTAACTACTTTCCCAGTAAGATAAAATGAAGTACATAGTACTTCTCAAAATCAGCCTTTTATGCTTGGATGATTTTTTTCTGGACTTTAGCCAGTATCTCTGAAAAAAAAAAAAAAAAATCACACATTTGTTATGTGAGTCACAATCTAACCAGCAAAACACAACATGAGAATGAGGAAAATGTTTCATGAAGTTATTTTTTAATGCAACTTTCTCCTCTAGAACTTTAGTTCAATTTTTAAAAGTTTAAATGCTTTTAAAGTGACTTATCAGCTAGACATTTCTAAGTATTCTCTGACCAATGTAAGTAGCTTCCTAATGACTGTTTTAACAAAACTCTTCTGATCTTTCCATCAAACAAAAATTACAAAACCTTAGCTGACTTCTGATTATTTTTAAATTAGACCTACTGCCTTCTTTAGCTTTTGTTACTGTACAGTGAAATAGTAATTATTCTGAAATTATTTTAGTATATAATAGCCTCCCACATCACAGTATCACAGTATCACAGTATCACAAGGTTGGAAAGGACCTCTGAGATCATCAAGTCCAACCTATAACCTAACACTAACACCAACCATCATCTAGACCATGGCACTCAGTGCCTCATCCAGTCTCCCTTTAAACACCTCCAGGGTAGGTGACTCCACCACCTTCCTGGGCAGCCCATTCCAATGGCCAATCACCCTTTCAGTGAAGAATTTTTTCCTCACATCAAGTCTAAACTTTCCCTGACGAAGCTTAAGTCCATGCCCTCTGGTTCTGCCACTGGTCACCTGAGAGAAGAGACCAACCCCTGCCCGACTACAACCTCCTTTTAGGTAGTTGTAGAGAGCAATGAGGTCTCCCCTGAGCCTCCTCTTCTCCAGGCTAAACAGCCCCAATTCCCTCAGTCGCTCCTCATAGGGCTTGTGCTCCAGCCCCCTCACCATCTTCGTTGCCCTCCTCTGAACACATTCCAGTATCCTAACATCTTTCCCATACTGAGGGGCCCAGAACTGGACACAATATTCAAGGTGAGGCCTGACCAGTGCCGAGTACAGGGGGACGATAACTTCTCTGGTCCTGCTTACTACACTATTCCTGATGCAGGCCAGGATTCCACATATTCTATTTAAATACCTTTTAATGAATTCCTTTAATGTGCCAAATATTGAACTCATATTTTTAAGTTCCCTCATTTAAATAGCATAGATTGCATAGATACAAGGATTTCAATGACAGTAACACCATGTGTTCAAGGTATTAATTCATGTATCTCAAAAAGAAGTGGGGAAAATATAATCTTTCACATTACTTACACCATTGTAACTGACCCATTATTTACAGAAAACCTTTCCCAAAGTGTCATTTCACCACTGTTGATCATTTGTGACCTTATTACATTTCATAATTTCATCCGAAGCTCACAATATTCGACATTTAGACAGGACTAGATATGTTTTCCTGGAACTGCCAGACAAATCTCATTGTTGCAATGTGTCCTGAATAGTGATTCACTTGCAAATGAAAGCTCACAATTCATAATAATACCATCTAATACAAGACATGGATTAATTTTTATAAGATCACAAAATAAAAAAGGCAATCAGAAATTCATTTCATGTCATCACAATGAGAAATCATTATGCTTTTCAGTTCAAAACCATCACAGGCCTCATAAATTTGCTGGAATTGAAGTTTGGTGGCAAAATTCCAGTGCATTAACAGTATTTTCCCTTCACTGGAAGAACTGGATTCCAGGAGATCTTTTCTCTCTCACTCCACCCTGTTCTCCTCTACTTTGTTGAATTATTCAGCAAGTTAAATTTAGCTATGTCAGATAAGAGCATGGGTGGACAAAAAAATAACATCTCAGATACCAATGTTATGCCAGTAAACATTAGTAAACATCCTAACAGAGATGCAGCTCACATCCGTTTTCTTGCTAATACAGCATATTTCATTTGGGAAACTTGTATAAATTAAATGAGCAAAACAATGGTTTTGATTGGTGTAAGGTACATTTCTCCTTAGAAACAGACATGACTAAAGCCAACCCAACAAACGCTTTCCTCCATAAATGGGGTCTTGTTTTTTTTCATAAGAAGAAATGAGAATTATACCCCCCGCCTAGATCAACATCTTTCTTGCAATAATTGCAGATATATTTCCTTGCCACTAAGCAGACAGGAGCACAATCAATGGAAAACTTGTTTAGTCCTGCTTCTCTCTGCCTTTTCCTAGTCAATCACTAAGCACAGACAGAAAGGTTCAGAAAAAATCCTATCTCCATGAATGCCCAGAGAAAACTAAGAACCAATCCTTCCAATCCAACTGTTTTATCATTGCAATATTTTAACTTTTAAATCCCATCTTCCTTTGCATTTCTGCTTTTCTTCAACAACTTCACTGACTGAGGTAAGATATTCCAATAGAGTCTCTGGATCAGTTATAATGCTTTTAAATTCTGGACAAAAATACACCATTCACATTGCTTGTCATCTAAATAACCCACTGAAAACAGCTTTTTTTATATCTTAATTCCCCTGATCAAGCATGACAGACACTTCTTCTACACACGGCATTACGAAAATTCCTTATAAAGACACTGTATCTTTCTCAGCTCAGAGATTAAGCTGCATGGATCGTTGGTTTTCTGTTTTACCTGGCATTCTAGCATTTTCTTTCCTCATTCTTCTATCGCAACAAGGAGAAGCATTAATAGAGATTGTTTTTTAAAGAGTAAAAATATAAACCGAGATCACAGCACAATTAATTGTAATCTCAGGACCAGAAATCCTGGAAGATCTGTGAAGCCATGGCATGAAAAAATTACACTTTAAAACTACATCACCAAAACCAAACAGCAGACTATTTCCTATTGACTAGCATATATCAGATGCACCATAAACCCACAAAGAAAGAAGTCATGAAAAAAAATCAAGACTCATCTGTCACAATATCACAAACAGTTACGAAGATGGGATGGATGGAATGCTGAGATCTATTTTAAACCTCAGTAATTATAAACTAGTTTTTAAACATATTCAAAGGAAAAGAATAGCTTTTTCACAGAAAATTTGAATGACAAAAATAAATTTTCTAGAGTGGTGTGAGATTCTCACAGCCTGCCTCTTTAAACTCAAAAAGGCTTCCAAATAATCTATTCCAGCCCATTCTAAATGACTACCTAGTGGACCAGAGATATTTAATAGCGAGATTTTAATTCTGAATATCCACTAAAAGTGGAAGATGGAAAAGATCTTTATGGATAACTGCAAAAGATTGAGCCACCTGAGCAGCATTAAAGAGCACAACAGTAGCTGAGGATGCAAGTAAAGCAGAATTTGGAAACTTGCACCTGCAAATCACAAGTTCAAATATAAACTGGATTGAAGGACGCTGAGAGATAAATTGTTTGTTTCAGCTTCAGTTCTAGAGGAAAGTGGACATTTATTACAATCTCTGTAATGTATATCACTACCTGAAAACCTTATTTAAAGCTTCAGGAAGGAGACCTGTGATTGAAAATGTCTCAGAGAAGATAAATTCATCTTTAAAACCTATTCCTATAGGGTAGAGGCAGAGCACAACAGTCGGCTCCGTATACAAGTTCTGTGGGCAATACTAAAAATAATTTAAGAACAACTACAGCAGAGCTGACTTTCCATTATATATATTTTGATGCTAACCTTATGTAATGCATTTGGTGCTGATCAGCATTACAAAGATCAGTGCTCTAAAAATATCTGAACATGACAGATAGATAGATAGATGCTCCTCAGCCTATATCTCCATCCATTACCTCCACTAAAAATAGAATATTAAACTACAGAAGGGGCTGGCTGCACTGCCATAAAAAATGTGTCATCTGAGCTGGCTCAGAGAAATATTTGGCTACCTGAAGAAAGTATTCAGCTCCTGAGAAGAGTTAATATCCAAGAGTTTTCCTGAACCCATCCAGCAGTATTTGGAGTTGCCAACCAGCTACAACACCAGAAACAACTGTGCTCTTTTCAAGGACTAAAACTCTGGTAGAAACACCAAATGCTATCCGAAAATAAGTCAAGTACGGCTGACAACAATTACAGACAGAAAAATATGTTTAGGAAAGCATATCTTTTGAAACTCTGGCAATTTAAGAAAATCTTAAGACCAAAAGCAAGTTACTACAGAAGAAATCAGCAACTCCTAACTTTTGCCTTAGAGATTTATTTACATCAGAAGTAAGAAAGTATGAATTCCAGATGCAAGAAAAAACCTACTCCAATCTGTCGGCATTTTAAGCTTCCTCTTGAACAGATTTTGCATGTTGCTCTCTTCAGTCTCTTTCACATATCAGTTACATCCATAGCAGCGAATTAAACAGTACCTGGAAAGGTTCCTGAATCCGTACCTGTACCATTGAACTGTTAGGATAGTCATTAGCAAGTTTTTGGCCTGGGCTAACAACTAGTCTTCTAAATAATCTCCAGCCATGGCTCAGGAGAGGCAGTATCACAGAGAGTATCCCTGAGAGGGTGCTAACAGCCAGGCAGGGGCTTTAGGGAAGGGTGAGGGAGGTTGTCTTGCACCCGGTCACTGTTGTGCCCAGGGACATTCCCAGGCACCTTTCGCTGATGAGTTACTGTTCCATCACATGTTGGAGACTGAGAGAGTTCACAGCTAGGATGGCAAATTAAGTGCTGAGGGTCAGTCATAAACCTTTATCGACCTTATACTCTCAACTGAGAGAGGCAGACATTAACATAAACATCAGGGTGACAGTGTGGAGCAATTTAATACACAGCCTTTCTGCAGAAAACCAGATGTGTTTCACTGATCCTTGAAATTAGGCCAACACTAACTAATCAGAACAAGCCTCAATGATAGAAATTTGCATTCAAACAGATGAGACCAAGCTCATTTACTTACTGACATTTACTGTTCTGAGGACAGTTATGCACTTTTCTTTCCACACCCATACTCTGTTGCAAAAGCTAATCCAGAGCATCTGGGGACAAGTTGAGTGATCACAATGTATCAGCCTCTGACTCTGAAGGAAGGGTTGAAACAATAATCGTTAAGCATTTCCACTTCTTGCGTTCTTTTTTGATATTCACTTTCTTAAACAAGAATGCACTAAAAACGTCTGTCATGTTAATTCATCACTATGACAGGTAATAATACTTTACAATAACACCGTCACAGTTACACTATTTCATTCCAGTTAATAGAAAAGTAGATCTCAGTAAAACCTCAGAAGAAATAAAGTTTATAAATAATATATATTAGTTTTAGTCATAGAATTTTGATGTCAGACTCCCTTTACCTTTAAACATTAATCCAATTAAATATTCAGAGCTATTTTACAACATCTGAAATCTAATTTCATCATTGCATTGAAAACAATATCAGGCTAAAGCAAAGCTTCCCAGTTACTTCCCAGGAACCTTTCTGTATTTAGTTGAGTACCTGTGTATCACTGCTTGTATTTCTGCTCCAGTACTCGGCAACTGGTGAGCATTCTAAAACTTCATTAGTATTACATAACTCAGATATTTCCTGAAGTAAATGTAAGTAAGTCTCAATATACTATTGAGATACTCTAGTGAGAAAGAGGCTGCCTACTCTCTATCACAGATATCAGCTGATGCTGACTTCTCCTTCAAAACAACCCAGACTCTAAAAGCCTCATTCATCAAAGAAAATCCATACAAATTTCTTTGCATCCCAAGCATTGGAATCAGTATAGAATCATAGAACGGCTTGGGTTGGAAACAGCAAGTTCTCTCTCATTTTGCCTTTTGGTGTGTCTGGTACCAAAGGTCACCAATACGTGTTAATCAATGTCCTGCTCTTTGAGGATACAGAACAACTATTTGAACCTTGGTGTGAGGATTCTTAATTTTTGAGGCACTTAGGTTTTCTCTTTAATCTTAAAATTGACTTCTGTTATTGGGTCTTTAGCATTTTAACTTTGAAATACATAAAATACACCGATTGTCACTTTATGTTTTCTTAAGAAGCAGAAGTATTCTTGAAAATGCCAGGAAGGATTGTGCTCTGTCTACAGCGCTTAAAAATTTTGTGGCTTGTACTAGGCAAACCTGATAATCAGAAAATCTCACAATCATTGCCCAGGGTAAAATCCTGACGAGAAGCTAAGCCTCTACCATAAGCTGTGGGCAAATAATAGATTAGTACCTCTCTCAGAGCACTGCCCACAGCCTATATTTTGGGCCTCCATCTCATTCATCTACTTTTCTAAGATGTATGACACAAGTCCAACCACATTTAGTTAAGGGAATAAAAAAAACAATTCAAATTCTCAATTCCCTTCCTCCCTCATTACACCCACTCTCCTCCATCTTGAGTGTTTCCTCATTATGATTCCTTACAAGTCTGACAGTGGGATAGATCTCCATTATATCATCTGCCTGCAGCCGCTTGTCTGTTGGAAACATCCCTTTTTTTAGACAAACTTTTCATAAAATACAATATTCCGTATTTAGGAACCTCTCCAATTATAGGCAATCACAGCTCCCACTGATTTTAGCCTTATCTACCCTAACCTTAGGATAAATCTGCGTAGTGTAACACGGCCATGCAGATTCTTGCTTTGCCTGTGCTTCAAGCAGCCATGAACTTACTCTGTTTGTACTCCAGGCTGAATGACAGTGTTGTGCCAAGGCTGAGCTGGTCACCCTGCCTTGGAGTGGAGCTACAGCATGCCCCACCATCTGGGAGCATAGTAGAAGGAGTTTGTGTTTGCCTAAACGATGTAAGCATACCATTATACATCCACATATCAAAATGTTAACATAGTTTGATCTGCCAGAAGTTACCAGCATTGTCATCCCCACCTTCTCTGAAAAGCAAGTGGGCAACCTAATTTTTACAATCCTGCCTCTGCAAATTACTCTTCGCTTGTTTATCGGCCAAAAGATACGAGGCTACTTTGTCTCTGACAGTGATGTCTGATGGTAGGAGGAGGCAGCAAGACAGGAGGGATTGCTGGGGAACTCTGATTTCAATTAATAAAGACAGTCTGACAGGATGACTGCAACTCCAGGGAGGAAACTAGTAGAGGTCTCCAGGTTCAAAAAGTAGGAGAACTGCATCTTCTCTAAACAACTGCATTTTCATGTTCACAGTACAACGCATTCCATCTATGTGCACTTGGTGGGTGTGTTAGTGTATTTCAATCCACCCACATGCCAAGCTGAACAGAAATAGCACAAAAGTAAGAGAACATACAGTACTTACATTTCTACTCACAATATATGAAGTAACTGAAATCATCACTCTAAAAGCAGAAAGAATGCAACAAAACCCCCAATGATAAATATTGTTTTAAATAGTCCTCTGCTGGGAAGCGAATAGACTAGATGACCAAATAGGACTCTTTCATCTTCATTCTCTTTGAGGACAATGGATCTTGCAATATATTTTTCTGTTTGCTGATAAAAGTACACATCTTGTAAACATTTAGAGTTTTTAACCCTTAATATTTCATGACTTCTCTCCACAAGAATTCCAGTTCTAAGTATTAGTAAGGCAGACTAAAACGCTGTGACTGCGAAGTTGCAACAAAGAGATTTTTAATTATGAAAGAAATCACATTTCAGGTACATTTAAAATTCAGCTCAGCAAATGACGAAACTACAGGCAATCAACAGGGGAAAGAGTTTTGTCTCATTTCCTGTCAATAGGTGACTATAATCTTCATTATTATACACATAAATGAGAAATCTGATTTAAAGTAGCATATGAACAAAAATCAAATGTGAATTTAAAATACTTCTGCAATCAATGGGGCATCTTTTCCAAAAATGGAGAGCCAAAACCTGTTCACTTCTGACTATGGAAGATTACTGCAGAGTATTACCCTAAAGAAGTGGTCTTCAAAGTCAAGTGCATGCAACAGAGGGGTTACACAAGACAATCCACTGGGGTTAAGGAAAAAAATACCAGGACCTCAATACTACATATATATAATTTATAAATAGATAAATATACAAATAATAGGGGTGCACATTCAAAAGGTTTCTACAGATAGGAACGTATGACCAAAAATGTTTAGAGACCACTGCCCCACAGAATCCTGCCATGCAACTCCTGCTGCCATGTCAGAGGTAGCTTTTGCAGACGTTGGTGAGATATAAGCTCTCTTTTACAACTCTTCTCAACTATCAGTTACACAAATGGGGGAAACTTTCTTTAGGAGGCACATTTGTGAGCTCCTGTCTTTTGTTAAGCAGCATGGATTCTAAAAAAAAAACCCGAATTACTCAACTTTTTCTTTGTTTTCAGGAAATGCAACCTAGTAGTTTCTCATGAATCTCTTCCTTTCACTATACTTATTATCAGCATTTGATGAAAGAGACTATTTTCCTTATGGGGCTGGCTTAACAAGAGCACAACATGTTAAACGTGTCAATCACGACTGGTAACAAGGTATTTGCAAAGGCGAGCAGATGACTCCTCTGGAAAACTCCTAAGAAGAAAAGTTAGTGTGCTTTTTTAGCTCACTTGCATAAAAAAGTGGCTGATGAGCAAAATCTGGCTCAGTGAGCAGAATTATGTTAAAAAGTAAGCAATGGATTACAATGAGCAAATGCAAAAGAGGAAAATTTTGCTCTTCATCCAAAATATGATGATCAGATTTGTTAATCTCTCTTCCAATCTGGAATGAGAAGGATGTAGAAACAGTGGCTAGACAGAAATCACATAGTGTCTGTAACTATTACGAAGAGTTTCGGGCTGCCTGATTTAGGGAAATTGTGAATAAGAAGATAATAACAGCACAGAGAAAATACACCAAGTACCCTACCTCAGCATCACCTAACAAAACACAAGATGGGTGGTGAAGTTGAAAGGTAATACTCTTAAATTAACAGAAATATTTCTTTAAATTTAGTGCAATATATAATTATCCCTTCAAACTCTATAACAAGAACATCTGCAATTACACTGAGTGAAACTAGGACAATAAATGTGAACACTTCATGGAATACACCAACTACATCAAGAATCAGGAAGGGCTTAGATAAAGATTCACTCAACAGCAGAATACATCTACCTACTGCTCTCAAAGGGTTATTTATATCTTCTCTGAAGTCATTTGAACCAGTTAACACGCGAATATTTCAAGGCACAGCAACAGCTAGTTCTTGGTGTGGGGAAAGCTGAAACCAAAAGCCAGCAGTGTATGAAGTCACAAGTAACATAAATATTTTGGATTCTCAGGAAGAGGCCATTTTTTCTTACTTGTTTTTACTTTAATACTATATGTACAGATTGCTAGATGATACTTCTACTCAAAGGTAAATGTGAGTCTTGAATAACATTCTTCCTATTTAAAGCTAACTGGAGAAACAGTGATGAAATCTTAGTGAACTGCAATTCCTTTTTTTTTCATAAAATTGAATAAATAAAATCCCTGACATCAGCATGTCTCAACATTTTAGGACTGAATATTTCAACTTTTCATCATTCAAATCTATCTCCAATAGAACAAAAAAAAAAATCTAACTACTCTTAAAAGCTCCCCCCAATCTTCCTTCATTCTCAGATTCTTTTATTTAATTTTAATTTGGAAGAGACCTCAATTGTGAATTCCTCCAGGAAACTAAATTTAGCAGTGTTCCACTACAGCTATCAGAAATGAAGCATCCGAGCAGAAATGTTACATGGGCACCCTTCTCATCTTTAGAAAGCTATCACTGGAGGCTGGATTGCAAGACTAAGTGAAGACTGCATTCCTGGCTACACCATTAAAACACAATGAAACAGTGCTATCTGACATTACTCCTGTTCTACACAATACACATTCCAGGCTCAATCTGTCTGCCCAAAAACAGGTACAAAAAAAAGTTAAGATGTTCTAGATTATATCTATAGGGCTGGCACACATGGCACAGGACAAGTGGGAGATTTATGCCCTTCTGGAGAGACAGATGGAGGCTAGGCATGATATTTTAACACTTTAAAGATGGGACTATACACCTATGCCTTGGCAACTGTGTTGAGCCCTTCCAGTTTTTAATTTTGTAACATGTATCAGTAAGGAAAGAAAAAGATCGAAAAAAATGCAGCTGTGCAATACATCGATGATATTGTTTGACAATTTACAGGTATATGCTTGAAGGACATTCATGTTCGTTCTGCCACTTTGCCTAATTCTGTCACTTAGTTTTTCAGAGTTCTAGGTTTTATGCTCAGTCGTCAAATTCAAGAAGTTCAAGGGCTCAGAACCCCTCTTTACTCCTATGTTCTTTTAGTTTAAGGTCAGCTATAACAAAGCCACAAATCACATACCTGTCAGCTTATTTCTACATATCTCCTTTTTCGGGGTTTCTTATGAACTTGCCAGTTGGCTGATCACAAGGTGATACAGTTTTGAACGTGCCACTGTCCATATTCAGAGTCTAATAGAAATTATGAGAACAAGCAACCCTGGTGCTTTCACCAGCTTACATGCCTTTCTTCCAGTAGAATGCCACTATTTCACTCTATACTCCATTCCAAGATAAATAGAGACACAAACATAGTATTTTTTACTCAAAATGACTCTTGCAACCTACTCCTAATTTCTTTCATGAGCGAATTTCACTCTGAAATTACATAGCTATGATTTGGTGTCTTTAAAGGAAAACCCACCGTAAGAACTAATGCTCTAAATATATAGCAAAATAATGTATACATGTATTTTTATTTTAAAATCTTAAATATCCTGTATGGCCTACGTGACTGCTTCCCCTATGTTCCTCTGCTACACACTAGTTTGTAAACTTCCAATACAATTCATCCAACAGACATGGTAAACAAGGTATGTATTATTGAATTTCAACTTTTTTAAAGCTATTCAGAGACAGTAGTTGTCTAAAAGGTAAACAGAATCCATATTGACTTCATTGCTGCAAAGTTTTGCAGTCAACTGTTACAAAAAATTGTTAGCAAGTATCTCTCTTTAAGTGAACCATATAGTAAATTGATGTCACCAGAGTCTGAGTTTGCTTTCAGAATTAACCTGTTTAAGTGAAAATCTTGTTTAGAAATACAAGTAGTTAGTCATTTCTTGTGGGTCTGCATATTGCAAAAATCAATTTTCGTATCTTCATAAGGAAAGTATTAAAATTTCAGCAACAGACTTAATGAGAAAATTGTTGATTTTAGAAATTATTTTTTCATATGACAACAAATTCATTGTACTATCCACTGGCTGTTGGGGGATCCTCACCCAAAGGATAATGCTTTGAGGATCCTTCCTCAATTCACTTTAGCATTAGATAGCAGTGCATGGCAAATGTCTCGAAGCCTTAGTCTATTTTGATTGCTTTACTTTTATCTTGTAAATCTACAAAAAAACCCAGAAGATTGTACATAGAAAAACATAAGTTTTTAGAAATTTTAAATTACTTACAAGCTGCTCAGATTTTACACCATAGAGCTGAATGGTCTTTGCCACATTTTTTGCCACAGCTAAACTCAGGTCTGGATCAACAGCAGCCACATTCAGCTCACTGGAAGCAAAGATTACAAATCTTAATTAACAACTAAACAGTACTGCATTTAATCGCTAAAGAATTAAGTATGAATACATAGTTACGTGGCATGGCAATTTAGAGAGAGTAACACATACCACCAAGTCTTTCTAAGCACTGTAATTCAGTTTACAATTTAACAAGTCATTTGGGAATTTTACGTGTACTGTTCCTATTCTAGTAAAAATAAGCAAAGTTTAGGAATGACACTTCAGTAGGAAATCACTATCAGTAAGCCATTCAAAAATATTGACTGCAATTAACTACACTGAAGCTTTGGCAGCAGCCTTCAAACCTTACAGGTGAATACACAGTCATTCAACTCTGGAATTACATGAGCTGTGCAGAAATACCCAGGGGACGCCTTAGCTTGACAAAACTAATAAGCTGTGTTTTAGGCAATCCTTTATAGTAACAGAGGCCCCAAAGGAATGACAAGGAACAAATGGAAGAAGGAAGAGAATTCTAAATCACTTCTAGTGTTTCTTGTTTATGGAACCCCCAGATCAGCTGGGGCTTCATTCATAAATGCTCTACTAAAACCGGACAAGTACAAGGATGATCATGCTGCTAACGATGAGATTAACCTCTCCCAACAACTAGAGAGACACTAGGCATCCTGACATAGGAATTAACCTTCTCCAAGAACGCTGCAGGGCCCCAAACATCTATAGCTAAAGGTCACTATGGAAAACTCAGCTGAAATTTCATAATTTTCATTTTGTTTTCCCTTCTTTTCTGCAAGGAGCAAAATAACATCAATAATGATATCAACAGGCATGTTCTGACCAGCTGTAACTCCCTGTCACAAGTACAGTGTCAGTATTTAAAATTATACACATATTATGAATACTGCCCATCGTTTTCAGACTGTATTAATTGGAATAGTTCTCACCAAAACCTCATGAGGGAAAATACACCATTGGTAACTTAAGCATCTCATTTTACAAATTCCACCTGGAATAGTTGTCTGATATTATCCTGCTCTAACAGAGCATTTACATCATGCATTATCACCTGCAATCAAGCAACTATCATCTTCCCTTTTGACACAGTCAGAACAATGCAGATACCAGACATTTACAAAATTTCAGTTACTCCAGAAAAGCAAAATACTGAAAATAAATAATATAATTTACAATAAGTTATAAACAATAATAAAGAGGTGATAATCCCACTATATTCAGTGTTGGTGCAGCCTCATCTTGAACACTGTGTGCAGTTCTGGGCCATACAACTTAAGAATGTGAAGGTTCTTGAATGCATCCAGAAGAGGGCAACAAAGCTGCTGAAAGGGCTGGAAGGAATGTCCTACGAGGGCTTATCTAGTTTGGAGAAAAGGAGTCTCATTGCTCTCTATCTTCCTGAGAAGAGGAGGTGAAGAATGAGGGAAATAATCATCATTTCTCTCTGGGATCCAGTGACAGAACATGTCGGGAGGGTTCAAAGCTGCATCAGGGGAAGGTCAAATATCGTATTAGGAAGCATTTCTTTATCAAGACAGTGGTCAAACACTAGAACAGGCTTCCTAGAGAGGTGGCTGATGCCTCAAGCCTGTCAGTGTTTAAGAAGCATTCGGACAATGCCCTTAACAACATGCTTCAACATTTGGTCAGCCCTGAGGGGTCAGGCAGTTGGACTGGATGACTCTTGTAGGTACCTTCCAACTGAAATATTGTATTGCATTGTACTGTTATTGTATTGTATTGTATTGTATTCTACTCTATTCTATTCAATTCTTTCTAAATGCTGGCTTAATTTATATGCTAACCAGTTTTATAATTAAATAGCAATAACGTTTTACTGCTAAAGGAATCTCATTGCTAAATTTGTAACTTCTAAGAAAAAATACATTGAAGATTACATTTTGCAATACATTGTATGTGCATACCTGGCAATAGTTTTAATGATGCTGTCAAGTTCATCAGAAGAAGGAGGATTCCGACCTCCAGGAGGGAAGACAAGATTGATGGGGTCAAACAGTCGAGATAAGGATTTTGACAAATAAGCAGCTTCATATTGTTGCAGTGAATCTTTCAAGGCTTTTTCTGGACTGTGGGTAAAAGGCAAAATTAATACCATTGAATCTTCCCAGGTCATAAAGACTTCACAGTATTGAACCTGTTTTTTCCTTTCTGCTCTTCAAACATGGGCACTTGAAAAGATTTTAATAGTGTATAACACCTTGCCTTTCACTTGAACCATGTACTAGTCAGGGAGCCTTTCTCAATGTTCAATACAGTTCTTGGCACTTTCTGTAATATTTACGTAGAATCACTAATTCAAGGTGTTCTTGAGCAAAATGGTGTCCTGGATATCCAGAACTGCAATGAAAGACCTTTTTTGTATTCACATATTGCATTAGCAATAGCTTGCACTCAATGGTATTTTGAAAAAAAAAAAAAGTATCTCCTGTCATTTGTATGCATATAGAAAGCCTGAAATAGAAAGACTTCTTAAATTTACCTTCAATAAGTTTCGGGCTTTAGTATACCTATTTGTGAAAATGAGTAAGGAGTAGTGCTATCAACCATTCTATTTCATTCTCAGAAGTCTCCATTGAAGTCAATGCTAAGTCTCTCACCGACTCCTCACGAACATATCTAAGCCAGTATGAATCTCACATGAAAAATTGTTTTTATCTTATATAAGTCTAGAAGTTCTAATTGCCTTGATGAGCCTGTTTCAGTTTGATCTTTCTGATATCCACCACTCAGATCATGTTTATTCTACGATGTATAAACATAAAAACTGCGAATCATAACAAACTGAGTATTTGTCACACTCCGGTGATTGTGGTATCATTAAGAGAAAGTTATTGCTGTAATCATAACACATGTAAAACTGAATTTGCATCATTCTGCTTTTTTTTCACCCAAAGAGACAAAAAGAGAGAACAAGAGAGAACTAGTTTCAAGGTCAGGGACTTTGTGACAGACAAAACAACACTGTTCATTACATAACCAAGTAAATATCCTATAGCTTTGAAATAGTATTAAAGCAATAACTGCAAAAGCAAAAAAAAAAAAAAAAGCCTTTAAAATTTTCCCACTATGACAATTTAAATAACACTACGGTCTTAAAAATACTCTGTTTTCTTGCAGGGTACAAATCTTTTCATTTTATTGATTTACAATTCATAATACATACTCATAATCTGGTGGGTTTTGCATGAATATATCCTGTGTATCATCTTCCATTTGCTGGAGTTCAGCAAAGAGATCAGTAGTTCCACTTGTGTTAAAATTCCTCTGAATATTTTGACTATATTGTTGCAGGCGCTTCCACAAGTCATTATAAAGTCTCAGTAACTTAGGGTATTCTCCTTCAAAAGCTTGTTTCAAAAACATAGAGGCTGCAAAATAAAGCAGTAAGCAATATGTATTGCTAAGTTCAAAAACATTTGTGATTAATATAAATAACCTGTATCCTTGCATTTATATCAATGAATGATATACAATGTTATCTTGTCTTTAATATTAATAATATAATGTTTAAAATTAATTCTGAAGTGGTATGAGCTATCCCATTAAATGCAGTTGACAAAGGTACATACCTAAAGCAGCAGAATAAAATCCACATTTGGAAGACTAGGCACAGAAACTTATTTTTATACTATAGAGATACTAACCACCATCATGAAACAATTGGTATCAAATTTAATTATTAGCATTATCGTTCATTTAAGTCCAAAGTGTGACTAGAACTCTCTAAATCTAAACATTTTCTAAGAACAGGTTGATGGGGGGAAAGTGTGGGGCTGTGCAACTTTTAAGATACCCATTCAAAACAAAGACAACTTTTATGAGCCCAGTTCTTAAGAATTCTGAGATGAGGGAAATGTGCTTTTATAAACACTTCTTAAAATAAAGTACCTAGAACGCAAACCCTAAACTTGTCAAATAAAGAATGACAAAGCCAGCAGAAAAATCAGCACTGTTTTCAGCCTTGAAAAGCTTAGCACAAGTAACAGGAAATGAAACAAATGTACAACGGTTTCAGCAACTGATGTTAATCTTGATCTAACATCACTCATACTTTATGGATTTCCCATTACATTAGGAGATTAACACAGCTCCATTCATTCGTAGGACTTTCAGGTTCCAGACATCTGCCCCATTTCACCCAGCCTATCCTTTCAACTCAAATATATTCTAATTTTGAATACTGGAGGACTCATATTTATAATCAAACACAGAGTTATTTTAGGTCACAAAGCCATGTTTATAACAACTGTCCCAATCTCACAAAAGCAGATGTATTATCAAACCTTGTGAACTGCCATGAATCCTAATTTTACGCTATTTTTCTGATATTGTCTAGTCTTCCACTGATCTACACATCTGTGACTGATGTCAGTTGATTTAGTCACTTAGAATTTACATATTAAAAATGAACATTCTCATATGGATGTCACTTAAAAAACAAAAAAGACTACTTGCTGTAAGCACTGTTTCCTCAAAAGTCAGTTGTACCTAAGTAATATCATCATTCACAGTTCAAAAATCCAACTGTTCCCTCTAAATGTTCATAAAAAACATGATTAAAAATCATAAGTAACAAAATATTTTTGAACAGCTGTCAGATAAAGTACTGCTGGCAAAATGAAAGAGTGCCCTTAGTTCTTAAATGATTCATCCCATTAACTGATGTCACAATTTTATAATCTTAAAACCAAGTGCTGAAAACAGGTAGCATGAACATGTGAGATTCTGGGTGTGTACCGACTGCTGCTAAAGTAACACACAAGGCAAACAGTAAAATTAGTATGTTTTAACACAAGATGAATACATTTTCTTTTGGGATCTAGTTACTTAGCAACCACTGAATATGAATCAACCAGCTAGTTCCTCAAAATTATATTGCTGCTATAAAGCCTGGAAGGATCAAATTTTGAAGGGCCAATGCAATACCTGAAATCACAAAGATAAACGCAAATCTTACACCCTTTATCTGTTTGTGTGAAAGATTAGTTTTATACATTGTATACAAACATGACAGATACTTATGAAAGCATCAAACTCCCCAATGATTCAACTGCATGATGCATTAGTATGTACTGGTAATAGTGCTGTCTTAGTTTATACACAATTTTTATCTATTCCTTTATTACATCTGCTACTGATATACTATATATGTACAGAATATTGTGTCACCAATCACCAATCATTTACCTAACATAATGTTGAAGAAACTCAACTCTTATTTATAAACCAGACATGGATAAAATAGGGCTTTTTCAACTAATCAGTGTTTAACAAGAAATGATTGTAAGAACTGCTCTATAAAATCGAATTACTGGTTTTGATTCGGCAAACACATTTGCTTTGGGAAGGATAACATAACATTCCAAACATTTTCACCTCCACATACAACTGCAAAAATGCATTTTTGTCGTTAGCTAATGACTACTTAATGAAGCAGAAAATATCTCTTTCTGAAATTTCAACCATAGTTTAGGAGGATCATCCTGTTTGGTTACAAACCCAAGAAGTTTTAAACTCAAAGACTCCGCACTGAGTGAACCACTGCTATAGAGGACATAATGAGCAAAGGGCTTACTGAAATGAGAGATTCAACGTAACTACAGAACACATTATCAATAACTTATATCGAATACTTACAGTCCGTTGCTGACTGAAACTGAGAGGAAAGTGTCTGAGTTACTGCCATCCAAAATCTGTACAGAATATCAGACTGGCCATCCTGAAAGCCAGGGACAAAAGAAATACAAGTTTCAAAACATACTCTTTTCAAAGAATCTTAAAAAATGCAAACGCTTCCAGTGAAAGCTCTTCTACCATCACTGAGAATATAAACTATGTAAATGAAGTCTGAAAAGTTTTCTTCAAGTTTAGAGCTAGAAAAAGTACTGGAGAAAGCAAAAATAAAAGTTTCAGTGTTCTCTCAAATGGAATATTATCCTTCAAGTTTGAGAGAAATGGTCCCAGCTCTCTTGGGGCAGGAGTACAGATCAAAGCAGCACCTCTCAGGAGCTGTGTTGGAAAACCTTTGTTCAAGACAGTGCCCTCCTCATTCCATGAGGGTCTCTGTAGCTACATCACAGAAATTCTTGTTCCTGCCATTACAACACGCTTACAAACACTGACCAGGGACCAAAACCAGTGCAGACTGCTCTGCTTCACACAGAACAGTTTCCTGTTTCTAAAATCATAAACCACATCAAAATACAGTGAATTTCACAGTTGACTCCTCACCACCTTGACAGGTTTTGCTGTCAGAAATGGAAACAAGGTAGCATGTTCCTGCAAAAAGACATGCAAGGAATGGCAGGCCTCTTCCTTACTCCTCCTGATGTTTTGCACTTACGCTCAAGCATTAGAGAACGATTTTGTTTTCTCTCTTTTACTTTCTTCCTCTTTCTGTGTCTGAAAACTTTACAAGAGATAACAACAGGTATCCAGCCCTGCCCGTCAGTTAAGATACTTGGAATGCTGTCCAGTGTTTTTATAGGAAGCGAGAGCTGACTCTGGACAGAATGGTTTTGTTCATTGCATTGTATACACGGTATACATGACCCTATAGTATATTAACCAATTTGACCAGATCACTATAGTAATGATAATCAGCAAAAAGTGCTCAGAATGAAAAAGTGCAGAGCCATCAGTGATGTCAAATGTCAGCATTTCTAAGAAACTTATGCTGGTACTTGGCTGTTTCTATCTGGTACTTGGCTGTTTCTACCCTGACTCACTGAACGATGCAAGGTTTTAAATCAAAGCAAAACATTCACAGCTGAAGATGGGTTTAAGCAAAGGGCTCAATACTGAAATCACTGTCAAAGAGGGATGCATTTTCTCAGCTTTTCTTTTGGCACTGCCAGTGACTTCGGTACAAGAGAAATGAAAAAACCCTCCTCAATCACACAACCCTAGCTCTTTTGAATAGCACAAGCCCTTTTGAAGTTAGTTCAACTTCTGCACTGCCCAGCACCACAAAAAGGAGATAGCTACCAAATACAGAAATACAGCTACTTCAAATACATTTACTGCTTAAGATAACAAAGGAAGAAAGCATGCACTCCATTAATTTGCATTGGCAATAACATACAAAGTAATGAAGGTGTTTAGAATGTCATGCTTGAACAGGGTACCACATCTGACCATTGAAGGACTACAAGTTCAAGCTTAAGTTTCAGTTCCAAAATTCATCTTAAAGAATTTATATAAAACTTGAAAAATCAGTCAAAGATACACTGAGACATCTAAAAACTACAAAAACCCAACCAACCAAAGAAAAATGCTTAGAGATTAGATGCAGAATTCATCCAGTCCCTATCCTTTATATCTAAAGATATTCAAAGACAAAACTTACATATCGTATGTTAAGAATTGAGAGAGAACATCTTTTATGCTGTTTGACTCATACAAAAATGTTTGAGAATTAACATAGAATATTAAAATAAACTGGAATGACGTCATCTCAGTTTTGACTCCTGAAGGACACCGATGGATTTGGAAAATGAAGTAACTTATTTTATATCTATATTTGTATTTTCTGTAAATTTGTATTTGATTTTCATAGATAGGAAAAGTAAAATTATAATATTAGACAATGATTCATAAGGTGCACTGCTACAGCATAAACATGGAACTACTCAGTTCTTCATTTCACAATTTCACATTTAAAACATGAAAATTACTATAAAACAAATGGCCTTTCACATCAACTATAGACTAAATTAATTAGCTTTCATATTCTTTATTCCAACCTGGAACATTGTTTGCCTATTCAGCATGGTAACTCAATTCAATTTCTAAATAATCTAATGGAGGTGGAAAAATACTTACAGAGCACTTTCAAACAACTTTTTTTTCATTACTGTAATGACATATACACCCCTGCCACAGTCTCAGCAGGAAATTCAATGATTGAAATGCCTTGAAAACTACACTTGCATGTAGTCCCTCCACATCGATATTTCTATCTTAATTGCCAGATTCAAAGTGTTAAAAAATAACAGTAACATACAAATGACAAAAAGCCCCAAATATTTTCATACTGATTGACTACTCTGTCAAAACTGTTTAGGGGAAAAAATTATTGATGCCTCAATTTCGGGCCAACTAAAACCACTACCTACAAAGTCATTACTGGTTGCTTCTATAATGTAAGACACGATATTTTGCTTTGTCCAGTGCTGAGAAGCAATCACTCTGGAGGTGAAATATAGCTGCTGATTAATAGCACACAAAAGACCATGTAAGAGTTTGTGGCAGGAACTAGTGAATGTTGTCGCCTACGGATACATCAGGGGGTATTTAAGTGGGTGGACTGTAGCTACCAAAATTGGAATACAGCAAGGCATTAGCATTAGATACTGCTGCTGGAGTAAAAAGTGCAATATGCAACCTTGAATATCCAGAAACCATTTATTTATTTTGTCTAAGCCTGTAATTTCTTCTCCTTACACATTAACTCAATATATTATTTTTAAGTACTTTTAAGAAACTCACTGCTTGTTTTCTAAATAATGTACTTAACATCGGTGCCTGTAGATCACAATGGAAGTTATAATTTAACTATTTAAAATATAATGTACAATTTCATTTGACAATAATCAATACTAGAAAATTGCACAAAAAAGGAGTAGCAAAAGGAGTTTCTCCAGCTTAGCAGGAAATTAAAGGACGGTCCCTCTCTTTGTAATGGACGACTTCTTCAAGGACTTAAGAAGACAGGCAGGATGCAGGTGCAAGATGAAAGGGCAGTACTGCTTCCCTGATATGTATCCATAAGTTCATAAGCCTTCCCCAATGGTTCATACAGTACTGTGAGCAACATCCCACAGTACCAGAAAGTAACTGCTCTTTTGAGCCTTTCACTTTTCAGAAAAAGTCATCTAGCTAAAATTGCATTCCTGTCATCTTCCCATCTGCAGAGTGTAAGTAATGAATTTGGTCCTCCTCTAACTTAGACCAAATATCCTCACTGGCACACCATGTATGGGAGCACAGGGCACATCCACATTAGTTATTGAATGTCTAGAAGGGATCCATCTTGGTGCAAATCTGCCTTGTGTCAATACTTGTTGCCCTGCAGTACACTCTAAAGTGTGCCAGCAGATTAACTTCCACTACTGAAGGAATACACAACCTTACCATTAGCTTAAAAAGAACAACTTCTGTAATTAAATAGCTTTCTGCAGCTTAACATCATATTTGTGTAACAGAACCCACTAGGTTGTACTAATATTTTTATCAATTAATATTCTGAGACTTTAAATAGGGAATTTTCCACTTCTCTTACTGCTGAAAATGAAGTAAAATTGAAAGATGTTAAATTACTTACACCCCCTCCAAAATAAAAATGCTTGCTTTGAAATCTAGTCACAAGCAGATTAACATCTTGTGATACAATCCCTTGTAGTAGGAGCAGCTGACAAGATGAGTAATGAACTGCATCCGATTATCTTTTCAGCTCTGTGGCAATCATTTTCCAACAGCTTCCTATTCCATAACTAACAACACTTCAAAAAGGTCACTGTTCTGACATATTTCCCCCCCATCAGAGCATGTGTTTAATAACACAGAGAACATATAAACCTTTGGAAGTTAAGAGGTTTGATCCTGTTATCTGGGGCAAAACTGTTTCAGGTGTACGCTGCATATACAGGAAATATAAATAAAACATTCTTACATAATTTAAAGTCTCTCAGAAGGAAATTATTACACTTTAGCATATAACAGAATGCTATTCCCTCTTTTCATGCAATACAATTTTTCTTCAGCAAAAGAATATTAACAGCAATTGATGGCATTTAAATCTCAGGACAGGCAAGACTCAAGTTGACATGTACACATTTTCCCCATAATAGAATGCACTGAATTAAGTCTATGAACACTAATTGGAAGCAAGTGTCGGACCAAAACGGCAAAACAGGATTTTCCCCTAAAACCAGCTCCATCTAACTTAGTATTTTTGAACTAATGGTAATATCTGTTCACAGCTTTATTTTGATCTCACAGCAGAGAAACTCCGCACATAAAACATAATTTGCACCACTACAAAATTGTTGCTTCAGCTAAGCCACAGAACCCACTATTTTTTTTCATAAAAACTCTGCTGTGCAAATGCTCCTACATAAACTACATTTACATAAACTAATAATCTACCGACCCAAACTGGAAATTAAAAATATTGTTGCTACTGCTTCCACACCCAGGGACGACTTTATGCCCCAGAACTGATACAGATGAGCAGGCACTCAGCCAACTTAGTAGCCCCTATGCTACTCCTTGGGCAGTACAAGACAGCTTAGGTCTATCTTCCTCTTACCCATTCTTTGCTGTCAGAAATGAACGGAACAACTGCTCAGTAAAATAAACTAGGGCAACTCTCTGCTGTTCTGACCTGCTGGACAGCTGGCCAGAACCAGGGGAATAGAAAGATGCTTTTGAAACACATAGGAACTATAAGCACTTAGTTACTTTTGAAAATGTTATTCCTAGGGAATTCACTTGCATCTGTGTAGAGTGAAATAGAGAAACACAATTATTACATTCCAGTTTGGTCCATCCACTATAATTCTACCATTTTTCATACTGTTTAAAAATTCAGTACTCAGTCCCACATCCTCTTCACACAGGAGTTACTTGCTCATGGAAATTACACACTTAAATCAGACAAAATATATCCACCAGGCTAGACCACAAATGGCAATGAATTTTCTCAACAGTAGGACTCACTTTATTCTGTAGATGATCTGGACAAAGATCATTAGTGTAAGCCATAATTCAATGAAGTTTACCCTAATTAAAATAATAGATGCAGGCAGTCTGTTTGACTCCCATGGTATACATTATTCATGTGAACTTAAGAAAGTGCTTAAGTGCTTTCCTGAACCAAGACCATAATCAACATTTAGCAAAAAAATGTGTTCACCTTGTATAACCCTTAAGTTTCAACTATTACTATTAAGTTACTACTGACAATACCCTGCACAGACAGTAGTACTGTGCAACTTTCCCACAACAGAGGGGACTGATCACCACTCTCTGGGCCTGGCCATTCAGCTGGGTCATTCACGAGCTATTCCATGTTCATAAAAAGCTGAGTTTCAGAATTTCAGAAACAGAGCTGCTCTAGCACTGAAAGAGACTGCAGGTTCAACCATCTTCTACACAAGGACTGGTGGTAAGGAAAGGCTTCAGATCAGCATTCTTTTATTGGTATAGGATGAACAGAGAAAAAACCCCACATTTATACCTGCAGATAAAAAATTCTTTTTTCAGTAGTCTTTATATCTTTAGTGCATTGTATCATAGCATGTACGTAGATTTGTTAATACTGTGAAGCAACATCATTACTCAGCTGTACAGATTTGAAATTTTGCCTGTTTACAGGGTTACAAGATTATCTTTGACAGAAGAAACTAAAGTCTGACAGAATCCATGTGCTAAAATCCTTCCCACTTACTCACATGAAAGTGACTTGATTTCACAGTTCAAAAAGTATAATCCATTTTCACTAATAGCTAGTAGCAAGTTAACAAACCATTGAGCAATAGTGGGCTGAGTACCAGTTCCACAAAAGCAAAGATATTTGAAGGTCTGTATTCACTGTTACTCTGCAACAAAATTAATGATGCAGCCTGGAAAACTGATTTAAAATCTCCTCAAACATAGAAACAGAACAGCTTACCTCATTTTTGAAAAACATACCAAACTACTAATTAACTTTACTGTTACTGAAATGAAATCTCTTGAGCTCTGTTCTTAATATAACTTCTTAGTATCTGACTTTAAATCTAAATGCAACGAATGAGAATGAAAGTACCCCCCTTATTCAGTATTATACAAGAATGCAAGAATACGCTGAAAAGACATATATTTATTTTTACAAATGCCTCTATTTCCTCCACACTGTAAATTTAGAACTTAATGAGTATAATTTCCCATCTGTGAATTATCATATTTGTGTGTGTCTAAAATAGCTATTCTAACATTCAAATAATAAATCTGACCCACTGATTCTAAATTGGCTCCCACTTCATGACAACCACTTCCAACTTATTTTTCTCTGTAGAAATTTTGATACTTTGAGTAGAATGTGAAAAACATCTTTATTGTGAAGCCTCTTTGAAATGTAAAACAATATAGTGAATATTACCACGCAGCTAGTTGCGGCAGGCTCCTGAAATCAGGCTTTGCATACTAATACATACAGTGTTTTCTATCTGTAATCAAGGGCTCCACCATCAAGAAATAAGGGACTTGAGAATGTTGCTCTAAAAACAGAAGACATTTAACGGACAGCCTAAATATTTTTTCCACCAACAAAGCAACAATTCAAATTATTTAACAATTTTGCAGAGCAAGATCTTATGGGACAGAAATAAGAAAATCTATTTGCACTATTTCTATAGCAACATAATTGTCAAATGTTAGACTATGAACAAAAAGCCATCATCCTAAGTAGTGCAATTAATCACTAAAGAAACAGGCAAATTCCGAATGTGTTTTCAATAAATATTTTCTACCTTCTCAAAGTAGTCAAAATTAAATTTTTAAAAAGAACAGTGCATTTAAATTTCTAATGTTGCCTACATTATAGACTGCAGGTAAACAGATGTCAATAAATGACACCATGATTTTAAAAATGACCTTGATTTTTTTGTTTTACTGCAGGGCATAGAACTTCATTACACTGAGTTGATCATTTTATACCCAAGGTGTAATAGTTTCTAGAATTCCAGCAACAGTGCAATATTCTGTAAAGGGTTCTTTATACAGCTGAAAAAGAAATCTGTTTGGGGTTTTTTTTTCAAAAAATATAACTAGAAAATAATGTTAGAATTCTTAAATGATTCCTCAGACAACCTAACTTTTATGAAACAAAAACACTTAGGTCTTAAACAGTGTCCTGTATCTTCAAGACTACTTAAAACATTAATTAATCCTCTCATATTCCTGCAAGATACGTATAAACCTACTGCAAGTGAATGAACTCATCATTTCCGAAAGTCAGTAACTACCCAAGGGACCTGACAGTTTTCATTCATCCAGAGAACTGATTTAGTATGTAGAGCAGCAATTTGAACTACGCTTTCCCCATGACTTCTATGTACCATGTGCAAGGGTGACAGGGTGGTTCATTACCACGTCCACTCAGCCTGCAGTTTTGTTCAGGCAAGATTGAAAAGATCGATTAAAAAAAAAGGCAGCACTTCATGTATATCCATTTCTTTTCCAATAGCAAGCTGACTGAAACCCAACTGACTTAATAATTTTCCATAATCACCAAACTGTAATTTGCACAAACCCCACCAAACCAGAAAGGCAAAAGAACAAAGTTCATTACAACCTACTAACCCAAGCAACTTCCACACCAGCCCTTTTAACTACAGCTGCACATTTCTGTCAGGGAAACAGAATTAAAGTTCTAGAGAAAACACTGTCATTACAAAACCATCGCACGGGTTCTGACCTTCCCATACGAACCAGAAGTAAATTACTTCTAACATGGCTTTCTGGACACACTGATCCATCCAAACATGGAATTAGGACCTTTAGCTGGTAAGACCTTTTTTGATTTTTTAGAGAAGCCTCAAAAATTTGCAACTCAATTCAGAGAGAAAATTGGTAGATCTGACATAAAAAGCACTTTGGTACTTGGGGGATCAAAAACCTCTTTATTAACTTGTGCTCAGACCTCCACAAAGTACCTTGTTATCACTTAAACAATAAATAGAAACCACAGTGGAAATGATACGCAAGTAATCCTATTCTGCTTCTAAAAAAAAAAAAACCACTGGAAAATAAATCACATACTTTTAATAATAGCTGAAAAACAGATTATTTTCTGAACTCGCATACGGCAGTAATTAGATCATTTTTCAATTTTTTCCGCTTGGGATTATTTTTTAATTGGGTCAACTGAACGTGAATATGTGATGTTAGATGTGAATAACTGCTCAGCAGCAACATATTTTTTAACAAGTTTATGGGGAGGAGAAATAAGAAGGTGAAATGTAAGTACACTTTGGGCAACAAACTTCTATATTTTCCGTTTATTTTCTTAATCTTATGTAATGATGAGGACATTTCCTTCTGTATCGTTAACACCTCACACTGCCAGTGTTGACAACTCAAGAAAATAGCCTGCTTACTCACCAAACGTTCACCAGGAGAGGTAATGATAAGAGCCCTCCATGAAGTACATAATAACACTCCCTACAACTCTCAGCTCACTTTTTTACCCAGAGGCTTACGTAAATGACAGGGTTTGCTGTGTGCCTCAGCTGCTAACAAAGGAGGTATCAGCAGATCAAGGCGATCAAGGGCAGATCTGCCCTCTCAGAGGAGCTCACCCTTTCTACTGACCATCCCAAACCCCTCCTACAAAATTATTTGCTGCTTTTAAGGCTGCTTCTCACTTTGCAGCCTGTTCGATGATGCATATGTAGGAGTAAAGGACCCAAAATAGATGAGGATCAGAGATCATTTTCAACTCTTTTACAAGGGGCTTAGAGGGATTCTTATCTCTAATTAGGAAGGTGGCTGTCACAGAAAGATATGCTCTTCAGGGACTTACACTGAAGTCAATTGTAGTTTAGGTATTACAGCAGCTGAGGCAGGATTAGTCACCACATATTGAAAGTGAGAAGCAATAAAGCAGAGTAAACTGGAGTAACCTATTAGCTCTCCAAAGGCGAATTATGCAATTGAAAAAAGTGATATAAACAACCAGTCATTAGATGAACAAAAATATCAATTTTTCATTATTTAAATCTTATCAGTAATTTTAATTTTTACCCTCAACATTATGAAAACAATAACCTTGCCTTTTAAAATACATATAAAATTAAATCTCTATTCATTTTCCTCAAAACTAGAAACTGGAATTTAATGAACTCTGAACTTTACTAGCCTTGCTCTTCAACTAAAATCTAGTCATTAAAGGCCCTTTTTTCTTAGATAAAACCACAAAAATGACCATTCAGTCTTAAAATAAACATATTTCTCATTTAAATATATCTAGATCTTTACTGGAAATTAAATCCAATTATAATATTTACAGAATAATAATGAATCTATAGTTCATTACAAGTATGAAATGAAACAGTTTTTTACGATGTACTATGAGTACATGACAAAATGGATGGCAAATACTTCACATACAATTTTATATTGTGGCAAAGGAAAAATACCAAAAACTAAATCTGGTAAGGAAAGTAGCAGAAAAAAGTGCAACCTAAATTTCATCTCCAGATTCTTCCATGATAGTCATGTAAACCTGGTTACGTCACTTAACTTTTGGCCACATCTAATGGTGGAAAAACTTGGCAATGAATCCTGTAAGAGAAAATGCACTGTAGAAAAGTTGTGGGTGTCGTCATTGCCCTGCTGCTGAACTCCGCTATTTATAAATTTTACAAGTCCTATGCCTCAGTTTCTCCATCTGTTAGATTTTCGGTTTGCTTCCTTTTTTTCCTTTTAAACAGAGAGTTTTAGTGAATCATTTAATTAATAAGTGATTTTAAAACATATATGATACTACAACATGTGATACATGATACAACATGATACAACATGATACTACACTACTAAATACTATTGTGGTAACAGGTAATTATAAGGCCGGAAAGCACATGTTTGAAGATGGCAATAAAAAACTAGAAAAAAATCTGTGCTATCTCTAAAGACAAAGACATAAAAATATCCCCAATGGGGGAAAAAAAAAAAAAAGAGAATGATTAAAAAAAATAAAAAGGTAAGTAGCTTCCTTGCTATTAAAGGACTTGTGCTTTAAAAAAGCTGGGTCTCCTCCTCTTTTATGCTTCCTAGGATGATACTTGCACTGCAGTAATCAAAACAAGGAAGCAGATGGACAGGCAAAGTGGTAGTGCAGCTGCTGCAGAAGATGACTATAATAATAATGTTGACATCAGTAACAGTAATTAGTGCACAGACTGTAGAGTGGATGTTTCGTTTTCCTATCTTCTGGCGTGGGCATGCTGCCCTAGCGAATGGGTATAACGTTAGTACCTTTAGTTTGTTTTGTTCGTTTGCTCAGTTTATTAATAAAATTGAATACAATAAAGAAAATCCAACTTTCGTCCCTCTCCAGAACACTCGCTGAGGAAAGCATGTTGTTTCAGTTTGGATTAACACAAGATGGAATCTTCATCAGTAAATGGCAAAATACCACTTCATTACTTTTATTTATTTTCAACACACACAACAATTCATACTCTCCCATACAGCCATCTGTACACACACTCAGCAGCATCTAGCACTTGTCTGGCTTTGTCTAAAGAACAGCTTTACTCTTTGGTGCAGCTTCACCCACCTGCAGGATGGTGCCATACCTTTTTTGAGGGACACTAGAGCAAATGGTACCACTGTGAGGGGCCAAGAAGAACACTGTGCTACATAAACCATCTCAGTAAGAAGAAAGTAAAGCACCAGTGCTATCAGCAGTACCACATCACACTGAGAGAGCTGTGGTAGCATCAGATGAGGATGTACAACTACTCCTTAGCTTCCTCACTGAGAATGACTACTGTCCAGCTTGGTGTTATACTGCACCAGAAACACTTGTCGAAACGCAAACTAATTGGAAGAGTGACAATTGTGTAGAAAAGAACAACTGGATTTTATTTGGGAAATACAATTCGCCACTTAAATGCAATTTTGCAGTATAAAGTCAAAGGGAAGGAACGGTATCAGAGATACTGCAGAACATGCTTGGCATATGACAACCCCAAAGCTTTTTATTTTATCTTCTAATGAGTTTCTCCTTACTTTGCATCTAGCTAATATTGAGATTAATATTCCCTACTAATTTATTCTCCAGGGTGATAAAAGACTTCTATTGACTTCCCTCTATTATCTTTCTCAACTGGAAAACTCCTATCCCCTTCTCAAGTGCTACTCCACAAAAAGGTAGAGTGAAAGTGAGAAGCACAGGCTCAGGGTGGGAGTCACTCATGAACACCGAAAGCTCATTTATGCAAGCCCCCTTTCCACCCAAACACTTCCTGAGCCTTCCAGAATTCCTCCGTCTCTCTCTTGGTTTCTGTTTTTCCTTTTGCATGCTGATCTACTGAAGGTCTTTACCCAGGCAGCAACATATAATTTTGCCAGATCAAACTTTTTAATTAAAAAATATTCTAAAAATTTATATTTTGAGGTGTTTTGTGTTTGGTTGGTTTTGTTTTTTTTTTCAACACAGAAAGAGAAGCTTAAAGTGCCTCACAGAAAAGTGATGTTACATGCAACAGCTTTTGGAGAGGGGTTTAACAGACAGATAAACTTCAATGCTGTATTTAACCTTCATTATTTACTTTCACTGTTGGGAAGACCACATCTGCGCATGAAATGCTTCCTCAACATATTTCAAAAACTAAATTCATGCAAATTAAAAATCCAGTCATATATTTGGAAAAGGAGATGTCTGTATAAACACGTCTTTTGTTTTTGTTTCTTTTCATCTAATAAGGTAGATGAGATCACTTCAGCAATTCTGTTCCCAGCACTGAAGACGACCATTAATCAAATTATTTCAAATATGAATAGAAAACAATGCAATAGAGTGGAAAAGAATAGGTATTCAAAAGAACAACCATGATTATTTTTCAAGGAAGAAATTGCCAAGGAGTGGAGAAACAGATGGCTGAAAGTGTTAGATGAAGATACGTTTTCCTATGTAAACTAACAGACAATTACTCAAATCACATGGTATTTTATGGAATGATGATGATCAGTAATAAAAACTGACGGTCGTGCCTTATCAGCTCCCTTTAATGGAAGCAAGAGAAATTATTATAAAAAGAACATTGATACTCTACAGATGTAACTCACAGACCGTAAATGCAGCTTTCAATGTTAGTTTGACTTTCAGTATTTTCCCATTATTTTAATTACAAAATTTTTATGGAATTGTAAAATTGTAAACAAACGTATCCCTTCATCACACTTTCCTTAACAGAATTACTAAATTCAGCTAAATTAAAACTTTACCTTAAGTATCTCTTCTATGAAGCAGACATGTGACACAGGATCTCTTTTCTTTGTCAATACTTTCTGCAAATGCTGTACCTTTAAGAAAGAATTTACTGTGAGGAAAAGTGACATCTAATATCTTACCTGCAAAACTGCAAAACTAGACAAACAGGAATTATCTGCTGAGTACCTGTCCACAAGCTGCACAGATCTGATCCATGAGTTTCTCCATGTTTGTCCAGAGGGCTGCTCGAAAAGCTGCTGTGTTCCCAGGCGTTGGCATAGCAGCTCTACCAGGGCCACCTAAATGGTTTTTAAAACACATTTCAGCTTTCACATGTGAAAATTAAAATATTAGAAATATGGATCTCTATGCACTCTGACATAAGATCTTTTTTAAAAAATCAAAGCAGCCTAAAATAGCTTCAAAACAGAGCTTTCTGAATGGCTTTGGTTGTCTCAACTAAGAAGTCAACTAAACTCTCAAGTTCAGTGGCAATACTTCAGTGTTCATCACTGTTACCTGCTTTACCAATTCAGACTCCCACAGAAACACTGAGGTAATGCAAATGAGAGCTGTTGTAGGATTTAACAGCAAAGCGAAATGGCAGAGTTGGTAGCTGTGAAAAACACAGGTATTACCAGCTCAAGACTTAAATCCATACGCAAACTGCAACAAAAAGTGATATTCCAGCTGAAGGGCACAAAGCTTCTAAACGCCACTTTCCTTGAGAGGGGCTGTATTCCTTCCTTACACTAGTGACCATGGTATTGAACCTCCAACTTTTTTGTGAAAGTTGTTTTAAAGAAGTTTTAAATGTTTATACTACCAAAGTTCCAATTTGTGTGCCTGCCCCAATTCCTCAGTATTCTTTGGCATCTGAGCTGACACGTAAGAACAAAATGTTCAATGGTGCAGCATTCCCTGCATATAGAATACACTACTTTGAAAAGACTTCCATCTGACAAAAGCATCACCATGTAGTTTCAGGCTTGTTCCAGTGCTTGCAAATAATTTCTACCCATGATCCTCCCACCAACATAAAGAAAGTAGAATTGAGATTCAACTTCCCTTGACAAGCTGCTAAGAAAATGCAGCAAAGCTGTAAACTAGTGAGGACAATTTTCTGGGCAAATCAGGAAAAAGAAGAGAGATGGGGACAAAAGGAAAATTTCTGAGCCCAGTAACAACAGACAGACCCAATTTTGGCTTTGTATTGAATGATTTTGGAGACATGCCTACTCTCACCCTCTACTGGTTAAAGCAAGCAGGAAATGTTATAACAAGCTTGGATGTGAGAGTGTCTTCCACTTGACAATATATAGTACTTCTGTCAAAAAAAATCAGTTATTCTGTAAAACAAGAATCATACCTCTTGTAACAGTTTGAGATGGTTGGGTCAATACTTTGATATCCAAAGCATTTTTTATGTTCTCCTCCAGGACTGTGCAGTATCCATCCACCACATTAGCAATGGTATCCTTCAAAGTCCCAAGGTTATGGAAAACCTGAAGAGCAGTTCCTACTTGAGTCGGATTCTAGAGAAAGAACATTTTCAAAAATAATTATCTTTAACTGTACTATAGGGGTTTTTTATCCACGATGAGGCATAATTTTTCTGGGCAAGTTCATCTTTATGTTCAGTCTGCTAATTCATTTCATTTAACACTAAATAACCGGCATCCAGACAGACTCTGCATAACAGAGAAGAGGATAAAGGAAAGGCCTCACTTCCTTTGATCACTTAGCAATGCTTTGCTTAGCTTCCTTTGGTGATATCCTCTGAATAAGAAGAATAGCAAAAAAGGAACTGGAAGCACTGCTGGCAATATCTAACCTGGGATGGGTTACTAGTGATTGATCCAGTAATTCCAAGGTTAGTTACGGTACAGCTATAATCAGCTATGGTGTAGCTAGTAATATTGTTTTAACATGCACTATCTGTTACAATACTGTCATTTAAGCGCTTAAAAAAAATACCAAGAACAACCTGAAGCAAGCAGGTCAAGCAGGTCAAGCCCCTGCTACTGACTACTGCAGAAATTAGGCTTGCACTTCTACATTTCTGTTTCTAATGCTAACAATAACTTCATCTTTCTCACAGCAGAATTAAGAGTGCAAAGCAATACAGTGATTATTTCCAAAGCCTGCAGTAACCAAAAAAAACTCAAGTGTCTCTGTATTGTTCAGAGCTTTTCAAACACACAGGAGAGTGAAAACTACCCAAAAGCTGTTCAGGTCTGTTGTTCAGACCTTTGATTAAAATTAAATCTGATGATAATTCCACTGAGCAACACTAAACACTGGCATGGGTGCTATTTAGCAAGAGAAAAGCCTCAAATTATTGCCTTTGGAAACTAAGCACTGTCATCCATGCACTGAATACTGCTTTTTTATTTAGCATTCACAGGCAATTAGTGGAGGGGGTGATCAGTTGATCATACACACATTAGAGACGCAGTCTTCTGTCATTTTTCTTAGTGACTTCTGCCAGCGGTAAAGAACGTGGTCTGGCAGAAATCCCGGCACCCAGAACGGACAGAAGCATCTGACACCATAGGCATGTCCCACTAGAAACCTCACCCCAACTCTCCTCTGGTAATGAGACCTTACACCATCGCACTCTACCTGCTGGTGGCTGCAGCGGTAGTAGGCACTAACGTTAAAAGAGTCTACTGCAAGACCAATGCACCTCTGGTTCATCTTCCCCAGGTCATAGTTTTCTTAGCCAGACATTCTTGAGCCAAAGAAAGCAGGTGTGCTCATCTGTCTTTCAGGGGTGGGGAACGTGCACTGCTACTATAGCAGTAAAGCCACAATGTGGCTGCTGTGCAGAGGATCCACTTGCTGGTACATCCACCTGCTGCAACAAGTTACCTGACGCACTGAGGAACAGTGCATTCTCTTCATATCTAATGTTTCAGAGGTCTCTACACTATAACAACACATTCATGTCACTCTTTCAAGGTTTTCTGCAAAGATCAGAACGATATGTGAAGCAAAAAAACAGATACCATCTCCTTCCCCAACTCCAACGAGTGGTTTCCAGGTTTAGTGGAAAGTGAAGGAGTATCAGGAATGTATTATGATTTGCAGAGCTTATACTAATCGTACCAGTTTCTTTTTCCAAATAGTGTGGGAGTTTATGAGCATTCCCAGCATAGTATTGTGGGTCTGGGACTTGTAGGTTTAGTTTTCTGACAACTGGGTATGCTATAAAATTTCCAAGCATTCTGTGGGTGTGCTTGTGGAGGTGGGAAAGTAAGCCATAAAGAGTGGAAGATTAATGAGATGTCAGAAAACGAAGAGTAGTATAACGCAAGGAGGGAATCTGGGGACAGAATGAACAAGAGAAAGAAAATATAAATGAGAAGAGGATGGGGAACAGAATGAAAACAAGCTGGAATTAAGAAAGAGAATGAAACTGAAAGGAAAGAAAGCAAAGATAGAAAAGATTCACCTCATTTACCTGTCTCTCCTGTTGAAATTATTCTAATTCTTATATAAAACTTACACAATTATAAAATAAGTCAGTAATATAAAATCAACACACTACAATTGTAAGAGCACTCAACAAGGTTTGGGACAGACTTTAGTAACTGTTCATATATTAACTAACAAAAAAATAAAACAGCGTCAAAAAGTGAGCAGGGCACTACACAGCCTTGAACAACCAATGGTCAGGCACTTATTTCCCTGACAAACAGTCAGTATAGGCACAAATAATTTCAGGCAACAGAAGAATCTCAGAGGTCCCACATCATAGTTCAGCAAAATAACAGTGCAGCTACTGGTCAAGAGAGACACAAAAAGTTCTCCAACAGAGCCTTAGCTATGCTTCAAAAGAACTGGTTTTAGCCAAAAGTTGTCAAACAATTAATTCTGAAGTCAGGAATAGTTAGGGAATAACCAAAACACATCTTCATGGAAACCTACTATTCACTCAAAGTATCTTCCAAATCCAGTGCCAAAGTTAAAAACAGAACAGAACAAAGACTATGCTGGAGGCCTATTTCTTACTTGACAGAGCCACTAACAGAGGGCTTCCAGCTCATGTGTTCATCTTGTGCAACAGAAATTAGGGCTATATTAAAACTCTGACAATGGACAACAAAATATCTTTTTTGTTTGTTTCACATACAGTAGTTTTATCTCCACACAGTTTGTGGTTTATATGGCCCAGACAGACTATATAAAGCCAAGGGTTGGTTTATCACTAATCCAGAGAATAATATTCGGAACAGCTATCCAATAGGAACATATGGAAAATAATATAACTATTTTTGAGATGGAACTTACTTAATGAGTTTCTTAGCAGTATTTTATAATCAAATTCTCTGACACTACAGGCAACTACACTTGAGTAGAGTCCTCCTAGGAATCTGTGTCCACAAGCTCCTATGTTCCTTTTTGCTTTAAGTGTCTTATTTTGTAAATGAAGGCTCAGAAGTAGCAGTTTATACCAAACACAAACCAGACTGGTTTTACTGTGCAAAAACATATGGGAAGTTCAGAGCAACAGGAAGACACAATTCTGCTTCACACAAAGTAGTGCCTTACAAGAAAATACTCTTTTATACAATAAATTAACGTTCAAAAAATGGTACATATGCCATTAGCTTTAAGTTATGGCAATCAAGACAGTAAAGGGCAAAGAAAAACAGTACAACATTTAGTAATACATTAGTAGTATAGTGTAATCTATTGTGCGTAAACACAACCATACACAAGTGAAATAAAACCATGACCCCATAACCTGTAGGCCTACACCACTACCTACTTGAAGATTAACCACAGTGATCTTCAGATTGAAAACATTATAATGAAGCAGGGAGCTAAGAAGAGATGGAGTTAAGTCCACCAATAATATCCTTCTTCATTCAAAGATGTTACAATTGATGTTTTAGCAGAACAGAAAGATACTCAGCAGCAACAAAGAAGACGTGTTTATACCAAACACATTCGCTCATTCTCTCTATCATTAAGAATTGTTCAATTTACTAATATAATTTTCAATTCATTTTATCCCATCCCTTCTGGTTCAGCAGAACATCACAGACAAGAAGAAAAATAAGTGGCATGCAGTCATTTGATTACTTTCTTTCCCACAAAGACGATAACCCTGTGAAGATTAGATAAAAATCTCATTAGAGACTTAATACATTTTACATTTCTAATTTGAAAATATCTCCTAGGGTGGAACCAAGTCATTTTATTCTGTCAACTGTCAACATTGCAACTATTTTATGACGTCCAACATAGTAGCCTCTTACTTACGATATCCGCTCATGTTATTAGAACAACCTTCTGAAAACATGGCTAAATAAAGAGCAATATTTTTTTTCATCATTAGAAACACAGCTTAGATGAGCAAGTATGCTCCTCACAAGGGAGTGTGGTAATAACACAGAGCTAATTTGGGGACAGGAAGATTCCTAGCATAAGGCTGAACCAAAAATAAGAAATCTAGATGACATGCAAAACTAATTGGCTCAAGTGCTACAAATACAGCTTCCAAACTCACACTCCACCTTCCCAGGGCATGGGATTCACCATGCGGACCTTTCTTCTCAAACTAGTGCTGCGTTAGTAGACTCCAAACCACTATTTCTTTATTCAGTGCAAATCTCTTCACATAACCCCAGGCTGCAGGGCTTTCACCTGTGTGGATCACCAATTTTCTCCTCGAATGAAGATGTGTTAATCACTCTAAATATTTATGGCCAATACTACCTGTGACAATTTTAACTCATTTCATAAAGATGTAGTGTTAGAAATCTAATTAATTGCTGACTGTCATGTAGTTACATTTCACAAGTGCCTGCACCACATAATCAGAACAGCTCTCTGAGGAAATGTTCTTTCACATGACAGTTTGCAAGCACCACATACGGAGAAGTCAAATTTGGACGGTATTTACTCCTTCCTCCTTCTTGCTACCTTTACAACACATTGTGTCTTTTAAATAATTCTCCCATAAGTAATGCTGCTACCCCTAATGACAAGTCTTGAAGACCAAATGACTGAGGAAGGGTTTGTAAGCACCCACAGCTACAAATTAGGAGCAGTTCTTTTGTCATCTCTTGCAGACATCAGAAGTGAAACAAGTGAGAAATTACTCCAGGAGAAGCTGCAATTCAATTTAAAAAGCTCAAGCAGGTAAGCAGCGAAGGAAATTCAAGTCAGCTCAGTCACAGCCAAGGAAAAATGACCTATTGAGCTGAATTTACTAAGAATTGCTGGAATTCTTGTTTTGCAGTACCACTCAGCTATTTTAATTGTAGGAAAAATTAACAAAAAACTAAAAGTAGAAATGAAATGCCAATGAACTTCAGCTGCAGTCTAAAAACAGTATTTTATTTCATTTCCAGAAGTCCATGCCTTAAAAAAATTAATTGGTATATCACATCCAAAAATGAACCTACTCAGTGGAAGCACATCTTTATGTTCATTATCACGCCATCTGTCTTTCAAGTAAAGGTTTGACCTTTGCAATGTTGGGAGGACTGAGAGGTTAAGATGTTACAGAAAGTAATACTGAGAAAACACTTTGGCCAGACTCTAGAAAAGCACATTATAAGCCTTAAGAGGCAAGAATCCCAAAGCTAAACATTTAAATATGGTTAGGCTACAATATCTACCTTCTGTCAGCCCACGTTTGGAATACACAACTTCTTTTGGTATGAGGACTTTCACAGGAAAGGAAAACAGCCATAAACAGCCATAAACCTCATCATGTCATCAAACTAGGTCAGACTTTTGATTTGTGTAATAACAAGAAGTAAATAACAAGAAGCACTGCCCTATAAAGGTTGAAAGAAAAAAAACCAGCAGCAATAAAATACTAGAAAGCAAAGAAACAAGATTTTTCAACACAGCTAAATAGCTTGCCAAAACACTTATTCCCTATAATAGTGTAATCAAAGCAACAGATGGCTAAGAGCTAATGGAGAAGGCATCAGGAACTGTTGTAAAGAATTATCTCATGAAACATCAAGCAATATTCCAAAGTTTACCAAGCCGTAGACTATAAATGTGACAGCAATTTCAAAGAAAGTATCTAGCACCTCTGAAGACAGATCATCTAGATCAACTAGCCCATAACAATTATGAATTTCATCCCACAATGCTGTATTTGAGACTAGAAAGAGTAAAAATTCAGAGTAGAAATCATACAAAGTGATAAAAACTAACAGGTGATAAGGAAATGAGGGCATCCGAGCCAATCAAGCTTCTTAAAGCTCTCACATCTTATACAACTTGACCACTCTCTAAAGCCCTCGTCAATAACGAACCAGCTGGCTAGTTACTCTGAAGATTACAGCTATCACTTTCTAATGAAAGTCAGAGAGTAGAGGGCAAGGCTGTAGCACCTCTCCTGTCCTCGTGCAACCTCAAATTGCACCTGCCGACTCAAGGACAGAAGTATAAAGACAAAAATCTCATTACTAGTTCTGATCTTCGGACAGCAGCTTATGACTAGATATTTTCTCCCACCTCATAATATCATTATGAATGCACTCACTCTGTTAACTGGTTGAACAAAGCCATTAGAAAACAGAAATGTCAGGTTTTACTTTTAATTCAGTCTTAAGAATAGGAATGAGCTACTGGAGGATTATAATATTTTTTTCTCTGCTTACAAAAAATTTTGATTTCAGACAAAATATCCTTTAAATGGTATGCTCCAGATGATTTAAATGTCTACTTAAAAGCATCTCTGTTTTCTTGTTCTCTTACTAGTCTTTGCAACAAGATAATAATTACCTATGCAAGTGACAATATCTCTTTTCTGGAATCTGTGCACATACTGCAGCAACTCTGAAGTGCCCTCAAATATTCAAAAGGAATGAACTTTAAAAGTTATTTTACTTTAAATTCTTTTATTATTGTCATATTCAACCACAGACAGACATCCATCAATGCCAGATGCATTGTTGGATAACATTTCAAGACAATTTTTTTCTTCTTAATACAATGTTTAAATTTCTTGTACAACCCACCTACAGGAAACTTCAGACCTGCAAATAATTTGGTGAAGAATCACAGAACGACAGAACAGCTGAGGTTGGCAGGGACTGCTGGAGAGCATGCAAACCACCTCTGTGCTTAAAGGAGGGTCTACCAAGCCTTGTAAGGCTAGGTCAAATTGAGCCAGAAGACATCCTTCTCCTGCTCCATTTTCCCTTCCTGGTTCTGATTACAGTTCCAGGAAAACGCAACAATGGACACTTGCAGTCATTTTCACTGACACCAGCTTGAAAGAGAGTAAGCATCTCCACACACACCTAATAACACTCCTTTGATGTAGGCAGTGCTACCCATTCCCTGATAGTAATAGCAGCCTTCCAAGCCCTCTTATAAATTTATCCACTGGGAGAAGCATGACAAAACTAACCTCTTCCTGTTATAGATCATAGATGCTACATTTAAAGGAATATATTTTGTATTTCTATAGTCTTTTTAAATATAAAAGTGCAGGCTTTAAAAATAAATGGGAAAGCTAAATTACACAAAAGCTTTACTATGAAGAAAAAACTCTGAAGCCATCTAAAGAAAAATAATTACTGTGCCCAGTTTTTGCCTGAAGCTACCTCATGCATTTGAGATCCAGTTCCGCTACTAAAGTCACCCCTCACTTCAGTTATCTGCTAGTAATGCATTTTGAAACCTTCACACCAGTAGGAACTTATTGCGGGCGATACCCGCAGAAGGGAGATAAAAGACAAGAAGAATAACCAGTTAAGTGCATAACTTGTTCCACACAGAAGATATTATTCATCACCTATGAACTGCAGTACTTTGATGCAAGATTTCTCCTTTCTAATGCAACATACTGTTCAGTTCTGTATGCCATTTAAAGCTAACCCAAAGCTTTAAATCTTTTGTTACCATAAGAACATATTCAAATGTACGATAATGCAGAATTTCACATGGCAGTGAGTAGCAGATCAAGAACATGATGAAACACCCGGTTTTCAGAGAAGATTAAGACAAAGAGCAGATTATTAACCTGAGAAAAAGGCAAAATGAATTATATTCTCTTATTTAGATGAGTATCATGGCTAGTCGATTATATTTTTCACTCTGCTCTATGCAGATGTGGCTTATTAATGCGTTGCATGTTTTTCTTGGATCACTTAATTGCATTATTTCAGAACCTGTTAACAATCAACAGTCAACAGTACAAACCACAAATAGAATTACAGCCTGGGAAAGGCATTTAACAATAACACACTATCTTATCTGGAGAGAAAGAACCTCAGTGTAGCCTTGGTTTTGAAGAGAGACAGATACATGAAAGCATCAATTAAGAAGACTGCGATGGATTATACAGAGACCCAGCCAAAGCCAGGGTCAGTCTCTGCTCAGTTGCATGCCTGGAATCCTAGTTGAATTTCATACACGCTGTTTACCTTTGAGTATTTAAACCAAACCAAAATTAATTTTAATCAACTTGGTATGAAGCACTCAAATGGACAAGAACTTTGGAAGAAGACTACCTTACTTCAATTTCGATTAAGCTCATTCTATAAAGATTAGACCCATGTAATTAAGGCATTGCCAAGTCTTATAAAGAAAAACCTCTCTGGTTCTCATTCTCATCTTATCTCAACTATTTTCAACAACATCTAATTTTAGTCCATCTTTCTCAATCTGTTGCAAGGTAAAGCCCACTTCCTTATTTCACAGTTCCATCTTATCCATTTCCCAGTCCATCCTCCAGCCCCCCTGTAGTCCTGCTCTCATAACAGCTCTTTCCATTCATATCTTTCTCTTCAGAGCTACCTTCAACTCCTAAACTTAGTTTCCAGTTTCCATATTTATACACACTGTCCTCAGTCTCCCTCAATGTCCCCCCACAGCATATTTTTTACAAAGCCATTCGTAGTTGAGCTGTTCATAGCAGTGGCCCATGTCTCTCTGCATATAAACGGATGAATTATTATCATATTTGCATTAATTATCTTAAAAGTATTAGCATTAGATACCTTCTTGCCCTTATAAGTACTAGCTGGTCTTAGTTCAGTTTCAGTTTTGTAGTGTGGTCAGAGCTGCCCAAGACATAATGGGTGACTTGTTTCCAGTCCAGAGAAACCACCTAAACGGACAAGCACAACACAGTAGCAGACTATGCAGCAGCCTCTAATTTAAAATAATTTCTGTCTGCAAAGAAAGCTGAACTCAATGTTAATAAACGTTCCTGCATTTTCACGATGGATATTCGATGAGGAATAATTTTTTAGTGATCACAAATGACATTTACTTATTGGTTTGAAATCAAACTGTTTCATATTTCAAAATAACTGGACTGAATGGGAAGCTCTAACACACAAGGTGGTTTCTGATGGTTTCTAAAGTGTTCTGACTTCCCCCTCCAACACACACAATGCATAGTTACCAATTCCTTAGAATTTATTTAATATCTACAATTTTTGGACCAGTAAAGCTATCTGAATTCCTTGAAAAGCATTACCAAGCTTTAAGTTAACAGGCATTTACAACACCCTCTACAATGGAAGATTAAGGTTTAACATTTTGTTGGCAACCGGCCAAATTAATCAGATGAAACTTGAAAGAAAAGGACAAGGTGTGAATTTAAAAATTATCCAGCTGATTCTCATACAAAATTGTCACTAAACAGAATACAAAGTTTTTGGCAAACAGCTAAGTGATGAATCATAGCAGAGTGAAAGGATATAAAACATTAATGACTTCTCAATTTTCACCTATTACTTTACCATAAAAGACAGTTATGTAAAAAGACTGTTCAGATCAAATGTATTTTCAGGAATACCCATTTTCAGAAACTATTTATAAACCACTTTCTTGCACTATCTTAAAAACAGGAACAGAAATGATAAGGGATTAACAGGGCCACAGAATAATAAACCCTTACAAATAAACACCGGAAAGTGCAGGCTATTTGTTGTGCTGCAGTGACAAGTGCAGTAAAGTACTTGAAATACTCCATTATTCAGTCACAGATTTTTGGTCTAATTCTGAATTTATGAGTCACAAACACCTACAGGAAAAAAAAAAAAGAAGAAAAAGACCCAGACACATAATCTGGAAATCCTCTTTGATTAACCATTTACACAGGCTAGAAGCAGTGAAGAATTTTACTTTTACAAAAATAGTGTGTCACAGCTGGACACCAATTGCATTCAGCTTCCTAAATTACCTCTAAATAGGGCAAGTGCACAATGGCAAAGTGATATAAAGCTTTCTATATCACAGCTGAAAGCAGATAAAATCCGCAAAATCCCATAATCTGTTTTTAATTCAGTATACATATTTCAATAAATGCACAAAGAAGCATCAAAATCTGAAAGATCAGGATCTCACAGGACAAAGGATATTCTCACCATGTCTATTATTTTCAAGGCTTCGTAAGTCAGCAGTAAAATTTAAGTCAAAACTCGAAAATAAAACCTCTGATAATTTAAAAGTAAGGCTCTTTCTCTTAATAATCCTTTAAGAAAAGCAGTATTTTTAGTATTAAAAACCCCCTCCTTTACATATTCTCCATTTACTACATATTGCTTTCCAACACTTCTAATAACAACGGCCATGACCAACAAACCTTACAGAATACGCCCAGGAATTTAAGTGACTGCAGGGAGATGAAATAATTGGTATTTAAATTCATTGCACATTTTCGAAATACCCCCAGGTAGTGTCATTGGACACTGGATTTTAGTGATTAATGACTGGCATTCCAAACATTTCTTTTAATTCAAAAACAGTCATGTTCCTATACCTATAGATGTATCTACACTGTTATGCATCAGCATAGTGCTGAAACAACTAGCACATTTTAAAAGGCACTGCCAATGTCACAGAAGACCAAAGTGAATCTATCAATCATTACCATCAGTACCACAGCCATGTCATTTTTTTATCTTCTGCATGCTTTACTAATAAAAACAAAATGCATTTGATGGTGTTTTCTTTAGCAAGGGCACAGAGAATAAATATCAAGTGACTTGAGATCTAATACACACTCAAATGATGCTTCGCATCTTCCCTCTGGCAAATATGGACAATCATCCACATCTGAAATGTATGTTAAAGGTATATTTATTTAATTATTGCTGTATGCACCACCAGTATCATGTTCTCAGCTTTATGAATAACTCCTTCAAAGTAGGGAAGTATCTGCCCATGATTTCTTTTCTTGTTTTTTTTTAAAAAAAAAACAGTTGGAAACACTTCCAAGACAGATTTTATAGCAAATGTGTCTAATCAACCATAAAGGACAACATTGCCAGCACAGCATTATAACAGATTAAATAATTGGGCAATTGTAGCTCCTAGATAATAACTACATTGCAGGATACATAACTACAAGGCCAAGCCCAGAAATTCATTCTCCCCCAATGAAAAGAAAGAATACCTGCTTTCTCCTTAACAACCCTCTATATACTTCCTTCCTCTCCAACTCTGCCTCTAGAGGAGACACCAGAATCTGACAAATACTTTGACTTTTTAAACAGTTGAAGATTTGCTTTCATTTCAGACTGTCGTTGTGGCAGGTTTCCATAGTAGTTCCCTGCAGCAGTCACGGCTTCTTGCCTTCTCTATTTTTACTTTCAAAAATAACTTTGAGTAGCAAAAAAAAAAGCAGAGACTAAAAAAAAAGGGAAGAAAAGTCTAACTCTGCATTACAGCCAGAGCAGTGGCAGAAAGTAAGCAACACTAAAAGATCCTGTTTGCATCCCCTTTTGCAGGGTTAAGGCACCGAAGTAAGGGCATGCTTATTTTTAAAATCAGTTTCAACTATGTGAATTCTTGGGTAAGAAGTAATAGCAGTGCAGTTAAAGAACAGTCTGTGAAACAGTTCTTCCAATGGCACAAGTCTGGTTCTAAGCTACAGGAAGAAAAAACAATCCATTGAGTAGAGTTCAGACTCAGCAGTTCATAATGTGATTTTCAGCAAGTCACAAATTCACAAAATGAGCCAAATTCAGAACTTCCCAGATAAACTGTCCACACTGGACCACCGCTGTTCTTCCCTTCAACTGATTAATATCACACCCCTTGGGTTTATACCACCTTTACTAGGTAGATCCAATCTCTAAAAACAAATGAGTTGTCTCATCTGCATGAGCAAATACTAAGTTTGTAAAAGATCACATAGCAACACGCTACTGCCAAGCCCTCTGGCAGCACACTGTAGTGCGCAGACACCCCAGAACTGCCTAGTGCTTGAGGGCAGGTCGCTCCCTCCCAAATGAGACACAGGACAAAGACCTGCAGGCCTAGGATGACCCTGGCCTTTGCTCCCACTACCTGAAGAAGTGCTTTAACACGTCACCAGCATCTTCCTTTTTTTCATCACTGTGTAGTTAAACAGTCATCCATGCCTAGAAGGAAGCCCCAGGTACAAAAGGTAATGACTGTTGAATTCCAGCAAAACCACCTCTAAAAGAGCTGCAAATCTAGGCCAAAGTTCCATTTTTATGTAAATATTCTCTGCCACAAATCTCATTCTTAGGTGCCTAATTCACTGAATGTAGAACCTAGATAACTGAACTAGCCCTGCAAACCCCACTCTTATAGCCTCACACCACACTCCCACTGCCACAATCTTCACTGTGCGAGGCAAGACCTCAGAGCATGACACGTCTCTCTCTCTGTTGCTCACCTGCAAACAACAGATGTTGGTATTCTCCTCTGTAAAAAAGGTGCTGTAGAGATAACAGCAAAAGGAACTGTAAGGAATTCTGGTAATGCATATTTATTGAGTTATCTAACACAGAGGGACAGATCAAACTCAGGTAAACTTCTACTGAAAACACCAAAACAGAAAACTCAGAATGCCAGAGAACAGCAACAGCATTTTTCAACGCACATTTTGAAACAATGTGTGGTAAATATTAAACTTGGTACAGGGAATTTCTAGAAGATGCGTAAAAATTTCTCTGTCTCGGTAGCTGCTCTCCTTCTTATCGTGAAATACAAAGAACAACTCTGATTAAATGTTGCAACTAAATACTATATTTGAACTAACTGATCCATTAAAACATAAGCAGACATTTGTAACAGTTCACAGAAGGATGAAGCAATACATGACAGTTAAACATAACAGATAAAAATTTTATTTTTCTACTTATATACCAAAGCCCCGTGGACTGACAAAATGTAAAGGTATTGAAAGATACACACAACTACGCACAAGGTCTTTTTTTAGACATTAGAGGAGTTAATAAGACTCCATTTGATGTTAAATGCTCACTTTTAGAGAAAAGGAAATTAATATTTTATGTTTTACATGATACATACATACATTCTGGTCAGCCAGACATCCTGAAAAGAGATCAAAATATCATTTAAATCATGGACTGTTGTCAAAATGTGTGATCACTGAAATCCACTGAATTATTTTTTTAATAGATGTCTAGATGAATTCCCAGGAACAGAACTTCAGCATATAATACTGTCCCTTATCTGTATTAAAGAGGATCACTACTATGTCATACACGTTTTTAATAATGCTGTCACACACTAAGTAAGATCAAACCCATAAAATTCCAGGTTCAAAATATAATGACACTATCACTAGAGGAGAAAATGTACAGCTGATAGGGAGGAGTGATTTGGGGACTAACAACTGAAGGAAATTGTCTACTGCCCCCTTCAGCTTATTAATAAAGTATGATGCTGTGTCACTGCAAATCAGGTTCTGCAGTGCACCGACACTTCTAACTACAAATTTACATTGTGCCTTACTGCTACAGTCCTGCAGCTCCACTCAGTCTGCAGAAATACTGTGTCCATCTTCACTGATTACCAGTATTACCCATATTTTCAAGAAACAATCTCCGATGTAGAAACTGAAAACCTATTAGGCTATATGTGTTAATTACCTTACACAAAAATGATCTATCCATAACTTGTATAGAAATTCCTAGGAGAATTTAGAGCTTACATTTAGAGCATGGGAGCTACAGTCTACCTTTTCTTTGCATGACTATTATCTCGACATCTGTACACCATCTTTGCAACACAATCTTATATTAAGCAAGTGAGTGGGTGTGGTGAGTAGAGCAAAAATATTTTGAGAGAAATTCCTGACTGGATCACTTCAAACTATTTGTAGTACCCTAGAAGAACATTACCCTTCAAAAGGTTGACAGCATTTCTCTTTGATTACTCTTAACAATGTGAGCAGGGTAGTCCTTAGACACGCACAGACTCCCAGCAGAGCACAAACAGATGCACTGTATTTCCACCCCATGCTCTAAATTAAAACTTCTAGTAAATACCACCTCATAGTTTAAACACACAGTTTTACATCTGTTTCTGAAGGACTAGCATCATTGAAACATACACTTTTTCTTGGAAAAATAAATTATTCAAGTTTGTATCTCTACAGCACCTATCAATGGAGTGTTCTTTTCCCAGACACCATTCTCTGTTTCCAAGAGCATAAATTCTTTCCTGCTCTACTTAACAAATGCTCTACGTATTATCCATTGCACCAGTCTGACCAGCAATTATTTTAATATTTTTGTTTCCTTAATTTAAAATCCGACAACTTTTTTCTTCAACAAATTTTCATTTATAAGTTCTCTTTAAAATTTTCTTCATTTTCTATCCTACACAAATGTTATCTTGATTTCTTTCATGGTTTGGTAATTGCAGCCAGCCACTGATGACTTTTCAGGTAAGAGGGTTCCAGGTAACAGTTACCTAAAAAAGTAATCATTCAGATTTTCAGCATTCTGACAAACCGCAATGATGATTCCCTCGATTTTTGTCCCCCTTCAAAGCACGCTGCTGGCCTATGTACCCAAGAGAGCAAACTGCTGGTATTGAATGTCCTTGCACTCACATCAAGTAGAGTGCCAACAGATTCACAAACTTATCAGTGTGTGAAATACAGTATTGAATTGCCAACAAGGTGATTTACTTTGTTTACAGTAGCAAGTATTTTCCATTAGTGAAACTTCAAATCCATTAAAAATGTGAGTGTCATGTTGCCATAAATTATAAAGCAACTGCAGGGATGCCCAACCTTTCTGGCTGAGTGGGCTGCTTGCCTTTGTGCAGGTGAAGGAGACAGCCACAGGTCATTTTCCCTACTTCAGGAGACAACTACAGCATACACGCTAGCAGTGTTGTGTGTGCCAGAGACATCAAACTTGCTGGAGAATTGGACATCATGTGTATTCACGTGAGCTCCCTCATATGTGTGCATCCACTGCTATCAGGGTGCTGTATGTTCTATTCAGGTGTCAGATTCAGGACACTATTTGATCTGACTTTTCCAAGAAACTACTAAACGTACCACACAGATTGAAAAGATCTTAAGAAGTCATTGAAGTTTACTGTTCTTTTCTAAAGCAACTGTATATACAGCTATAATACAAACATATAGCAGAAATTTACGCAAACTGTTACCTCTAAGTGTAGTTCTCAATGCTCTCTCTTTTTCTTCATTGTAATACCTTACACTTGTTCCTTTTCAGTAGCACCCTATTTTTTCAAATCAGTTTCTCAAAATCATTCTGAATTCCTCACAAGACCTCTTAATTCTTCTTAGACAGGTGCATTGTGTAAATTTAATAGGTATACATTGTATTCCAACATTCAGATGATTAATGCAAGCACTGAATAATGCTAGCACTGAATAGGGAAATCCCTGCAGAAGCTCATTCGATACTTTCCTCTATTTCAGAAGGGAATCTGAAATAGACAGTGTCTATTTCTATGATTTCCAGACTGTTTTGCGTTAATTTTGTGGCAGTTTCATCTAGATTACCCTTCCTCAGATTGAATTTGAAAATGCCACAGGTAATGTATTACACATAAAACATCAGACCCTACTTTTTACCTCTCCATCTACTAAACTATTCACCCTTCAAAGGAAACTAAGTCAGTTTGAGAGGACTGACTCTTGAGAAATCTTGATCATAAAGTTGTCTCAGCACACACACACGGTTATTGGTATGTTTGGGACACCAAGAAAATGTATAAGCACGTGTCTGTGTTCATGGATGCAACATGACTAAAAAGCCTGTTCATAATAGTGTATCTGGGAAGCAAGAGAGACCATCGCGAGCCACAGCAAGCAGCTACCATCACCACATGTCTTGGCTTGTGGTGAGTTCTCAGAAGCTGATATCCAATTGGGTCATTTGTTCTGAGGGGCTACAGTATCCAAACGCTTCTTTGAAATCCAAACTAGATAGCCTCTGAAATTTGTTCTTTTCAAGATTAAATGTGGTAGCTGAAAAGTTCTAGAAACAAACATTAACTCTTTGAACTATCAGTCAGTACCCTAGTCTTTTTCTTGTATTACACATTCCCGTGACACATTACCATTTTTAAACGGTATCTAACATATCTTTTTAAAGTTTTCACATGGAAAATTAAAATATACTCAATATATTTAGGAAACCAAAAGATTTGTTACCTCAGAAAGGTGTCTGATTTCAGAAATATAAAATATTAACACAGCAACATGACTGGGAATGCTAAAAGAAGTACTTCAAAGATTTGTCACCCTCCAAGATGTATTCCGAAATTAAGGGTGTTGCTCTAACTCCTGATTATTTTAACAGCAAATTGCTGACACTCCCCAGCAGCGTTACTGTTTGGTAGTAAAGGAACACTCCACTATCTATTTTATGAGTATGTTTAGTTTTGGACTTCTGTGACCAAACATCTAATTACACCATATTGATGCTAATCATTGTATTAACCCCCCGTTTTCAGTTTTTCATTGCTGACTGATTTAATTTATCTCAATTATTCTGAGGAAGATTATCTGCACAATTAAAACATAGAAGAATACAAGAATGCCCACAGTAACAAATTAAAATCGGGCAAACAATCTCATGTAAGAAGCAGCTGAGCTCCTTCTTTCAGAGCAATAGCCTGGTCAGGAAAGTCAGGTGCTGCTAAGCCAGTACCTCCTCCAGCTGACAACCCTGAGAACCCTGCCACTGCACGTCCATCCTCCACAACACAGATCTTGTCTCTGTATATCTGAATTATTCACACACATCTTCACACTGTTACATTGACTCTAACAAAGAAAACTGCTTTGCCATCTGTTGACACACTAGCACTGCATTTTTCAGGAGTACATCCTCAATGGATAGTTGGTATGCCTATACTACAAGGAGCTTCTATTACTGATGGCAAGGAAGAAAAGATGAATATTTTCTGCGTTTAAAAGGCTCAACAACCTAACAGGTAAATTAGTGGACAGGTTATTTCATCTTTTTCTTTTCCTTTAAATGAAGTTGCATCTCCTTTACAAAAATGTCCTTTAGCTCTTACAGATTATATGCACAGTTGCAGCTGTTCTTAAGTTATATATGCCATACTATCCTTTCACCTTAAAGTCTATAGTAACTCGCAATTCACAGTCTTTCTTAAACAAAGCTGTTTTATAGTGACTTATGTTTTCATTTTTGCTCTCCACCTTTCTTTTCAAAAAAATGCTGCCCAAACATTCTAATGGACCTATACAGCATTTAAAAATACGATTAAATCAAAAGACCCTGTACAATATAGAAATTAAATGCCTTTAAATTCAATAGAACTTGTCCTCCACAGATATAAACTAGTTCCTATCAAAGTCAATTACAGATGATGTCAAAAAACTTCTTCCTCTGGTAAAATGCAAAAAGAAAAAACATATATTTCCTAGAAGTTTTGAGGTGTTTTCCCCCCTCTTCTCTTCACAGAGTCTTAAACACCTTGTCTTCCCGAGGAGTTTAGAGAAAGGAAACCCAGGGCATATATATGATCATTCATTTCTGTGGCTCTGACAGCTTATCTCAGATACAGATGAATCAGAAATAAGCTAAAAATATTGGTTATCATGGAAAGAAAACACACAATACAATCTTTTATGTTGTAGCATTTCAGACTAAAAGCCTGAAATAGTATTCCACCCACTCTCAAAAAATCGAAGATATGCAAACTTGCAACTTTATTGTCTATTATTGAAGTGGGAATATGACAACATTGGCAAAATTTTGCCATTTTTGGTAATAAAGTAGGAAAGCAAATGAATTGGCTTCAGTCCTGAATCTTCCAGTGAACAGCTGGGAAGGAGGAGGCAAACAGCAGCATTCCAAAAGCCAGACTGAAAAAGATGAGACATGGATTGAGAAAAGGTAAAAAGAGCACTCAACTCTCTTTGCCATGATACAAAAAGGGCAAATCAAATCCAAAATAAGTGTAAGTTATGTACTAATTCTGATGACACATTGCAACTCATTATGAGGCTGGATTAAGACAACTATCATAAAACCTTACCTCAAAATTGAAGAAAAACCATGTACTTTGGTCCTTACATAACCATTCGCTATAGCTATAGACTATATTCAGATATATTTTCAGGTGTTTTTGACAACTTCCTTGCCTACTCTCCCCCCTAGTTTATTTTTCCTAATAGTTAACTAACCAGACAATACAACTTATAATTATTCCAGAGAAAATTAAAGTGAAAATTCAAGATTACTGTTGAACTCTCTAGTCCAGGAACATTTCTGGAAAAGGTAATAGGTTCTAAAGAGAGTGCACTATGAAATACTTCATGTTTCCTGAGGAAGGAAAAAAAAATATGTGAGAAAGAGTAATATGGTTACAGTGAATCTTTTTAGCCTTCACTGCTAAAATACACTGCGTGTATTTGTGAAATTTCGTAGTCCACAAATCTTCTCTTGCAGCTTTTGTGAAAATAGGCAGCTCTGCTTTGTTTTCTACATCCTCATGCCACATAGATGTCTTTGGTTGAGCAGCAGTTAAATCAGTTTGATTAGGAAGAAACAATCTCAAAGATCACTTAGGAGTATTTATCTAAGGCTGGATCAAGCCAAATTAGCCGGGCCAGGGCTAAACAGTGACAAATAAGCACAGAGTAGTCAAGAGTATTTTCAAGTTGTCTCACACTATTATTTGCTGGAAGAATCCTAGAAAGGAAGCTTTACATGAAAAGCATCAGTGGTTGAAACAACTTAAAACAGCCCATTTAACAGTATGGTTAACCACAGCATTTTAAAAGGTTTGCTACTGAACAGTGCTTTTGCACAATAAACCCTTCAGGTTTTTTTGGGGGTGGAAATTTCTGGGATATTCACAAACTTCTAACAGTTATTCTAATAATTAATAAATGTTTGATTAAGAGTTCTGCCTCCTGCATCAGCTGGCCTAATATCAGATCAACTGTGATAAGTTCTGAACATACTTAAAATACAAGAGGTTTACTGAAAAGCAACTATCAACAATTATTTAACATCAAAATGCAGTCTAAAGCATGGAATACATTCAGTTAATAGGCTATGAGAGGGTTAATACAGGGAGGAATGCTTTACAAACCATACAACACAGAAAAAAATGAATGTACAAAAATGTCAGCTTTTTACCATTCCACAGCAAGCTGTCTTGTAACATCTTATTCTATGCAGAAACACATAGGCAGCTTTAAGCCAAAGAAACAACCAGATACAGTTTAACTTTTCAAGTTGTAAGATTAATAAGCAGATAAATGCTTCCTAGTTATATGAACACAACATCTTTCCAACCTATAGCTTACAAAAGTCAGTAACACACTGTAACCATGCTATCACCTGTTATCACCCACAGCTTCCCAGCCATCCCAGGTACTTTTGACCTTCTTGATAGATTCTAGATCTAGGCTTTGATTTACAAATGGGTACCTCTCCTGCAGGCCTTCTACCTATTGACTAAACCTGGAGAAAATAAAACGACAGTTTTCACATGCTCAGGACAGTCACAGAAGCAGTGGCTCTGCAGTCTGCAATAAATGATGAGATATTTGTTAGTTCCTAGAGGACAGTTATCACTTAAGAAGTCAATGTATTTTACTCATTCTTTACCCACCTGATCCTTAGTATCCTTCCAGACATTGATACTAATATTAAGTTCTAGAGTATCAGCTCATTTATCATCAATCCGAATAAAAATTCACTGATTATAGTAATTTAGGTTTATTTTATTTTCTGAATTAAATCCTGGTTCATGATCCTTTTCTCTGTAAAGGGATCTGTTGGCAAAACATACTAATTAGCTGGCCTTTGTGTTCACCCCTGTGACCGAAAATGCAGTGACACAGAAAAAGAAAAGAACAGTTTCATTTTGAAGAGATGATGTGCACAATCTGCACTGAAGTCCAAAATCACACCACTCTTGGATGACATTATATAATGTCTTATTTTTTTTGGCAAACTTAAAGACAAACTACAGCAAGGATTCCTATGACCTAATGTCAGCCAAACAAAATATATTCCTCCATTTGCCTTACTGGCTTGTCCTGCTTCTTTAGGGAGATGATGAATCCTTGTTCACTCTCCTTGTTTGCTGACAGAGTACATAACGCAGCATTGCAGAAATTATGGTTTCTTATTGATCATTTGAACTTTGCTTGTTGAGTCATTATATCAAGGGAAATGGCCTCTGTCTGTCTACATACAAAAAAATCTCAAGGACAAGACCAATATTCTTAACCTTCTAAAGGATCAAAGGATGACTTGATAATGCAAGAATAAATCCTAAAATATAGCAGCTTCTTCTCCAAGCCCACGTGTTGCACGATCCTATGCATCCATTGTAAATCGACAGTGAGAACTGAAGAAGTAACTCTAATCCTGATCTAATATGGTAAACTATACTGCATCAACTTCACCCTGGAATGATGACAATGACTGAACAATTCTTATTCTAAAGTATCTTGTCTTTCCTCAAGTATGAGTAAAGTGCTGAATTTCATCAGTAGGTATTAAGATGACTCTTCAAGGAGACACAATTTAAACATGGATTTATACTCCACAACACAACATGTTTTTCATTAACCTTGCGTTTAAAAGGGCTCAAGAAGGTATCATAATCCACTGAACATCAAGCTAAAAGAACCTATAATTTTCATTTGTTCAGTCGGTTCTATTGTCTTACATGGACACAGACAAAAGGAATACCTGTTTTCCTACACTTCATTGAATGCCAGGTAGCTCATCCTGATAAAAACAATCATCAAACTGTATATCTAGCATACAGATTCTTAACTCCTGCAGAAATTTCTGACTTCACAGCTCCAAACAGTTAGTTTGAAGTTAACTGGACCCTAGGCTGACACAACACAATTTTTCTCATAATTCCTCACAACAGCTTTGAACTTTGTGGAATTGCTCAGACATCTGATATGATACCCCTTTCAAAAAACTTTAGATCAGGGACTTCATATAACTTTCTTGGGGAATAGATACTTGTTTGGGTCATGTGTAAGATATGAGGACATAATTATGTTCACATGTTGTTTGCTTGCTTTTTCAAGAAAAAAATGAGGGGCAAAAAACTTCGTAATAAAAGGGCATGACCTCTTCAGAGGCCTGAATTAACATAAACCCAAAAAGGCAAGATCAGGTTCCAATGGATTCTTAAAAGGGAAACATTCAGGCTAATAATAGCTACTTCCTGTGACAATGTCATTTGGATAAACAGTGTGACATCACTTACGTCATATACAAGAACACAGCTGAGATTAATTTGCAGGAGTCAGCAACTGAAGGATGGATTTTTTGTATATGCATAAGTTGAAGTGCCTTTTAATGCTTATTTTTCATGGGAGCAAATTTAGACAGAAGATATCTGTTTGAGAACTCAAGATTTCTCTGTTTATCTAGGCCCATTATGACTGTTATTTATAAAAGGAACCTACTGAATCAAGTACTGGGTAACTGCTATTAAATTCCTGTCCTTGAAGAATAAAACAGAACTACTGCTCTACTCGGTTGAGCTGTTAATCACTGTGAACTTAAGCTATAAACAGGAGTCATCTTTCACTGACCTCTTTACGTCATGTATGCCAGCCGTGTCTCAACATTATGGGCATATTAAAGCATGACAAAGAGTTTTATTTTTTAAAAAATGCCATTGTTAAAATACCATTAACAATAAATTGTACAAGACGTTAGTAAAGCAAAATTAATTCAGCTCCTGATAAAAGAGGAAGGGGAAAGGGGGAAAAAGGGAAGAAGGGGGAAGGGGGAAAAAGGGACGAAGGGCGAAGAGGGAAAAAGGGAGGAGAGAGGAAGGGGGGAGAAAGGGGGAAGGGGTAAGGGGAAAGGGGGGAAGGGGTAAGGGGAAATGGTGTTGGCCACCCCTCTTTTTGTAGGGACTATGAACAAGGACCCATTCACAAAGTTTCACCTGCATGATTAGACAGGAAAAACAGAAAAAGAAATAAACATGATTTGAACAATTCAGAGTGCAAATCAGCTAGTAAGAAGATGAGAATTGCCACCCTAGCAATTGCCCACCCAATCCATTACCCAGTTTTCAAAGTGGCGACTGCCAGAAAATAAAAACAGAAAAGCTATAGCGAGTCATGGCTGCATGCCATGAGGTAACACGAAGCTCTGTTAGAACGCATACACTTCCACATCCAATTCAATGGCTGGCCAGAAACTGTCTTCAACTACGTGAATTTGCTTAAAAAACCCACAGAATAGATGATTTTGGTTCCATTTTTCCATCCCATTTGGCTGCCAGAGAACCAACTATAGTAGCCCACAAAAATGTCCATTCCCAATTCTCAACTGGATGTGCCAGGCTACTTACAGAAATAAAAAGAGTAGAACGAGTAGAATAATATGCTTACTAGCTAGCAAGTCACTGAGGCTTTACATAAACACCTCATCACAGAAGAATTCTATACATTTACAGCTGACATGTAACACACCTAAGAAAATGTACTTCCGCTTCAGCATTGTCCAAAATTTGTTTTCTTTAATCCATCTGATTTACAGGAGCTGTATATATGTAAGTATTAATTCTGATCTTAAAATAACTGTCAGCAGCAGGGGCTGAAGAAGAAGACAGCTTACTGATTCATTGTGAAATACATTGAGTACTATTGTTCTCTATGAATGATATAGGTTGTAAATGTTTTCATTATTCAAGTTGTAGTACTTTAAGAACACACTTCACATTTAGTGGTTACAAGTTTATTAATTACAGCATGCTCTGCTAATTACATCCAGAAAGTACCTTAATTACCAACCTACCTGAGCAATTCCCAGAAACTCGAGATGAAATCCAAACAAGACATTAAGGAGTTTAAAGCCCTCATATAACAAAGTCATTAATACTACAGGTATTCTGAAATTAGCATCTCATATATTATGGTTTCATTCTTCAAAACCGGACCATCAAACAGCACAGTAATATTATATATTCTTATTGCTACAAAGTAATGACCTATTTACATTTGACTGCACAGTTAAATTACCTTTTGATATGCACAAGGAAATTTTAATATGGTGCTAAATAATAGCCAAGATGACTTTGTCAGAAACAACTCATGCCAAACCAAAGTAATTTATTTCTGTGACAGAGTTACGTACCTTTTAACGGGATATGTAATATGTTTTGATTTGAAGCAAGGCTGACACTATTTTAAGGGACTTTCTCTTAAGTCAAGAAAACATCTTCTATATTGAACTGGATATAAAGAATAGAGTGGGATAACCCTAGTCAAAGAGTATTTATGCGATTCACTTCCAAACTGAAAGGGCATGACACTCAAACACCCGTCTCTCTCACTGTCTACCCTAACTCTGGTACTATCCAACATTCTCACTTATGGATCTGAAAATGCCAGAAGAGATGAAAGGATTATTAAGATTTGCAGTTGACAACAAGCTATGACAGTAAACAATTTCTACAGCTGGATAGCCTTAGAATTCACAAAGGACACTGTAGTCCATACAAACTGAAATGCCATATTAAGGCATATGGAATATTAATTCCACTCATAATCAACATGAGTTCTTTCTAGTTTAGGGGTATATATTTAAAAAAAAAAAAGTCTTAACTAAAAACATTAAGACATTGCCTGTATCACTAGTCTGTAGTTTTATCCCAACTCAGAGGGACAAAAATAAGACTATCTCTCAGTGTTACTGGCTGACAGCTACAATATGTCTAGTGTTCCCATCTAAGTTTCACATGACGCTGCTGCGTAATTGGATGCTATGCAGAAGTGTATATATGCTTACTTCACAGTTGCGTGAAAATTCCCTGTGACTTCAAAACAAGAACAATGATGATCTTCTGTTACAAAATTCAATAAATTCCCAGTTACAATAACATTCTTGGCCATACACCATGGCAGGTTTTCATGAATTTTACACCAAAGTCTCTGCTTCAAAGAACCCGCACGGTAATTTTTAGTTAAAAAGGAGATGTGCTAGTTGACATCAGTGAACAATTTGATCTAATGCATGGGACAAGGACAATAACTAGAACCATTAATTTACCACCATTCCCAGAAACCCACAAACATAGAGGTAGAAATGAACACTAAATAATTATGACAAATAACACTAGTTGCTTGATCTTGCCCAGAATCTGCAGAGCAATAAGATGAATGGCCACTACTCACTGGTCAATTTCTTTATTCACTTATGCTTTGAGGAAAATCACACCAGCTGTAAGAGAAAGGCCTACAAGAGGGAAGAAAAAAATGGGAAATGGATTCTGAACTCTAAAACAGAGCAGAAATCAGCTTTCCCTGACCTCTTCTGAGTACTCAAAGTCAAGGTAAAAAACTTATGTAAGTATGAAAGATTCAAAAGTACTGTTGACAGAGATCCTTATAGTAAAATGGCTTTAGCAAAACTACTGCAATTACAATTCACTTCCTCATCAATTATTAAAACTCAGCTGTTATCCCCCTAGTATTCTCCCTTGTTTGAAAGACACATAAACTGTGAACTTAACTACCATGAAATATAAATAAGGCCACGGTGTTATGGAAAACATAGATGTAAACATCCCTTATAGAAACTGGAATGTATAATAGTATTATATGTGGAAAACATGACTGTTTTAGTACATTTAATATTTTGAGGCACAATGCATGTACTATTATAACTTTCAAGAAAAAAAAAGGAATTAATCACTTGTTCATAAAAATTGCATACAGATGCAGTGGAAGTAGTCTTTACAGGGGGAATTTAGTGTACAAGAGAAATTACATCTAGGCACGGTTATTTATCAAGAGGTAGGATTAAATTCCTGCCTCCAAATACAACTATTCCATATATAACTATCAAGGCACAATGTATGAGGTACTTTGAGTGTGGGGAAAGAGTTCAGTTGCAGACTAAAGAACTACTCTAAGATCTATTTTTTAGTTAAAGTTAACAACCTAACACTTTTTAAAAATTCTTATCACTGGTTTTAAAATTAGGGAAAAAAAAATCCCTGAACAGACATAAAAACTATGCTAAAACTTACTTTCTCTGAAAAGAAAATCCCAAAGATATTCTAGAAAACTGTAAGATTTCCACATTGAATAGAGAACATACAGTATAAATATAAGCCTGATAATAAACCAATTTGCATTTTAAAATAATATGTATGAGATCAATTTTCAGATGTTCAATAATCTATTTAATTTCTGCAGCTTTGCTATGTCATCTACCTCATAGCCAAGATTATTTTATTTACATGGCTACACAACTTCTTTTAAAAATCAAGACTGGTCAATCCAATGAAAGTTAGCTAGTTATTAATTCCTCTGCTTTACAATGTAATTTGCAGCTCAAAACAGTTATTATTCTTCACACCTTATAGTTCACCTTCTAACAAATTTAAGTCTGTTTTCAGCACTACCAAGGCCAGACTATACGATTACAAGGTTTCTTAAGTCACTGTAGAAGTCTGTGAATTAACTCATTCTATGATTCCTTTATAACGTGCACTGAAGCAACATAAACTTGACACGGTGATGCTTTCCCACTGTGCTGCATATGATAACACTCTCAGAGGGTCTCTATGTAGAATGCTACTTGGTAGTAAGAAGAAAAATATCTTCGATCATGAGGTAGGTTAAGTTTAATTCTTAAGTATGATGCCTGGCTAAACTAAGGGGTATTTTCCGAATGTATAGAAGAATGGTTTCTATACAGCAACACAGCAACTGAAAAAAGTCTTCAGCATGTGGAAAGGTTGCTTGTATTTATTTGTAGAACACTTTGAAACTCATGTTCCCAGTTAGCATTTTAAAAGGGGATAAAACAAGAGTCAAGTAGAAAGACAGAATGAAAAAGGCCACATGCATTAACAACTCCTTAGCCAGAAAAAAACATCTACAGCAAAAAACATTAGTGAGTAACACTAATGTTGTACCAAAAGTTTCTACTGGGTGATACATAAGTGCTTCAGGAATGTGAGTTTTGATATGCAGTACACCAAAAAACAATAATAATAATAATAATAATAATAATAATAATAATAATAATAATAAATAATCTGAATTCAGCAAAATCTTTCCTCTAACATTATTAACAAAGAACAAGGTGACAGACTTTCCTTAAATAAGTCAGTGCTAGCTTCCCAGTAACTGCAAAGACAGTACTATGCAGGAACAGCTAAATCCTGTACAAAACCGACCACGGACGGCAAAACAACTATATTTTTTTTGTACAAAAAAAAATCTGTAAGATTTAAGATCAAGTCTTGAGGGAAGAGTAAAACCTGCAGTACAGGAGAATATATGGCACGTTCCCATCCTCCTAGCTGGTAACTCCTGCTCCAGCACACAACCCTCCCCAAATGCATACACATTTTAGCTTTGCTCACATACAGTGCTGCAGGAGGGAGAGAGAAAGACTGAGTGCAGTCCAGCTTCCAGCTTCCCTTCTTCCCCTCTCCTGACATGAAAGAGCTGCACCAAAATAACACCTTCTGAGCTCTGCAGAGGGAAAACATTTAGCACACAATACCCATAGTTACGAACAAAGGGAGCAGAATCAACATCAACATCCTGCCCATCCAGCCTGCAGCATGGGCACACATTTCCATGTTTACATTCCTTAGGAGTAACAGGGGCAACAACCGCAGTACATGCTTCCGCACGGTCAGCAACCAGAGAACAAGGGATATATTTTGGCATGAACTAATTCTGGCTAGATGAAACAAAACATTACCACGGCCATCTTTACCACAACATAATCTCTATGACGCTGTAGAGATGCTCCTAAAACATAGTACTGTTTTCCCAACAGTATCCATCAAGGAATTCATCACCGCCTGCTGAATTATAAAGCCTTTCATTCTGGAAAGCACACCACACACGGGACAAAACAACATCTCTGAAAATGAATCAGGTAGACCTACAAAAATCTGCACATTTGGATCTCTGGCACAAGGTCTCTTCAAAAATTACTACGCTTTCCCTTCTTCTGCAGTTCTAACAAGTTTACCCAGCAGAAACTCTGGAATTCCCACAGGATTTCTTACTGATTATTGAAGTAATTGTTCAAACAATCTTCATCTTATTGTACATAAAGAAACACCGCTCTGTTGTAAAAGACTTGCTACCAAAATTCTTCAAAATCCATTTAATGAAAACTTGATGATTTTTATGACCTTAAAAATCTCAGTCAAGTTAGACAGGCAAGTTACAAATTGAACTTCATCAGTTTAATAAAATATCATGAATGTATAAACTGTTATGAAACCTAGAAAAATAAGCAGCAAAAAATGTCTCCCTTCTTTAATGCTCTTATAACGTAAAGCTGCATTTTATGCTATTTGTTTCAGCTGTCTTTTTTTTTTAATTCAGGCCAGCAAACATAAAGTAGCACCTATCAAAAGTAAAACAGTAAAGGAAAACATGACAATTTAGACAGTAAGGAATTTTCTTGGAAGGGCATTGAAAGAGGTCATGGCACAAAAATATTGCGGGAAAATCTTAATGACTTTAAGTACTACACTCTTTTCAGTTAAATATGTATGGCAGACATAATTACAGTAATATTATTGTTTACTTAAGTTAATTCTAACTCCTACCAAATAATTTTAAGACATAAAAAAGGGAAATAATTCCCAACTAGGTAGAGAATTTAAGCCAAAAAAATTACTAAATGCATCACATGAATATTATATGAATTATTGAATTACATGAACCACTGATTAAATATGCATATGTGCATCCAAGCAGGTTTTTCCTCAAAATGCAGTCTCTTGCCTTCTGCTACTTTCAATATTTACTTAAAATTGGTGCTTTTTAGCCTATGCCTCATATCATCTACTTATGAATTGCTTACACCATGGCACGCTACCTGTCACCATTGAGGGAAGGGAAAAGGGAAGGCTCTTTCACGCGTCATTTCCTATTGACAACATTTTGTTGGGGCTGTCTGCTTTGCAGTTTGACAAAAACTACTCTGTAGAACACATGCCCAACAGAAATACAATTAATAGCCAAGAGCACTAACAGATAATCAACAAGACACATCATCCTGCTGGCCAAGCGAGGTGCAAGGGACTTTTTCCAGCGGGGAGCAAGGGACACAAACAGCAAAAGAGCGGGCAGTTCCTGGTTCTGCTGTGCTCGCCTGAGCCATGGGGTGATCTGTGGGAGCAATTCAGACACAAATATAGGGCTCTCATGTGGCAGGTGGTGGGTTCAGCTGGGGTCACAGTTTGGAAATCAATAGAGGTATGACAGCAAGACAGCCAACGTGAGGGGACTTCTTAATTTGGATGCTGTTGAAGGCATTCTGAGGCCTAGGAAAATGGAAGCATAATGATTTGTAGCTGAAGGATGGAGGAAGATAGGATTGCAGTATGCTCTAATCCTGAAGGCACCCATGCCTAGGTACTGCGACACAGACCACTGCCATTGCCATCACTCCAGTGAAGGTAGTCAGGCAGTCCAAATCTGGGAAACAATGATCATTTCATTTCTCAGTTCTCTGCTTTAATATGATTTGAAGAAAAAAAAATCCAAATGAGAGGGAAAAATGTTCTCTGACTTAGGTTTAATTTAATTTGAAGATTTTGTTGAAACTGTAACCTAAATCATAGCCCCTAATATATTATGACAAAATATGTCTCAATACTACCTCCTCAAAAACCAAAAACCTGTGCAACTTGTTCGTTTTACTAACAGACACTTTGATAGCTGGTGTATAATAACCTTAAAAATTTTTAAGGACCTAATCTGACCCTGAATATTGCAGAAATGCATCAGAGTTAGATGTAGAGTCAAACGTAGGTGAGGATGCTGCAGAGCTACATGGCCACATCCCTGACAGAGAGCTGGGGAAAGGCGGAGATGGAAGGCAAGGGCCCTTTGCTGATTATTTAGCTAGTCCCTTTTCCTCTCTCCCACACTTGGAAAATTTCTTCTGGACATAAATTCAAGAACTAAAATCTACATTCACTTTACAATGCTTACTCTACTTTAAGTGCAATATATTTCAAAATACAAACAGTTATAGCTGCAGATATTACTGGGTGAGAAAACAGAAGGCTCCAGGATTTATTTAAGAAAAATTTTTCATAGGGGGGAAAAAAAACATTTTCCTGAAACAAGGCCTGTTAAAAGGGGCCACTGTTGTCTAATTGTTAAAGCACAGAAACTTGCAAACTCAAATACTTTGTTTAGAATCTTCCTGGTTTCTTCTTCTCATTTAGAAATTCTCTAAATATTTGCCCACCTGCGGAATGAAGCTTGCTGATATCTGTCTAAACCACCTACCACACAGTCTGTGAAGAATTTTCTGAAAGGTGGTGCAAAAGCACAAACCAGAACCATTAGATAAAAAGGATCAATATTCAGAATATAACATATGACATAGGGTCGTCTGCACATTTACAACTGTAAATTATAATGTAATACTGAGCATCAATGCCCTAGATATTACTTTTATTTGAATATTCTTCTGTTTACAAAATGTTGCTATTAAACTGGCCCATATGTTCCAGTAACTACAGTTCTACTGCGTTTTCTCTATTAATGGTAGCTAGAAATAATCTTGGAATATGGATACTTGAAAAAGTTACTGTTTGAACTATATTAGCACAGTGTAGCTGTATTTACAGACCAAAAATCTGTTGTGATGAAAAGAGAAACTACTGCAAGTTAACAAACACACCATTTTTTCTTCCTCTTGCTTCTTTCTTCTTGCCTTTTTTTTTTTGCTTTCAGTCCCATCCTAATTTCCACATAAAAATGTTTTAAAGATCAAGCATCTTAAATGCTGAAGTCATAACAAATTAAAAGAGCCCAAGCCCTGAGCAGTCAGTCAATTATCATTTCTACCTGCATTCACAATGCCTACAGGTATTGGATTCCCAATGGTTTGTTAACAAGGCCTCCATATTTTCCCTCTACATCAATGTTGGAGTTACATGTCCATTCACCTCAAAGAGGCATCTTTTAAATCTTGTCACTGTTTCTACACTGAAAACACATCTCTGATTTAGCACCAGGACCTCTTAAGAAAGAGATGTCAAACATCTAATAAAACAAGTACTACTACAGCTAACGCATTTCCTCAACTGTTCTTGGATTATCATCTTTCGCCATAGTCACTTGTATAACACACTATATATTCCACTAAAGTTTTGCTGATCTTTTCTTTCTGGTTACATGAAGTTTTACTCTGTTATATAAATGGTTTCAATGAGAAAATATAGCTATACAGTGTAACAGAGACACAAAGTAATAGATGGAAATGAAATTTAGAGATGACCAGATACAGATTTGTTGTTACTGTTGTTGGAAAACATTTAAAGCAGTATTAAAACACAGCAATAATGAGTGGTTTCTTTTTTCCTATGAATTTGGAAATACATTTTGCACCTGAATAATAAAACACAGAGCTAACACCTGAAGAATTTTGCACACAGCTTAACTATTTTTATTTTTACTATTGTTGTTACAACCTTCACTTTACTACTGTTACTAAAAACATTTTAATATGTGTTATGTCAATATTCCACCTTTCTTTTTCTATGCACGTTTTTCAGCCCTTACATGCAGAGGTTACAAGCTGCAAAATAAAAGTGAACTATATTGAAGCCAGACAGTCATTTTAGCTATTCCAAGATTCAAAACATTCTATCATCTGTTCCTATGGAAACTGAAAGGATATTCTAGGTTATATCAGTATCAGCCGATTATGTTGCAGAGAAATCTGTGGTTTATTTTAATCCATAGTTCAGAGGTATAAACTCATGCTTAGTGTTTATCTTGGTGATTTTGAATTACTGAAGCACTGTTAACACTTCAGTTCCATTAGATCATACTTTAAGATAAACTCATAGAATCATAGTAAAGGTAAAATTTCATGAGGTTTGACTAATCCCCTTGAAGTTTACCATTCACATGTGGGATATAACTAACACATACGTGGAGGATTTTTTTCGTTGCTAGATGAGCCATACATTGCCATATCAACACATAACAGAATAGTTTAGGGAAGAAATAATTTAGATTTATCAAAAACTCCTCCAGTAGTGCCATGCACCAGATGGCCAGATGAAGGTATCTGATTTTGCAATCTAACAAGATCACAAAATTGATAAACAAAATACTGAAGATGAAAACCAAAACTCAATAGTACAAAATGGTTATGTTTTGTGACAAAAACAATTAAAGGTTAGGATAGAGTAAAACTTGTAAGGATATATAAAACTCTCTATGCATATAGAACTACTATAAAGGTAAAAACAGAAGCAGTATAAGCCAGTAGGATTTTAATTAAACAGACCAAAATGTCATTGTGATCTTTTACAATGGAAGTCAATATGACAGCAATAACATGCTGAAAGAAGTCCTCTCTGTCTACTTTAGAGTTACAAAAAGCGCTAAAATGGGTGGATAACATGAATTTAAATAAAAAGCTTTGGATCTCATCCTCTGTCTTCACTAAGCAAAGCCAAACGATTTGAAGTTAACTATAGCTACCACCCTCACCCTACACCAAAAGCAGAAAGCAGGTTCAAATTTTCCTTTTTCAAATAATCCTCCAGTCTTCTTACTCTACATTCAAGTAATTGACTTCAAACTGAATAATCAAAAATGCCTTCCATTTCTATATCATACTGTAGTCAATCACTTCATTATGAAATAGCTGCCTCAGTCTAGCTTCCATCAGGATCTCCTCCAGGGAATCAAGATTATGGAATAATAAGGAAACATAACATCTGCTGCCTAAAGTGTACTATATTGCTTAAATTTTTGACAGTGATGAGGTTAGATTCCAACTTCCAGCTTTCAAAGTAGAAATAAATGTCAGAAAAAAAAGAAAAAGAAAAAAGCAATGACTACCCTTTGACTTAACAGACTCTGTATACTCTGGGTAGCACTTCAACTCTAGATTTTCCAGACTTTTTATGAGGATAACCTACAATAAAAAAAAGACTGGTGGCGTGCCAAATTGGAGGCGTTATTTTATCATATTTTTCTACCTTATTTGCTATTGGAATGATCAATTTGTAATTATGCAGACATATGCAGTTATGCACATCTCCATAATGGCAACCTATCTCATTGGGATTCTGAAGTACATAAGGGCTTTTATTATTTAAAAGATATCACAAAATATTATAGCTAATATGTAAAAGGAGCAAAGGGCAGGCACAACCATCTGGAACTTAATTTTTTTTTTTACTACTGCTGAACATCACTGTGGGCAACGTTGCATATCCTAAGCTAAACAAACTAATGATAAACATTAAGAGGCCCACTACAAAACCATAGGGAACGCAACATGACAATTCACCTATGGCATTAGACTTCTTTTGACAGTCAAGCTCTCTTACACAGAGCTCACAACTTTAGACAGCATGTTCACACACTTGCACAGGCCATTTTACTATAAAGCATTCAAACCTGAAGACAAAAAGTAGCAAAAATTAGCAAGCAGTGAAGTGTTAAAATACCATAAACTAATCTAGAAAAAAATGCTTCAATAAAACACATAATCTTACTAAAGACTGAAAGATTGAAAATAAAGACCACAGGACTTGGCCCAGGCAATCACAGAATCATAGAATGGTTTGGTTTGGAAGGGACCTTAAAGATCAGCCAGCCCCTCTGCCATGGGCAGGGAGACCTCCCACCAGACAAGGCTGCTCAAGGCCTTGAACGCTTCCAGGAACGGGGTATTCACAGCTTCGCTGGGCAACCTGTGTCAGTGCCTCACCACTCATTGTTAAGAAAGTCTTCCTAACATCTAATCTAAATCTTCCCCTTTCTAACTTAAAGCTGTTCTCCCTCATCCTATCACTACTTGCCCTTGTAAAAAGTCTCTCCCCAGCTTTCTTGTAGCCCCTTCAGGTACTGGAAGGCTGCTATGAAGCTCCCCTGGAGCCTTGTCTTCTCCAGGCTGAACAACTCCAACTCTCTCAGCCTGTCCTCATAGCAGAGGTGCTCCAGCCCTCTAACCATTCTCATAGCCCTCCTCTGGACCCATTCCAACAGTTCCTCATCCTTCTTACGTCGGGGATTCCAGAACTGGACACAATACTCCAGGCGAGATCCCACAAGAGTGAAGCAGAGTGGGAGAATCCCCTCCCTTGCCCTGTTGGCCACGCTTCTTGTGATGTGACCCAGGATACGGTTGGCCTTCTGGGCTACAAGCGCACATTGCCGGCTCATGTCGCTGCTGCACAGTAGTGCTGAAAGAGCCACAGACACCTTCAGTAGCAATGAAAAGAAGTAACTCAAGAATACAACACTATCATCTTTTCACAAGTTTCACCAAAAAAGTGAAAAACAGAGCCCAATTCAGCCATTCTTAATATCTTGAACATACTGAAGTGCATTTGCATGACTAGAAAATGCTACCACAGGATAATAAGCATGTATTGTTCAAGATCCTTGACTGCCCTACGAAGGATCTAAGATTAATTTCACCCATGTTGCTGTAACACTGCAAGTTGTACTGCATAATCGTTCAGCCCAGAGTACCCTGAAATGAAATAAATTATGCAACCCCTCGAAGATCATGTCCAAAAAAATGGTCAATTATGTGCATATTTTCCCCTCTAATCCCCTGGAGATGACAAATACAGCCTTTCATTAGAGATCTCTGACATGAGATTAAACGCTGGTCTATAAAAGATTTCAGATTGATTTTATTAATTTTGCCATAACACTGAATGTACTACATAAGCACCTAGCTCAGGGAACCCTGAACTGAAATAAATTGAGCAACATCTTGACAGTCACCTCCAGACAATTGGTTAATTATGCAGATACTTCATCCTCCCATCACTTTTTTTCAGGTGCTGAAAAACGTTAGTCAAGAACAATTACACACAAACATCTAGTTAGTAATTTGTTAAAGTGAAAAAAAAATGTTGTACTTGTCCCAGAGACGACAACTTTGAGGAAAGGTTCAGTATGAAAAAGAAAGCAAACAGAACAATTCATAAAACAAATTCTACTCAGTGAGTTACAATATGAAAACTCAAAATGCCCCCAAATCCACTCAAAGTTACAACAGTATAAAGATGTTCCAAAATTAATTGAGACACGTTTGTTCAGCTTGTATTGTTTACATATTTTACCTGTGCATACGAATCAGGCATTTGAACACCTTGCAGAAGTAGAGTTCAGAATTTATTTTTATTGGGTTTTTTCCCCCTTCTTCTTTATTCTGTGAGGTTAGAATTAAAAAAGTCTTCATTTTTAAAAAAAAAAACACAAAAACCTCCCAATTTTGTATTAAAAAAACCCAACATAAACAATTTAACATTCATTTGGAAAAAAGATAATTATTAAAGTTACACTTATTTTTTGTTTTCTCTAACTTGATCAGGAAACTTCACTTCATGATCACCAGAACAATTTCAGTGAATTACCAGTGAATTTAACTCTCTCCAGATCCATGCTAGGCAGGAAGAGGAGACCCATAACTGTTGTTAAAGCAGTGAACTTACCTCAGAGCTAGGGACAGGTCTTCAGGGAAGTAAAGATGGAAATGCATCTCTTTTCTGCACACACGTGACCTGGCTTCTAATGTTACCAACCTTATCATTACCTGATGGAACTAAGTTTGGACATCCCTGTCTGTAAGAAGAAAGTCCCATACTAAGCATGACAAGATACAGCAGAAAAAGTCGGAAGTCTGAGCTATGTGCAGGGAAAGTTTTCTTCTTTGTCAGTATAGCAATCATAACACTGTGCCTGGCAAAACAGTGCTACCTGGAAGTGAGCTATGGTAATCTTAATAAATTTCTCTTTTCTGAGTAAATTCTTATTATTCAGATCAGCTTTACACAATATGCAGTTGTTGAGTAAAGGGATGAAATGTTGTCAAGGGCAAATCTAGATTCTTCTGCCTAGGGTTCACCCTGTGAGCAAAAGAAATGCTGGAGATGCTTCAAGTGATTGCAAGATGGATATGGACCTCTTTTTTTTCTTTTTAAAGCAGAAAACATTGCTGTCTCTCCTCTTAGAACGGTGTCTTTAATAAAGACCTTCAAACATCTCTGTTAAAGCAGCCTCTCCTGCTTGCTATACTATCTGCCATTAACTTGCTTACAAGCTGAATGAAAGCTACCAGGGAGTTAAGGACTGAACAGTAATGATAAGGTTTGAATATATTTTCTTGTTACTCTTCTGTGGGTCACAAAAGAGCACCAATCTGTGCTATGTACACCATAAGAATGCATACAGGATAATGAAAAACCTCTCTGTACCGACCGGTACCCCAGCTTGACCAGGTTTGATATTATTTGTATTATAATACTTCTGTCAACAACAGCAAAGAGGGCTTACTCTTTCTAAAAGGATTAGAAAGACAAGTGTAGTTGGCAGCTCTGTGAAAGCCTGTTACAGACATGCTGACAGACGCTTCTAGTTTATACCCAGATGGCAGCTTTAAAGACACCACCATGAACATGGGTGGAAGCCTTCACTTCTGAAGCAGTCAATGGCTAATGCCACGATTCCAAAGGAAGCAGGAAAGAGAGATGCAATTTCTTCTGAGAAATACACAAATGCTACAGTGACAGACATGCAATAAAAACATAAATTACAATGCAGAGAAAAAGACAACGTTTCACTTACAGGTAAGAATCTGCTTTCACATCCTACTGCTGGTGGTTATCCAGGGGATTCTCATTAGCATGTGACTTATACATCATTAAATAAATAATCAAAATAACAAAAATAGTTCATTATCTAAATAAAGGAGATACATCAAAATGTTGAAAGTAGCAGTTTAAACACTTTGGTTCTGTTATTTTTGTCATAGTAACTTTGTCATAGTAACTTATAGCAGCAACTCTGAAAAAAAAGCTGAATTCTAGAGAAGACATTCATCAAAATCTAATGACTTCTGTTTAAAAGGACATACTTATAGTTTAACTTTTATATGCATTTCCACTTCCTGCTTCTCTTTCAGGTGAACACTGAAATAAGCTAAAACGGAGATGTAAGATGTAACTTTCTTCTTAAGGCACTGCTGAAAACTGCTAGAGTAAATACAGAAATACAGTTCGCTGTTATGTAGGCAACTGATCTCATGTATTATTTACACAGAAGATCAAAATAAAGGTGAAAACTAAAATTGCAATTGCAAATATGAATATCAAATAACTGAAGAACCACCTGGACAAATAAATACCGATGCACTGTTCTCAAAGGTACAGACTTGGCTACCAAAATAGATATCAGCAGGAAGATAGCCCATCTGAGGAATTCTGCAGTCCGAAAAATAAGAAAAGATGAAGATCGCATGTTCTCTTATGGCAAATTTCAGGACTTCCGAGGTATAAATGTAAATCAGCTTGCCAATAAAAAAACAGTTACAGAAGTAAGAATCAAAGATACACTATATACAAGTCATATTTCAAATTCTAGATTTTGGGGGCAATGGCTGCCCCCAAAATAGTGTCTAAAGACACTATTTTTCCAACATAAAAACCACAAATCATATCCAACAACAAAACTGTGAAGCACACCCCAACGCCTCTTCATTAAAACATCCCCACTTCTAATATGACTAAGCACTAATAATGTTCTTCGAAACAATCTTCCATTTGCTGGAAAGAGGCCCCTGGCGAAAGCACAACAGGCATATACTTCAATAATCTCTTGATTACCTCGATACAGCCTGGAAGAACACCTAATAAATCTACCTATTTTTCAGGTGGAGTTGGATTGATTTCCCCAGGGTTTCTTTTGTCAGTTCTGTTTTAGCACTTAATATGAAGAGAAAATTATCACAGAAGGTCAACATAACATGCAAAAGTAGAAGGAGTACACACTGATGAAGGTTTTGCTACATTTAAAATAAATGCCCACCTACTTTTTCTTAGTCCCTATCTTCATATCTTGATTCAGTCTTTATTTAACATTGCATATGCTTCGTAGCTTGTAACAAGCACAATCACAGCTCGGCAACATGCTCAAATAGCCAGGAGTTTCAACACTTGAACAGTAATCAAGTGAAAAATGGGGTGTTTTTTCCTACTATTTTGCTACCAGTAAATAGCCAAAGGTATTTACTACAATCATGACTTCTTACTGCAGAAAATTACTTGAGACATACAGATAATTTAAATCCTCAATTACCTAACCAAGGCAATTTAAGGAAGATATTTTCCATTCTGTAAAAGTTCTATTTTCATGTCAACAATATAAACGAACGCTACACTGACTTACAGGTAAGTTTAACTGTCAGTAACAAACAGCATAAAAATATCTTATTCTAATCCTCTTTGTTCTCTAATTTAAACCCCAAATTGGATAGGAACTTATACTAGATTTTGCCTCTTACTGTAATAATGGAGATTTAAAATACTATTTTTTTAAAAAAAGAATGCTAAAAAGTATGGACAAAAGCACGTGAATTTTTAAAATGCAAGAAGAAAGCACTAACAATACCACAATAGTTAAATAATACATGTAGCCAGGTTATTAAAAATGTAGACAATTAGATTTAATATGGATGAATGTGATTATGTATATTCATTTTCATATTCCCTACAGTGAATATTTACTTCAAAGTTTAAAAAGTCTTAATGGGAAATCTTTCAAACCATTTCAATATACTACTGCACAGCTAAAATGTAGAAATCTTCTTATAGTTTTAAGCCCTGTCAACCATCAAGCTTTAATCAGTGTTTAGAATTAAACTCTTCCTATCAGCACATTCTCCCAAATTTCACTGTCAAATGCTGAGAAATTTTGTTATTGCAAATGTTGTACAATGCCAGTTTTGTCCATTTCTTCGGGTATTCTCATGTGTCAGCATTTCTCAAGTAAGAATTTTTTACATTTAATGTCTATTGGATAATGCTACACGAAACAAAGGAAATCAAGTTCAGAGTACTTTTATGCTTCACTTTTGAAAGGAAGTAAAAAAGAAAGTGTATTTTACCTGAGTCTCCACACCTTGCTCAAGCAACCTTTTAGCCTGATTTTCCACCTCAAGTCGAGCTCTTGCAATAAAAAGCAGGTCATTTTCAATTACTTCTATTCCAGAGAGATCTACCCCTTGAGAAAGGTAATCTATAAAAGCAACAAAACATTGATAAGCATGGCATATGATAACAGAACATTTTAAACACGTTAAAACATTTACAAGTTACAGTTAATTCCAAGGCATGCTTTTGCATATATAACCTTGGACAAAAGAGGGCTTCAAAGTATGTATTATACCTGAAAAACCGAAAGTAAAAAATTAAACAATAAAACCAGGATATTGAATAAACCGAACCGTCCTTCTCTAAACCTAGACACTGCCAAAGAGGTACACAGCATCAGTTCTAGGAACTCTAGAATCTCAGTGTAGGAAGGGGCAAGAAGTCATCTCCTTGTCCCAGAGGATTAACTAGATAATTAAACATCTCTAACCAGATGCATAAGCATAATTTGCTTTAAGGTCTGAAATTTTGGATGTATTACATGTTAATCGATTTAAATTACACTTCATATATTTAAATTACATTTCTAAACCCTTGGGATTAAACACAGAAGAATGGCAGGAAAACAAAACAATGCATTTTTTTTCATTTTTAATCACAGAAACATTACAAAATTTATTGTCATCATGGAAACTACCATCAGCAGGACATCTACAGAGTACTGACCTGGACTGGCAACTGCAGCAACAAAATCTATTCAGACTCAGCTTTATCACTGGCTATGTAGGTCTCACCAAATCACTTTGTCTTTAACTAATAGCCACTTAGTAAGTAGAACACTCCAGCTAGTAGAAAGCCCAACACCCTTATCAGCCTTTATCAAAGGAGGTTTGAATCTGTGACATCCTTTCTCTCAGACATTTTCACTTTCTTTTAAAGGGAGTGATACTACAATGCCTGTTCTTTGGACTACCACGCTTTTCACATTGGACAGTTTTAGATATAAAACACAACTCAGGAGTAAAACCAAGGTTTTCACATTCCCTGAGCTTCCTGATTTCTAGGGTCCCTCCTGGCTCTTTGCCTGATCTTGCACTCCTGACTAGCCGAAATAGTGATCTGTCCTTCAAAGAAGTGCTGGAAGATGCCTCTTCCCAGATTTGATTTGTTTGTGACACTCATTTGTGATGCAGGAACTGTATATTCAACTTCCTTCAGGCTAATGAAATCCTACAGTTTACATTGGGCTAGAACTCAAATCATCCACATACTACACAATCACACTCATAACTATGGCACATTTGCAAATCAAATCGATTATGGCCACTGCTCTGAAACCCATGTTCCTCCAATACGGAAAGCATGACCTCAAGACACCTACTGCTTTAGGTTCCTCCAAGAACAGACACACCTATCCACTTAAAACTGCAAATCACATAAATTCGGTGGGAGCCAGATGATTAAATTTACGAAACAAAAACTTCTGAACACGTTTAGGTGCCTCAGATTAGACCTGTAGAGAAATGTAAAAGTCTAGGAAGGTACCCAGTGAACCTGAAGAATACTTCTTTTTTTTTTTTCTCTCCTTATTTATTTTTCTAGATTTAAATTATCCCAGTTCCCCATGTCAAAGTAGCTGAGACCTTTACACTACCACTTATCTCCGAGATAACACAGGACTACTATCATTCACAGAGTTTTCAGCATGTTACTCAATCAAGCGGGTCTTCCACTGATTCTTTTGAAAGAATCAATAAAAGCAACAAAATAATGGCCAAGGAATTCCACCCAGTGTCAGATACTTCCTTCATCAAACAATGTTCCACTGTTTCCATTTATAACCACCCCACTGCGGCTTCCTAACAAAGTTATATTCCTTTTATGTCCTCCCAGTCAGTTTATCAAGGCACAGACTGAAATCCCGACGAAGCTAACTGAACTTTTACATTTTTGCCAAATAACCTTTAGATTTAGTAAGCATTTTTGTTTATTCGCAATAAACTAAGCCTCAGATTAATTTCAGCAACCACATGTTCACAACTGAACACAAAATTCCAAGTGAGTCACTTCACAGTTATGCAAAGAAGAACATCCCCGTACCTGCATATGAAAACCATCTCATAAGAAAAACCTCATAAGCATAAAGCTTAATAAGGCATAAAGGAAATCAACTCTTTAACAGTACAGTATGTCCAATTGGTTTTAGTCTACTGAAAATAGGTGTGTAAATGTGTCTGTCCATATGCATTTGTTTAAAAATGGATCAGAGTAGGCAAAGGATGGCCGAGCAGTAGACCAGCACACCTCATTCTGCACAAGCTGTCAAAGAAACCCTGGATGCAGGCAGGCTTACAAAGCTGTTTGTGGTAGAGGTTACAGCAGCTGCCCAGGTCATTACCTCCCTGCTTCTTTTTGCTGTAACTAAGCTGTATATCTACAGGTGGCTTTGCAGACGAACCTATTAAAACAAATACTAAACTCCCACTAATCCTATTACTAATTTCAATGAGCAAGCATCTTGAACGCAAAGATGAGTTTTCTGACCCTCTCCTCTCAGCTGCACAGGAAAAAAAAAAGTGCAAAGAACTACCCACATATTACGTCTCCTGCCATAGTAAATTCTTAAGTAGTTTCTTGGCAACATGAAACCAAAAAAAGGTGCAAATATAACCTTACATAGTCCACGAATACAAGATCTGCTGTGGAGTTCACTTATGTCATAAAATCATATTACGCAACCCCAGGCTGCTTAAACAAAATAAAGTTTAAAAATACGGTTCTGATCTCCTAAACCTACGGAAAAATCTGTGGAAGAGAACTAAAAAAGATACTATTTCTCCCTGCTGTATTTTTCTCAAAAGCTAAATTAAGCCATTTCAAGTGCTAAAAATCTAATCCTTCTGATGGTTTTAAGAAATGAAGAGAAACACCATGCTGCTTTGGCTTCTCCAAATATCTCCATCTGTGCCTAAGACTGGTAGCCATCTCCTGCAAAACTGCCGAAATCTGCAGCTTCATTCCAAATTTCACAATCGTAACAAAATGCTTTAAGACAATGCATTTCAGCAGGACTTCACAACAGAGGGCCTTTCTGTGGGTTCAGTGGCTGGACATCTTATTATGGATGCTCGCAATTGCTATTCTATCTAGTAGAGAAGCCCTAACAACTACATTATACCATTTTCAAAAGAAAAGCAGTTTTCCTAAGGACAGCAGGGCTATAGCAGAAACACCTGCCAGTCCTTTCCTGCCTTTCTTATGTGAGTGCACAAGCTGCAACGCAGGCAGGATATGCACCTTTTGATAGCTTTTATCATCTAAGCAGACAAAATAGTATTAGAAGTATCTATACTTGTGTACTGTCAGGAATGATGCTGTCATCACAGAGAGTGTGATGAAACAGAAGGGCAGCTGACACAAGGACGGTGAGATCACAGCCAGATCCACAGTGCATTAAGGATCCAGTCTATTTAAAATACTGCAGAGGAATTCACACATTCCAACCAGCTGATTTTAGTTATTAGAGAAACAATGTCATGTGAAATACAAAGACACTACCAGTAAATGCAGGATTTTGTTTCAGGCACTTCTGCAATCATTATTCTGTTTCTTGCCATGCACAGTCCGTCAATGACACCATGGTCGTGATCAGAGGTGAGGGTGACACGGGCTATGAGGTACTTCTGTCTTCTTAGGAATTAAGCTTATTTCCATATTTGTACAGACACTGGGGACTGGGGCCCAGTTTAAAACTTGTCAGCTTTCCATCTGCTTTAACCTGAAAGCTCTAGAGTAAAACTAATACTGCATTAACCATAGCAGATTTAGTAAGTATAATATATATAACTGCCAGTTCTACCTTAACAGATTTTAAAAGCATATATATAACATTTTGTTAACTTTGAGAAGATTAGTGCTTTGAACTAATTAGGACTTAAATAGCTTGTACGACCACACGCCAGAGCTGGATGCAACCACGACAGGCACCTAACATCAGCATGGCATGCAGCCTCATGCTCCAGTCACTTCTTCTTAGTGGACCCAGGGAGGAAATTAGAGGAGTAAGCTATAGATCTATAGCCATTCCTCTACTTCATGTTCCTCTGATAATTCTACCTCTTTATATAGGTTCATAAAAATAAAGGTAAATCCTTAGCTCTGCCATAGGGTTTTCGTACTGCTTCCCTCCTATCTACCACACCTTATTAAGCTTGGAAAGCACAGTTGGAAATTACTTTTTAGGGACTTAAAAACCAGACTGTGCTGGTTTTGTCTGGGGCAGAGTTATTTTTCTCCATAGTAGCTAGCATGGGGCCGTGTTTTGGATTTGGGCTGAAAAGTGTTTGTAACACACAGATGTTTTAGCTATTGCTGAGCAGCGCTTACACAGAGCCAAGGCCTTTTCAGCTCCTCACACCACCCCACCAGTGAGTGGGCTGGAGGTGCACAAGAAGATGGGAGGGGACACAGCCAGAACAGCTGATCCCAAATGACCAAAGGATATCCCATATGACATCCTGCTCAGCAAATAAAGCTGGAGGAAGAAGAAGGAAGGGGGGGGCACATTCAGAGTGGTGTTTGTCTTCCCAAGCAACCATTATGCATGATGGAAATCTGCCTTTCTGACGAAAGCTGAACACCTTCCTGCTGATGGGAAACAGTGAATTAATTGCTTGTTCTTCTTTGCTTGCATGTGCAGCTTTTGCTTTACCTATTAAGCTGTCTTTATCTCAACCCATGAGCCCTACCAATTTTACTCTTCCAATTCTCTCCCCCATTCCCACTGGAGGGGAGTGAGTGAGCAAGCAGCTGTGTGAGGCTTAGTTGCCTGCTGGGGTTAAGCCACAAACACCACTGAATCCCCTTCTTGAACAAAAATATTATATGTCAAAGCAGAATCCACTGAGCCCTAGGAATCAGTGACATTTATAATCTACCTAAATCTAACAAAGGTTCAGAACTTAATATTTCTTAAAGAACAGGTTTTTGTCATTACAATTCTAAACTTTCTTGATTTACTAAATCTGAACAGCTCTTCTAGTCTATCAGCTAACATGCTGCTTAAAAATGCAGGTTTTAAACCAATACAGCCTAGAGTTAAGTAAGAAGAGTTTAATAGACAGCGATAAATTCAATATGCCTAATAGTACATTAGGTAGAAAACCGATACTCTGAGCAAAATGGCCAGCTTTTCTTAATCTAACGTAGAATCTTTCTATGATTTCATTTTTGACCTCGAATATTGCTCTGTGATAACATATAATGAAGACTGGTAAAAAAATCTGAATTAAAACTTTCTGTAAGTATTAAAATATGTTTTGGAAAAAAGATCACTACAAAACTAGGAACTCTACGAGCTTCACAAAAACTGCATCAAGTTCTTTATTTAGACTGAGTTTGATTTTGAGTTTTTGGTAGAAACTAGAGAATCAACAGAATCTACGAGGACAGGACTAAGGAAGAGAAAACCAGGAAAACCAATAATAAACCAATATGATTAAACTGTGTGACTTAAGAGGCTACTTGAGTCAAAAGAGAAATGATAAGGAAATTATAAGAGCTAATGTGGATTCCCTGGGAAAAAACACCTAAGATCAGTACCATCCCCAAATGCATAAATAGCAAGAATCCAAAGACAAATTCAAAGTTGTTTCACGAGAGATTGTGGGGACAGGGGAATTCAAAGAAATTAAGCCATTCTTGAAATTCTAAATAAAATCATAGATTTTTTGTTTTCCTGTTTGAAGAAGGTTTGGGGTTTATTTCTTTTGTATGGGTCAATTGTTTTATTTTGCTTCTGCAGTCTTAGTTGCAGAAAATGTTGGTGATATCTGTACCCTAAGGCTGTTCTTTTTCCACAATTAAGAAAAATTAGCATTCTTGAAGAAAATTCCAAAAAGTCAACAGGTCCAAATGATATACAAGAGTTCTGCTGGGATTTAAGTATGCAGAAGAACTTAACGCTGCCAAGAGAAGACAGTCCAGAAGGTTCTTAGAGTGTATTGAGGACTGCTTTCTGTGAGTGAGCCTACCAGAGGTGAGGCTCTCCTTGACCTCCTGTTTACAAATAAAGAAGGTTTGGTGGGTGATGTTGTGGTTGGAGGCTGTCTGGGGTGTAGTGATCATGAGATAACTGAATTTTCTGTAAACAATTTAACAAGAAAAGGCAGGAACAGGACATCGATGCTGGACTTTCAGCGGGCAGATTTTGGATTATTTAAGGAACTGGTCAGGAAAGTACCCTCGGAAATAGCTCTTAGTGGCAAGGGGGTCCAGGAAGGCTGGATGCACTTCAAGAATGAAATCTTGAAAGCGCAGGAGCGGGCTGTCCCCATGTATTGTAAGAAGTCATAGGGGAAGATGGCCGGCCTGGATGAGTAAGGAGCTTCTGAAGGAGCTAAGTAAGAAAAAGAGGATGTATTGCCATTGGAAAGAAGGGGACGTAAGCCACGTCATGTTCAAAGATGTTGTTAAGTCGTGTAGGGAAAAAAATCAAGGAAGCAAAAGCCCAGATGGAGCTCAAATTGGCCACTTCTGTTAAGGATAAGAAGAAGAGCTTCTATAAATATGTCAATGGTAGAAAGAAGGGAGGCAGCGACCTCCACTCCTTGTTGGATGTGGAGGGAAATATAGTAACCAAAGATGCAGAGAAGGCTGAGGTACTTAATGCCTTCTTTGCCTCAGTTTTCAACAGTAAGGAAGTCTGTTTGCTTGACAGTTGGTCCTCTGAAGTGGTTGATGGGGGCAGGGTGAAATATGGCCCTCCTGCAATCCATGAGGAGGAAATTAGAGATCTGCTGAGCCACTTGGACCCTCATAAGTCTATGGGGCCAGATGGGATCCATTCTAGGGTGATGAGAGAGCTGGCAGATGAGCTTGCTAAGCCGCTCTCCATTATCTTTCAGCAGTCCTGGCTCACTGGAGAGGTCCTGGAAGACTGGAAGTTGGCCAATGTGATGCCAATCCACAAGAAGGGCCGTAAGGATGATCCAGGTAATTACAGACCTGTCAGTCTGACCTCGGTCCCAGGTAAAATTATGGAGCAGATAATACTGGGTGCAATCATGCGGCACCTGCAGAACGGCCAAGAGATGAGGCCCAGACAGCATGGGTTTAGGAGGGGTAGGTCCTGCCTGACCAACCTGATCTTCTTTTATGACCATGTGACTCGCCTGGTGGATGAGAGGAAGGCTGTGGATGTGGTATACCTGGACTTCAGCAAGGCCTTTGACACTGTCTCCCACAGTAGACTCCTAGGGAAGCTGGCAGCCTGTGGCTTAGATGGGAGCACTCTGTGCTGGGTTAGGAATTGGTTGGATGGCCGAGCCCAGAGAGTGGTGGTGAATGGTGTCTCATCCAGTTGGCGGCCGGTCACCAGTGGTGTCCCCCAGGGATCGGTGTTGGGTCCAGTCCTGTTTAATATCTTTACTGATGATCTGGATGAGGGGATTGAGTCCATCATCAGCAAATTTGCAGATGATACCAAGCTGGGAGGAAGGGTTGATCTGTTAGAGGGTAGGATGGCCCTACAGAGGGACCTGGACAGACTGGAGAGATGGGCTGATTCTAATGGGATGATGTTTAATAAGTCCAAATGTCGGGCACTTCATTTTGGACACAACAATCCCATGCAGAGCTATAGGCTGGGGACAGAGTGGCTGGAGAGTAGTCAGGCAGAAAGGGACCTGGGAGTGCTGGTGGACAGGAAGCTCAACATGAGCCAGCAGTGTACCCAGGTGGCCAAGAAGGCCAATGGCATTCTGGTCTGCATCAGGAATAGTGTGGCGAGCAGGACCAGAGAAGTTATCGTCCCCCTGTACTCGGCACTGGTCAGGCCTCACCTTGAATACTGTGTCCAGTTCTGGGCCCCCCAGTTTGGGAAAGATGTCAAGATGCTGGAGTGTGTCCAGAGGAGGGCAACGAAGATGATGAAGGGGCTGGAGCACAAGCCCTAAGAGGAGCGACTGAGGGAGCTGGGGCTGTTTAGTCTGAAGAAGAGGAGGCTCAGGTGAGACCTTAGTGCTCTCTACAACTAACTAAAAGAAGGTTGTAGTCAGGCAGGGGTTGGTCTCTTCTCTCAGGTGACCAGTGACAGAACCAGAGGGCATGGACTCAAGCTTTGTCAGGGAAAGTTTAGACTTCACTGAAAGGGTCATTGGTCATTGGAATGCGCTGCCCAGGGAGGTGGTGGAGTCGCCAACCCTGGAGGTGTTTAAGGGGAGACTGGATGAGGCACTGAGTGCCATGGTTTAGATGATGGTTGGTGTTAGTGTTGGTGTTAGTGTTAGGTTATAGGTTGGACTTGATCATCTCAGAGGTCCTTTCCAAACTTTTGATACTGTGATACTGTGAAGATGAGAAGCTACCAAAACACGATTTATTAAGAAATACTGTGGAAGACTGCTACAGTGCAAATATTAGAGTACATACAGCACAGCATTCCTACCAGAAATTTATCTAGAGGTAACTTAAGCATCAGAAAAAAATTGGTTGAAACTGTCCATTAGAAATAGCATATTATAATAAAGAACATCAAGACAGAGTAGAACCGCAATGATATTATTACTTTAAGCTGATCTGAGTGCACTCTGCCCTGAATGGAAAGCTCTGATTTCCACCTCTGTGCCCCTAACCGCTTCTCTATGCTTCCACTCCACCCCAGCCTCCAAGTTTTAGCACTTCATGAGATTTTTCTGTTGAGTTAGTTTTCATCTAAAGACAATCTCTCACAATCTGACTCACAATGCAGACAAACAAGAGCATACGAAGAGGGTAGGAATCCACAGGCAGGACACAACTTCCCCTCTTGGCAGAAGCTCATGTGTGCATTGGTAGCAGATGTTCATGAAACTGTACCTAAACTGCTATTTGTAATATTTATTTATGTTACACAATGTTAGAAGGGACTGTACAGATACTGTAAAAGCATGTAAAAAAAAATATATATATATATAAAAAATTAGATTGGAAGGGGGAAGGGAACATCTGCCATGCTAATAGAATTAAACACGGGAACAACACCCCAGGCCCTGAGGAGCATGACAGCCTTGGATCCCCAACTAGACAAACAGCAAAAGAGGGGGTGGCAACAGCTCATCTGAAGTGCATTTATAGTAATGTACGCAGCACGGGAAACAAATAGGATGAGCTGGAAGCTATGGCAGGGCAGGACAATTACGATATAATTGCAATCACGGACACATGGTGGGACAACTCACACAACTGGAGCGCTACCATGGATGGCTATAAACTATTTAGGCAAGACAGACCAGGAAAGAGTGGTGGTGGGGTTGCTCTATACGTCAAAGAGTGTTTTGACTGCATGGAACTCGGTAATAGCGATGATAAGGCAGAGTGTTTGTGGGTTAAACTCAGTGGTTTGAGTGGCAACCCTGATATTGTGGTGGGAGTTTGCTATTGGCCACCCAACCAGGATGAAGAGACCGATGAGCTCCTCCATAAACACTTAGAAGTCTCACGATCGCGTCCCATCGTTCTCGTGGGGGATTTCAGCCTCCTGGATGTCTGCTGGAAGTACAACACAGCAGAAAGGAAGCAGTCTAGAAGGTTCATAGAGTGCATAGATGAAAACTTCCTAACACAACTAGTAAGTGAACTGACTAGAGAGGGTGCCCAGCTGGATCTTCTGTTTGTGAACAGAGCAGGCCTTGTGGGAGACATGACCGGTGGAGGACACCTGGCGCACAGCGACCACGAGATGATACAGTTCTCCCTTGCTGGGGTAGTGAGGAGAGGGATCAGTAGAACTGCCACCCTGGACTTAAGAAGGGCAGACTTTGAACTCTTCAGAAGGCTGCTTGATAAAAGTTCACTGGGAGGTGGCTCTAAAGGACAGAGGGGTGCAAGAGGGCTGGATGCTCCTCAAGAAGGAAATCCTGGTGGCACAAGAGTGAGCCATCCCTGTATGCCGTAAAACAAGTCGGCAGGGAAGAAAACCAGGACGGCTGAGTAGGGAGCTTCGTAGCTCCAGCTGTTTGGGAGGACTTGGTTAGAGAGCTGCTTGGCCAATTAGACATACACAAATCCATGGGGGCAGATGGGATCCATCCAAGGGTATTAAGGGAACTGGCAGAGGTCCTCGCCAACCCCCCTTCCCTCATCTACCAGCAGTCTTGGCTGACTGGGGAAGTGCCGCTCAACTGGAAGCTGGCAAAAATAACTCCCATTTATAAGAAGCGTCGGAGGGAGGATCTGGGGAACTACAGGCCTGTCAGCTTGACCTCAGTACCAGGGAAGGTCATGAAACAGATCATATTGAGTGCTACCACACAGTATGTGTGGGACAACCGGGTGATCAGGCCCAGTCAACATGGGTTTATGAAAGGCAGGTCCTGCCAGACCAATCTGATCTCCTTCCATGACAAGGTTACCCGGTTAACGGACGAGGGGAAGGCTGTGGATGTGGTGTACTTGGCTGCCATTGGCCTGGACAGGTACACCCTCTGCTGGGTCAAAAACTGGCTGGATGGCTGGGCCCCGAGGGTCGTGGGAAACAAAATTAAATCCAGCTGGAAATCGGTCATGAGCAGTGTTCCCTAGGGTTCAGTGCTAGGTCCAGTCTTGTTTAACATCTTTATCAATGATCTCGATGAAGACATTGAGTGCACCCTTAGCAAGTTTGCAGATGATACCAAACTGGGTGCAAGTGTGGATCTGCTTGAAGGAAGAGAGGCTCTGCAGAGAGATCTGAACAGGCTGGATCAATGGGTTGAGACCAACGGGATGAGGTTTAACAAGGCCAAGTGCAGAATCCTCCATTCAGGTCACAACAACCCTATGCAGCATCACAGGCTTGGGGAGGAGTGGTTGGAGAGCTGCCTGGAGGAGAAGGATCTGGGGGTGTTGGTTGACAGCCGGCTGAACATGAGCCAGCAGTGTGCCCAGGTGGCTAAGAAGGCCAAAGGCATCTTGGCCTGTACCAGAAACCGCGTGGCCAGCAGGACAAAGGAAGTGATTCTGCCCCTGTACTCAGCACTGGTGAGACTGCACCTCGAGTACTGTGTTCAGTTTTGGGTCCCTCACTACAAGAAAGACATTGAGGTGCTGGAGTGTGTGCATAGAAGGGCAACGAGGCTGGTGAGGGGGCTGGAGCATAAGCCCTACAAGGAGAGACTGAGGGAATTGGGGTTGTTTAGCTTAGAGAAGAGGAGGCTGAGGGGAGACCTCGTCACAGTTTACAACTACCTGAAAGGAGGTTGTGACGGGGTGGGTGCTGCTCTCTTCTCACAAGTGACGAGCAATGGGACAAGAGGGAACAGCCGCAAGTTGCGCCAGGGCAGGTTTAGACTGGACATTAGGAAGAAGTTCTTCACTGAGAGAGCAGTCAGGGATTGGAACAGATTGCCCAGGGCGGTGGTGAAGTCTCCATCCCTGGAGGTGTTTAAAAGGCGGGTAGATGAGTTTTTCCGGGATATGGTTTAGTAAGGAGACAGGCATGGTTGGACTCAATGATCTCAGAGGTCTCTTCCAATCTTAAGATTCTATAATTCTGTAAAATCTTTCCTATGAGGGAGAAGTATTCAGTAATGACAATCAATTTCAGTTTCGAAAGGGGCTCAGTCGTTGGACCTACAGCAGTGCCTAAAAAAAAAAAATGAGTGGATTGATGTGTTAGAACTGCTGAGGAGTTGTTTGAATTTTTTTCCATCTGTTTCTGAAGTACTTCAAAGTAATTTACTAATTCAAATGCGCCACAAATCTAATTCAGCACGGAAACTTCCACAGTCCTAATGAAAATGTTACAGCACTAGCTACTGAAAAGGATGAGATCCTGTTTCCCTCGTTTATATCTGAACCAACAACTCAGGATGCTGCTGGGCTTGAATATGTCAATTTGTTTATTTTTGTCAATGCAGGTAATATAAACTAAAACCAGTCCTAGAACAGACTCTGAGATCCCAATACCTCAGCAGAAACCCAATGCTCACCCCTTGGTGAAAGCAACCTAACATTTTATATTACATCTTCATTCCCTAAGTGGAATAGGCTAACAATGTAAACTAAATAACAGTAGTCTGTTTCTCAGAAGCACTTAAATTTTTCATGCAGTTTATGCATAGAGCAGGTGGGGAATGGCAAGAGCACATTTGTCAGTCTTCAATCTGGAAACTGGTGCCTCCCGAAAGAACCCTTCTCCATGTTCTGTTCTAATCAGATGAATTCCCCATGTAGGCTGAAATGACTGCCCCATGCTCTGCATCAGGCACCAAAGTACTTGCTGAAGCAAGACTTATCTTAAGACTTTAAATCAAGTGAAAGGGATTCCACTACTGTTACTACAAAACAATATCTTACAGTCAATCTTATACAACATGAGCTCTTCAGTAAAAGATGTTTATTCCTATAAAAACTGCATCTAGAATATCATTGCTCTATACTGGCATATACAATATGCTGTATATTTTAGATAGACTTTACAAAATGATTCATTTTGAAATTCTTCTGCATATAGTATGAATTCATTATTAAAGAGCAAGAAAATTTTATTTTACTAAAACGCCAGTTACTTACAAAACTCCCGCTGTCCTCCCTTCCTTTTCCTGCAGAGAAGATTCCTGCAAATGTCTCCTTCCTCAGTGAAATAACCAAGAATAAAATCTCACTCTGTCACTAAAATGCCATTAAGTTCTCACGAAAACTGATCTTTATTTAACTGATTTCTACCACTTTAAAAATGAACTATTCATATGCATAATACATATGGGTTTTGTTTTAGCTGTATAGCAACATCAAGTAAGTCAAAACTGTCCTGCTGGAGCCAGCAACTGAGTGGGGCCTGTGGTGTTGCATTTGTTGGCTTTCTCAGACAGCATATTAACACATTGCTGCTGAAGACCAGAAAAAGAAACAGAATGTATTAGACATCCAGGTATAGTTTCTGATAGATGTCTCTAGTTAAGAGGACATTAAAAATAAAAACAAAGTAGAACAATTCTCTGTTTTTCATATCAATCACGTGTCAAGACTGGTGTAGTTTCAGAGAAAGATGGTCAACAGTATCAAAATTAAACTGTTGGAAAGCATATGACTCAAAGAAAGCAAAACCTGAACTGCTCATTTACATCATTATCCTGTACTGTAAAATCGATCTGCCATCTACATTGTATTATCGTAGAATCATAGAATGGTTTGGGTCAGAAGCAGTCTTTAAAGACCATTTAATCCAACCCTCCTGCCATGGGCAAGGACATCTTTCACATGATCATGTTGCTCAAAGCTCTGTCCAATCTGACCTTGAACATTCCAATGATGGGGCATTATCTTACCTGACTAAAGCTTTACTTCAGAAAAAAAACAAGAATTTTAAACTCTAAAATCAGCGATCACATAGGTATGAAAGAACTAAACTTCTTCTTGCATGTTAAAACAAAGAGAAAGTTTTAGCTGTGCAGGTACACTGCAATAAGAAAGAATGAGTTGTCATCCTGTGCTTGGGATCATCTTTGTTTCCTCCAAATGAATGTTGCTGATTTTTTTAAAGAATATGGTTTGCAGTAGTATGGTGGTACTATGGTAGTAGTGCTTTAATAATCAACTCTGACCAATGCTACCTACTTGCTGTTTCTCTCCAGACTGCATGCATAAAACTCAAAAAACACACTCAAAGTTGGTAACAATACTGGAGGAGTAGTGAAGAAGACTGACTAGCTATTTTTAACATTATATTAAAGCTGTATTTAAATTGTCTTGATAGAAGAGTTAATTTCTGCTGCTCTCTGGGCTGGAAATAAGATGCCAGGCGGGATCTGGAATTGATGGAAATGACTTTGATATCTATTTTTATCATCATCACTGACTTAACAATGAGCACCAGATTTTGGAGACATTCCTGTGAAAATGCTATGATTCAAAAAATAGCTTAAGACACCAAGACAAACATTACTTAGGTCTAATCACAAGTTATACCACACTACTCCCACATTCACTTAGGCCTAAAGCAAGTGCTGTTGAACTCCTTTAAGGTTCCCCCACCCACACACCATTAGATCTCCCCCAGTCCTCCCTCTTATCCTTGAGTACAGACTCACAATCTGACTGAACCACGACCTACTAAACCTGCTACTTTCTGTTTTGCCCACTGGTTCCTCAACTGCCTGGGACGGCCAGACTCAAAGGGGAGTGGGGCAGCAACTGGTCAGCCCTGAATACTGTTTAATATCACCATTAATAACCTGGGAGACAGCACAAAATTAATCCTCCATGAGTTTATGGGTGACAGCAATCTGGGGGGAATGCTCAGTACTCTAGAGGGCAGGGCTGCCATTCCGAAGAATCTCAACAACCTTAAGAAATGGACAGATGGAAAGATAGCGAAATTTCACCTGGGTGGCCATGACGCTTTGAACCTGAACAGGTTGGACACTCACTCTGCAGAAAAGGACCCAGTGGACACTAAGCTGAAACCAGCAGCGTGTCCTTGAGGGAGAGGCAACAAACATACCGTGTATTGGACCCGGTAGAAGAAAGACACAAACAAATCAGAGTGAGTCCAACAGGGAATCACAAAGACAGGCAATTGAACCATATGAGTATGAGGAGAGCCTGAGAGAAGTGAATCTGTTAACACGGAAAAGAGGTGATTAAGATTACATCTAACTGTTGTCTCCCACTAACCAATAGTCTGCCAGGAGAAGACAGGAGCCAGACCCTTCTTAGAGGCGCACACAGACAGGACAAGAGACAAGACACAAACTACAGCACAAGAAATTCTGATTATATGTCTGGGGAGAATACCATATTTCTGGGGCTTCACACCTTACCCATAGAGGGCATTAACCTGCAGGAATGCAGAGATTATATTTTAATATAATTAAAATTGGTAAAGTGTGAAACATTAACACTCAAAAAAATCACCCTAAACTTCTTAAGCCTTTCCTCAAAAGAAGCTAATTTGAGAAATTTCCTCAAGAGCTTCCAAAACATTTTTAGTAATTAAAACTGCATTTTTTTCCTAAATTCTCTGTGATAAGACAATCCCAAAGAACTGTAACATTCATGTCATTCATTATCAGAATTTGGATGGAGTTGAAACCAACCCCACCCTAAAGATTTTATCTGAGCTATGGCCTAGAAATCAGAAAACATTCAAAAGAAAATTTCTTTCAGCACTGTCTATAAATTACAGTAGGTCCACAACATGAAGCAAAAGTTATAACTATGAAAACAAAACCAATGACTATATAATTTACAAAGTCTACATTATATTCTGATAATTATGATTGTTATTCATTAAAAATAAAGAGAAAAAAACAATCTACATAATAAATTCACTGAAGTTTAGTTTAGACACTGCACAGATACAGAACTGTGCTTCAGATGTACGTAGACTTTAAAATCAAACTTATTGTGGCAATAAAGCAATAATATCTCTACAAGTCAATACTTCTCTTGGGCTTTTTTTAGAGCTAAGTAAAAATAAAAGAACATTGCCAGTAAAAAGGTAGTTGTCCTATTTCTGTTTTGAACAGACTTCATAGCATCACAGACGCAAAGCAATGTGTACAGCATATGTGAAAAAGATGGAAACAAAGAGGGACAGAAAGGCATAACACATAACAAGAGGGAGATGAAGCCCATGTTGGGGATTGCTGAAGAAATTAACTTGGGAACTGAAAGAGATGAGAATGATGGTATGCTCAAAAGAACATACAGAAATATATGAAGGAATGTAACTTGTGAAAGGATACAAACACAAATCAGTTCACCGTTTGGTCTTAATTATCTGTTAGAGTAAGTTAGTGTCATCATCTGCTTTCCACCTTGACAGTTTCCTCCCCACTCCCACCTAAGACCATAGCTTTGCACTGCTTGCTCATTACCAATGCCAACTGAGCTTCTGCTCAAATTTCAGGAGAGCATCCAAAACTGGAAAACAAAGGGGTGAATAAAGCTTCTTTTTAATAAATTTCAAGCAGACATTAATCAGGATTTTTACTGTCAGGAAAATACTTAACAAATTTCCCAACAGGTGAACAATAAACCATCCACCTCAAAATGGAGCATCACATCAGCATATACAAGGAAGCAGGATGAAAAGAAATGTACTCTCATATCTGCAAGAGATAATTGCATTGAAAATATATTGCAACTGCACCATAAACACATGTAAAGGAATTATACCCATCCAACTGTATTACTGGAGTGGCTGAAGAAAATCGTTTCTTTCCTGAAGAAAGACAAGGACTCATTTAAATGAAGGTATATGACTTTGGCTCTCTTTTACCAGAGTTAGCATTATAACTAAAGCCATGAAAGCAAGCAAAATAGTTACTAGTAGAAGGATGGAAAAGATAACCTAAACTTACATGTTGGTCTGAAAACACCAGTATTTTTGGCAGCTTTTAAATATTATTAATGCTTTACCATTCACTCTCATTACTAAGTAGAATTTCTCGATATAGAGCATTATGTAAAGGTACAATGATTCAGTTTCCAGCAGTACCATGCCACGTTGCAGTAACCATACAATGATAAAAGAAAATTAAGGAAAATGGATGATGTGTTTCAAAATTCTTAGTCAAAAATAACTTATTTTAAACATCCCACCATTTGCTGAGAGCAAAAGTGGCTGACTCTTCACTGAATCAGTGATCTCAAAGGAAGGCAGGAGAGATGTTAGTTCATTTGTATGTTTTAATTCATGATGTTAATGGTTAATAACCTAATTCAACACTTTTACATCTGGATAAAAGTATATATGGACAGTTACAGACCTAAGATGTACAAGTGTACAATTACCTTACTGAGTTAGTCATTTCTAGCTGCACTTAATTTTTTCATTTCAGTGAGATATATCTTGCATTTTTTTTGAGGTTTTATCATTATTACTGCACTAAAACATGCATCCAGAAATGTCAGTTTGTACATAAAAGAACATGGATCACATCTGCTACATACTTGTAAATGCCAGGAAATACTTTAAGATTAGTGCTACATTGCTGCAAAATCAAATTTTAAAAATATCATGTTACTAACTTGGCCCTTGGATAAGAGGGAATACTACTTTTTTCTTTGCTATATATACAAGCTGTAAATATTTCTTTCATATTCCCCTCTCCTTATGGGTCTCTCCAGCCTCTTTTCAACACCCACCACTCACCCTTTCATACTTACACCTTCAGGAAAACATTTCTGCAAAAACAGAACTGCATTTTCTTTAATATCAGCTATGTTAACTCCCTCGCTACTATAGAATATATGTAACTTTAATCTTTAATAAATGCATATTTAATTCCTCCCACCTCTTCCTTGGCATACCATTAATAACTTCCTGCAATTAGCTGCAGATTTACTTGATTTTATCGTCTTTAGACTCAACAGATGTTGCATAGGCTATAAATCACACAGGTTTTATGTACCTCAGACACTTTGTGGGAGAACAAAGTGAACCTTGTGTTATCCAGAGTAGACAACTTGAACATAACTGCAAAATTTTAAAACATTGTGCAATACATCTTATCTCCTACAGTAAAGCTTTTTTAAAATTTAAAAAGATCAGCCTATGGCAGAAATCTGCCTAGTCTGCCAGAATCCTCACCAATTCTAGCAATAATGAAATTTAGCAACAGTACTAAAAAGATAGCAAGAACAGAATGTTATTTCAAAGTCAACCTGAACATAACAATGTTCAGACTCCAAACACTTGCATTTGAAGTTAGCCTCCACAGGTGCCTGCCTTTCAACCTTCCAATAGAAAGTATTTACCCATGACACAAAGACTGACAGCAGTTACCTCTGATCATGCTTTTATGCGTTGGATAGTTACAATAAAAAAGGAAAACAGCTTTAAAACTTTCCTCTTCCCCCACACAACATTTGCTGCAATTTGCTAAAAACATTATAAAAATACAAATTGGTGAAATAAACTCTCACCATTAGCACTTACTGTAATGCTCAGCCACACCTGCAGTAACAAGAGGAATGCAAGGAAGCGTTCCTCGCAACCTACTCCATACGAGCTGCTCTGCAGTGTTCACTGTAGCCTCCACAGCTGTCAGATCATGAACCTGAACCACTGCTCACCTACCAACACCAGTAACAGGGAATTTGGACAGCACACCTGCACAGCTGCTCCTCAAAGGTGGAACAAAGTGAAACAACTCCCTAATACATGATCCAGGTCTGCCTTTGGACAGCTGGGGCACTGTACCTTTTGTGTTGCCTGCAGAAGTTCTTCACAAACCTAAAAGAATAGCATGATTTATCACTACTAGTCTGGGCTTTATTATATTGTCAAAATTAGGAAGCACATACATGTATGAAGGTTGAGAATTACCATGCATTAAGAGTTCACAAAAATGTGCTTGTTTTCTCAATATGATTAAAAAGCAGTATAAACAGAAGTTATATTTTTCTTCTATTATTTTGAAACAGTTAAAAATTGAGCAAGTTTGAGCTAGCGTCCCGTCAAACTTCCCAACGCTCAGTGAAAATTCATTCCCCACTTCCCCCTTTCGTAAAAGAAAAAAACTATAGAAATCCAAAAGCCAACCCACTACAAAAATGAAAAGCTAAGTCTCCTCAAATGTGGTACTGATAGATTTGAATTTTACCATCATTAAAGCCACACAGACACAAATTTAAAAATTAACGGTTTTGGTACTAGAATTCACAATAATGAGCTAAATGTTAAAAATATCAAGATTTTTTTTTTTCAAGATTGCATATCCAAGGAAGCAAACAGTAAGTTCAAACAAATCTTTCAGTTGTTAAAGGCACAAATTGTTAACAGATGGGTGATAACATTTAATTTAGCAAATAATTGATATTAAATAAATAATGCTGATGTTTTCTTTGTCGAATTATATAATTACATATGAACCAATTATTATTACCTACATCTGTCAGCCAATTAAATCCAATTGACACAAAAAAGTTGAACAGACAAAAAAAATGTGCTGCTTGAAGGATAAAAGATGTTCAGCAATTTATTACTTAAAAATAAAATTCACAAAACATACAGACTCATTGTGTGATCATATGATGCTATCATAATTTTTATTACAGTTCCTCTAATTCTAAATAATATTTAGCCTGACAACAGATTTTCTCAATCCTCGCAAAGCACAGTTTGTGGAAATCACTGCTGATAGTGATGATTCATTTCAAAATCAGGAAAAAAAACAGATTCTTCTCTAAAACTAACATTATCATTGTTTAAATTAAACACCTTTTCCTTCAAGGGAAAAAAAAGAAGTAAAAAATTCATGGGAAAAACAATTTCTCAATAGCATTTACTGAACTTTCTTACAGGAACCCAATCCTGAAGTCAAGAAATTATTACACTGCACTACAATTAAGACTTACATTTTTCCAACATACAGAAAATGTCTTGCCAAGCAAAACCAAAAAAAATCAAAAAGTGAAAATAACTATCTCTTTAGCAGAAAATTAAGTGAAGATTATCAATAGTCTTCTGAACTAACGTTATTGATACACTCATGATCATTTATCACTGAAACACTGGAAACCAAGAAGCAGCAGCAGAGTCTTGACTGGAAACATGACAACATCTGTAATTCTAATATGTAAAACTTATTACTGTCCATTATACCTTGCAGGGAGATCTCTGCTCAGAAAGCAGCATTTCATCTCTACAGAGCCTAAGAGACAAGCTGCTGGACTAGCTGTGGTCTCAGCCATTAGCTTCCGTGACCTGATTTCACCATCAGGTTAGCCAACCTCCTCTTCCAACACAGGGTACTGAGCCCATACCACGGACACTTGGAAAGGGGAAGGTCCACAGACTAACAATTCATGGTTTAGCAATGTTATGAGCAATGGTACTGTTATATTTGATAGTCCTAAATTCCAGTTTCATTTCTGTCAACCACAAAATCATTCCTTGAAGCCATGGAAATACTTAGCAATCCCTGCTTTCCATGACAGCTGAAACACTCGTTGCATGGAGAAGCGACTTTATGCTGTGAACCTGCCACCGGATGGTTTCATTCAGTGCCTTTCAGTGCTCGCAGTGGAAGAGAGGGGCTTTTCATTATGTCTCTTCTCCCAGAGGATTCACAATCTTGCATACCTCGCTGGTATTTCCCCCCCAGCCATTCTAAACTCATTTATAGGGGGTGGCCTCTGATTGACCTCTCCGTCATCATCCTATCACAGCAGTGTTTGCCATGATTTCTTTATTGGATAATCTTGGGGATAGCAAGTCAAGGATTTATCAAATGCTATGTAACTACTTCTCCGACACAACAGTCTCGACAAAGACTGACCTACAACTGGTAGACACATCAGTGCCAGCGCAGTGCCCGGCCTGACCTTGACCCCACTAGGTTTCTAGTGATTCTTTATGGAAAGGAAAGAAGTCATAATTTTCACCAACCAAGAAAAACACAGAATTTTTTTAATATTCTTTTAAATAAAACTCTCAAATCACTTAACTGATGTTATGACTTTCTTTGCCATTTTATTTGCAAACTAAGTATATGAAAAGGGATTATTTTTTTTTCAGAAAAAGTATACAGGGAAAGCACTGCAACGTGAACGTGTAAAAAATATAAGAACTCGTGAGTACTTTTGGTAAAGACTAAAATTACTTTCTGTGTGTTGGAAATTCTAAGAAAAAAAAAAAAAGGAAGATTGAAAAAAAAGAAAATCTGAAACAGCCAGTCAGGAAAATGACAAAAGTCCTAAATTCAGAGGTATATAACACAGAGATACATGTGAAGCCTCTCAGTTTTGTGGCTGGAGACGGTCAGAAAGTAAAAACCAATAATAGTTGCTCTAGGACAATGGGCTCCACTGAACCAACTTTCAATGAAGCAGCCAGAGCCACCAGTAACCAGGCACTTTCATCATGAAGGTCTGCCTGACTTCCCAAGAGAAGAACCTAAGGTGAGTAAATACTCAATCTATGCAATGCCCTCTAGAAAAGGAAGAAATATTTGCTTTGTGTTTTTTTAAGACTCCGGTGTACTTACTGGATCGCTGAAACACGAGAAAGCAGCAAAGAGAAAGCTTCAGAAGGGCCTTAAGGTCTGACTACCTTAAAAGCAAGACACAGTGGTTCACTGAGGGTCAACACTGGTCAATCATTCTCTACAAAACTTTTTTACAAGGCTTGAGAGCCTGAAATGCTGACAAACTGCAGCTCCTGAAATCTTGAACATGGCCATCTTGGTACTTACATCATAGCAGACTCCTGGCACCATGGCAGTTCGGACACTGCGGCACAGCTAGGAGGCAGGTGACTGCCACTGCAGATGCAGACAGCCTAGGAACTGGCTGCAGCTTACAGCACGAGTCCTCCCACTGTGCGAGCTCTATTACATTACTCCTTTATATATCTTGCTGGTTTATGATCCTATTAAAGTCATTGTAAGTAATTAAAAAGACTGGATTAGCTGACATTTCAGGAGACATTACACAGACCATATTTGTAAATAAAATGGCTTATTAGGACTGACTAAAGTAGAGGAACCTGGTAGAGACTTGTGTTGGTGGCGCCCTCAGAGAGGCAGAGTCAGCTGTGACGACAGCCCTTGGTCCTGCCTATGATGGACAAGCACAGCCACCAGTGGCTTTCTGGGATGGCTCTGATGGACCTCAGCTCCTTCCCTCTCCAAGCAAGGACTGAAAAGGGAGTAAGTCTCTAGGACAAGGAATTACATAATTACAAGTATAAAACTTTTAGATTTAACAGAGTTTCCCTTTGTTTTACACAGAGGAACTAAAAATGAAAACTGTAGCCTCTGCAGGACTCTTGGGTTTTTTTAATCGATGTTTGCATGCTGTTATAAATGAGAATTCAATATTAAAAGCATTTTTTATAAGATTTTTCAGTAACTGTTTGGAAGTTATTGCTTCCTATTTAAAGAAAAATACTTTAATGATGTCATATTATGTTATGACATAATTCAGAGGGAAAAAACAAGTAAGGCCTATCCAAGTCCAAAGTGCACATCTCTTCTGATTTCTGTTTCGCTGCAGTTTTAGATTTGTCATGAGTAGACGAAAATTGGACTTCAAAATGTCAAATCTTCCCAGAAAGCAACAATTCCAAGTTTCATCTAACTCTTCTGAAGACTCAGATTAATCCACAGTTAATTATGTTGTCTGACTTTGGCAAGCAGCGTTAGAGATCAAGGCAAATTGCTGGAGTAAGGGAAAGCAGATGGGTCTTCAAAGGCAACCTAGGTAAGACAGAGCACTCCTTAGGAGCATCAGACTTCAATAATAAATTTTTTTATTTGATAACAGGAAATAGGAAAATAATTTCATTGGCTTGCTTAGAAAATGTAGGTCTTCCATCTTCTCATATAGAACCACAAGAAGTAGTGGTTTGTAAAAAGAAAAAAAAAAGGCATGAGTGGGTATATATATTTACAAATAATCACTCAGAGTTCATACACCACAACAAATGACAGAAAAGTTTTGTATGAACTCTGTTACAGGGACAAAATAAGCTAAACACAATTACAATTTGAGAAGTACAATGAGATGAAGAAAAGTGAAATTAAGTACCAAAGGCCCCACAGCAACTAAGAGAAGCGACGTCTGTCTGGGCTCACTGAGAGAATCATGTTAAGTTAATAAAACGCACAAACCACCAGAAGTACATTTCTGAGAGGAGAAAAACAGAAAAATAAACAAACATTCCTTGGTCTGATAAAGCAGAACATTTCAGAATACTTCTATGCATGCTTCACATCTTTGAGGACATGTATTCTGGAAGTCTGAGGACTGTTTGTATGTTATGTTCCTCATTCTACCTGTACTCTCCAGTAACCACTCACACTGCATTGAGTCTCAGCCTCCCTTACCCTTTGCCCCAAGTGAAGCTGGGAAATCCGGTGTACAGTCAGGAAAGAGCTAGCAGAGACCTAACCACTGTTTCTTTCCCCGGAAAGAAACAGAGAAAGAAAATGTCAGCAGCAACAGTGCCAAGAATTCAAAAACTGAGTCACCCCTCAAGAAACCATGGCATGGCTCTAACTTTTTAAAACACTGCTCTGTATATTTTACTTTGTTTCTCTATTTCTGAACTTCTAAAGAGCCCTTGCTTTGCATTCCCAAGGTTTTCAGAAGCCCTAAGAACTAAATGGGACCTTTAAAGTTCAGATTCTCAAATTTTATCTTGATAGTAGCATCTAAAAATTTGGAAATATGCATAAGCAGCATGAGATTTTCAGTCCTACATTGCCACAAGCTAGCAATGCAGTCCTGGGACTACAGTACTGCCTTTCCGTTTCACAGAGAACACGCAGCTACTGGGCCAGATCTTCAAAGGAATTTTCGGGAAAAAAAAGGCACAGTTTGAGAAGACTGGGCTGGACAACAAAGGAAACTATAGTATACCCACCTGCAAGCAATATGCTTTATTGAAGACAGGTTAAGAAGCTGTTTTTCAGCTACACTTGTCTCAATGCCTACTCCTGAAAGTGATCACTTTGCTGGCTCCCCTCCAGCAAGGACTTGAGAGGGATTAGACAATTCACCAGTGAGAACAGCACAGAGAGCCCACAGGCAGAGGTAAAATAGAAAGTGTCTTAATGGGAAAAAACCTGCAAAACAGAGATTTCTCTTATCTTATGTAAGGGAAAACGTAAGAGAGACACTGCAAGGGCTTGAAAATCACTGAATACTGGAGGTATAATAAACTACAGGATTCTCCCATCCCTTTTCACACAGTGTGGACAAGAAAAAGGATCCCAAAATCTACATACGTGTTTTAGTGAGATTCCAGCAAATCATAAATCAAAAAAACTTCCTTGATAAATGGATGTTGCTTTGCAAATGTGTTTAGAAATTGATAACTACCTGACTCATCTCCATCACAGAAGAGTTATTGCATGGTGTATTATTAGTCACCTGTTATCATCAGTGTCCTTTGAACTCATTTTGAGACTAAAGAGCACAACATAAATCTGCCACAGCTTTCTGGTACCTCCTGCCAAGTACTCGCTCATTCTCTGCAAAATTACGCAGACTATTAACCTTATATAAATTTTAAGAGGCTGGGTCTTTCCAAAGAACATGCAGAGGGCAGACCTTCGCAGTTCATAATAGCAGTGACCAGGACCAAAACAGATAAGGAAGAACCATTAAAATCTCCTCCTGACTTCAGGCACAACACTGCTGTGCAATTGCTGTGCAAGGAAAAGAAGTGAAATGAAGTCCCTGAAAAGCTAAGAGTGCTGCAACACTGTAATAACTCTACAAAACACCTCTTGGAAGGACAGACATCTCTTTGGAATGCGCTGCCCAGGGAGGTGGTGGAGTCACCGACCCTGGAGGTGTTTAAGGGGAGATTGGATGAGGCACTGAGTGCCATGGTTTAGATGATGGGTTGGTGTTAGTGTTGGTGTTGGGTTATAGGTTGGACTTGATCATCTCAGAGGTCCTTTCCAATCTTGTGATACTGTGATACTGTGACAGCTATAAATCTGATGTCTCTCTGCCTCATTATGCCTGAGCAAAGTGAAAACACTGGTCATTTTTGATTCAGAATAAATTTACAAGACAATTCTAAATACTTTCAATACTAACAGCAAATCAACCCTTACAAACATTTTCCTTATCTTCAGCACAAGGTTCCTAGAAGATTTAAAAGTAGTTATAAGTTTTATACTGAGTCAAATATTAATGTAAATATTTCTAAGGACTCTTAGCTTCTAGTTTGAATTTAATTATTTTATAGACTTGCTTAATATGTTATTGCTTAATATGCTTAAAATGTTTTGACTAGTTCAGTCAATGTTGAACAAAGAAAAAAAGAGTGCGAATGACTTTAGAAAACTGTTCTTCATGGGAAACAGTTTTCCAACACACACTGAAAGGTTTTCTGCCCATCTGTTAAACCAGCCCCATCAAATTGTTTTGAGGACAAAAAAGGGGGATAAAAAAAAGACTCACAGTATTCATTATGACTCATCCAGAATTTTTCACTAGCTTTGCTTACTAAGTGTGTAACACAGTTGATTCTCTGTTCTATTCATTACTAAAAGAGTTATATTAAATCCAGTTCTAGATTACAAACTTTTCCTAGGGCAGCATTATGGTAAAAAGATGAAAGGTCCACAGTATTTTTATACAAAAGGGCTTTTGCTGGTGTAATTTATCCCATTTCAGGAGCTAACATAAGCTGCATTGGCAAAAACGCACTTGCACCGCTACACCTATGCTGAAAGAATTATCTGGAAGAGCCATACCAGCAAAATTTTTCTACTGTAGATCAGACCGAAGCTACCCAGGCACCTTAACACTCAAAGAGCACAACAAAGGAGTATGCACCAACAGGCCTCCGTAAGATGCATCTGTTTTGATTTCCAGCAAGCCCCTTGAGCATGCACTGTCAGGTAGACAGCAAGCTGAGAAATAAGAATGATGCTGTCACACAGCAGTGCCTGTGCTGCTGCTCAGAAGTCTATTCCAAGCAAATTGATCTTCAGCACTGTTCACACTGCGATCAGATTGTTCTGCTGTGAATTAGTATTTCCCCAGTTTTCAGAGTAAAAATTTAAAAAATCAAATATAATAACAAACCCCTGGATAATTCCTGACATTTTGAAATACAGATGTAGATTCTGTGCAACTTTCTCAAGTAGGTCAGATCATTTAACCTGAGATACTTCGCTACAGACAGTTACTCGGTTTTGCTGATGAGCTATTTTTATCTTAATGGCAGCTAACACTACAGACATCCAGTAAATGAACCTAGTCCGTAAAAAAACAATGTCACAGCAAGTGAAAATAATTCAAACCTGATTCAAACTACTCCATTTAATGATTGGATAGGTCTCATAAAATGAAAGGACATTAAATAAGCAGAAAAGATCGATATGACCAAGAGGCACCTGCATATTGATGAAAGAACAAAACCAAAGAGAATTATGTCTGATGCTTTGTTCTAAACCGCTGCTTCTGCTCATACAGCAGCACACATCTTCATGAGTCCCTTATACCCCAACCCAGCAACTATACAAACTGCCACTCTTTCATTCTTTTCCCATCCCTTAAGGTTTTAATAGCATTAATACTTATATTAAACATACCATATTTCCACTGTTTTACAAAATTAAGACATAATAAATTCAAAAAGTAGCAACAGATGCTTGGTGGATGGATAAAGAATGGAATTGTACATCAGCTTCTGACAGATGGGATATTTTATGCTCAAAAAAGCTAATAAAGAATTATGTAAGAGTTTAAAAAATACTTGACAAGGAAAATTACAATAGAAATCAGAGGTGTTGCAAAAGAAAAATTATACAAAAATTTTCCCCAACATACTATGTACACAGAAGACTTCCAGCTCAAATATGAAAATTGTTGGAAGGCTTAAAGAGACTGCAGCTCTTGGAATAAAATAAACTCTACAGAAGACAACAAAGATGAAACTGTACTTTTTCAAGGAAATGCTGCTCCACCATTGACTCTATCATTCCAGTTGTTCAGGGTTTGTTTTTTCCCTTTTTATCTTTTATTTGATTTTTTCTTGAAACGTATTAAAAGGCCTACAAAATTCAATAGCGTTAATACATTTAAGTTTTATCAGACTTGTAATCTTATTTTAAAAAATCAAATTAGTTTATTACCTTTTATTAAACTCTTTCCATTTGTAGATGCAGAAATTAAGTGACAAAGAGTGACAAAAGGATCCTGCAAGCTTTGTTAGCAAAACGGCTGTGCTCAATGCTTTTCTCAGAGTCTATGCAAAATTTATAACTTACTTTTCTTGTTCATATTTAGGAAAAAGTATTTGCACCCATAAGATACACTACAGCAATCTTAATCCACAGCATGCAAATCACCATATACCTTTGTGCAATGTCAAAAGAACACTCACAGTAAATATAAGGTAAAAATTGATTGGTAAAAATTATTTTCAAGAGTACCGATTAGAATTATGATTGTCTTTTTCACTTGTTATGTCCCATATCATTAGTCAAAAATTAGTCTTTCAAAGGCAAACTGACCCAGGTTATGAGTCATTCCATTTGCCCTTTCTCAGTCGTGCCGTAAGGTCAGCCTTTTCCCACTCCTCTGGAATTTACAGAGTGTTGAGACCTCCAGGGGAGAAGGGTAACAGTAATAATTCAGACACTGACTTGTGTATAATCTGATCATACTACAGGTTTTAAGAAAGTGAAGATACTGAGATCTGGTACCAGTCCCAAGTCTCTTGCGATTCAGTACCACATCAGTTTATGCTGCCAATCTAAACTCCAGCCATGGTGGCTTCTTCCCTTCCATGTCTCGCAGCTATGTTGTCTCCTGCCTTCCTCTGCACTATCACGAGCATTCTGCTGAAAATGACCCTGTTAGCTTTCAGCCAGATCAGTCCTTTGCATTAGTGCCTCGCTCCTGCAGACACACATGCATCAGCACCTATGGAAGGAACAAGTACGTGTGCACAGCAGAGATGCAAGGAGAAAAGAACCACAGGAGAACAACTTATATCAATTCACCAAACACAGAAGGCAATCTTTAACTCACTGTGTGTATGAAGCTCCACTTCAAAGCAATAAAATATAGAACTTTATAAAGTTTTACGCTGTAATGACATAATTTCCACCATATTAACTCAGCAATTAGTTCTATTCTGATTTTCATTTACTCAATAACTAATCAACACATAATGCATACAACATGTAAATAAACTGACGCATAAATTAGTTGTGAGAAATCCACTCAAAACTTTTCAAAGCTGAACTGCAAGTTTTTTAGAGAACAGAGATAAGTAACAAATTTAGGAAGATAAAGGGGCAGATTACCTGGTACTGAAACAAATACCTTCAGTAAGGGTAAACACAGCGGGAAAAGTAAAGGAGCTTTTAAGTGGCAATTACACAAATCCAGACTATTCAGATAATATTTATTATTAGCCTTTTTCAAGCGTTCAGCCACTGCCCTTTACAAAAGTAGCTCTGGTGGGTCCTATGTAAATTCACAGTAATTTACATATCTAATTCAGATATTTGCTTGTGTTTTGGGGGAAGAGGGATTTATTACTTAGCAAAGGAGAGTGATAATGCTATACTTTCTTACAAGCCAGCAAGGAGCAGCAGTCACTGACCCCTGGTGTGCTCTCAGCGTGTGGAGGGACGATGCTGTGCTCACTCTGTGGCAGGCGAGCACAGTTCTCACCAGGCTGTATCCAGTCCTGCACTTGGCACTGCAGCTTTACTTGCCCCTGTGGGCTTACAGGTTATTAAATGATCCACACACTCAAGTCTCATCAGGATTAGGCCTCCTATGCAGGTCTAACTGCTCCTAAGAAACTTTTGAATACATGTATATGGATTCAAACATTTTAGCACGCTGGTTGAAGAGTCAAAAAAATCCACTATCACCCCATTCCCTAGGGAGCTTTCCAGGTTTATTCAGGCAGATATAAGCTGTTACTAATCAGTAAGGGCTATGTTTGGTAAATGTAAACATTACACAGCTAAGTATTCTAGTGAAATGATCTTCTTAAATTCTATAAAAATACATGAATCAACCAAAGAGAATTCCCTTCCCCACTCCAATCACAAGTAACTAACTCAGGTAACTTTTCTTTTTAATCTGGTATTCTATTACAGGGGTGGGAGGGGAGAGGGGAGAGGGAGAGAAAAAGGGACTTCTGTGAAGGACAGATCACAAGTAACACTTCTGGCCATGAAAGTGAGCAGAAAGCAGTATAACAAACAACAGGACACAGCAGAAAGGATGATGAGAACATCAGGTAAATAGCAAGCACTGGCACCAAGAAACCGAATGTAAAACTTCAAAAATTACAGTACTTGCCCATTATAGAATAATTTTAATGAACATGCAAAGACAGTATTTCAGACTAATTTAACCAAGGAAAAGTAAATGAAATTTCTCTGAAATAAAACAGGCTATACAGATGGAAGTCTAGTACTGTGGGTTTTACCTCTGGGAGTTGCAGCCTGCACAAGATTCTATTCTTTCATTACAGATCTGTTGTGTGGGGGGCGGAGGAGGATTAACTGTGTTACAGGGACAAAAAGAATAGCACAATTGTTGTAAGAACATCTAGTTTTTTTCTATGTATTTCCATCGACCACAATCCATCTTCACCTTCACATCTATTTTCCCTCATACCTTTTCCTTTTACCTTACTCTATACTGTGAATATTTTAATGCTGGGGGGAGGCACTCTGTAAAGAAAAGCCCCTGAACACGATTATTGCTAGTTCATTAGCAATAATCATTAAACAGTCTTCCTTTTAAGAGAACACAGAAAAACAAAGAAAGCTGATCAAGCTCCATCAGGAGAGAGAGGAGGACTGGCAGGAATAGCAGCTGTGCTCTAGCTTAGATTGGATTCGTGTTGGCAGAGCTGTGAAATACAGCCTGAAACATATTGTGCTCTTATCAATCCTGCTTCCCCTATAAAAGATATCCAAGGAATTTCATGCTTATATTTTGCCTTTCATAGGCTATTTTACTTAGGAGGGTTCGTATACAATTAAACCTAAAAATGTCTAAGATGCATTTATGTGGACATGCTGCTCCTTCGAATGGTGCCATCTAACACATGCACTAATATAGCCTCATTCAACTGACTATCTCCAAGTGCTTCATAAACACCAATTGAACAGATGCCCTGAATGTGAAAAACATCACTGCCTGAAAATTTCCTGCTATCTGACTGTTACAATAATATGTTTTATTATAAAGTAGCAAAGGTCAGTGCAAGGGCAAAAGTCTAATTTAAACCATACATCTAACAGCATTTTGTATGTAACAATTTTATTAATATGTTTTTCACTGTCAATTATTCAAGAGTCGTTTATCCCTTGACAAGAAAAATACTAAAAACTAAATAAGAAGATCCACCAGTTTCTTAAAAGGGAATTTTAAAAAATTGAGACATACAAAAACCTAAATCTCAGACAAATACGGAGATATATGAAATACATAGATGTAAAAAAATCCTTTTTCTTTTCAAAGAAATGTGAAAATGAACATTTAGGATTACATTTTATATAATTTTATGCACATTTTGTACACTGGTCAAATTAAAAACTTCTTAAGTCGTTTTATTTCATTAAGCCTCTAATTTCTGGACATAGAACACAAAAAAAAGGGGAAGAAAAAGTAATAAAGAAAGGACGTAGAAACGTGTAGGAAGATCTCAAGGTACATAAATACAGTGTCGTTCTTTGTGTTCCCATTTTGAAAGTACAGAAGTACGTTATGTATTGGAACACAACGATATAAAACAACTTCTCTTTTCACTGCCTGGAGGGAGGGAATCTTTCTGAGTGCAGGATTACATAATACATGGTGCAGCTACCTCAACCTGTTTCAAATAAGTAACACTTCGGAATTTGTGAATCTGATGAGCCAAAACTTTCACAGCTCAGACTTTCAAACCTGAAACTGGAGCTACAAACAGAATCTCAAGCCTGGAAACTTCAGGAGTTCAATGACTTGTTATTTTCTGAGCACGAATTAAGAAAAGAACTTCCCTAGGACTGGAATCACTGCACTCATGCCTTCTCAAGTGGAATCATTTATGCAAGGAAATTGAACAGTATAACTATTTTCCTTCTACAGACACGTATACCAGTTCAGCTTTCCATCTAATGTCCTTCTGCAGCAACCTCATAACCCTGATTTCTGTGCTGTTATAGCACAGTAGACTATTATTTTATAAATCAAGCTTCAGATCAAAAATAAAGAAAGAAAAAAAGTGTTATTCACTGAGATTCACAGGCAGGTGAAAGGGCTGCAGCACAACGTTCCAAGGCAGACTGCCTTTTCTTTGTGCTCTCCCTGTACCTACACAAACTGTCAATTTATTTAATCCATCCACAAATGAAGGGAAAAAGAATTCATCCAAGCAGAAATATAGTTATAATAAACATGAAGTAGAAACTGTAAGACATCTTTGCCTATTGAACTCCATGCAAGACTAAAAATGAACTTCTCCAGACTTAAAAATGCTTTAATTGGTTCAAAATCCAGCCTGATACATTCAGCCTGAGAACCAGATCACTCTACGCATAACTCTATGTATAACTATTGGAATGGAAGTGAGGCAGAACAGTATGACAGACACTAAATATATAGATGGAAAATCCTACCATCCGTAAATATGATCTATTACATTCACGAGCGAGAGAACCCTCTGTAATACTTAGTATTTTACTAGAAAGCCAACATTGTGTTTTGCATTTCACCAGGCATAGATGTGTTTGCTTTGGTAATAAATAGGAGCAGTATTTCTTATATTCACAATGGCAGAATTCTAATTTTGTCTCTTATATTACCATGATCAACTAAAAAAACAATTTTTTATAACAAGAATCTGCTTAACGCAGACAGCAGTGAATTCATTCTAGTAATTATGGGGACTAGTGCAACAATTCACATTTTTGTTGGATCAAAGATCATATCTGGACTACAAACAGAAAGGAGAGCATGACTTCAACAACATTTCTTTACTCATGCTTATTTAAACATGAGTTCAAGTAATGAAAGCCTAAACAGAACTAGAGAAAACATAAATTTTTCAAGCAATTTAAAACCAATGCACAATTACACAGAATAGTTCAGACTCAGACATTTCCTTCTTCAAGTATGAATAAGCCTGCTGAAAAATCCAAAATTATCAGAATCTGTTCAGAAATATTGCACACAGAATTAATTGCAGTCTTTTTAATTCCTTGTATGAAATAGTCTTTTCTTTGTTAATGTATGTTTTATAGTAGAGCGTCTACCTTGATCTTGAGCTTTTTCTTTCTCTGAGTTTATCATGAGATTTCCCTTAATGAAATTATACTGGAGTGTTAAACATACACGTCACCAGAAAAGGACTTTAACAAGCACAGAAGATTCATTCATTCATTCTTGGATGCTGGAAGACCAGGATCAAGATTTCTGTGAAGCAATTAGAAGCATGAAACAAACGGTTTGCTGTTTTCAATTACTTGTAATGTCAACTCTGACAGAAAAATCTGAAGGACATACGCTAATTCCTGTTAAGTGGGCACTTAAGAGTTGTAACAAAGCAACTGAAGGAGACAATTCACTGCTGGCACAGAAAAACTTTGCAAATGTATTTCTATTCCATTGTGCAAAGACATTAGAAAGTTTTAGTCACAATTAAAGACTAGGAAAAGGGAAAAAAGTGTTAGACATCAATTTCTCAGGCTACCATTGATAGAAAAGCCACAGCATAAGACCAACTAATTAAATAATAACTGTTTTTACAGAAACAATTACACTTTCTGTTGCCAGAAAGAGTGGAATTCACACTACTTTTAGAGAATTAAAGTCAATTTTATATATACTTTTATATACATGTACACATATATATACCTTCATATAAAATAAAACTATGGTATTAATAAATATATCATAGTTACAGGAGTTACAGAATAACCACTTAGTACACACACTGTTCAGCAACACAAGACAGACTCAGTGTGAGTGCCGCTTGTCAGCACCAGTTACAACAGCAGAGCTTTAATCCAGTCAAGCAACCACAGATCTCTTCAACAGCAACCCAAAGTGCCTTGTTCCAGCTGAGTCCCCAACCTCGAATCTCCCTGTTTGGTAGAGGGTCTGGAACAGGTCTGAGGAGGACAAAGCAGGCATTTTGAGCAACCCTGTGTCCATCAGCAAAACTGAACAGCAAAGATTTGGGTACTGCAATTAAAACTCTTTGGACACACGGAATACACAGAATTTCCTCATTAACAGCTTAAAAAAAAATTAATAACTGAGTAGGAGGTCAAAAGCTGAAAGGCAGATGAAGAAACATACTTTTCTGTCTGGAGCTGTCTGGCTGCTCTCTTGAGCCTGAGTCAAAGAATAGCTTGGCCCAATCTGTGACCTGCTCACAGCGTCAGACTGTTTTTATACCTAGCAAGCATTTGCTAAATGATAGTAATCAATGGAGATTAGAAGCTATAAATTAATCTGTGAATGTGAATATTTGTCAAAAGAGAAACCAGCATCTTACATTTTTTTGCAGGTGCTACAATTACTTTAAAATAATAAAAGCCCAAGCTATAAAACCCAGCTAAATTCACATTTATTTCTAACTACTACTATTATTCCACTGTTCAGTAACCAATAATGCTATCCCAGAGCAGAATATTGCTGCCAATTTCACAAGCAAGCAATAAAAATAGTTTTTGTCAGAATTAAAACTGCATTTCTTTCCATTTATTTATTCATTCAACAGATGCATTAGCCAAGACTCTGCACAAGAACAGAGTATTAAATTATATCAGCTGTATGTGTTTCTAAAAAGATTCTAAAAAATTAAAAAGATAGTGATTTGGCCAATTCATTTCTTCAGCATCTAAGACTAGCAGCTCTCAGTGATCTTAAAACATACTTTGAAAATATAGATGCTTTCAGGCAAGCAAAGAAAGAGAAAAACTTTGCATCATAATCACAGATTTAAACAAAGATTTAAAATTACAGATTAGTGATTTTATGTGGACTCTAGCCTACAGTCCACAGTTGTTCTCTGCAGCTGTTAGTATGGAATTTTTGGGATCAATCCCATTTCCATTCTCATTTTTTTGTGTTATGGATGTGCAAATTTACTCAAGGCAATTCTGTGCCCAGCTGATCACACGATGCAATCCAGCAAACTGCCATACATGGCAGTCGTACTCAAAGGAATTATATTGTGGTAGCAAAGTGAAGAAATATTGAAGAAATACTTATATTGCTGAAGACTTTTTTTTAGAACCCAAAAACTTACAGCAAGGTTTACGTCAAGCTCTCAGCTGTTTCCTACAAAAGCAACTACAAAACGCTACATTCAATGTTCTCTGTCCACTTATAGCAAAACAAGGAAACAAGGAAAGCCTATATAAATAATTCTGAAAAGCAACTCAGTCACCCTTGTAACAATTCTCAGAACTTCCCTGTCCTTGCATTCTGACTCCTTTAGTCCTCATAAAAGAATTCATCCAGGTGAAATCTTCTCCAAACATGATTCTATATTTTCGTCTAATAATCTTCTATGCTTGCTGCAAGACCTGTTTCCTTAGAGATATGTGGGGCAGTTGTTTAATTTTGAAAAGCTAGATGATGAAGTAGAGAGCTCTATACTGTTTCATCGATACATTTTTTTTAAATCTCATTAATTATTTGCATGTTCTCGGGGTTTATTTTGTTCCCTCCCCTTCCAATGCAGTTGAGGGCTTCAAGTAATCCAGACAGAACTGAGGTTCGTGCAAGGAATAATTTATATTCTGACTTTGCCAATGCATTACTTTACTTTAGGGGGAAAAAAGATCAATGTCCTGAGAGAAAGATTTAGATACATTAACTATCGTTCCACTCAGACCTCAATCGGCTCATCATTACTCCAAAGCATTGCTTTGATTTAAGTTCCTTTGACAAGTCTAGTTAGACATCTCTGCTTCAAAACCTGAAAAGATAATAAATGCGTAAAATTTATACAGTCCCTGCTTTTTTTTCAAAAATAAATTGGTCTTGCATTATAGAGACTGGATAGATTCATGAAATAATACAGACAGAAATACAGACAGACTTTCCAGATCTGCCTTAGGCTGCTAGCACATAGCCAAACTGTTTTTCTACAAAACAGAATGATATGAAGAGAAACTACGAAGCAGATACAAGATCCTGAGGTACTGTCATCACGAGCATTGCACAAGCAGCTAAAATCCTTAGTTGAAGAGTTAACGCATATTACCCCAACTGTCCATGTAAGCTTGCTCTAGATTAAGAGTACTGAACACAAACTACAATTCCTCAGACTAATATCAACCTTTATTGCCCCAAAGTACACTGTAATATTTGCTTTGCCTACAGGCTTCAAGATTACTGAGAGCAACTTTTATACTCTCATAAAACTGTATTAAGTACTTGCTATCATCACAGACTGTAATAATCATCACACTATGCATTTAACTGCCAATCCAAACCACTGGAAAATTCTTGTTGAAGTACTGTACCCTAGAACGAAGTATATATTGATTATTATGACAATGTCTACTTAAAGATTTTAGAGTGGAAGTGTTAAACAGAGTTATTATCATGAATCCAATAAACAGGTAGATGGCTGGATTTTTTTTTTTTATGGTGGTGAACAAAATAAGTTTCTGAAGAATACATGAGAAATTTGCAGTGGAAAAAAAGTCATCCTGGGGGAGAGAACAGGAAGGGCCAGCTGAGTTTTTCTTCCTCCTTTGAGAGGAAGACAGCAGAAAAGGTATTACAACACAAAACAACTTTAAAGGAAAACACTTCCGACTTTACCACCAGAAAGCTAGAAATAGTAACCATTTTCAATGGGCTGGCCCTCCTTTCCTTCAGTTCTTCCCTCACTTTAATACTAATTTGCTTGATTAATAACGTTCTCCATATTCAGCTGTCAGTATCTCACTGGGCACCGTACCTACTGTGGAAAGAATAAGGATTGGAAAAGACCTCTACTTGTATTGGAACGGCAATTTCTTTTTTAGAAAGACAGCATGGTAACAGGCATAGTCAGTACGTAATAACTCACATGGTTTTCCTGTTCAGAAGCTGTAGCTGCTTTTACACTCTGTCTTCTACATTTCCTGCAGGAACTCCTTTACGTGGGTATCCCTTTGCAGAGTTGCTAGCCTACCTAGTAATAGTGAAGCTTCTCACTTTGAAAACTATCGGAAATAATGCAAATAACATTTTTCCTCTTTCCCACTCCAACTACGCTTTATAGCTCCTATCACTGCAACTCAATCTACCCATACATTTTCATTTATTAAGTAGATCATAAAGAGAAGACTGCTGAAGAATTTGACAATTTTTTTCACCATAAGCTTGTATTTTCTCATCATCTATTGGTATCAGAACAATGTCTCCACCAATCACTTCCAATTTCTCAAGATTTTATTAGCAAAATGAAACCTAGGTTTCAAGACTAATGACTGCAAAGCCACTTCCAGACATCAACTGTAAATGAACCAAAACAATATTCCCTTCCTCAGACCTACCGCTGACTCTGTTGCTCGCAGCCTTCCCTCAAAAACCAGCAAATGAAAGCATTTTTCAAAAAAGCTCTGGTTTGCTTCAGTACTACAATAAGTGATTTCAAATACAACAGTTATGCAGTGAGGTTAAAAATACTTCAGGAGATGGAAAAAAAATTAAACTATGGTTTAGGCACAGAAATCCGTGATATCTGAAAGCTTCATAGATAAAATTAGTTCTTCATATGCATACATATGCATGCATTTTAAATGCAGTTTTAAGTATTTATTTTAGACTCCAGAGCTACAGCACGTATGTTTAAAAAAAACAGAAAATATTTCTATTGTACTTATTCTCTTAAGAACAATTAATAACAAAAAAATTAAACTATATTACAGATACAAATGATGGAAACCAGTGCACTCAAACAACAGAGGAAGAAAGAATATAAACTGAAGATGATACCAACACATATCTAAATTAACTCAACATGCACATCAACCTAATTAACAGTCTTTTTAGCAGAGGATATAGTGAATACAGCACATTCCACCAGCTTCATTAAATTTCCTTATTTTTATACATTTAGCATTATAGCTTATTACTTTAAAACATCTCTCACACGTCTTATGGCACAACATAAACAGATTTTCTATCACTTTCCCTTAACAGCCTTGTATAAATAACAACTCAAGAACAAGGGTGGCAAAGAGGGAAAGACAGAGTGCTTTATCATTTAAAAAATCAGACAAGAAAATACATCATACTTAATGTAATTCTTCAGATTCTGAGAACTTAATGAGAGGAATATCACCACTACCAGAATTACGTAAATGGCTTCAACTGAACACGGAGGCCTGACGGACGGTTTTAACTTCTTATAGCAATCACGCACAATTTGGACAGGGGGAATCTAATTACTGCCCGTAGACTTGACTTTGTTGTCTGAAGAAGACAAAGTATGCTCCTGCCACTGCAGTTACATGGAAACATGCACAGTTACTGTGCATGGTTGCTGAACTTTGATTCTGAAGGCAGTAAGCCCACTTGATCCTTTTCGCGCACTCTCTGTAGTGCATCCAAACCAAAACGGCCAAGGGGGGAACTGAGCAAGACTGCAATGTATGAACTCACCCTGGTGGTAACCCTTACACCATAGGTGATCTTAACAAAATTAAAGGGGCACAGTTTATGTTGTGATACTTACTCATGTTGTATTCACTCTGTACTCACAGGGCAATTAAGATCATAAGACATTTGTCTCAATTTCAGCTACAAGAATTCTTGCTACTAGGAACGCTATGTGAACACTTTGTCTTAATTAAGAGAAAATCATATTGCCTTCCTAGTTTTAAAAATAACTGGAAACAAAGTCTGTTCAAGACCTCTGTCAAATAAGCAGCTCTAGAGAAAAATCTTCCTATTTTCTTCTTTTGTTTTAAATTAGCAATACCATTTGAAGGATATTATGGTGGGAAGGTGTGTAACAAAACTCCTGCATCAGGTGATTGTAACAGGGCAGCTACTGCTGCTCCTGCTTCTGCCCATCCCTCATACTTTGCCAGGCACAGCTTCCACAGCATCAAGTACATCAGATGGAGAATACTGAACCAGATTCTTATGTTTAAACCCTGCATGTTAAGTTCAGCCGCCACTGAATCCAGTTCACTGGGATAAGGTTCCTGGAATGTTTATATTGATGCCATTCTGCCATGTCCCTAGCACAGTGCCATCCTGAGCGAGGACTTGGGATGCTAGCGGATGCTAGGCAACGCAGCAACCCCCAGCAGCAGGGAATAACACTGAAAATTTTTTCCAACATACAAAATATTTTGATGAAAGCAAGACAAGCAACCACCTGAGACTTTAAACCATGAGGCAGTATTTCCTCATTCTACAGCCACATAGTGTCAGCATTCCAGCTTCAGCACTCTTCAGCTATTGCGCTAAACTACTTTCCAACCTAGGGAATCAATATACTTTCAGGTACAATTTCATAAGCTTAAACAATGTGAGCAGATGCCTTTTTTCTTTGTATGTTTGAAGTAAACAAAAGATATATGCCAGAACTCCAAAAGCCTTTCAATAATAATGAAAATTCTCACTAAAACTCACTAGCAATTGCCAACTCAGAACTAAAAATATATTGTAAAAGCAGAGATCTCTTAAATTCTGGGTACTCAAAGTATAATTTGCAATGAAAGAAAAACTAAATTCACAGCCATATTGCTATTTTTAAAGAAAAATGAAAAATATCTTGAAATTTCCAGTGGCAAATTTTAAACTTTGCCAATAACTACTACAAGAGACAGCACTATTCATTGTGGATGTTCATGCTAGAGGACAAACTACTTCCGTGAATAAAAGCTGGAGTCAGACTGATGTTATATGAATGATAACCAGCACTGGTTGTGTAATTCTTCTTTGGTATTACCTCATTGTGCAAAACTAAAACAAGATACAGTTTCAGTATTGATTGCTAAAGGGCATTCTGTAATTTACACATTTCCTCATGAGTACAAGAACTTCCAGTGTTGAAAAGGTCAAGAGTTGAACTAACATGGAATACTACTGAACAAATAAGCTTTGCCTAGCAATTACACAAAATCAAATGAATCTTCTATGACATTCTTATTCTGTAGTATAGGCACGTAGTTTTTCCATACTAAAGGTGTTATGCTAACATTAATTTTGCATCTTGAAAATGAATATATACTCCTTATATATGAAATTATATAAAGATGTAAAATATATAATGCTATAATACCTATTATTTATATATAAAATATTTTATATCTATCTTAAAACACTTGTATTTGTGTTGCTTCCAAAGCTGTACATTTCTGCATATAGAGAGGAAGCACAATGAAAGTATATATATTTAAGCTGGAAAACCCAATTTTTTTTATATCTATGAAAGCAATTAAAGAATGGAGAAACTGAGATCAACAATGTCGCATGTGTAGGAATATTTTCTGGGAAGGGAAAAATGGAAGTTAGAAATGCAAAAAACCCAAACCCCAACCTAAATAAGTCATTATAAAAATAGCAAAACAAAGAAAGCTGTACAGCAAGAGGGAGAAAAGAAAATAAACATGGGACACTGAATGGAAAATTAATTTTGTGAATGTCATTCTTCACTACAGAAAGAGAATAATAGCCTTAGAACTGTTCTCGATAGATTACAGAAATGAGAATAAAGTACCTGTGTCGTCATCTTAGATATGGAACACCATCTGCTTGAACAAATACAAACAATAAACCATCCAGAAGAGCTACACTAGAACTGGGCACCACGCTACCCAGTGTAGTAAGTGCACTCTCAGCTGGGTTAGGTGCACGCTCAGCTGTGTTAAGAACTGGCTGGATGGCCGGGTCCAGAGAGTGCTGGTGAATGGGGCTGTGTCCAGCTGGCAGCCAGTCACCAGTGGTGTCCCTCAGGGATCAGTGTTGGGTCCAGTTCTGTTTAACATCTTCATCAATGATTTAGATGAGGGGATTGAGTTCATCTTAATTAAATTTGCGAATGACACCAAGTTGGGAGGGAGTGTCGACCTGCCAGAAGGCAGGAGGGCTCTGCAGAGGGACCTTGACAGACTGGAGAGATGGGCTGAGTCCAACAGGATGAAGTTCAAAAAGGCCAAGTGCCAGGTCCTGCACTTTGGCCACAACAACCCTATGCAGCGCTACAGGCTGGGGACAGAGTGGCTGGAGAGCAGTCAGGTGGAAAGGGACCTGGGGGTACTGATTGACAGGAGGCTAAACATGAGCCAGCAGTGTGCCCAGGTGGCCAAGAAGGCCAATGGCATCCTGGTTTGTATCAAGAATAGCGCGGCCAGCGGGACGAGGGAAGTGATCCTTCCCCTGTACTTGGCATTGGTGAGGTCACACCTTGAGTATTGTGTTCAACTCTGGGCCCCCCAGTTCAAGAAAGATATTGAGGTGCTGGAATGAGTCCAGAGAAGAGCAACAAAACTGGTGAAGGGACTTGAGCACAAGTCCTATGAAGAGAGGCTGAGGGAGCTGGGGCTGTTTAGCCTGGAGGCTCAGGGGTGACCTCATTGCTCTCTACAACTATCTGAAAGGAGGTTGTAGAGAGGTGGGAGTCGGACTATTCTCCCAGGCAGCCAGCAACAGAATAAGAGGGCACGAGCTTAGACTCTGCCAGGAAAGGTTTAGGTTGGATATCAGAAAAAAGTTCTTCACAGAGCGAGTAATCAGACATTGGAATGGCCTGCCCAGAGAGGTGGTGGATTCACCATCCCTGGAGGTTTATAAAATGAGACTGGATGTGGCACTTAGTGCCATGATCTAGTAATCATGATAGTGTTGGATTAAGGGTTGGACTTGATGATCTTGGAGGTCTCTTCCAACCCAGATAATTCTATGATGCTATGAAGTGCAAGGTACAGGAAGATCTATCCAGTTGGAATTGTGCAGATGCACAATGTAAAACAATCCCAGAGGAAGATGTCAAAAATCATCAAATATTCATTTCCAAAAGCGACTTAGGCTCTAAAGAGATTATGTGTCACTGAGGAATTTGTAGAAGTTAGGAGTCCAAGTCTCTTGCAAATATGACAGCAGATAAGAATTTTAGACCTAAAAGCAGTAAAATTCTAAAGAGTCACTAAATGAGCAGCAAGATTCAAACTAGGTAACAAGACATGCAGCCCAAAGAAAGAAAATGAAAGCACTGCTGGAGCATTCAGCTGAGATAAAACAGAATAATGTAAGAGAAAAAGAATATTGCAGAGAATTATGCAGAGCGCAAGAGAATCGGACACAGTTTCCCAACTGTGCCAAAAAAGATCTTCATGAATACACCTATTCCATGATACCTGGACATTAAGATAGTCTCTGATTTATGTAAAGTTAAACCCTAAAGCAATTTAAAAGAATGCTAATGCTCCAAAATCAAGGACTCTGACAGAAAAATTAAGAATTGAGTATTTCATTTGGCCCTGCTAGACCTTGTGAGCCTAAGGAGACTTTTTGACAAAACTTGACTTCTCTTTAAAAAACTGCAGTGCAAGAAGCTGCATTCGGGGTGATCATGTCAACTCACCAGTAGAGTTTAGACCTCTAGATCTACAAATGACCAACCAACCACTGTTTCTGGATGCAGTAACAGTCGAAGCCAGGATATTACTTCTCGTGTATAGGAACTAAGACAGTAGACAAAGATGGAAGAAGAAATACTCTACAACTTCAAATATTTGGACTTCCTGCTCTCAGCAAAACAGAAAAAAAATACTCTAAAAGACAGTTATGACTCCTAAATTCAATTTAAGAGTGCTAGAGGGGTGCATGCTATGGCAACTGCAGTCATTCCTACCCCTGTGCAAGCCGCATTACTTTACATGCACATAACTTTCTTCCATTCTGCACCACTCTGCTTCAAGCTCCTGCCTTTCTGTTGGAGGACACCTGGGGCTCAGTGATCACCAGATGATAGAAGTCTCAGTTCTTGGAGGAGTAAGAAGGGGGGTCAGCAGAACTGTCAACTTGGACTTCCGAAGGGCAGACTTTAAACTATTTAGAAGGCTGCTTGATAAAGTCCAGTGGGAGATGGTTCTGACTGACAAAGGAGCCCATGAGGGCTGGATGCTCCTCAAGAAGAAAATTGCAGGCCATCCCTGTTTGCCATAAAAAGACTCGGCAGGGAAAAAGGTCAGCTTAGCTTAACAGAGAGCTCTGCGTTGGTCTCAGGAAAAAAGATGAAAATATATGAGCTTTGGAAGAGGGGGCAGGCATCTCAGGAGGACTACAAGGAGCAGGTGAGATCATGCAGGCAAAAAATTAGAAGGGCTAAATCCCAACTGGAACTTCAACTGGCCGGTTTACTGAAAGAAAAAAGAAATGTTTCTTCAAGTATATTAACAACAATAGGAGGACCAAGGAGACTCTCCCTCCTGTATCGGATGCAAGGGGAATGGTAGTAACAAACTATGAGGACAAGGCAGAAGTACTTAATGCCTTTTTTGCCTCAGTCTTTAATAGTAAGGCAAGATGTTCTCAGGGTTCCAGGCCTCCTGAGCCAAAGACTGTTCCAAGAAGACTTGGTTAGAGACCCACTCCGCCAATTAGACATCCACAAGTCTATGGGGCCAGACAGGATGCACCCAAGGGTATTAAGAGAGCTGGTGGAGGTCCTTGCCAAACCCCTTTCCCTCATCTATCAATAGTCCTGGCTGACTGGGGAGGTGCCACTTGACTCAATAATGGGTTGGAGGGAGGATCCGGGAATTATAGGCCTGTCAGCTTGACATTGGTACCAGGGAAGGTCATGGAGCAGATCATATCAAGTACTATCACGCAGCACATGCAGGAGAGCCAGGGGATCAGACCCAGTCAACATGGGTTTATGAAAGGCAGGTCCTGCTAGACCAATCTGATCTCCTTCTATGACAAGGTTACCCGGTTAATGGAGGAAGGGAAGGCTGTGGATGTGATGTACCTGGACTTTTGTAAAGCCTTTGACACCTTTTCTCACAGCATTCTGCTTGAGAAACTGGCTGCCATTGGCCTGGATGGGCACACCCTCTGCTGGGTGAAAAACTGGCTGGATGGCCAGACCCAGACGGTGGTGGTAAATGGAGTTAAACCCAGTTGGAGGCCAGTCACGAGTGGTGTTCCCCAGGGTTCAGTGCTCGATCCAGTCCCGTTCAATATCTTTATTAATAATCTGGATGAAGAGATCGAGTGTACCCTTAGCAAGTTTGCAAGATGCTGGGTGGCAGTGTTGATCTGCTTGAAGGAAGGGAGGCTCTGCAAAGAGATCTGAACAGGCTGGATCGATGGGCTGAGGGGGTTTAACAAGACCAAATGCTGAGTCCTGAACTTGGGACACAACAACCCCATGCAGCGCTACAGGCTTGGGGAGGAGTGGTTGGAGAGCTGCCTGGAGGAGAAGGACCTGGGAGTGTTGGTTGACAACCGGCTGAATATGAGCCAGCAGTGTGCCCAGGTGGCTAAGAAGGCCAGTGGCATCTTGGCCTGTATCAGAAACCGCGTGGCCAGCAGGACAAAGGAAGTGATTGTGCCCCTGTACTCAGCACTGGTGAGGCCACACCTTGAGTACTGTGTTCAGTTCTGGGCCTCTCAGTACAAGAAGGACATTGAGGTGTTGGAATGTATCCAGGGAAGGGCAATGAGGCTGGTGAAGGGGCTGGAGAACAACTCCTACGAGGAGTGGCTGAGGGAACTGGGGCTGTTTAGCTTGGAGAAGAGGAGGCTGAGGCTGTCTGAAAGAAGGCTGTGGCAGAGCGAGTGTTGATCTCTTCTCTCAAGTGACAGGTGATAGAACAAGAGGAAATAGCCATAAGTTGCATCAGGGGAGGGTCAGACTAGATATTAGGAAGACTTTCTTTACTGAAAGGGTGATATGGCATTGGAAGAGGCTGCCCAGGGAGGTGGTTGAGTCACCATCTCTGGAGGTGTTTAAAAAACGGGTAGATGAGTTCTTGAAGTACATGGTTTAGCAGAGGATGGGTACGGTTGGACTCAATCTCAAAGGTCTTTTCCAACCAGAAGATTCTATGATTTATTTTCTCCCCACGTCAGACCCAGCAGTCTCAACCCATCACAGCTCTATCCTCTGTCTGCCTCTCCCCTTGCATTGCCATTCTCACACCTAAGACCCTTCATCACCAACCTCCTGATTTAAGATTCCTGCTGTTCCCCGATATTTCTACCCTCTCATTACCTCTCACTCCACTTCTCACTCCCCTAAAATCCAAAACACCAGTTACATCCTTTTTCTTACATTCTGTATTGATACAGAAACAGGTATAAGAACAGCACATTTTTTTGTCTGTGCTGGGTGCCTGCACATGGCTCTTTTTGCCCACTCTTCCCTATCTGCCCTGTGAGGATGATGTCATCTGTTCACACCATCTTAACTAGCATCTGCACAGCAATGGCTTGTAAGCATGTCTATCCATCCACCTACTCCTGATTGCCTCCATATGGCACTGCTGCTTCTCCTGATTTTCTCTCCAGAAAAGCTAAAGCTTGGTAGGTTCACAACTCAGCTCCTTACCATTCCTCTCACTTTCTGTAGCTAAAACTTTTGCCATCACCACCTCCTGTAACAAAGGAAGCTTTCGTGACCCTTTTGCCTGCGTTTCAAACACATATCGATGCTGTATCCAAAATCCCGTTACAGTCTTCCTCCATATATGTATCTTTTTCTTTCTAACAGTACAGCTCATACAATATCTTCATCTTTGTTCAGGCACACACTGAAGAATTAGAAAGAGAGATAGAGATTCATCTGTTTAAATTTAGACATGCTTCCCTACTTATCCTAAGTCATACTGAAAGTGAAGTAAGTAAATCTCTTTAATATATTAGTATTTACGCCTTCATTTTAGGAATCCTCTTTATCACGTCACCCTTAAGAGCTGTGCTGGTATCATTGGTTTCGAGCTCTTGCGAGGCAGACGACACAGAGACAGCTCAAAGAGCTCAATCAGTTGCTACTCAGCAAAGCCACCTGGTACCTACAGAGCCTGTGATCTCCATTCAAAGTTCCTGCAATCTTTATTTAGGTACTTTCAGAACATAAAAGGGTACAGAACAGGAGGAAAGCTAGATGGATATGTAGCCATTTTGAAAAACAAATAATGCATGTTGGTACCTAAAGATAAATAATATATTGGGTGGCTGTCTGACAGGAAAAGCAGAAGAAAATGCAGACATCCGAGTTACGCAACTGCATTTTATAATTGCATCAACAACTTAAAAACAGAGAACCTCATCAAAATTTGACCAAAACTGCCATCTTAACACAGCTGCTTATGTAAGAACCATGATTTAACATTTAGTACTTTATCAAACTTAAAAAAAAAAACTTTAAAAAAATCTTTAAAATCAAGAAAAAACACAGGAAAAGCTCCAAACCCCACACTGTGAGAAGAAAAACAGAACATTTTATACTCAGATATTCTCAAATTACTTTTTTCAGCAAGTTGATTTTAAATACATTACTTGGAGTTAGATACTGAGTTTATTTCCAAGGTTTATTTTAGTATTAGTATTAATTAAAACAGATATTGTGCTACACTTCTGCTCTTTATTATCTTGTTGTAAGCATTGTTTATACTGATAGAACAGATTCAGAAATAAGTTACAAAACAAAAAAGTGAATACGAGACACCTCCTGCCACCTGTAAAGTGAAGGTCAAGAACATCATACAAGACATCCTTACAAAAACCTGTGAACTCATTAGCAAAATTAATGTGGAACACACAAGATTGTTTTAGAACTTAATATTTCAACAGAACTAACAACCTATACTACTATGCACACTTCGTAGATTGTGATGGATCATAAAAATAATTTCCTATTTATTAAACTAAATTATCAACCCATTTTAAGGGCCTGAATAATCTGTCTGAATCCTAATAGAAATTTTCCTAATATACATGTGGGTACCAGCTTGTCCTGAATATAAATATTCAAGACAAGACTTAAATGTTCACTCACATATAAATATCTCAGGTGAAATCCAGCATGGCTCAAAGAGGCAGTTTTATTTCAGAGATGCTCTTACGACCAAAGGAAAAAAAAAATCACAAGAGGAAAGTAGGCAAATTCAAATATAGATTGCTGGAAGCTTTTTAAGTAATAACTGTTTAATCCTTTTTTTTTTCCCAGAGTCATGTGGCTTCCAGTGTACACAAAGTAAGAGTGAAAAGGTAAAAATAAAATGGGCATACCCTTAATATATTCCAGAATTCATAAATCATTTGTAAATTTAGTCCTTTTATAAAAGAATCCTTATATAAATCGGGGGAGGGGGGCCATCAATCCCATATATGAAGCACAATTTAAGCCCAACATCACTGACCAATCAAAATTAGTGAATGCACTGCATCTCTCTGCAGTGAGGAGAAGCGACAAGGTAGGCTGTCATTCTGCAAAAGCTGCCCATCGCAAGCTTTTCTCTCAGAAGCATGGCTTTTCTTTTTTAGAAAGCTTGAATCTCAGTGGTGTCTCTGGAGACAAGAAGCCTTCAGTATGTTAAATTACTTTCATTATGAATTTTCAGATGCTTATTGATTCTACCGTAGGAAGAGTGGGAGACTGCAGCAGCCGGTAAACCAGAACTAAAGCAGTTGTATACATTAGCAGTATGCTGAAACAATGGCACAGTACAGACACAAATTTTCATTAAGGTCATTTTTTGAAGATACGCTTATTACCCTCTTTCCCTTCTACTCTGCTAACAAGTGAACAAAATGAATCCCTCCAACCTGGAACTGCTTCACCTGCATCGAGAATTTATCAAATCTTTAGTGGAGGTAAGATCTGTTCATTATTATGGTATGCAGCATAAGCTACATTTAACAAAAAACTGGAGAAAAGGGGGAAGAATTCAGATTCAACTTACATTAAGTGCTAGTATTTTTTTATATGTGAGACTAGGAAATATGCAAATGCTATTTCCCCCTACCCACTAAAAACACAATGTTAGAAAATTGTTATTTTGTATTAAAGTCTTGTAGAATATTAAGAACCTGTTTTGTTCATGCAACATAAAGACAGTAGATTTTAAGCTAATACAATACTGTGGGGAAAAAACATATAATGCAACTGGGAATATTTTTTTCCTCCCTCAGCAGTATCTCCAAATATTGGCAGTTAAATATGCTACAGATTTAGTCCATTAACTCTTTGAAGGATCAGATTGTCTGTAATTGGTGCATATTTATTTCTTTCTGAAGGCTGGCTAAAATGACTATATCTGATTGCTCAAGAAATCCCCCTTTTTTACTGTTTTTTTTTTTAAAACTCACTTCTCTCATTACCCTGTACATTCAACTTGTTTATTGAAAACAAGGATTTACTAAATATTTATTTCAAGAAAGGAAATTATAAGTGTGCAAATTAAACAAAATCATATTTCCTATAAAGCTCATTGACTCTGCTCAATTTCTCATTGCAAGACAAGAGAGCTGTATATATAAACTACCTGCTCACGAGAAAACTACATTTTCTAGCTGTAGTCACAGATGTTCTAAACAGAAGTTAGTGCCTCTAGTTGGTTTTTTTGTAACCTACACTATTTGAAGAACAGGAATCTCATTCAAAAAACCAAATTAATGTAAGCTGACAGAAAGATGATAAGATTTCAGTAGCAAATAGTGAACACGCCAACTGATTTCTATGTAATCTGTAAGATCCAGTTTTAGAGATCTTTTTTTAACTAAATAAGTGATATTAGAAAATATATTCTTGCATTACTTTATTTTGAAATTATAAGCCCTACTTTTAACCTTTTCTTTCCTCCCCTTCACAAGGGCATGCAGCAACTAATTCAGTTTTACAACTGACAATATGAAGAATGCAGTTGACCGGGTCTCTTTCTAGCTGTATGACCTACAAGCAGCAGGATGCATCACTAAAATGTATTCTTAAGACATAAAGGAATTAGAAACAAAACATGGAACACACTTGTATTGCCACTTACGTGCACGACACTTCAACAACATACATGGAAGACTAACACATCTGCTCAGATTTTCATTAGAAGAAGAGTGCAATGATCGATTCTTAAAATGGTGAGAATTTCTTAAAGAGGGATTTATAATTTAAAACCAGAATTGTGGAAACTACCGATGCATGAAGAAACAATGAAACATGAATTCCCCAAAGGAGAATATGCATACTTCACCAGCAAGCTGAATAAGGGTTTAACCGAGCTTTTTCTATACTACTCGTTAAATAACTTATTTGTCATAATGACTAATGGATATTTTTCTTTCAATTTTATGGTCTGTTATGCAGTCTCCTTAAAAGAAAATAAACCAAATTAGGTAACTCACGGTTACTCTCAAAGCACATCAACCGGATTTTATGATGTATAGCAACTTCTTTGACTAAGCCATCACTCAAAAGTAATGAGCAGGAATATTACAGAAAGAAATATGCAACCATAAACTAAAGGATGTCTACATATACTCTGAACACAGAGATAAGAAATCTTTTTTTTTTTAAACCCGGAAAATAAAAACAGGCTACTGCAAAATGCAACAGGGGAAAGAAATTAACAACACTTAAAAGAAGTTTTATTTGTTATTGCTGGCTTGAAACTCAGAACAGACATGCAGAATATGCACTGGTCTGTCGAAGTGTCTCAGGCAATTAAGAAGCCCCCATGTTTAATCAGAATTTTTTGCTGCTGAAGTGCTGGAACTAAAAAAAGGAAAAAAAAAACCTGCAAGAAATGAAATAAGAGCCCAGCTACTACTTGGTTTCCAGGTTACAGTGCATGTCAAATATCTGTCAGTGACACCATGTATCAATTTATGACAAGATGCAGCAGTGATCTGAAAGGCCCTTGAGGCGCAGAGAACAGGTAGGTCAGCAGTTGCATGCACCCCGTCTCTGCTCAGCGTTTGCAAGGGAACAGGCACTGTCCAGAAAGCCAATGCACTGGGTAAATTAGCTCCATGCCTTGACGTTTCTGCTTTTATTTCACAGAAATCTAATCAATGCAAGAAGGAGGCAATGCTTAATCTATTCATAAGGCTTAGCAATATCTGAAGTTTTCTGTTTTCACTGAATTTCAGTTGGCATAACGTTAAGAGTTAAAATCGTCATTTGCTTTAGCAGACCTGCTTCTGATTTCCTCCTGGCTTTTCCTAAGACAAAAAAACCTCCATTTATCCAGTAATGTACTTGGAATGGTTCCTGAAATCTGTTCACAGCCAGGTCAGCATACACAGAGGAAACTGGATTCCTGAGGGTTAATATAAAGCTAATAGAGGATGCCTAAATTAGAAATTAAACAAAGCTTTTGAAATATTTCTTGTTTCATTTCACACCTGAGACTAATACATTCTAATTTACATCTTCTGTATTTAAAAGGCACATGTGAAATAACTGCTGAAGCATATCAAGAATTTTCTTCATACAATTTGCAATAGTATTGTGCAATTGATGCTTTTCAGAACTGCAGATGAAATCCATTTGCATATTGTATCCCAAATACGCTTAATTCATACTTTCATTTAAAAAGAGCTCATTTTTGTTCACCTTAGTGCTATCCATTTTTAATGTATTCAGGCTGGAACAAAGGTCTTCATTTAAATTTATTTTCATGCCAAGTACTTTCTCTCTTAAAACTACCTAAAAAAAAGTCAAGTATCATAACAAGAAATTGAGTATCCTCTCTTTTATTTTTCATTTCACTGCAAACTCAAGAGCTGGCTAGCAATATAAATAATACAAACATCAGGTATTACATGCAGATGCTACATTTACAACCTATTGGCATGTGTAAAACAAAGCAGATGAGTCACAAAATAAAAATTCTCCTAGATGTAAAAAATGCTACTTATTCCTAAGACAAACATGATATGTATACAAATCTGTCGGGTTTCATTGCAGTTTGTATTTAAAAAAAAAAAAAAACAAAAATAAAAAAAACTAAATTGAAAAAAAAACAAAAACTGAAAGACACAATTTTCTTTTAAAGTATTATTTTCTAAAATTATTCCCTTAAATCTATTCTGGCATAAAATTAAATACTCTTCCATTCCATGTAGGCACTGATTTCTTGAAGAAACTGAATGTAGTATTTTAATAATAAATTCCATTACCTCAAACCCGGATAAGTTTTGCACTTGAAATTATATATAGCTATATATGAAATACTTGCAGTGGTTATGTTTCATACGGGAGGACGCACACAAGATAAAAGTGAACAGGAATCTTCAAGCTCTGTAAAAATCTGCTGAATTACAGAACTTCAAGTTTCAGTCCACAGCACTACTGCAAACTCTTCATAAGAAAGGGGCTGCTAAATTGCCATAAATAATTTAAACGCTTTTTTTTATGATATATAAGCAACAGTGCTCCATGCTCCTATCACTTTCTTTTTCCATAAGAGCCTTTTAAAAATGATCTTGAGTACTTTAAAAATGATCTTGAGTACTAATTTGTTAATACTTAACAACATTCTTCTAACATGTCCCTCAACCCACTACAAAGGCAATGCACAAGTATAGTTTATTCAACAAATGGGCCCTTTGTAAAAACCACATCATTACAAATAAAGCCTTGTCCTTTTAAGTGGAAGCTTTTCACTTTTTTTTTTTTATAAAACAAATCCTTCAAAAAGGTAAGACCTGATGCTAGATCTTCAGGCTTTTGAGATCAGGCTAACTAAAGCTCTAAACATACAGTAAATCAATATTTTGATAAAAATAGATGCTTTTCTTTCCTCCTCCTTCCCCAGCTTTTACTTACAAAAAGTGTTAAAAACCAGAAATCAAACAGTTCCATATTTTATTTCACCTTTCAGGAGAAAAGACAACTGCAACAAAAGGATGTGTTTCTCCCCTATTCTGGAAGTCAACATGCAGTCTGAATCTAACATTACAGTTCGAGATGCCATTGATGACATCGACACCAACATGTACCAACCACTGTCATATCCATTAAGCTTTCAAGTTTCTCTCACTGGATTTTTGATGTTAGAAATTGTTTTGGGACTCGGCAGCAACCTCACCGTGCTGATACTTTACTGTATGAAATCCAACTTAATCAACTCTGTCAGTAACATAATTACAATGAACCTTCATGTACTTGATGTAATAATTTGTGTGGGATGTATTCCTCTAACTATAGTTATCCTTCTGCTTTCACTGGAGAGTAACAGTGCTCTCATCTGCTGCTTCCACGAGGCTTGCGTCTCTTTTGCAAGTGTTTCAACTGCAATCAACGTCTTTGCAATCACTCTGGACCGATACGACATCTCCGTAAAACCTGCCAATCGAATTCTGACCATGGGAAGGGCTGTGATACTAATGACATCAATATGGATAATTTCACTTTTTTCCTTCCTGATTCCTTTCATTGAAGTCAACTTTTTCAGTCTTCAAAGCGCAAGTACTTGGGAAAATAAGACACTTCTGTGCGTGAGTACAAACGAGTACCACACTGAGCTAGGAATGTACTACCACCTTCTCGTTCAGATTCCAATCTTTTTCTTCACTGTTATAGTAATGCTGATTACTTACACCAAAATACTCCAGGCTCTAAATATTCGGATTGGTACAAGATTTACAACAGGGCAAAAGAAGAAAGCTAGAAAGAAAAAAACTATTTCTCTGACCACCCAGCATGAGACTACGGACATGTCCCACAGTAGTGCAGGCAAAAATGTTGTCTTTGGTGTAAGGACTTCTGTGTCTGTCATAATTGCCCTACGCAGAGCTGTAAAACGGCATCGGGAGCGACGAGAACGGCAAAAGAGAGTCTTCAGAATGTCTCTCTTGATTATCTCAACTTTTCTTCTCTGCTGGACACCCATCTCTGTTTTAAACACCACCATCTTATGTTTGGGCCCAAGTGACCTTTTGGTAAAGTTGCGATTATGTTTTCTAGTAATGGCATACGGAACGACTATATTTCACCCTCTACTTTATGCATTCACAAGGCAAAAGTTTCAGAAAGTTCTGAAAAGTAAGATGAAAAAGCGCGTTGTTTCAATAGTGGAAGCAGATCCTATGCCAAATAATGCTGTAATACACAACTCATGGATAGAACCTAAAAGGAACAAAAAGATTACCTTTGAAGACAACGAAGTAAGGCAGAAATGCTTAGTACCTCAGGTTGTCACTGATTAGATTTCAGTATTCACCAAAACATATCAAGCGGAATATTTGAACAAATTGTAGAAAAATACTGCCAAATAAGAAAAAAATTTTTTAACTATTGGCGAGACTGTAAATTTTCAATATATATGTTGAATAGAGTAGGTCTTGTATATTCAATCTCTTCATTATGTAAAATATATCTTGCATGGCTGTTTGTTAGTGTAACACCATGTGTATATTTGTCAAAAATATTGAAGTCCTCTTTTTTAGGAAATAAATAGCCTTAAAGAAGTGCAAACTTTTAACTATATTTGTATGGCTCGGTTTCTCTGTAAATATAAGAGGATTTTTAAACAAAAATTCCACTCGGGAATACTTTTCTAAAGCACAAATTCAACATTTTGCATGCTATGGTATTTTTTAATTTAATTCATAAACAGTATTGAGTACAGCTACAACTTGGACACATTTTAACCTTATATTGAGATAGCTAATTATTTTGAATTTGTCCAACATGCAATTACCATGCATGTGTAAGACAAAGCCATTTACATGATGTCCTTCAATTAATCAGTTAATATGCATGGAGGAAAAAAATAATCATGTTGGTCCAAAAATTGACAGTACTTTTAAGAAAAAAAAAAAAAGCCTTCTGTATAAAATCTCAGATCCACAGTTTCTACATGAAAAATACACAACTTTGAAAAATTACATAGGAGGGGTGGAGGAGGTAAGGGAGAAAGACAGACCAAATGAAGGCAAAAACCACAGAGACAAGAATGTTACTGGGCTCAATGCTACAATACAACAAACCAACAAACCCACTCCTGTCCAAAGGCTTAGATTTTCACATTGAAGGTGTTTAGCTAGACCTCTAGTTTGACATGTGGACCTTTTAAACAGAGATTTTTCATTCATACCATCTATCTTCATAGATTTGCCACAGCTAAAGTGGCATTTTCTTGTCCTCAATAACTCCTGTATTATTTTGACCTCACAGTATCACAGTATCACAAGGTTGGAAAGGACCTCTGAGATCATCAAGTCCAACCTATAACCCAACACTAACACCAACACTTACACCAGCCCATCATCTAAACCATGGCATCATCTGCTTTGATGTTCTTGCTATGCAATTGCTTTGTCACAAGCCAATCAATACTGCTAGCTACCCTATTTCTGCATTTCCTGGTCAGTTATGCTACATCCTCTTTTCCTACTTTGTCTTATACTTGCAAAGAAAGATCAAGAGGCCTTAAGAAGTCATCACTGTAAGCAAGAATTAAGTTATTCATTCAAACAGAAGTTAATATTGAGTGTTTTGCACTATCCCATGCTTAAAAATTCATCATTTCAATGAACATTGGCTACATTCATTGACTTAGGTACCAACTGGGGGGGGGGGGGGGGGGGAGGAAACAAAACCAAAAAAAATGGAAAATCAATTAGCATGATTTCACTTGTCTTGTTATATAAAATGCTAAGTGCATAAGCAGCTACCAGTATAATTAAAGGTTAATTCTCAACAACTTTTGGCTTCTAGTAAGAAGAAAAGCAGCCAAGCATATCCTTAAATACGAGAGTTAGTTCAACTAGTATTACATTAAAAAATTTCTGAAGCACTATTCTGAATTGCATATTTTAAAAAAAGTCTGGTTTTAAGGAAGCAAAAAGATATTTTCCATTACATTATTACATTATTAATCACCTGTGTATTGCTAAACTAGTTTTGTGATTAAAAAGAAAAGCAGTACTTGTAACATATCTTACTTAGACTCATATTTTAGCTTACCAGAATAGAAGACTCAAAACAAATAATACTACATATTCCACAAAGATCAGCCACTTACAATTATCCACATTCTACCAGAAGATTTATTATAGAAATCATTATCTAAAATTACTGTGTAACATATATTCAAACATAATTTCACTGTTTTCTTTCTAAAAGCTAGCCTAACAACACCTGAATTCAACTGCACTCACTTACAGTGTCCATTTCACCCAAGCTATCCCTAGTTTCCTACAAGAATTTAAATCCTTTGTTTAATTTGAGAGGTTGCAGCGGGAAGTAAACTCAATGGTTTTATGCAAGAAGGTCTTTTGTTTTTCAACCCCATATGCTCCAAATTTATCACTGAAAACTATCCTTTCAGGAATAAGCTCTTCTGAAAAGAAATGTGCTCAAAAAACCTAGAGCAGGAACTATTATTTTTTTTATTTTTGTAACACTTCTTCCTTTCCCTGCCTAGCTATCCTCTATATTCTGAATACTAGGAGGAGGAGAAAGTGGCATCTCCAGGGTTAATGACATAATATTACTTAACTGATTACTTATCTTCCAATAAAACATCCTTAAATCAATTTAAAATGCTATTCATTTGTTTAAAAAGAAGAAAAAAAGAAACCATAATGAACACAAAACATGAATAAGCTTACATCATGTCCTTATCTGAAAGAAGCATTTAAGAAAAGCTTTCAGACTTGAAAGGTTTCTTAATAACACTTTACTTTCTAAAACTAAATAAATCCTCAAGTACTGCAGGTTTAGTGTTAAAAGCTCATTTATTAGAAAGTCAGAGTCATAACAATGAAAAAACACAGCATAGGAATTAGGCAAAGAGATTAAGTTAGGTTTTAAAGGCTATGTAGATCACAGTCACTGATTACAAAGTTCATTTCTACATTAAATATTCTTCATCTTTCATTAAGTAAAGGGAAGGAAAAGGACTTACACCATGTCAGAGTACACTTTGAAGTCTGCAGAAAAAAATTCTACATAGAGTAGGGAGTAGTACAAGTAAGAATATGTCCAATCCTATATACACACTGGAGTCATTACAAAACAGAATCCGACATGATCCATACCACAAAGATGACAGATTTACCACAAGACAAAAAAAGTAACTAGTGAAGGAACACTGTATATACTACAGATATAGAAGAGGATTTTAGGAGGGATATGAAGGTGTGTTGTGGGTACTTGACAGACAGACTAAAACAGAACACAAAATAGGCAGCATCACTGGAGAAAAAAATGGCAACTATATGCCTTAGTACTGTACAATAAGAAGCCCACTACATTCTTAAAAATTATCTCACCACAGAGAGTCATTAGTTGAATTACACTTCACACTACTCAGCCTAAGGCAAGCAGAATTGTACAGGACTCTAGAAACACTAATTATAGCAAAAACATCTCAGAAATACAAGCAACCACCACTTTCCACACATTCTCTGTCCCTGAAGTATTAGCTGGTATCTATCTATGTTGTCTTTTAACTTCAAATGCATTTTTACAATGTAAAATTGAACGCAATGAGGTTAATCCACACTAAGAATACAAAAAGGCCAGTATAGCACCAGTATCTATCATAATATTCAAGAAACAAACCTCAACACATCAGTACATCACAAATCAGTGAAACAGAAATGTAAATACATCACAAGTGTCTAGTTTTATGTTGGCAACAATTTTTAGGGATTAAAAGGCACTGATACACTGTCTGAAGTCCTCTTTCACTAGTGCCTCAGTGACTTCTAAATATATTAAAAATGTATGCCTCCGGATACATCGATATACCTCTCTTTCTTCACTGTTACATAAATACACACAGGTATATAATACATAATTATTATATATCCAGATGCACCAAAAGTGGAGCTCAACACCAGCATTTCTCTTACATTTACAGCTACTAGCATCTATTTAATATTTATGTGGAAGGGTTTTTGATAAGAGTGTCTCTAAACAGGTAGGCACTACACCCCACCGTGCATATGCTTAAATGCTTTCCCATCCCCACCACATTTTTTTTCCTTTTAAATGAAATAATATGATAAGCAAGGTATAATTTAGCTGGTCACCAGGCATAACTTTTCTGCTGTGTTAACTGTTACCATATTACAATGCACATAATAGTACTTTTTCAAATTCAATGTATGTGCTAGACATCAGAATACTTTGATACCTGAATATCTTAGACATATGTTTGTTTCCTCTAAAGAAAGTGTTTTACTTTCCAATTGCCACTAAATTATTTTAAAAGAGAATACAGCATTGTTTAGTAAAGTTTCAATGTAGTATTAAAAATACAGATACAATAACTTATATCCTTCTCTCTCTCATTGTTCAAACAAAACACCTCCAAAACATAGCTAAGGGCAGTCAGTTTTTGTCTTAAAATCTTCCAGCCTTATGACAGTGAAATTCCACTCCATCGTCAAACATTCTGCTGCATTATCACTGAATTTATTTGTCTTACATCAACAGGAGAGAATAATTTGACTCTGAAGCTACCTTTTCCTTTTTCTACTTCATAGAATGCTTATGCATTTCAAAAAGCAAAATTAAACACAGACTTTGAGTCTGTTTTGCTCAGGGGGGAGGGTGTGGAAAAAAAAGAAAAAAAGTCCCATGCAATAAGTGACTAACAGGAAAATCAAAATTGACTCGTACCCAGTAAGTGTTAAAGAAGAGTGTGAAGTAGGTGGAGAGTACAGATCAAGAGGAAAAGGGCAGAAGATAGAAGGAACTCCTGTGAGACATTTATGGCCACCAGCACCACAGAAAGGTGGAGGGCAACACACACCTGCCAGGGAAAGAATCCTAACCTTGTTTTCTAGATTATAATAAACAAAAATACAAGAACTAATCTTTTAAGTGTGATTGAGTGTGATATGTTGTTTTGCCAAAATTGTTGGGAGAAGAGGGGAAAATGACATGAACAGTAACTCCTGAAAAGGCATTTGATCTAACAAATTATACACAGAATAACAGACAAATCGAGAGCGTGCATTATGATACTGGCTCTCTTAAGAGATAAACAATAAATTTAACACAGTACAAAGCATATACAGACTACATACATTCCAAGAACAGACCTGAAAAGAAAATATTATTGGATGTTTGTTCCCACAGATAAATTTTTTAAAATTCTATTGAATTTTCCCCAAAATCAGTACTGGTCAGATAACTTCAGTTTGTCTTGATGCTTCATGTTTCACCACCACAATATGTTTTTAATTACTGCTTCTATAGTTCAATTTAATTATTTTTGTAGAGTATTAAATTGAAGGAGAAATGTCAGTAGACATCTTTATGTTATGCTAAAATTACACTTCAGTGATTATTATAAATTGAGCCAGAATGGAAGAAATATCTTCCTGTGTATTTATTTTACAGGTTTTTTTGTATCAGCTGTTTTCCTATTTCACAAAGAAATTCTCACACAATGAAAATTAATTTAAAATGAAAAAACAAAGTTTTACAGTGAAAATTCTACGGTGGTTACATAACCTGAAATTACTAAAACAAAATTTATTTTTTATAGTTTGAGTGAATTATAACATTTGAACATATGCATTTCTATATCCTCGTTTTGATTCCTGACACCACACAACCAGGCAAGCAGGCAGGCAGGCTTACAGCACAAAGTTGTTGGCAAACAACATGCCTTTGCTTCTTTTCCAAGCTGGGTTTTTTGGAAATATACTTTTGGTTTCAGCTACCCTGCTATGATCTCTAACTTCCTACCCTATCTCGCAACAGTTTAACTTGATGCCATATCTGATAACAAATCCATGTCCCTGCTGAAACAACATTCTTGCTGTAAAATCTGTCACTCGGCTGTGTCAGACTGTTATTAACAGACCAATATTAGCATAGCTTTACTTTCAACTGTACTAGGATCTCTCACAATCTGTTGTGAGATTTTACTTCAAATTAAATTCAATTTAAACTCAATTAGTGGGGTGAGGAAGCACAATAATAATAACAACCTACTGCTACTCTATACCATGGTTTTCTTCCAAATCTTTTTTCAAGATATTTTTCATAAACCTCTGTCACAAATAAACAGAGAAGGAAAAAGGAAGGAGTAGGGGTAAAAAAGGACAGCTTCCAATATTAGTAAATCAGTACTAACATCAGCAATACTGTGCACTAGGTTGCATTTACCAGCGTGCTGAAAACATGCAGAAGGAGAAAGAAAATGGAAAAGGAACACTATTTGCAATCCATGTATCATCACAAACCATGAGGTGATTGTGAGCACTGCTGTTGTTAAACACATGAACAGTAATGTCAAGACCTATTATTCCCGCTAACCAGTCAATGAATGAGAACAAACAAAAAAAAAAAAAGGTGTGACAGGAATCAGTGGGCAAAGGGAAGTTTCTGACACAGTTTTGTGCTTCAAAAACAACAGTGGCTTCCACAGACTAAAAATCTAACCCAAAATAGAATTCTCATGAAAAACTATTTTTTCTGTGATTTGCCACACCTGCACATATAGAGAGCACAATTTAGCTAAAATAACAAGATTTAGCATTTGTTGCTACCACAGTCAGTAAAGTAAGGTAATTCGTGAGATCTTTTTTTCACCTAGAACAGACTTTCCAGTATATTTGCACGTAATAAAAACAAGAGTGTTACTTGAATTATAAATTCGTCTCCTGAACAGTTACCAAGCAAACACCAGATCATAAGAAGTTTTCAAATCAAGTGAATCAGTTTGTTTTCTCTGCTTAAATGGGAATAACAATTTGAGTGTAATAATTTTGACTGTATGAGCTTATATGCCCATAAATATAAAACGGAGCTGTACAGCTCATCCACAGTCGCATCAAACATGGATAAAGCACAAAAAAAGCACACATGAAGACAAGTTAAAAAGTTCTTTTAAAAGATTTATGTATTTAGAAGGTTCTGACAAATCTTGCCTTACAGTGAAGATTTCAAAACAGTTTAAATAAAATGCAATGGAAGTGGAAAACTTTTGATTCAGTCATGGAGACTTATGCCCCAACTTTGTTTCAGACAAAAATCTCAAGTTTCTGCTACATCTTTAGTTTGCAGTTAGGTCAGCTAAAAACTTGGGGGGGGGAGGGGGCATGGAACAGGGAAACTATATTTGGAATTGTAGACCATCTACCATAGACACAGTATGTTCTCAAAATAATAGGATGTTCCTTCTTTTAATGAGATTAAATCTTCACATCTTCCCCCCAAATGGCATGAAAAGAGATAGGAGACCATGCTGTTCTTCAGCTGAAGAACTTTTAAGATAATAAAGCCAGTAATCAGATTTGGTGCCTATGAGCAATGGAAGGTTGAACCTGAATGGTAAACAAGCAAAACAACCGGATTACTTCACTTTTCAAACCATAACTGAGAAGACTGCATAACATTCATGATGAAACTAATATTTGAAAAAATACGTGGTTGAGTCAGGAGATACAGAACTATTCCCGTGAAAATAGCCTATTTTTAAAGCTGTTGCCTATGTGCAAGAATTAAGTCTCACTCTACACTACTCATTAATTTGTATTACATACAGAAACACCATTGCTGATCTTCAAGGGAAGGCAGAAATGACAGTTACAAGAACATGGGCTCCCATTCAGTACCTGGACAAAGATTAGACTTCAGTCTTCTTTTCATAGCTATTAGGTTAAATTTTTCTAACCTGAACTGGCTCACATTTTAATTAGAAATGAACAGGACGAAACAGGTTATGATGGTTAAGATTTGAACAACCAGTATTTACTTGAGGAATTACAACAAAATTGCATAGTCAATCTCATTTTTCAATTATTTTATACTTCTGAATTTGCCAGCCCTCATTTTCCAGTCCTTAGCTCTTGTCAGTTCTTCCTGTACTAATCAAAGAGTCCTTCTGCAAGCCCTTATTTTCTCCCCATGGACGCACCGCTACTGTCTTAATCTTTAAGAAAAAGAGCCTATTTAATCTCCTACTGTGACATGTATAATTGCATTTATTCACAGGTAACCACAAAACTATGTTTCTATATGTACAGCACAATTTCCTCCACAAATTGCAGAAGTACAGATTTGCCTAACATACCTGCATGAATGCTAGAATGGAAACAACATTGGTAAAGCAATCCCAGCATGGACACAGTCCAATTCCAATGCTTTACAGAGGTTCAGCACCGTATTTTCATATTTGTAAAAACAGACATCATACTTTTTTTTTTTAATTTTAAAAGCATGTTATGTGTACATGTTGAACGTTCAAGGTGCTCTGCCCTTTCACAGCTGCTTCTACTCCAGTAGAGTCACTGAATCATAGAACAGTTGAAAGGGACCTTAAAGATCATCCAGTTCCAACACCCCTGCCATGGGCAGGGAGACCTCCCACCAGACCAGGCTGCTCAAGGCCCCATCCAGCCTAGCCTTGAACACTGCCAGGGAGGGGGCAACCACAACTTCCCTGGGCAACCTGTGCGAGTGTCTCACCACCCTCAGCGTGAAGAATTTCTTCCTAGTGTCTAATCTAAATCCTCCCCCTTCCAATTTAAAGCCATTCCTCCTCGTCCTATCACTACTTGCCTTTGTAAGAAGTCCCTCCCTGGCTTTCCTGTAGGCCCTTCAGGTACTGGAAGGCTGCTCTAAGGTCTCCCCAGAGCCTTCTCTTCTCCAGGCTGAACAACACCAACTCTCTCAGCCTGTCCTCACAGCAGAAGTGCTCCAGGCCTCTGATCACCTTTATGACCCTGCTCTGGACTCTTTCCAAGAGTTCCATATCCTTCTTATGTTGGGAATTCCAGAACTGGCCACAGTACTCCAGTAGCCTGCTTTAATCTGAGGTGTACACACATAGAAAACCACCTTTGCTTACCTCTGTGCCTGTCTTCCAGCTCCCCTAGTAACACAGCTATCTGCCAGGAATGTAGAGCAACAGTGAGGTGAGGATGGCTTATTTGAATACTCACTCACAGGAACACTACATAAAGGGAGATTTAAGGTCCCTTCCAATCCAAACCATTTTATGATTCTATGATTTAAGTAATTTAAATTGTAGATTATGCACATAAAATAAATCTATAATGCATCTACACAATTTCTTTAATCAAGTAAGCAATCAAAACACAGAAATTTGTTTGACAACACATTTTCCATAAAAATGTAATTTATTATCATTAATTCAGCTTTACAGCCCCGAATTCTTCTTTCAAATGAATTCAACTTCTCTACTATTTTTCTATAGCAGCTTTTTATTTAACTGACTGATTTCAACAGAAGTACTCTCCTTCTCCTTCCAATTGTTGGAACAAGAAAAGTTGGACTTTGCACTTCTCCATTCAGCAAGGAGTTGCAAAGTTAGCACATTCGCATAGCATCCTCATTATTGTTGGATTACAAGGTATTCTTTATGCAAGAACAAATTACCCTGCCTCCAAAAACAAACCAAGAGCATTTACCAAAAAAAAATAAAAATCCTCCTATTCTAAATCTTTAGGAACAATCTGGAAACCTGTATATTAACAAGATTACTCTATGACAGGTGTCTTTCTGGTTCCTGCTAGCCATGGATTTTGCTGCAATATTTTAAATTTATCATATCTATACACAACACTTGCAATGCTTTCAGTTGTGTTCATAAACTGCTTTTCCAATTATAGTAGTTATCTTTGCTTTGTCACTACATTATAACAGGCCTTTAGCCAGGACTACCCTCTTTCTTGATTGCCAAAAAGCCAATATTTCACAATGTAATATGATTTTCTCAGTAAGGTTTCCACTTTTGTCTACATACATTTCTCCAAACTCTTGAACAGAATATCCTCTGCATTGGAAAATCAACTGTTTCAAAAAGGAAACATTAAAGACTGGGTCTATTCTGGATTTGCCCTATGCATTACAACTTTCCACTCTGGCAACAAGTGGCTTCCAAATCCAGTAAGTTTATTTATTATAAGAGAATCTTCTTGTTGATAATTCCTGTGTTAGAAACTTGTGATCTTTTACTACTGGCCATAGAGGACAAATAGTTTAGGCTCCCAACACCATTCTTCCACACATCTCAAACATGCCTGAACAGCAATGCTTCTATTTTTCTGGTTGAATTCAGCAGGTTGTGAAAGTAACACATTCTGGATTTTGTTAGCTCCCTCTCTGATCTCTATGTGTTTACAGATAACTCTGCTGTAACTTCTCATTCTCTTACCCCAACTGAAAATTTTGCAAATACGATTTGCTACTACTATTATTTGACCTTCTAGTGAGCATTCTAAACAAATGCTCACTTCTTTTCCTTGATGATCACAAGTTACCTGTCCATTTCACCCATTTCTGTTCTTTCACTCTAATTCTGAACCTGATGGTTCAAAAAGATGGGGGGGAAACCTGTTTTTTTCTCAGACACTAACACAATACATTAGTGTTAATTCTGAACTAGGTTCTTCAGTGAAACCACCGGGTTATGTACTAATAAATGCTTCAGTCCCAGCACGAAAAAGATCAATATTATGAACTGCTTCTCAGCGTTATTTCTTTGACCACTAAACAGCTGTTTTCACCATTGACCACAGAAAAACAAAAGGAAGCATACATCCTCCCAGGTACCCTCAGCCACCTTCCCTAGGAAAATACATATGACATTTCCCCACATCTTCCCATGGGGAAGTAATTATCTGTTTGAACTCAAACCACTGAGCCTGATCACCTTAGACATCATTACTCTCATTCTGGGAGAACTAGCCTGCAGCTTACTATTAAATTTCCAAGCACGTAAATGCTCAGGAAAGGAAGAGGAGAACAGAGAAAGATATAAATGCCAATTCCTACTAGAGCCTCAGATGGTGACTATGCAGACCTGCCTGAAATATAAAATTGCCATTTCCTTGTCAAACCTCCACACAGAGCAGAACAGACAATCTGATCTACACTCTCTCAGATGTATCATTCTAGCTGTAAATGGTGTCAAACTCTATAGAACTCATTTTTTCCATACTAGTTGTTAGCATCACCGACTTGTTTGTTTATAATAGGTACTAAGCCCTAGCTCTTAACTGTTTAAACTTTTATACCTATTGAAATCGAGAGAGAATACACCTGCATTCAATTTAGAGGTGACATCTCCTCTTTGCCAATATCCCTGCGTTCACTAATTAATTTAAACTACGTAATCCAACTTGCTTTCTTTTCATGAACAGACACTTGTGAGTAAATACCTTTTTCTTTTTTTTTATAGTAGGTAAAAGACACTACAAACGATTTTCAAAGTCTTGCCAGCTCTTTGTACTCTCTACAATGTATTTATAATTTACAAGAAGCAAAAAGATAATCTTTCAGAGACTCACAGCTAGCATTTGTCTCCCCTTTTCTCTCAGCAAAAAGTAGTACTTTTAAACACTTTTCTCATCTTTGGTGTGCACAATAATTTTTTTTTTAAATGATACAGACTCTTAAAGTCAGTGCACAAAAATTACTAGATTCAAAAGCAGAGCTTACAGATCTCTGAGTATCGATAATTTCTGTATGTCATCTGGAAACAAAAACCCATATCTTTCATTTTGCTTCTAATTACGTAGCTTTATTTTTAAAAGTATAATGACTGACTAACAGAATAGTTTGTCTCTAAACTCAAAAATGGCCCAAGATCTGTACTAGTTACACAATCATAAATTTTTCAAAGTAATTAAAAAAAAACCAAACTCTGAAGCTGTATTTATCTTGTATTTGGCTAAACACAAGCATTCACAACTACAGGATTACCTATTTCACTGGTTCTTCAAAATCCTTTCATATCTCCACTTTCATCACACACCCTAGCTGACAAACACAAAAATGCGTACTGTTCAAACACATAAATGATCACGAAGCAGAGCAAAACCAAGGTCCAAACACCCTTACCATGTGGGATACCATCCTTCTGGTGTGGAATAAGTACTCCTTAACAGCAAAACACAAACATGTGTGATATAATTCCTCTTTGCGCTACAGAGATACTTCAAAAAGAGAGCAGAAGAGGAATTTTGTAATTAGAGAAACAGAATAAGAGTATAGTTTTCAGATTTTAGAATCACACATTTAAATTCACTAACTGCAAAACAAACAAAAACTTGGAAAACTCTACCTTATGAGACATGGCCTTTACATTTAAGCTCATTAATCAGAAAAGTGTGTCTTCTATCAAAAGTGGTTGGAAAAAGAATGCATGCCAGAGATTAAGTAAAACATACCAACTACTTACATAAAATACTTTGTCTAACATAAGGTTTCTGCTCTAGGAACCCAAATCACAGCAAAATGTAATTGGTAAAATCTGTATGATCTGTCTTCCTCAAAGAGGATAAAGAGGTCTTACACTATCAGCCTCTAAATAATTAAAAATGTATTAAGTTTTGCAAGTCATTTCGTTATATGCACATTAACTCAGTATCTTATAGTGAATAGTTAAAATCAATTAACTTGTTACATACTATCAAGATTTTTCTACCTTTATTTCAAAAGCCAACAAGAAATAAATTAATATCCACAGAAGCTCCTCAACTCTGCTTAAAAGGTAAAGACGGCATAAAACAAAAGAAGAAGCCCTAGGAACAAGACTATTGTGTGCATAACTGAAACAGAGAAAGAAGTGTTCGGTTTATCAGCTACAGAAGAGCACGAGGACTAGACTCTACACTCATTACACAAAATATTGGTCGTACATCATAATTTATGAAATAACATGACTGAGCAGAAGCTTCAGTGGCTCTTCCTTTCACATCAATTTACAATAAATCAAGTACTGACTCTGGCAACATGAAGCCAAGAACAATACTAAAGGAACAAGATCTTCTTAGTAACCAAGAGGATTTTTTGTTAGCACTAACTATACAAAGCTTTCATGGCATTTGTTTCCTTGAACGACAGGCCAACTAATAAATCCAGAATATTTCTAAACATAGTAAATCGAAGCATTACAAATATGTTTTTTTGTTTTTATTTATCTGTGTATTAAATAGCAACTTCAATCGCCTCTCTTGTATGAACATAAGCTGAATGGTTCTATCAACATTATCACACTAAAAATAAAGAATAATTATCTTGCAATGTAGGTGACTATCACAGAACCATGAGAAACATAGTATGTGGTATATACATATTTAATACATATTATACAATTATTTTGTGATTAAACACACTATTAACCATATACAGTTATCACAGTGTAACTAGTGTAACAGGACATAATTTTCAGTTTTTACCAGAGATGCAGAAGAAAAGCAGTTCAGACAGTAGACTCTATATTAATTTCATACATGACAATGGCTTCATGCTTGTGAAGACCTTCTCATTACTTTTAACATTTTTTGTACATATGATTTTGGAAAAACTAAGCTTTTCTCAGTTCTCAGTGTCCAAACAGTTCAAGACTCTTTGTATTAAAGCTACAGCTTTTAAATTATTTCTATGGCTGCTTGACCTTCCCACCAGCGACTGTTTTTTTGGCCTGGAATACTACAAATAAAGCCTTGTGCGACAACTTTTTGCAAAGTCTTCCATCTTATGGTAACAGAGCCTCAGGAAAAACAAAACACACCAACAAAAAAAAACTCAACTGAAAGGAACAACACAAAATTGAAGAATATGGAGATTACAACCAACTACAGAACAGCACAAGATATTTTAGCCCAAACAGTTTCAGCACAGGCCTGGCAGTATTACTGCTAACACCACCAGCAACAGAAGAAAAACATTTTAGCAAGATATTTGCACTTACTATGGATGCAGATGAACCACCTGAAGCAGTGGCATTCAAAAATAATGCAGATGGCTCTAAGCCAATAACAAAATTCAGTAATTCTCAGCAGGACTAATTACCCCAGACAAAGCATCGTGCTAGCACAGCCGTGTAATTTCTATTAATCAAATCAGTTCACTTACCCCTACAGAACAGCACGTTGTGCTACACAGACAATATGCTATATTATTTTGGAGGACACTAGGTCTCCCACAATGCAGTAAATTGTACTGTATCTAAGTTCCTAAGCAAACGCATCATGAAAGCAACTGTTCCCTCCAGTTTAACGTGTGTTGATTCTTACGAGAACTGCACACAGCAATATTAATAGCAACAAATTTGTCTGCTTTCTGTACCAGCAGTGAAAGACTCACTGACATGCCAGTAACCAAGTCCTTCCTCACTTTAACTGCAGTCAACACAAGATCTGACTTGGAAATATTGTACACTCTAAATTTTTGCTTGGAATAGAAAAAAAAATTAATTTCATTGCTGAATATGACACATTAAGAAGGCAGCAGTGAAAGACAGCTACCATAGCATCTATGGCAGGTGCTCAGACAGCTTACCATTGCAAGTTCAGTTACTTCAAAAACTGCAGCAGTTAAAATGACAGTTTTTATGTAATAATATTTAACTTGAAGGACAAATATTACAGTCAGCCAATCTGCAATCACTTCAGAATTAGTCTGTGCTTTAGTCAGATTACTTACGCTGTTTTAATACTTAATTAATAAGGCACATAGTGGAAAAAATAGGTACAGGTAATTCCAGATTACAATACACATGGATGAGAACTGGTATAAAACAAACAAGTATGAACACTTACTATTTCAATGAGTTAATTTGAATTGTTGTTTCCTGAATACTGAGTAGTAGTGGTTAGAATTTTGCTAAATACAAAACAATATTCATCATCGTTCCCAAATACTAAAAACTTACAGGAATAAATTAACAACTTTCTTAAAAACAACAGAGTCACTGAGAAATGGATAGCTTGTCTTCTCTCCAGGCAAAGGAAAAATTAGAATCATGACACTTATATTCACACAGTCAGTACCACCATCTTTTCCTACTCACTGCATTCTCCTAGAGAATATTGACATAATAGTTCTTTGAGGGTCAATTTTTGCAGCACTCCAGTACCACAATGAACTGTGTGAAGTTAACTTAAATGTCAGTCACAATCAGAAGACAAGTAATTGTGTCAGAGGGGTGAGCTGAAGGTCTTTGAGGAGATTTATCTACTGTTTCATTTGAAAGAATGATAGGAAAAGGCGGAACCAAAGTGCTGACATGAATTTTCCAGTGACACTGTCCTAATATTCCAGGAGGTATCTGGGCACAGTGCGCAACACCAACTTGTGGGAAGCAAATTTTACATCAAGCAATCAAATTAAAAAAGAAGCAACAAAGCAAAACAAACAACAAAAAAGCTAACTGACACACACCACCAAAAACCAAACCCAAACCTTCCCTACCACACATTTTCTATTAATAGAGTTGCAGGGGAGCATCTCTGAGAGAAGCAAAGGGCTGGCAGCAGGTCAGTTTACTCAGCCCTTCTACTTCAAGGCAAAACCACCTGTATCTAAACTATTCAGGCTCTGTCTAAACTGCTTTAAAAAAGCTTCAAATACTGACTGCATAGCTCCCCTGACATTAAAATGTTACGAAAGGTTTCTGCTGATAATGGTAGATAAAAAATTTCTTTGCTTCATTTCGGGCCCGCTACTTCCTGTTTCGATCACAGTGGATGTAGAAAGCCATTCTCTCCCTTTCTATTTGGAAAACTTTTATCTGAAGAACGTTACTCCACCTCTCAGTCCCATCTTCTCCAAATCGAAGCACCACACACTTCCAGTTCCTCTGCCTATTGCCCATCCTTGAGACCTTCAGCCATCATTCCCGCTGTACTACAGACTTTCTCCAATTAATCTATGGCTTCTTTGAATGAGGTGCCTTAAAAGAGACTTGATGTTCCAGCTGAAGCACGAACAAAAGACTTGTTTCGAGCTCCTTGAACGCCCTTCCTTATCAAGAAAAGTACAAATTTCATTGCCAACAATGTCATGCTGATACTAAACAAGTGGCTGGCACTCACTTTGTTAGGAACTATCAAGCCTCTCTGCAGAACTGTTATCCATACAGTCCATTCCTCCTGATCCTGCTGTAAACTACAACTGTTCATTGCTAGGACTTTGCACTTACCTGGATGAGAAATCAGATCAGTCCAGCTAAGACATATCTCCAATTTGTTATTCATGTTTTTTAACATACTTTCCATTCTTCTCTGCAAGTTTATTACTTGTAAATTTAATAAGGATACACCACACATCACCCAAATCATTAACAAAAACACTAGCTGAGCAACAGTGAACAACTGATGACAACTTTTGGGCTACAGCTTTCTCAAAACTTCTGCATTCACTGCACAACATTTTCATCTAGATTATATTGCTGATCCTGCTGATGTGACATGGTGTCAAAAGCCCTATTTAAATCAAACTATAACATAGTCATTGATCTCTCCAGTTCTAAGACCTGTTATGCTGCCAGCAAAGGAAAAATTGGCTAACAAGATTCATTCATGATAAATCTATGTAGCCTACTATTTAACAGCACTTTTATATTCTAAATTCCCACAAATACTTTATTTGTTCTAAACTTTCTTTGCTTAAGGAAGTCAGGTTAGGTTTAGTTGTCTAAAGTTTAAACTTGCTCAGGAATGTTTCCTTTTCACTTTACAAAATATTTGTATTAAAATATCACAAAGAAGCACAGTCAGGTCATATAATTCACTGCATTAGGCACAGAGCGACATCTGAATATGCCACTTTTTATCTATCCATACACTGAATTGGATTGTATAATATGAATATTATACACATTATGAATATAATATACATCAGTAGAGAAGCAGCTAATAGCTTATTCAATGGAATATCACAGCTCTGTGTCTACTTTGCTAGAACACTCTAAGAAGTGTGCTAGGAAGTGAGGAAGATGAAGAGAACAATTTGGGTTTTTTTAATACATACACACACAGATCACATTTAACCTCTAAAAATTACATAGGAAATTAAATTTTTCTTCTTACTGTGTCAAAGTCAGAAGTTAATTTCAAAGAACGTGAAAGTCCACCTCAGAGAAATTTTAGATCTACTTTAGCTTTAAGTAGAGATCTCAGTGAAAGTATTATCAAATGCTTTCAGAGTAAAGTTCCTAACATCATCCACTAAAGCTGGAGATCTGCAGACTATTAGCAACTGTAAAAAGTGTTCAATAAACAACCCTTCTCAGTAAAAGCCAATGTTTCTTCTAGTTCCTCTGATTGACTCATATTTCTATCTAATTCCAAGATTTTATATTTTTATTGCAACTTCTCCCATCACTGCAAAATAAACTTCAAGACACAACTAAGTAAAAGCTGTTAAGTGAACCAACATAAATTTGCGGAGGAAATACATGTTGAATACATAAACATAAGGGGCACACACACTTTTGTGTCCCTCAAATATACACAGAGTATAACACTACATAAAAATAAATGGCCAGTTATCCCAAAATTCTACCTAGAATAACCTATAAGCAATAGAAGATTTATTACACCAGAAAAAGTCTAAAGCTTTCACAGTAATATCAACAGTGCTGCTGATTTCAACAAAGTAGAAATTGTATTGTACCTCATATCCAACAGAAAAGTAACAAATAATGGGAAATATTTTTCCCTGAATGAGAGCTGAAAGGGATATTCAGAAATATCTGGCTAAAAACACAAATTAGTATGAATCTTGGCCATAATTCCCAATTCAAAAGCAGGCCTCCACAACACAAGAGCCCCCTGTCCAATGCCAGGCTTTCACACCAATCAGGTCTACCACCTATTTACTTAACATCAGACGTTGTAGTACTTCCCAAGCCCTCTCAAAGCTTTTGTATTTCCCCACTGAATAATCAGTGCCCAGTGTCTGTTCCCCATGCTTCCCACCCTCCCAATGCCACAGAGCACTACATCACATTTCCCACCTTTCTGAAGCACAGCATTTCCACAGTCTCACCCCACAAAACCACAGCATCACTGCTCTCCTGCCCCACACTACTATCAACACCCTACAGATCTCCCACACATCCCAGTGCTTTCCAAGGCCAGAAGCACAGTACAGTGCTTCCCCAGTCTACTCCCTGCAGCACACCACCCTCCCACTGACCACCACTGTGGTACCCTGAACCATGTTGACTTCAGTGACTGCACATTTTCCTCCAGTTTGAACATGGCCACCTCATATCCAGTAAGCCACCACCTCACCACACATAACAGACACCTCCAGCCCACCACACCAGACACTCCTCCCTGGGGAGTTCCCTTCCACTCAGGGTGCTGGGCTTCATGGCCAGCTGGGAGTCCATAGGAAGTCAAACCAGTCCAGGTGGGCAGCAGAGGATAACAAAGAGTAGACAGTCAAAAGATGAGGAAGGGATGCAGATGGAGAGGTAAGAGAGACAAGAGATACCAGGAAAAGAGAAGAAGAGAGATGACAGTAGACAAGTAAGTTTTACCAGGCCACAAACCATCCAGTATTAATTAAGGATTAAATTAAGGACCATAAGCTTTGGCTCCTCCCTTATGGACTGCAGGATGAAACTCAAAAAGACTTCATAAGTGGACAAGTTTCCCTTCTTCTTTAACAATAATTATTACTCAGACTTTACTAAGCTTCAGGAAAAGCCAAGTATTTGAAAACAAGAAGCTCAAAGTACTGTAGTACCACTTTAACAAAAGAAAGTACAAGCTCTTTTTTTAAACGGTAAAAGAAAAAAAATAGATGAAGGAGAGAAAGTAACAAAAGGTATTTTCTTTAAGTGAAAGAAACCCGAAAAATAACACAAGATGAACATCTCAGGTTTTACCATTAAATTGTACTAATTATTTGAATAGGATCTAGCATTCAGATTAATCCCTCAAGACTTCTAATTCAGGTAGTTAAAAGACAGTATTACTTTATATATCGTGAAGATGTGAAGGGAGATCAAATGGAAAGAAAATTAAAAAACAGAAAAAAAACAGAAAATTAGAGAAAAAGTCTAGCTTAGAATGCTACAATTGATGTTTAAGCACCTCAGTCAAATTGATATACTAAATAAATACATAAACTTTCCATTTGCAACGCAGCATCTGCTAATTATAAGACTAAGTCATTGTCTAATAATTTTTTGATTACACAGTATAAAAAGAGCAGTAGTGACAAACACGCACAATAAACCTCAGGATGATTCTGAATGATAGTTCAGCCCTCCCACAAACTATTTTTGGAAGCTGAAATTTGAATACCATTAAATCAAAGCAGAAACAGCTGGCAAGGTACCATATACAACACCAAGAGCTGATCTCCAAGACTAACAGGATGCTCCTCACTGCATCCCAAGCCAACTCAAACACAGAAAACAATCCAGCCATGTAACATGAACTTCATGACAACTATTTCATCATTCATCCCAGAAGCCAAAAGAATAGAGTGCAAATTAGTCACTACTGCAGAAGAACGCTTGGTAGACCTGAATTGCATCAGGTACCTGTATATCATATCACATATGGCTTTCATAAAGATTACAAAGTCAAGGATTTTCTTTTAGGATATAAACCGTAATTCAAACTACGCCATATTGTAGTGCAATGTCTTCCAAAAGCTAAATGTATATCTGCTGCCTCTAAAAATGATTTATGCAAACATGAACCAATAAGAAAATAATCACTTCACAAAAAGAAAATGTTGCCCAAAAGAACACAAAGTTATTATCACATAATTTTCATGTTATTAAATACCTTTATCTAGAGAAGTCACGTGAAAAAAATGAAAGTACTAATGAGTTACGTCCATGCCATTTCTTAGTTCAAAACAAGAAGTAGACAGTAAGAACCATAGCAAAAAAACAAAGAAACCCCTCAAGCTTTTTAAGTCAAACACTAGCCTGAGTCATATGAGTGCAAGCTAAAAATGCCTCTAAAAGTAACTCAGACTCACCAAGTTCATTGAGACTCTGGGCAGCTTTTGTTATCTCTCTGCTTCCTCCTTGCAGTTGTCCTTGAAGTCTCTTACTGAGATACAAGATGCGTATTATCCTCCGCAGCAAGTCACAGGCAGCCTGCAGAGAAATTGTAGCATTAGGGGATATTATCAGTACATTATGATCAAATAATATTAGGCCTCAAATATGGAAACATTTTAACCAAAAATATGAATGTGTATAAAACCAAGTTCCTTGGTTTTATTGAAATCCCTTTTTTTCAGGATCCATATGTAAATTTTCAGGAAACATATTTGTGTATATTTTCATTAGCATCAATTTAGAAAAAAAGGCATTGCTGACATCTGAACCAAACGTAATACTTACATAATTTTTTACTCAATTAAGATCTTAAAATACGTTTTCCCCTTCTACAAAATAAATACTGGAGAAACAGTAAGAGCTACATCAAGTGTACAGTTCCTCTAGGGCTGGATTAGGTCAGTGGTAATATCTAAACTAGAATTCAGAAACACAGTTCAGGAGAAGGTAAAAAAGTATGTGGGTTTTAGTACAGTCACAAGTACAGACCAACACCTGCAATCAGATTAACATCAGAGTATATCAAAATTAAATTAAAATTACTTTTAAAAATATTTAGTATCTGACAGACATTGAACACTTTTTTAGACTCAAGTTAATGTCTTGAAAACAAATATTAAAGTGCACATAGGGAAACACTCAAGTGAGTAATTTCAACCAACAGTGGATTGCACAACTTGTCAATCTCTTTCCTGTGCCAGCATAAACCAATCAAAACATAAATATTTATTGTTTAATTTTATTAAACATCTACACAGAACAAAAAGGAAAAAATAGAAAAAGTCCCACTGAGGCAAATGACCAAAATCACAATTGGTCTTGCTGCTTTTAGCTCTGTATCACATAGTCTGAAGTGCAAGTTTCCTAAGCGTTCTAAGACAACTTAACCACATGATTTCTATTACCATTAGTGAGAACCAAGTGGGGCTTATCCTACTTTGAGAGATTAAAGTATTAGCTTTTATTAATGCATTTCTTTAATTAGAAAAATCTTGATCCACATATCACTTTCCTATCTATGAAGTAAACTTCTGCAAGAGTAATCAAAAATAGCTTTTCATATAGAGCACTGTGCTTTGCCAAATAAGCAGGCACAGTATTACTGCTCTGCTTTCAAATTTAATTACTTTCTAATCCAACTGTGTACCTCTGGCTAAAGTTTTCCCCTAGGAATTCAACTTCAGCTATCTTCTGACCATCTTTTACTTTACATGCCAAAAGACTATTTATTTCTCATTTGATTGTTGCTCATTACAGTCTATCCCAAGAAATCATCTTTTAAATGGACTATCGAACTGAATAAGAGATGGAAGAAGTTATGTTTAGATACAAGACCAAAAGAAGTTTTCACTTCTGGCCCTGTGAATTAAAAGGAGGAGAAAAATCCAAGGACACTGAAGTTGCACTTTATTACTTCACATTGATTGCTACTGCGTTGTGCCCTTGACAAAGATTCTGTTTCACTCAAGTATTACCCTTTACATCAGTTGTTCAACTTAATAAAACTCCAAGTCATTGTAAAAGAATCCAATATATGAGGACTGTGTAACAGAAATAAAAAAAAATTATCTAACAGTGAAGTCGTTCACAGATGCTGGATCCTCTAACCTGGTCATCTTCATAACAGAAGTTTGAATTAATGCAGGAAACATTCCCTTCCTCAGCTGATGTGGTGTGTTGTTCTAAAGGAGATGTTGTCATCCAAGAAGAAATGAATGCCACTGCTGAAGCAAGAGTTAATTTGGAAAAGGCTCTGAGATAACCCCAGTGGTTTTAGTAAAATTAAAGATAAAACCTGATTTTTCTGGAGATCACATGTTATCTTCTGAAACTTAATGCAACATAGCAACACTAGCAGACATTAGTGCTACAACTCGAGCAATCAAATAGCTTCTTACTTTTAATCTCAAATTAAAATATTGAAAGAAGACTTAATTATAAAGATAGGACCATTTAAAATGCGTCAGTGCATACCTCATATATGCAACTGCATATATGTGCTACCTCTTAATATAATCAAATATATATGTAACAGAAGCCTAAAGAAAGATGTGTCAGCCCCCTATCTTCAGACCACATTTACCATTTAGTTTTAAAAATGTGGCTCATAAGGATTTTTAAATACTGAGATATCTGAAATTAAGAAAACACGTAAAAAATCTCAGCTGAACAGAGCTGCACAGAAAATAACCCTTTGAAAGACAAACTCTGTGTATGTATTTCAGCTGTTAACTATTCCCATTTAACTTGTGATCTACTTTGGAAAGACTCAGAAGAGGACAGTATGATTTGAAGTACGAAGTTTTGCAAGTCTGCTACTCCCTTGGGATGCCATGAAGCTCTAAGAGCAGAGCAAGACATAATAAACACAAGCACAAAGCAGAGATTTAGAATTCAGCACTAGACTTCAAGTTTGACAAGGAATTTGCAGTGAGAATGTTTATGAAAAAGCCTGACTATATTAAAAACAATTACAGATGGCAAAATCCAGCTTTATGCAAGCCAAATATTCCTTTGGTTTGTGAGCAGTCCCACAGCAATCCATGGAGAAGCACTAAAATTACACCCTCCTGAGTACAAGAGGCCCTTAAGCACACATAACTCAGCAAAACGTATCTGCCAGCCCTACAGATTTTGACAGGAAGCAACTTCTATTACCAGTCATCTACTTTTTTCCACTTATTCTACCAACTATACATCAACTGACAAAATTAGAACGTTTGAAAGTGTCCCATAGCACCAGTCTTGCATTTGGGAGCAATTCCGTGTCATGAGCCCTACCACCACCAGGAAGTTAACAGTTTCCTGTGCTGTTGCCCTTCCTTCCTGAACAAACCTGGTAGCCAGCTAATGAAACACAATAGCAGTGCACCTTGGGGAGACAGAAGGGCTGAGATTTCAAAGGCCTATTGACTCCATTCTCTGTAAGTCCAGCTTCATTTCATAATTCAGGTGCCCTGGCCCTCAACATCTCCCAGCAGTGTAGTGGAACATAAAGCACTTGCTAGATATCTTCCAACAGTAGAAGGGACAGTAGCTCATATGCCAAGGAGGGCATGTCAATAACAGAGAAGCTGGAATCATCATTCCTCTTTTTACACTGAGGTCAGTAAATGGATTTAGATGCTTCCCTCATCCTGCACCTCTTTCTTCTGACTTACAGCCCAGAAAAGCTAGATACTACAAATTCCCTGGCACAGGCTGAGTAATGCTGACCCTGCATGCATGCTGCTTTCACACCACAGCAAAATCCATGTAACCCTGCTATAGTGAAGAGGAAGCAAAGAGCACTCAAGAAACACTTCCTAAGTTTAAGGACTCATTCTTCTCAGACATCTTTCTGCAGTTTGACTTTGTGTAAGGGCAGGGCATAAGTGATCTTAATCTTTGGCCTCGAATTCTTGCAACCCTTTCTACAGCTGCATCGTCAAAAAAAAAAACCCTGCACCTAACCTGCCACATGGATGTTACAGAAGTTTTTGTCCAGTGGCATAGACAGTTAACAGCTGGAGTTGAAAAGAACAGGAGAAGCAGCTGCACAAATCAGCTGAACACAATGGTAAGAGCTTCCTGCTGAAGTTCACTGCTACTGAACGCAGAAAACACAAGTTCAGCTAAGAGACGAGTGCAGCTGCTCCACCAGGCCCCAGACTATAAACTGCATGACAATATCATCATGATAAGCTATTTCCCACTGCTACCCTCTTGTCCACATTCTCCTGCAGACTCCCCTTACATTCAAAAACCAGGGACAACTATGTACCTGGACTTACAAAACTTTCAAACTACCAGCTCCATAAGTTGCATCATGACTATTCTGAAAGAACTAATTCCCGGACTCTTTACTAAACTGCAGTCAAGCATGCATAAACTTAGAGAAGAAAAGCATCTTCTAAATAATGACACCATAACATTAAACACAAAATTACACAAACAGTAATAAGAATTTAATTAGTCTCTACTCAGAAAACCTTTCCCTCTTCCCTCCATCTCTAGAAAAACTCACTTAGCTAGTGCGAAGTTTCCTGCTTTGCAATATGAAGCACTTCTCAGTAGCTCAGGTAGAGACCTACAAATACTGATTTTCATTGATATGTACTGAAAACAAACTACAAGCTACTGGAGTGTGAAAATCCTATACATGTCTAGCAACAGGGAAATCACACACATTCAGAAAGGTTTTTTAAATACATTTTTAATACAACTTACTTGAAGTTTTGCCAGCTGCGCTGTGCGAGACACTATTTTGTTGTAGGGGTCAACAATTTTGACTCTAATCCTAAAAATAAGAAGATAAATTTATTTATACCAGTATTAATAATCAATATGACAGAACAATTAAGAATTTATACTTTCTAATTGCATAGTGAATGGCATACCTATCAACGGTACTTTGTAGAGCACCAATTCTAGTTTGCATCATTTGGAGAACACCTGCAAAATAAAGCATTTTTTTTTACATGGAACACTTGTCAATTATAGAAAGAACTATTCTTCAAATCACAGTAACTACTGCAGACTACTTTAGCATAAAAAAACCCCACAGTTTCCCCCTTTACAACAAAGCATTCAAACAGACTGAAATTAATAAACCACAGCATACTTGGAAAACTGAGCAGGTAACAGGTTGCTTACTGAATGTTATGGAAAATTTACTGGTAGAGAACACAAAACTACAGAAGTAATATCATTCTGAACTTCATCATATGTTAAGTTTCAAATATTTAGGGCATGTTGCTTTCTAAGAGAAGAGAGACCAGGACTGCCGTTCAAAGGCAAATAACCCAGCACAAACATCTGAACAAAATATACAAAAATGGTACAACCTATTAACAATATTTATTTAACATAATGACTAGACAGTTCAGAGAAAGGAACAGACAACGAGGACTGAGAAGATAACCAACTCTATTTCATGTTTTCCTTCCTGTGCACAAGCACTGTTAGCAAAAAGTAAGGTATCAATGTCATTGAGAGGTCATCTAATTTAGATTACAAACAGAGCAAGCTACCCTAATCATGTTTGTTCCAGATTAGTTTGGCAAAGCAGCACAAAGAAGCAGCACACAAGCATGCTTGTTCTTTTCTTGTTAAATTGCAAACAAAGTAGTCAAGAGGAGCAGTCATTTTTGCAATACGGAATCAGCCTGCTGAGAATTTAATTAAGTTATGCAAACCCAGGCCTATGAAATTATTTTTGTTCCAGTTATTGTTAGCATTCTCAAACATACAACACTTTCGTAAAGCCCTGTTTACAAGCATGTCATCACTAAATTGGATAAAACTGCAATATGATACGGTAACATGGAAGATAAACGTAACTACTGCTAAGAGTTTTATTCATCTTGTCTTGTACCGGAACCATATCTCGTATAATTTGTACAAATATGCCAACTCCCATCCTCTCCATATTTCAGAATTATTACTTTGGTTCAGGAGTTCTCTCACATTTATACATTGAATGGATAGACACACAGTTCTCACACATCAATGACTGAAAATACAAGATACAGTGAAAAGTTGGTAAAATAGGCTGAATTTTCTACTGTAAATTGCAGTAATGGGCAAGAGCCAGTAGCATGACATTGCTGCATCTACGACTGCAACATTGCTAGAAAGCACTCAGAAGTCCTCTTGCCAGAAGACTTACTGCATAAGATTATGGGATAATACTACCGAGCTTACCTTGAGCTAACAGGTAGCCCAAGATATCTATTGAGCTACCTATAGACAGAAAATAGTATGTATACCAGATCAGTGTACCATTGCAAAAGTGCACAGAGTCAAAAAACAAAGGACTCTACAAGCTGGATATATCAATTTTAAACATTTAACGACATTCACTTTTACACATCCAAATGATTGTGAATGCTGTGAATTAGTTGCATAAACTTCACCTCCTAACTTTGATAAATATACCAAGAGCTCATAATTATAAATAAAACTCTTATTGACATCCATCTTCTCTTTTTCTAACGAATCTCAACTCAGTGTTTCTTCTACAGTGACCATATATCACACTTAGCACAAGCAGAGCAGACATAAGAAAGTTTTGCAAAACTTTAAAACATCATCTTTCTGTATGTAGACTTCTGATTTTCCTGGTAGCTGCAGACAAGTTTCTACTGATGTCTCAAGTATCAAACACTTTCCATGATTAGAACTTTTTAATGCTTCTCCTTCCCTAAACACAGTAAAGGCCCTCACAGAGCACAACTCTTAAGTAAATGAAGAAATTTCAACAAATTTCAGGTGAATTCAATTTTATTTTTACTTTGAGTTATTAGCTGTGAAACACGCAATATTTACCACATCTGCCTTACAGAAATGTTGTATAACTGAATAATTGTTTTGCAGTACTTCATTCTTTCCTCAGAGAATTTTTTAGGAACGGATGCCTTCAGGAACCACCATGATTTCAAAAAACACAGTTCCACTGAGCATAAATTACTGAAGATCATGACTGGGAGGTATTTGTCAATTACAAGACTGAGTACAGATTCCTATCTACTTCTCATTTGGAGGGTGAACACAGATTCCAGTTCTCCTATACTTAATTTTCCAACTGCTTAAAAAGCTATTCGGGAGCTACCACTGCGGGATTAAATAAGCATTTCTTCATTTTTGCAGTTATATGCAAATGCTAACAATTGAATACTGTATGCAACAAGTTCCAAAGACTAAGGAGCTGCTATAACTGTCAGTAACTAGAAACACTCTGGTTATGCCAAAACCTGGAAGCACAAGAAGGAACACAGATAAATTACTCAGCAAGTTGCAAAACAGAAGAGGAAAAGGGGATATGCTTGGATCCCATAGTATATGCAAATTAGCAGGTTATAGCAGTAAATATCTTCCTGCACAAAAAAAAAAAAAAACAAACCCCAAACCGTATGAAGTTCCCAGCAAGGGATAAAAAAACACAATGGCAGGTCTAATAAGCTCCTAGCACAATAACAATATACAACCATTTTCCTATATAGATTCAATGGTTCCTAAGTAAAGCCTTTGAAAGCCAGCCATTTATGCTAAAATCCAGATCCCAAACAGTGGAATAATACAAGGATATGCATTTAACTTATGGCCCCTTACTAGGAAAAAGCACCTCAATGCAGTTAAGATTATGTATTAAAGCCTCTTTGGTTAAGATTTGCAAACTATGCAATGAGAAATGAGCAAACTTGGTACTTATGGCAACAGGTACCAGCTAATGTTGCAACAAAATTAGGCCTATTTAGAAAATTATATTAAAAAGTCAAAAATACTTGATTGCTAAAGTTGCTCATAACTGACTATCAAAATACATTTTCCTATGAAGTAGTTACTCTAGAGAAGTATCAGCCAAATCTTCTCCCTGGAGCTCCATCTACTGACATCAAAAAAAGCTGCCACATGTTTCTTCTCAGACCCATAGACTCAACATTAGGGGCCAAAGTTGTCAGTGAATGATGTTCTTTGCACAGATACTAAAAGTGCTTCCTCAACTGTAAGAAGTAGCAAGCATAATGTAACAGTACTTGCCTTCCAGGGATTCAATTCCAGTTGCTTGGGCCAATAGGTCTTCATGTCTTGCAACAACCTTAAAAAAAAAACAGAGCAGAGAAATAAACACAGAAAAATGTGGATGTGTGCCTGAAAGGAATAATAACACATCATCCCTACATTAGGCAGACACAGGAAAAAGCAGCCACACCTTAAAGATAACAGGGTTTTCAGAACACATTTGAATTCACAAAAGCAGCAAGCTCAGGTCAGTAACTGCAGCATAGCTGACATCTTCACAGCAGCAGAGCAATCACATTTCAACACACCTTCATATATAACAATAACTGTAAATTTAACCTTATTAATCACACAGTAGTAATGTACAGTCACTTTTTTTACATTTTCTTTTCTATTTATGACATTTAGAAACCAGTTCCCAAATAATTTAACAACTGAGGCAGGGGGAGGGAGGAATCAGGTTTCAAAACTATACACAAACTTAGCATGTGCTCTCTTTGCAAAATCCACACTGGATTTGTGAAGTCTGAGCATATTTTAACAAAAAGCCTTCTACTATCCAAACTCAAAAGTCTTTCTGAAGGTATAGAGGTGTGTTAACATAGGTTATATTTGCCCAGCTAAAGGTAAGCCCTAGACCCTAGGCTCCTCTCCAGCACAGGACAGAAGGGTGCAGGTTAAATCAACCCCCTACCATGTCACAACTGTTATCCCAAAGCACAGGCCTGTGTTTCTGACAGCTGATGTGATTCACAAAGAGTCAGGGAACATCTTTACAAGGAAGAGTGAAACCTCCATGTATAAAGAGATTGCCTACAGAAACTGAAAACAAAGCTGTACATGGCTTCTTGGCAGGAGTATTGAGTGGGATTGACTAGATTAAGTATCAGATTCACTACTACTTTTGCTGCAAGTTGTACCTTTAGTTAGTGCTTGCAGGGTACTCTGGGCAGTTTCAGAAGCAACAAGATCCCTAAGGTTTTGACTAGTTTATATCAAACACCCTGGAATAACAGGTATACTTTAAACTTACTTGTAAATGAAGCTCTTTATCCAACTGACTAATACCCTGGGCAAGTTTTGCTAGTTGTTCAGCTATCACAGCCTGATGGATAGACTGAGAAGTGTAAGCTTTCACATCAAAGTCTTCTTTGAAGAAGTCAGCATAACATTCTGAAAAAAAAAATTTCAATTTTATCTTTGTGCTTTAGAACATCTAAATAACATTGATGGACCTAAAGCATACAGTTCTCTGACCTTCAATTTCTCCAAATCTAACAGTGCATGTTCTCTACATCACATAATACAAATGTAACACTGATTTGAGAAGAGACCACAATGAAGAGAAATAAGTTTGGAACTCAAGACTAGGGGGGTGTGGAGAAGTTGCAAATAGTAAGACCCATCTTCCTTTACTCCCCGCAGCCTCTTCTTGAGCAGAATACAGTAAAAAGTATTGGTATTTTCTTCAAACTGTACAGCTGTAACCAGGTGAGGCTGCTGTGGTTGTACCCCTAATCAGACACACATCAGCCACCTTGAAACCACTGGCACAGACACCAGTTCAGGAAATCATGCCAGACTCTTACAATTGTGCTGGTTTATAAAACACTAAGTTAAGAAAAGACACCGCAGTGATGCTTTTGGACCAGGCAGCGCATCCTAACACTGCCAAGCACCTTCATCTCTCCTCAAAGTGCACTTTTCTCTCCCTTTTGGAGCAGGCGACCACAGGTGACCTTGCAGACAGGACCAGAACACCTAGACCCTCCTCCTTCCCAGGGAGGTGATGCTCAGCATCGCCATAGTAGCAACCCCGCTGCCCAAACTTCATAGAATCATGGAATCGCTTGGTTGGAAAAGACCTTTGAGATCATCAAGTCCAACTGTTCCTGTCCACTACTAAATCAAAACCCTGGGCACCTTGTCTACTCATCTTTTATTCATCTCCAGGGCAAGCAGTGATAGGACAAGGGGGAATGGCTTTAAATGGGAAGGGGAAAGATTTAGATTAGACATTAGGAAGAAATTCTTCACGCTGAGGGCGGCAAGACAGTGGCAAAGGTTGACCAGGGAATCTGTGGATGCCCTCTCCCTGGAAGTGTTCAAGGCCAGGTTGGATGTGGTCTTGAGCAGCCTGGTCTGGTGGGAGGTGTCCCTGCTCATGGTGGAGGGAAGAGGGGGACAGGGGAAAGGTGTGTGGAACTGAATGGGGCCTCTTCCAACCCAAACTATTCCACAGTTCTATGAAACTGAAACACCACCCTGGGCAGCTGTGCCAGTGCATGACAACCCTTCAGTGAAGAAATTTTTCCTGATGTATAATCTGAACCTTCCCTGGGTCAACTTGAAGCCATTCCCTCTCGTCCTGTCACCTGGGAGAAGAGACCAAAACTCACCTCGCCACAACCTCCTTTCAGGTAGCTGCAGACAGTGATAAGGTCTCCCCTCAGCCTTCTCCCGGCTAAACAACCCCAGTTCCCCCAGCCGCTCCTCACAGCACTTTTCTCCAGCCCCCTCTCCAGCCCCGCTGCCCTCTCTGCACACGCTCCAGTCCCTCAGTGTCTCTTGCAGTGACGGGCCCCGGGCCGGACAGCACGGGGCTCACCCCACCCGCGCCGGCTCAGCCCGCCCGCGGACGGAGCGGTCCCGCTGCCGGGGGCACAGCCGGGCGCTGCCCGCCCCCCGCCGGGCCTCACCGTCCGCCAGCAGCTCGGCGAGGGCCGGAACCGGAGCCGGTGCCGCTCCACCGCCCGCTCCCGCCTCCTCCATGCCGGCAGCTGCCGGGACCCCGCACGTCACTCCCGGCCGGCGGCGCGCAGCGATGATGGTCAAAGCGCGCGACGGAACGGGGCGGCCCCGCGGGCGGGCGGGAGCGCGGTGAGCGCGAGGGCGGTGGGACGCGCGCGCGTGGTGAGCGCGGGGCGGGAGCGGGCACCGGGCTCCGGCCGGGAGGGGCGGGCGAGCCGCGAGGTGGGTGGAGGAGCCGAGACTGCAGTGGCAGAGCGAGGGGTCCGGGCTGGCGGAGCGGCGTTCTCGCCCGCAATGAGGAGTTCCCTCCGTGAGGCCCGCGGGCGGGGGGGGGCTGGGAGCGCGCTTCCAGCCTGACGGGGGCGTTCGGTGAGAGGGGAAACAGCGGGGGTGACAGCGGGGTGCTGGTGGTGGCAAGAGCCTGCCCAAGCCTGAAAAGACATTGAAGAGCTGGGGCGCTTCCAGAGGAGGGCAACAAGGCTGGTGAAGGGGGTGGAGAACAAGTCTTGTGAGCAGCGGCTGAGGGAACTGGGGTTGTTTAGCCTGGAGAAAAGCAGGCTGAGGAGAGACCTCATCGCTGTCTACAAGTACCTGAAAGGAGGTTGTGGCGAGGTGGGTGTTCGTGTCTTCAAGTGACGGGATGAGAGCAAATGGTCTGTCTCAAGTTGCGCCGGAGAGGTTCAGATTAGACATTAGAAAAAATTCCTTCACCGAAAGAGTTGTCATGCACTGGCAGAGCTGCCCAGGGAGGTGGTGGTGTCACCATCCCTGGAGGGGTTTAAAAGACAGGTGGGTGAGGTGCTTAGGGATATGCTTTAATAGCGGGCAGGTATGGTTGGACTCGATGATCTCAAAGGTCTTTTCCAACTAAGCAAAGCAATTCTAAATGAGGGGCTTCATGTGGGTGCTTTAGCCAAAAACAAAAATCCTGTTTAAGCTTTGATGCTGTGCTGCACAGGCTCTGAGAAACAGCTGAAAGACTTGTATTTGTTTGTTTCTCCAGATGCTGAAAGAGTTGTTGATTATACATGATTGGTGAAATTGTAGAAACTAAACCATGCCAACCAAAAGATCCCATGGATTTGTTTCATTCTGGGAGAGTTGTAAAAATATGTGCCCCTATGGTGCGCTATTCAAAGTAAGTAACTGTCATGTTCAATACTCAGTACTTAAAGGGGGCTTATAAGAAAGAGAGGGAAAAACTCTTTAGCAGGCCCTGTAGCAATAGGACAAGGGGGAATAATTTTAAACTGAAAGAGAAGTTTAGACTAGGTATTAGGAAGAATTTTTTTACACTGAGGGTGGTGAAGGAGTGGAACAGGTTGCCCAGCAAGGTGGTAGATGCCTCATCCATGGAAATGTTCAAGGGCAGGTTGGGTTGGGTTCTGAGCAACCTGATCTTATTGAAAATGCCCCTGCTCACTGTAAGGGGGTTGGACTGGATGATCACAGTCCTTTCCAACCCAAACCATTCTGTGATTCTTTGTCAACCTTATTTTCTCTAAGGAAATTTATCTTAACTGTAAAATTGGGAATAATTACCTTTTTCTCGTATAATCACTTAAGACACTAGGACATCCTCACAGTACTGCCTATGAGAACAGCATTTTAGAGTAGATAATCAGAAAAATGTCTTTATTTCTTAATTTTCCTGTGTCTGCAGGTTGGCTTTCAGGACTTTGGTTAGGAAATACAGTTGCGATTTGTGTTACACACCAATGATAGTGGCAGCTGATTTTGTGAGATCTGCAAAAGCTAGAGACAGCGAATTCACAACAAACAAAGGTATTTTTTTAATAAGCCATTGCATTGTCAGAATGTTGTGTGTGGTGATAAACCAAATTGGCTAAGTAAACGAAGTCTGTCATATAACTTGACATCACATTCATTAACAATTTTGGTGTACTGTATCTGATTGATATTAAAGCCATAGAAATATGCTAGGTGAGAGTAAGCACATTCTAGTGAGCATCAAGTGGAAATAGTGGAAAACCTTGTCTCTACTTGAAATCAGGGCCTGCAAACTGATTTAGGTGTGTGGTGGGTAGACCACACATAGCTGTCCAGCGGCTGTGCACTCATACAGCTTCTCAGCTTCTCTCTCATTCTTCCTCCATCCCCCCAGCAGAGGGGAGAAAAGGAAGAGCAAAAGCTAGAAAAAGTCGCTGACTTGAAATAAAGACAGCTCAATAAGTGATGTAAAGGAGAAAAAAAACCCAAGTGATGCAAAAGCAATCACTTCCCACCTCACGCTAACAGGCCAATGCCTAGCCAGTCTTCAAGCAACAGCCACCCTGGAACACTATTTCCATGTCTCAACCTACTTTTTTGTTCCCCCACCTCTCCAGTTTTATTGCTGGCCTTGATGTTATAGTATGGAATATACCTTGAGCCAGTTTGGGTCAGCTGTCCCAGTTGTGTCTGCTCCCAGTTTCTTTCCCACCCTAGTCTGTTTGCTGGGGAAAGCAGAATGAGAAAAAGAGGAATTTTTGACATTGTGCAAGCTGCTGTGCAGCAATAGTCAAAACACTGGTGCATTATCAACACTTTTTGTCACAAAATCCAAAACACAGAATCATACAGGCTGTTATAAATAAACTTCAAACTCCAACCCAGTCAGACCCAGTATGAGATGGTGATAAGTTTCTTCCCAGCAATTGCTGTTTCTTATGTGTTTGAGAGGCAAACACTTCATTCCTTACCTGGAAAAATTTTCTGGTCTCTAACAAAAATAAGGGGGTTGCTAAAGGCCGAAAAAGTAATAGACCAGACATACAGTGGAATCAAGAATTGTTAGACGAAACAGGGTTTCAAATTAGCTGAAGTGGAAAGCGCAAGGGGCTGTTGGTGGAGTCCTTTAGATATTGATAGGGTGGTAAAAAGGAGCAAGAGCAGACGAGGACATTGGAGCATGGCTGGGGTTGATGAGGAGAAGCAAGGTTTCAGTTGTGGTGCAAAGACACAACCAACCAGAACACATACAAAAAGAAGGGGTATAAGGAGTTTTACAGGGTCCTGGCTATAAAGAACAAGAGAAAAGTACGAAATATATGGGAAGAGGTAACAATAATGATGCAGAGCTGCTGGCATGAGTTGGCTGCAGTAGAAGAGTGTAACAGGGAACATAACAAGCACAGGCTGCAACTGCAGAAATTAAGAACATGCTGCTAACATGCAAGTAAGATTAGCATGTAGGATCTATGAACTGTGATGATTTAATCTACTCCCCTGAACTGGTGGTTTTGTAAGAGTATATAAAGTAGCAGGGGAAGTGTATTTCGTTATTTTAGCGCTGGCTGTTTGCTATGGTGCATTATCCAAATAGAACAGAGCAGTTACAGAGAAAAGCCACTTTGGGAACCACAGGTCAACTTTCTTATGAGTGGAATTTAACTTTTAAAAAATATGAATAATTATTTGTGTGTAAAAATAAATGAGTAGAAAAATAACTGGCAATATATATGGCTCACCGTTCCACGGAGCTACTAGTTTGCCCCCTTTGAATTTACTTATACTTCTGATTTACCCAATGTCTTGTGACACAGAAGTTCCACAGGTCAGATATGTAGTGTATTCTGGGGTGTGCAGGGACAGAAAAAGAGGAAATTCTCCTTTATGCTGTAACTTTGCTGCATGATAACACGTGGTACAAAATGAAATGTCCTGGTGTTGTAAAGAACTTCTTTACCCTCTTCACTGCGTTCATGGTGGCCTTAATTTTATAGGCCTGTAAAACATTCTGGCTCAGACGGCTTTGCCAAGATTCTAGTATTTACATCATTAGCATTTATGCTTTTAACAAGTAGTTCTGCAACAGGTTGTGAAGTTTTACTGTAGTTTTATGTTTAACGTCCTGGCTATTTGGGGATTTTGTCTCTAATTAGCAGCGTGGGTTTGGAGTCTACGATTGCAATTTCTGATTCCCATTTTCTTCAACATTGTTGTCTTTGTTGTGTATTTCTCAAATAGAGGTAGATATTTTTTGTGGCTTCTGCTAAAACATCTAATATGACTAAACAATATTTTTGTTACTTATTGCTCAGCCAAAAAGACTAGGAGCGTGGGATTATTCCATAATATTAGCTGTAACAATGTAAATCTCTTCAGCTACGCACTGTATTAAATGGACACTCTTTAGAAAATATGCAAGGGATTTTTTTTTTTTATTGTCGGATTTTTAAGTAACTTTTGAAGGTGTCTCAGCTTGATAGAAGTGTACTGCTGCCCTTTCTGACTTAAGCTCCTGTATTTCTAGAATCGCTTATTTGCCACTAAAATAGAAAAATCTATTCAGAAGCACTCATGGTCTTTTCAGTACCAGAAGTGTACTTGCTTTGTGCATTTTTTGGATCATCTTTTTCCTTCAGTGCTCAGATATCCCCCTTCCTCTTAGCTGCAGCAATGGTTTATATGGAAAGTGAGTGCTGAGACTGTTTGAGATATTTTTAGATGTCTTTAATGTAATGCAGTAGCTGAAAAGAGAAGAGCATGTTCCAAATGACCATCTGGCTCTCTGCAGGGGCTTAGTAAATCACAAGCAGTTCAGCAGACCCATGTTGCGGAGCACTGACACTTTGTTTTCCCACTTGAGACAAAACCGCTAAAGCTGTCTCTGCCCATGTGTTCTCATTCCAACTCTGCATATCACATTGTGGATAAAAAACAGCCATGTTCGCACTGAAGAGGAAAAAGATGGGCTTGGATAAGGAAGGGCAAAGCTTGTGGGTTGTTTAACTCCTTTCTGAAGGGTTGGTTCTGTAAGCAGGTTTCCCACCTGACAAGATGGACAGCTATGTCAGCACAGGGGCAGCACGCAGACAAGAAGGGGCAGGCTAGGAGAAAAAGCATCAAGGCCGCTGAAAAATAAAGAGTGGTGAGGCACTGGCACAGGTTGCTCAGAGAAGTCTTGGATGCCCCATCTCTGGTGGTGTTCAGTGCCAGTTTGGATGAGGCCTTGAGCAACCTGATCCGGTGGAAGCTGTCCTTGGTCTTGACTTGGGGCGCATGGAACTAGGTGATCTTTAAGGTCCCTTCCAAGCCAAACCCAAACCACTGTATGGTTCTATGATTCTATGATTTGTGATTTACAGCTTGCAGAATCACAAAATAGTTGAGTTTGGAAGGACCTCTGTAGGTAGTATTATCTAACCCTCCTGCTCAAGCAGGGTCACCAAGAGCTGGTTTTCCAAGACTATGGCCAGACAGCTTTTCAATATAAATATTAAAAATTTAGAATTTCTTATTTTTATTTTCTGGTGGTTTTAAAATCTCTTAACTATCTTTTCATTGGAGTAGGTGATCATCCATTGATTGTTCAGTTTGCTGCTAAAGAAGCACAGGTTTTGTGTGATGCTGCCCGTATCATCTGTCCTTTTGCGGATGGAATAGACCTAAACTGTGGCTGTCCTCAGAGGTAAAGTTTTGAAAAAGCTGGGAAATATGATGAAATTATTTGAGATTAAAGAATGCTGGTCTTCATTTTCATAGCAATTTCAGTCTTAATCTAAAAATAGAGTTGGAGAAAGAAACAGATTTTTAACCCATCAGAAATGTCTGTGTGGAAAGACACTGTTCTGAATGTTCTATGATGCCTGTCACCATGGTGAGACTGAAAAAACAGGTGTATTTGCCAACTTGCTTTTTTAAATTTCTGAGATACTGAGTGTTGGCTCAGAAGTGAAGTGTCCATCCCTTCTCAACGGCTCTTAAATATGCATTGTCAAAACGAGCTTGCTGCAAATAATTCGGAGAGTGTTTTGAGAAATGATGTGGCAATTCTCAAAATAACAAGGCAAATCCCTGGTGTCTCAGATTTCTGCAAGAGAAATATAGTCTCTAAAATATAATTATATAGATTATTTTAATCAGGAAGTGCTGAAAATAATTTCTTCATCTTTTATTAGGTTCAGTGAATTAGTGATCTACTTCTCACTTAAATTGATAAAGATTTTGCCTTACAGTGAAACAGAGTATAAGGCACAAATGAAGATTTTTTGACAACTGGTTCAACTGAGAACCATTTAATTACATGCTTGTCATACAGTCTTTTTCTAAGTGAGAATCTCAAAAATAAATGTAGAAAAGCAAAAGGTAATATTACAGTGCAAATACTTAATTTGTCTATTCTGGTTAGGTTGTCTTGACTTAAAATTATAGTATTTGAGAAAACTTTTCTGGAAAGATCTGAGATTTTGGAATGGCAGTGTATTTTTTTCTAAGCTAACTACTGTTAAGTATGCCAAACTGTAAGTTCATTTTAGGCCAGAAATACATGCTTGCATTTGAATCCTTTGTTTCTTGTGGTTTCAAAATCTTTGTTTCTGCTGGTTTCAAAATAAGAAAACTTTGTGCACTTAATCTGCCTTTATAAGAAGAATTGTTTAAGAAAAAAATCTTTTACTGTTAAGTGGGAGCAAAGGTTATTTCCTGGCAATCAAGATAATGTGTTTTGCAGCTGAGGGAAAACAGAATATTACCTAAAGCATATACTTACTTGCACTTCAAAAAAATCTTCCTTTTCAATCCAAAGTCATTTTCTGTTTAGAAGAAATCCATGATCCAGTGGAAGGGGAGACATCAAACTATTTATTTTATGTATAATCTAAATCATCATTGATTAAATGTTAATTTATCTTCCTTGTAAGTCCATTTTGTGGATAGAAAATTGAACTGGAATAGATAAGTGAATTGTCCACAGTTCTAACAGCACAGTGGAGACTGAACCAGGATCTAAGAGCTGGTATCAGACTGCAGACGAATCATTGAGCTACAAGCCAGTTTACTATTTACTCAACCACACATTCCAAAGATCCTAAGGAAGGAAAATGGCCTATTTGACTGAAATTGATCTGCATTTTTTCAAATGTAGAAAACAAATGTTCTTTTTCTTTTAAAGATGGGCGATGGGAGAAGGTTATGGTGCTTGCTTAATAAACAAACCAGAGCTCGTTCAAGATATGGTGAGACACGTACGGAATCAGATCGACAACCCTAGATTTTCAGTATCTATTAAAATAAGGTGGGTTTGTCTGACTTAATTGCTCTTTGTGGTACATGGCAGAATCCTGTTAGTTTTTTTAATGAAACTTGTTAGTGTAATAGTTATACTATAATATCTGTAATTCTTTTAATGTACTATTACACATTATAATAATTTCCTTACATATGAAGACTGTTGAGATTTTTTTCATCCAAGATGGTGAAAGAATATCTGAGGCAAGTAATCACAAACTTAGACAGAAGAACCAGCACAGCCTTTGACTACTTACCTGGATACCATACTGGATGCTAGAGTTTTCTTGAAATCCAAATGACAAGAAAGTACAAGTTACAGGTCTAGGGTTCTATAAAAGAAAATCAATGCACAGTCTGTATCATCACAGGAGTGTCCTTTGTGAGCTGTTGGAGGCCAGAGCCACAGTTCGTATTCACTGTAATGGAAAGGGTAACAGAACTGGAATCTGGTCCCTGCAGCTGCTGTAAGGAACACATCCTGTTTCCCTTCATCGCTTTCTAAACTTCAGTAAACTGTTGCTTTATATTGCTTTGTACCACTTCATCTGCTATTTATCCATACATCCCATGTGGCATTTGCATACGTCAGTGAAGTTTCAACTCAGTTTGCAGTCCTTCAGGAAAGGGGAACTGTTATAAGTTGGATTTTTTTTCACAAAATATGCGGAATAATGCTGTTTATTTTAGAATCTTTTTGGGCACTCAATCTCTATAAAATTTACCATGTATGTTTCAAAGGTGTGATATAATTGGGAAATAAATTAAGCAGTGGTTTCCATACATTAAATTCACGTCTTTATTAAAAAAAATTTTCTTTATCTTCCAACACTAATATTTTCTTTATTTATACTGTTATTTATACAAATCTGTGGCAACTCCTCCTTATGGAGGAGGGCTTTTTAAACAGTTCAGGCAACTATCTAATGTTTTGTTTCCTTGGAATTTCAGGATCCATGAGGACTTAAAAAGAACAGTTGACCTGTGTCAAAAAGCTGAAGCAACTGGAGTTTCATGGATTACAGTACATGGGAGAGGCATAGAAGAAAGGCATCAGCCTGTACATTATGATGCAATTAAAATAATTAAACAAAGCTTGTCTATACCTATCGTGGCTAATGGAGACATTAAAACTTTAAAAGATGCTGAAAATGTTCATCACTTGACAGGAGCAGATGGTAAGATTAAACATACTCTGTTTTCTAAGTAAACTTACAAATCAGATTTCGAAGTATTTATTTTGGCTGTAAGTAGAGCAAAATTTGAGTGATGTCTATAGAAAGATGTAATGTAAAATTTAAGCTATAATGTAACTCACTGCTTTAATTTCCAATTTGAAGGTGTAATGGTGGCTAGAGGACTCTTAGCAAATCCGGCTATGTTTGCAGGATACGAAGAGACACCGTTGAAGTGCATCCAGGACTGGGTTGACATTGCTCTTGAGCATGGAACTCCTTTTACGTGTTTTCACCACCACTTAATGTACATGATGGAGCGCATTACATCAAAACAAGAAAAAAAGGTTTTCAATGTTTTATCAAGTACCTCAGCAGTACTAGATTATCTGAATGACTGTTACGGTGTGTGATAATGGGAAGCATTTTAGTTCTATGTGAACTTGTGTTTTCCAATTGTCAATACATTGTGAAAGTCTTAATTGGGTTTGTACTTATTAGTCACATTCATACATTGTGTAAGTATTTTCAACACAGCATGACATTATGATCAGAGTGATATTTTATATTTTTAGTATTTTTATGTCAGCATTTTTCACTCCAGAAAATATTCCATATTCCACAAATGTGGGATTCTATTTACAATTTACTATTACACAGAGCACTGATTATTTTAAGACTACAGTAATTTTTTTTTTTCACCAGACAATTACTTACAGCAGTTTGTTAGCAAAACTAGAAGCTTTCTTGTATGAAATCTCCTATAAATCAAAAGGACTACTCATAAATAAAACGAAATATTACGGACCAAAAGAATACAAAGGGAGCGATTATAGAAGTTTTTGTTTTAACTGATGTAAGCTGTACTTCTAAATTTGAGTAGTTTTTTCAGACTTGAAGATTTTTAGGCCTTGAAGCCCATAATAGTACCCTCTTTTAAATTAGGTGTTTCTTTTTCAAACTCAAACTTTCTAAACTTACAACTCAGAAAAGTTCCACGCTTCATGTAACAAAAGATCCCTGGAATACAGAAATGGTGAGAGAAAAAAAGGAAAGTAAAATGGAGACATGGTTTAAACTAAGTACAGACAGCTGAATCTAAAATACAGGACTTGAAAGTTCCATCTAAATAAATTGTTTTGTTTATCTACTGCATAATAATTATGTAAAAGATTAAATCTCTGTGATCTACTAAAACAGAAATTTATAGGTCAAAAAAGAGCTGACAGATTCTCTCAGTGGGGCTCTTGCTGTCCTCTCTGCCTTCTGGCATTTTGTTTGTCAAAGCATGACAACTGCTTAGCTTTGAGTCTTTGTATAGGAGGGAAATTGTGAAAATTAGAACAAGGTAATAACACTACACATCAGCTGCATTAGTTCTGCAAGCAATATTTCACAAATCTGTGCAGTACAACTATTTGTAATCAAATAATTTGTTTTCTTTATATGTTTACATAGAAATTCACACCAGAAAATGCAGAGTTTTCTGACTCTTGGGTACTTCCTTAAATAGAAGTGAATAGTTCTAAATTTTCTAAATAAATGACTTGGGTTTATATACAATTGTAATTTTTTTTTAATAACCTATAACAACCTGAGGGAGGGGAAATTGCTTTTGATGTTACTCCCTAAATCTTTTACTCATTTACATATTTCACTTCTCACAATTCTTTTAATGCAGTGGCATAAAGGACTTGGTCTTTTTTAATAGTGAATATGTTCTGATTTAGGCATACAAATGAAAGTTTGAAAGGCATGACCCAAGTCATCACATCTATTTCACTATTTCAGACAGCAGTTTGGCGAGCAACTGTTATTTGCTGTGAACTATCCTGTTAGCCACAAGGAGCAGAGAAGAGAAAGTTATTTATTATAATTGAATACCACAAACACAAGGCAAGGTGAGGGTTTTTTTGTAATAGTGGAGAAACTGCATTTTAGAGGACTTAATACCTTGACCTATTTAAGAACTGAATACTCGATGCTTTTGAAGGCAGCAGTTGTTGTGCCTGTGTGAGATCAATCATACAGATTTCTGCCTGAAGTACAAGACCTAGGTTGCTGTTAATATCGCTCGTTATTAAGGAGTACTTGATCTGACCAATTACGCATCATAAAAGTCAATGGAAATGTATCATCCCTTTTTGAGGGCGAAATGAATTGTATGCCTTCTTCCCTTGTTGATTTGTAATGCATCTGAACACACTTCACTATATTGACAGAGAATACACTGAAAAAATGGGGTCTTAAAGTCATACTCTGAACAGCCATACTGTTCAAATATACATGAATTGCTGAAGGTGGGAACTAGTTACTTTGAGTGTTGTTTTAGCATGTGGTCGCATTTCTCATTATAAGCCATTTGAATATGGGAAAATGCTCATCTCCAGTTTAAAGCCACTAGATATTTTCCTTCCCTGTGTATGTTACTTGTAACATAACCAGGCACTCAGTCTTTCTATTTTCTAATTTTTAAAAGTTAATCTACAAGCAATTTAAGATACAAAGCTTTTATTCCTATTTTAGGTCCTTTGCCTCCTGTAACTTATCCAGCTGTTTATGTGAAGGCACCCTGCGCAACAATGCCACAGTCTTGTAATAACTGTTCTTTCTTGCAACTTTGACCCTGCTGCAGTAACCTCAACTGCACCCTGGACAGTCCTATTTTCACCATTATCATCGAATCATAGAACGTCCTGAGTTAGAAGGGACCCACCAAGGATCATCGAGTCCAGCTCCTGTCTCTGCTTTTCCCTACTATTGATTCTCAGTTGTCTTCTCTGTCGTGGGTTGATAGTTGGGCAAATGCAGCGTGTGATGATGGGACAGCTGTCTTACAAGCCGAACTAGAATGGAACAAGTTCAAACTATCTATGCGTGCCTTTCAGCAAGGAATTAGTCAGATTTCTGACCTCCAACCAGCTGCTAATACACAGGCATTTCTTATTTCTCCTTCTGAATACCTTGTAACCTTACTGGGTGGGAGAGGAGGGTATTTTTTAACTGTAGTGTTTTAAGGTTCATGAGTTTTTTCCTAAAGCAGCCAGGCATTATATGTATTGCATAGCATCCTGTCTATCACACTGCGGCTTGATGTAAGACAGGCAGGCTTCAATCAACAACCAAGAATTCTCTAACTTCAGTTAGAATACCTTCCAGGAGTGGCAAAGTGCAGTCAACAGGAGAAGGGAGATCTTGCAGATATTTGCAGGAGACTTCTCTGTCCCACGGATTTCATTCCACGTTGGAAGGGAAGATGCAGCAGCTGCATTGCAAGTACATAGCAGTCACTGCAGAGCAGGTCTGAGATCTCATGAAGCCCCTGAAGTGAAAAGGTAGACTCAGAGTCTGGCAGCAGGGATGCACAAATACAGTCATATTGGTATGAGGCTAGGCTACTGGGATGGCAACTTTCAGGTATAGTAAGAAGTGAGTAAGCAGCTCAGAAGTGGAAGCTGCTCTGGAATTAAAGGAGAGTCTTTAATAACATTTTAACAGCTTCAGTAAAGTGTAATTGCTGTAAGCCGATAGCTAAAATGTAATAACCAAGACATACTAAGAGGTTATGTTTTGCCTGTGCTTCTAATGAAATATGTTTATGAAAACATGTTAGAAATACTTCTTAAAACCCAGGCTGTTGCCACTGTGTGGACTGGATTGGAATGGCTGGTTGTATCGCTCTCCAATATTTGTTGAACAATTATTTGGGATGTAACCTTTCATCTAGACATTGCTTGGCAGCAGCTAGGAAAATGTTAACACACTGGCTCCATCCCCAGGTCATAGACCTGGGAAATTGTAAGTGTAAACAATTTCAGATTGAGCAGCTGCAAACAGCTCTGCTCAAAACCGCTTATGCGAGAACTTCCTACCCCATTTCAGTTCCAATGGATTAGAGTAACAAAGAACTACTATGCACAGCATTTAATCTGTTTCATTTTGATGGAAATAAATTGGGACAGAATTCCCAAAAGCAGGTAGCTGTGTCAAGAGGGCTGATGATGCCCAGCTAGACCAAGTAACCTGTTCCACCAGCAGCACCTCAGGGTCTGTTAGGACAGCAGGCAAGACAATAAGCTGCTGAGTGGATGCTGGCCTGAGCTTATGGAACAGGGTCCAGAAAATTCCTGGATATGACGTGAAGTTGCTGGATGTGACATACAACTGTGTGAGAAGCACACAAAAGCCACAAATTGTGCTGATCGGGATGGATGGATTTCATCATGGGGAGTTACGTGAAAAGACAGCTTCATACCAGTACCTCAGTAATACTTCATGAGGCCAAGGTTACACAAGCAACAGTATTGGAAATACGGAATGTGGGCATAGATACAGCAAAACTAAAAACAGGGAAGAGTGACTAGGGAAGGGTCATGCAGGGGAGTTACAAGGTTGGCAAAAGATATGGGAAAATGGATACCAAAGTAAGGAAATCGTGTTCCCAGAGACTTGATATGCTGATAAAAAGTGCTGTATGGGTTACAAGTACAGAACAGGATTTGCTAAAAGAATAGTGCTTTATTCATTAGGTCCAAACAAGCCTGTTTGACAGTGCTTGAGACTGGTAACAGTTTGGTTGTTATTTGCAGTGTCTTTATGAATGCTGAGCCTATTTTCCTTGAGAAAACAGATTGACAGAATCTTAATACCTTGAGGAAGTGTAATGCATTATGGGGGTAGGGGGGGACCAGCATTTGACTTGAACTTCAGAAATGGAGGAGCACACCAGAGCGCAGAGCTGAAGTCCCTGATCAAATAAGCTGGAGTGGTGGAGCAGTGGAATCATCGCAGCAGGATCCCCCAGTGAAACGCTTAAAATCATTCTGTAAATGTGAACAAGATACTCATTTTAACCTGTCTCTACATGTAGATCCCTGCATTTTCCAGCAGAGGTGTGTGTCCTGAGTAAATTCACACATGTCCTCGAGCTCAGCTCTTCGGCTGCCCCACACGCACCCCTCAGCAGGCATTGTCCATGCCAGGCAGCAAAGGATGGCTTCTGGGAGCCGGGAGGATGGCGGGGAGACTACAATCGCAGAATGCCAGGTTGGAAGAGACCTCAGAGATCACCTGGTCCAACCTTTTAGGTAATAATGAGATGGCCCAGAACCCTACTAAGGTGAGCCTTAAAAGCGTCCAGTGTAGAGGAATCCACCGCTTCTCAGACACACGGTGTGAATGTTGGGGTTGTCCTGTGCAGGGGTGAGAGCTGGTCTCGATGATCCTTTTGTGTTCTGGCCAGCTCAGGTCATTCTGCGATTCCCTGGGGAGATCATTCCAATGTTTAACAGTTCTCATGGTGAAAAATTCTGGAATCCAATCCGAATCTCTCCCGGAACACCCTATATCCATTACACCTTGTGTTTTCCAAGTGACTCCCTAAAAAGGGACAAAGGGACCCTCTAGCGGGCAGCCCCTCGGGGCCGCGCACACCGCGGCCACCCCCGCTGCCCCAGCGGGGCCGGTCCCTCCCAGCGGGGCGGATCCCGCCGCCGGCCAGCACCGGCTGCCGCTCCCGCCCCTCCCCGCGGGGCGAGGTTGAGGTTCCGCTCCCGCCCCTTCCGGAGCGCCTTCGCCGCCATCGGGCTCCGCCGGGCGACAGCGCGGAGCAGAGTACGTGGTGGAGGCCGAGCGGCCGGGGCGGGGTGGGGGGAGCGGGCTGGGGGCCGGGGCGGCCCGGGGCGCTCTCGGTGCGGGAGCCGGGAAGGAGCCGCCGGGCTGCGGCATACGGGGTGCTGCCGCCGGGGGCGTGGGTGCGAGGCCCACTCCTGTCTCCCCGTTCCGGCGGGCTGAGCCGCCGGGGAGGTTTGGAAGGGGGAAGGCAGTGCAGGGACACGCACACACGCCGCGCCCTCCCCCACCCCCGCAGCCCATTTTAGCGGTGCCCCCGCCCGATCCGTGACCCCCTTCGCCGCAGCTCCCCCCGCCCGATCCGTGACCCCCTTCGCCGCAGCTCCCCCCGCCCGATCCGTGACCCCCCTCGCCACAGCTCCCCCTCGCCACAGCTCCCCCTCGCCGCAGCTCGCCCCGATCCGTGACCCCCCTCGCCGCAGCTCCCCCCCGCCCCGATCCGTGACCCCCCCTCGGCGCAGCTCCCCCCTGCCCCGATCCGTGACCCCCCCCTCACCACAGCTCCGCCCCGATCCGTGACCCCCCTCGCCGCAGCTCCCCCGCCCCCCGATCCGTGACCCCCCTCGCCGCAGCTCCCCCGCCCCCTGATCCGTGACCCCCCTCATCACAGCTCCCCCCACCCCCCGATCCGTGACCCCCCTCGCCGCAGCTCCCCCACCCCCCGATCCATGACCCCCCTCATCACAGCTCCCCCCACCCCGATCCGTGACCCCCCCTCGCCGCAGCTCCCCCCCGCCCCGATCCGTGACCCCCCTCGCCGCAGCTCCCACCCCCGATCCGTGGCCTCTTCTCCGCAGCTCTCCCGCAGCCCTGCCCTCTCTTCCCCGCAGCCGCACCGACCGGTGCCTCCTTCCCCACAGGCCCCCCGGGACGATGACTTTCCAGTGGACAGCGGTTGCTGCCTTCCTGTACGGTGAAATAGGCGTCCTTCTCGTGCTGTGCCTGCCGTTCATCTCCCCGCTGAGGTAGGACTGCAGTGCCCTGCGCACCCGCAGCTCGGTCTTCTCACCCTTTTTGGTTTATTATGCGTTTTTGTTTTCATAAACGCCAAGTTCTGCTGTGCCTTAAGCTGGCTGTAAACTAAGCTGAAGGAGTGCTGTTTGGGACAGGAACGTCAGGAGTTGCAAGAATCATAAGCCTCTTTTAAGGAGCTTTGTGTTTCCTTTGCGCACGCTGTTGATTCATCCAAGCAGCTGTCAGGGTTCCCAGGATGAGCTTAGTCACTTTGCTGCAGCCAGTGGGATGGCATCTCCCGGTCTTCTTGAAGGGGTTTTTGGAGTAGGCAGCTTGCAGGAGGGCATCTGGCTTCGCTTGCTGCCAGCTCAGAAAGAAATGCAGTGACAATGCGGCCTTTTCAGGAGTTGTCAGGTTGGTGAGAAGCAGCATTACAACGTTGTGGTGTGCACTAGGCATTGTAGGTGCTGAACACATGAGAGATGTCTGATATGCAAAGCTAATCACTTACAGTGTGTGTAGCTGTAAGAAATTTGTGATCACTTGTTTTAAAAAATGCAGACTTCAACTTGATGCAAAAGGTTCGGGGCTACTGAAATAAAGACCTCTTTAAACTTACATAGATTAACAAAATAACTTCAGGAACACAAAACAAACATTAAGAAAAATAATTCATTCTTGTAAAATAACATCCTTAGTAAGAGAAAGAAACAAAATGTGTCAACTGCTCTTACTGTATGCAGAGACCTGGCTTACTGCCTTATCTTAAGATTGTTTCCTGTAAGTAGCTCTTCAAATTTGGTAATGTTATTTTTATTTCTTTATAAGAAATCAAGAAAGCTACCTTCTCTACAAGAAGTAAGAGAAACAGAGTTATGGTTTGTTTAAAGAATATCAGTAATTCTAAAACAAAGAACCCCTGAAAAAAAAACAAATCTTTTAAAAAAGATGCCACTGTCTCAGTGTTCTGTCAAAATGTTTATATTTATTTCCTACATCTTTATATATATTTAGAATGAAGAGTGCAGCTTTATATTGCAGTATGTTAGGGAACAAAACCTAAAACAAAATGCTGCAGTGTGGGGAGTCTGAATTTTAACTACTTAAACCTGTGGGAGAGTCTTCAAAATGGCTGGATTATCCACAGTCAGAATCAGTAATAACGTTTCTTCAACTTCAGAAGTTGAAAATGTTTTAAAATCTAATTTAACCTCTGATTTTTACAAGCTGTCTTGTGAGGAGTTCAGCATTTCAACATAGATTAGGAAGACAAAAGTGCAACTGTAAGAAGGGTGAAAGTATTACGGGAGTTGCAGTCATCAGGCTTGTGTGAAGAAACAAGCCACAGCAGTTTGTGCGGGCTGATGACACATGCACAGTATCTCTGGAGTACTGAAACAGGTTTCACTTATGACATAAATAGGGCTTGAATCCAGTCTTTGTGGTCGAAAAGCAAATTCATAACCTGCAGTGTTACCAAAATTTATTCTAACTTTAAATGCAGTGCTTTTAATTATATATATGCCAGGGATAGATTTTTGCCCTTGTTTTGTAGCATTCACCTATTCCTTTGATAAATAATGAGCAAGATAAAAATGCAAATATGCAAAAAGATAGAACAGTACTGCCAAGTTACTGCGGTATATCTGTAGTAGTGGCCAGTATTATAATTTGGAAGGATTATATTTGTGTGACTTCTGTCTCCAAAAGGAAATGCAGCATTAATAAATGTGAACCTCGATACTTGCTGGGGAAAAATAAGCATGAAAACATAACACAGGAAGGCTTTGCAGTAAGTAGATCTTATTGTTAGCATGAGTATAACTTGGCAGTCATACCTCAGAGGATCACTTCTTAAACAGTAATCTGTATGAAACTTGGGGAACTGCATGTTTCAGGTTAACAAGCTGTCTTCATTAAGAGTTGTAGCTTAGTGCAATTAAAGCAAGCTGTTTTGGTTGATACAGGCTATGGTTGTCTGCTGTACAGAATTCAGATTATACTAAAAAGATTTAAATGAGGTTTTTGCATATACAATGCTAAAATATTGTAATTCGTACTGGTGCAGAACCAGAAGGAACCATTGGACACAGTGCAACAGCTTGATGTAAACTATGTTCGCATTAGATTGGACACTGCTGTAAAGGACAAATTTTAAGTGTCTGGGAAACATAAATACTGCTAAGAAAAGGTGGAAATTTTGCCTGATATAATCAGACAGTGGCTGTCATGCCTGTGTTGCATCACTATTGGCGTAACCAAGTATTCATTTTGCAATAGCACTGATTCTAACCTGCAGCAAAGAGCAAGTAACTGCTCTGTTGCCTCTCATGGGTTTCAATTCATTTAATATCAGATGTTCTTAATTTGTGCTGCGAGTGTAAGTTCTTGCAAGAGCCCTCCATGCAGTAATATTAAATAGGCAATTATTTGTTTAAACAAACAATGTTTTCACCATCGTTGGACATCTGAAGTTGCTTCCTTAGCCAACAAACTTATGCTCTTGAAAGAGGTTTTAACAAATGACAACATACAAGCATGAGACTTGTCCCTTTGTTGTCATTTATAAGTTCAAATGTAATAACAATCCTTTATAATTACTTTATAGTTATACAGATTCACCAGTGTAAAAGAAGACTTCTGAAGAAGGATGGTAGAGAAAATCCTTATTTGTGAAGGTTTTTTTAATTTTATTTGGCAGCAAGCAGTGTAAGTTGGTAGAAATAAAAATGATGGAATGGATTTTACATTCTTTACCCCATCCCTGAGTTTGTTGTAGTCAGGACCAAACAAGAAGTAGTGCTAGGCAAGGTAAAACTTAAAATAAGACACATCTAGAGAGTATCTGCTATCATGCAAGAAGTTTTCAAGTTGAACCAACAGTGTTTACCTGTATTGACAAGAAGTAAAAAAGAGATAAGCAAGTTGGATTGTTGACAAAGTTGTGTATACTTGAATTATATTGCAATTAAAGCAGCTGCTTAGAGATGTTACATTAGTCTCATATCAATAACAAGGCTCTCTTCTGTAAGGTTTTTATGCTCTTTTAGTGTTTAATTATTTTTTAATAACAATGCTGTTTTACAGATGGCAGAAGATTTTTACGATTTCTCTATGGAGCAAATTGGCAGTTTTTTGGAACAAGGTGTTCCTTACGACAATAATTTTATTGATTGTCTTGTTTCTTGGTAAGTGTTAAATAATTTCTTAACAAATGAGGAAAAAGTACTGGTAGTTGGAGTAGATGACCATATAACTGAGAGGATTCAAGCCTGATGTAAATCAGCTGATTTGTTTAAAAGTTCTACAATAGAACAGGAGAGGGAATATAAATGCAATAGTAATAGAGTAGTGAATGAGGAGGAAAATGGAGCTTGATCTGGGCTGTTGCTTCGTTTCACTTCCTCGCAAAAGTAGATGAACTTGAAATGTTGCTTACCAGAATGTGGCTGATCTGCTCCATGTGCAGTAGATGGCACTCTTTCTCTTGGTTGGGGTTGAAATAGAAGACCAGAAGAACATATCAGAGCACTAGGCTAATTGAATACTTTTGCTCAGCACAGATGGAAAACAGCTGCTGGCATCAGTTGTTGTGATTAGGTCCCAAGGTCTATCAAGTAGGAGTACAGCTTTAGTGAAATTGGAGCTTGAATGATGCCCATATGCCTGTCTGATCTCATTTAATATCTGTCCTGACTGCTTTGTGTGGTGACTGTCTCCTGTGTTTCAGTGATGGAAATAGTTCTCCTCCATAGGTAAGAGAAGTGTTTTTAGCACCTTAGAGTGAAAATGCTGCTTAATTCTAAACTACTTTAAACTCAAAGAAAAAATGCTTGGTTTTATTGTCTGCTGAGAGAAACATACAGATGCACTACGTATACTACACACAAAGTCAGACTAGACTGCAGTACTATGTTCCTGGTATTAAAAAAAGTAATTGGAAATGCAAATAAACATTTTTATTATTTTACATGATCTTTAGTATTAGCCTTAGAAGTAGACCTTTCAGTAAATGGCTTAATATAGAGAAGTAGTGGATTTCATTTATTCTTCCTGAACTCCTATTGAAAACTTTAACCAAAGTTTGCTTTTGAGTTGATGGTCATTGATCTTTGCAGGAAAGATAAATTTGGGCTCAAGTAAAGCAGTAATGAAATGTTTGCCCTGTAGCATAAGATGGTACATTAGTGAAAGACTAGCATATTTCTATAGCATAGGGATATGGACTTTTATTTGGTCTTTGTTTGTTGCATTGTTTGAAAAGTTTCACTTCAAATCTGTTAGTTTTTTTTTCCTTCTAAATAACTTATGACTATAAAAGAGACAGTCATAAGTGATGTTATTCACGTGCTTTTCTTTGGAGTTGATTTCTTTTCCTGGTTAAATAAATGCAGCAGCAACTTAATAACACATGGCCAAACTATTGTGCAAGAACTGATGATGATTCATGAATTGTGTATTTTTTTGGTGTGCAGGGGGAGATCTTAGATGCTCTGCCCTTAAATACATATGATGAGCTTAAGTTTACAGATAGTAATGTGAATTCTTAACTGGTTTAGGTTTTAGCTTTATGCAAATGTAAGTTGTAATTAATTATTTTGTCCTTTGAAAAGTATTGGCAGACTATTTCCCATTCTGCAGAACTATCAGGAGTATATGATGGGTGAAAGGCAGATGAAAGAAAGCTGAGGTGTAGCTTACTTCCTATGTTCTGTTCGTGTTCAACATTGTGTTACTACAGTTTTCCTATTTTGATAGATGTTATAGAAATAATTTTTCCCTCTGTGATTCAAGCATTGACACTTCTGTCATAAATACATACTTGTCTGAAGAATTCCATATGAGACAAAAATTTCAGGTGTCTCTTTCCTTTTTTTTATTTCTCACTGCTTGTCTACTGGCAGGATTTTAATTTAGTTGTCAGCAAGGATCTCTGGCAGGATTTTAATTTAGCTGTCTGCAGGATCTCTGGTAACATTTATAAGAATGTGTTTCTTTTGCCTGATCTCTCATGGCTGAGTGCAAGTGTTGGAAATGATGGATGAAGCGTGTTTTGGGTTATTGTTTGACACATTTCCAGAAATGTGTTATATGGCTTCAGTGATTTATCAAGACATATCTTTAAAATGTATGGACAAGCGACAAGTGATGTCAATATTTGCACTACTCCTTTTTGCTGCACAGAAAGTCCATATACATATATCTAGTATTATGTCTGGGTTATTATACATACCCTCAGAGGTGAATAATAACAAACTGCTTTTGTTTGCAGATGCTTTTAGAGAAGTTAAAAAATACTCGGCTGTTAACGTGAATGAAAAGGCTGTGAATATGAATACCAATGCCTTTGATCATATTCAGATGAAACTCTTCCGATCACAAAGGAACCTCTATCTCTCAGGTTTTTCCTTATTTCTCTGGCTGTAAGTATAACATTTTTCTAATTTCTACATGGCAAGTTTTCTTCGCACAAAGTAGTGCAATTCTGAAAAAGATCGGAAGGCCAATTTCAAGAGACTGAAATAATTGTTAGCAGATTTCGTATGAGGCAAGTGAGATCAGAGAAAATAATATCTTGCAAATGTTTGAAGATTGGGAGGATAGGCAGGCAACACATGGAGAGAAACATTTTGAATGTTTGAGAAAACATGTCTTTTGCAGGAGAAGTTTCTTCAGGGAATATTCATTTCCTTCCTTAAGCTTTTGCCCTATGTTTTGTTTGGTTTGAACCTAGAAAACTGGAATAAAAACCCTCAAAAACTGAGGTATTGTTAAAATAACCATGCCATGTTGCAAGAAGGTGTTATTGCTTCCTGCTGTGTTCAAGTCAGACCCAAGTTTTGCTTCTTAACCATGTTGTCTAAACCTCAAACTTAGGAACTGTAGGTTAGTGTTCCAGCTTCCAAGGAAAGTTACAGATGTTATTGCAGATTAAGGACTTCATGGCAACAGGCGCATTGTGATAATACAATCTTAAGTGTGCTATCCCTTTCAGGGCGTTTAAATACCACTAATAAAACAGGATGAGGGAAAGGACAGTTCTGTACTGCCCAGCAGCAGCAGCCAAGAGTACCTGTAAATCTTCACAGTAGCCACAACAACCTGCAGATCTTACCAGTTGGGCAAGGAGCACATGATCTAATTGGATACAGATAATGTGAATGAATGGGAACAGTTGTGCTGATCAGACCATTTCCTCCTTTATGGTGGTACAAAGCAAAGAACGCTGACCCTCTTCTGAGTTCCTTCAGTGAGCTGCTTGGCATTGCTTAGATACGCAAGAGGAACATGGAATAAGGAAAGGCCTGGAATCACAGAGACTTCTGACAAACCTGTTCCACTTGCAGTGGCGTATGGCTCTTTTAGCTTATTGAGGAGCGCAGTACATAAAGAAGTGTCAAGGAAATGTTCATATGAAACTTCAGCAGGAAAACTTTGGAAAAAAGACTTTGCTGTAGCTTTGCACAATAGTGATAGGAGTGTATTATGTTATTTGTCTTCCTTCAGAAAAGTTAAATAAATATTCACAAATATGTTTGTGATCTCTGGTCCAAGAGAGGAATAGCTGGATTGTGTCCTACACTAGAGTTGGAAGCTCATCCCCCAGGATCCTACTACTTGGCTTTCACAGAAGAAAATTGGTCCGGTGGCCCTAATTGATCGTGTTATGGATGAAAGCTCTGCTCTGGAAGAGATTTGCTTAAGGCCTCTTTTTGGTTACTGGCCTTTTACCAGGATTTAGAAGAAATAAATACTCCTACAGGAGTGTCTAGATCAAAGGACTTTTCTGTTAGAGCTATTTTGCTTATCAATTAAACAGGCAAAATGTCTATCAGAGAAAGGGGGGAAAAAAGCTTGGGTTGCCTTATCCTATACTGCTGCTAGTGTCATTCAACCAATTTAAGAACATATGTAGGTGTGAATAGGTAGTTGGATGTGCCGGGTTCATTCTTTGGGTCAGTTTTGATTCATTTTAGCACATCAGCCAATAGGAGAACTCCAGAAGAGTGGTAGATAGAGATTCCTAAGGTAGAGGAGGCTGGAAGCTTGTCAGTTCCGGCCACACAAAACAACTCTTCTCTATTTGTGGTTTAGTAATTGCAGAACACTGAGTACAGGTGAGTTAAAATGACCTCCTGTCAGTGGAGATACTGGGCCGACCAAGCCTTTATGCATCAACTGACTGCACAGAAAAGAGGAGGCTCCTGGTTACCAAAGACTGTCCCCTAGGAAAGAAAGAGGGACCCATCTGCTAATCTAACTCAATGTCTTGGGAGATGTGGAGAGCCTGCCAAGGCTTGTCTGGCCCTCTGTTGCTCCGTGCTGAACCAGTTCTACTGTTTCTGTTATCAAGAGCAGTCAAACACTGGAACACAGACCCTGAAAGATGGTGAAATCTCTACTATCAGAAGCTGTGGGAACTCAACTTGTCTAGTTGATCCTCTCACCAGTCTGCTCAACCCATCCTGCTTTGGGCAGGAGCTTGGACAGGTTCAGCTCTGGAAGCCCCTTTCAACATTCATTATTCTATGATTCTGCTTTAATGATGAAGTTTCACTGACTTCTGCCTGCTTTGTCTATAATAAATAACCAATAGTAAAACGTGCAAACCCTTGGAAAAGTAATGGCATGGGGACCTAAACTTTTTTTATTAAACTCCCAAAAAGTAAGAAAATTAGCTTTCTTGAAAGCCAAAAGGTCTATTTATATGCTTTCAGTTATGAAAAAGCCAATTACTTGGATTTTCAAATTTTCTTTGAATACCAGCTGTGTAGTTATATTACAGGAATTAGTTCAGTGTTGCTTTAGCCTTTCCTTGATTCGGCAACATGGTGCTTTGAAAGACTGAGGTGAACAATGCAAGTAATGATGCAAAGAGGCAATCACTAGTTCAAATCAAGGGAGGTATTTGGAAAGCTTAGATTTGAGGTGCCATGTGAGTGCTGACATTCGTGGATGTTCTAATTTATACAGTATTGACAGAGTACTTTGAAGATGGATATACTGACATTGCTAGTTTTATTCTTGAAAGGCCTTTTATAGAGTTGTGTTGGGATTTGGTTTTTTTACATTGTACACATTGCCATAATGTTGCTTGGGTCTTGTATTCAGAGATTCATCCTATTTAAAACATTAAGTCAGGTAAGAGTAGTTCAACCCTTAAGCAGACAGGTCTCTGGCCCTTTAATGGCTGCAGGATTTTGAGAGGGAGGGGAATTCTGCAATAGGTAAAAATCAATTTTTTTTGTTGGATGAAAATCTTTTCAGTCTCTATGTTACTGTTATTCATCATTGCTGAGCCTGGGTGTTTCCCTTTAGGTGCTTAAACAGTCCTCTCATGGTTTTGTTTTCACACCTAATGCAGAGAGAGAGAGAAAAGGAGTCTTGTGGGTTCGTTTGTTTTAATATTTTTTGATTTGTGCTGTGAATTACTGTGCTGTTCACTGTGCTTCTTTACCAGTGTATTGAGACGTACTGTTACCCTTCTTACTGAGTTGGCAAAAGAGATGGCATCTCATGCAGCTCTGGAAACGCAAGTTATCAATGCTACTGAAGCAGCCAAAAAATACATGGCCGAGAATGAAAAGCTGCGGGAGGTATCTCTGAACTTTTTTTAGCTATTTTATTGTACAGCAGGTAGTTAGTACAAAATACTCTGGGGATGGTTTGCTACTGAATAATGTTTGTTCATTTTTTTTCGTTCTGGTGGAAAAAGGAAGAATAATGTTTTTACAATATTTAATTCAGAATACTGAATACAAATTTCAGTAGCATTTTTTTAACAATGGAAACCAAATGTAATCTGAATAAATCTGAAGTTCTGTCTTTCCAGTACAAATTTCATCAAAGTATAAATATATTCTTAAGATATCTCTTTGAATTTGATCATAGTAAAGTAGGAGACAGTAATTTTGTCCTGAGCAGTTGTCTGTTTAGGGCAGACCTATAGCAATCCAGTACAGAAAAGCGTACACTATAGCTGTTGTTGTGCTGGCTGTTTTTTTCCTAAATAGGATTTGTTCCAGTCCTGAAATGTCTTTTCTAACTTGTAAAATTGGTCTTTTGTATTTATTATATCTTGTGTTTTCGTCTGTTTTTATGGTGCATCAACCAGTTTCCTAACATCTTCCTTTGTCAGTTAGGCACTGCCATAGTATTAATGAAGATTTACCAAAAAATTATTAATTTAAAGAACCACTGATGGACCAAAGATATGCCATTTTTATGAGCAGAATAGAGAAAAGCTATTGGTTGTCTCTTGTGGTTCAATGTACAGTTGTATGCAGGAAGGGAATTCAGCAAAAATAGATAGATGTATGAAATCTTTATTCAGAATTGGTTGGTTTGAATTCTGTTGGAAGAGACTGAACCATAAGCTAAAGTGCAGATATCCAGGGTCTGAAGACTTTTACAGCATTCTTCAGTCTGGCACGTTGTCAGAATAAAATTCACTGCAGGTATGTACAGGTTTCCTTCCAGTTTGGAGCAATGTCTATGGTTACCAGCACTGTAATGTTTTGTGATAAATCTTCAGACAAAGAGAGCAGAATGTGGGGAAAAAAAAAGTACTAGAAAGGATGCAAAAAAATCCAGTTATTTGAGAGGTGTCCTAAAACAAGGATCACTGGAATGTGTGTTGGAATAATTTCATACTTGGTAAATATCTAAAATTTTGAGATTTGATATTTTGTCAAAATTATCCAGGCTCTCTCCCTCAGCCCTGGAATTTGTCTCTTTACTTCATAGTGGTACTTTTTTTTTTTTTTTCCCTTTTCTCTGTCCTATTGGGATTTGGCCAAAAGTCCTTTTTTTTTTTTTTTGTTCTGCTTTCACATTCTCTTAGCAACACATTCTCTGTGCTGCTTGTAAGCGATAGGCACAAACTGGAAACTGTATTCCTATCTGTTCCTGTTTGTGGGTTTGACTGCATGGTTTGCAAAACCAGTGGTAGCCCGAGGTACAGCTGGTGTGCTGTGGCCAGTTCTCCACTGCCCTAGAGATACAAAGTGTGCGGCATTGATTAATTTTATAGAGGTACTGTGACTCAGTTTCCTCAGTGGTTTGGTCCCTGCATTTGTGTCCCTTAGCAAGCGTGCTTCTTTCTGCCATCGGAGAGGCAAGAGCAATTGCTTACAGGGCACTGGCTGCAAGTACAAATCCTGTACGTTTGCTCTAGCGTGCTGGGTCTGCCCTGTCTCCTGTTCAGAGCTTCTGTGGAGTGCAGGACTTCTCCTAAGAGTTTACAGAAATGACTATGTATTAATAGAGGGGAACACAAAAGAGACAATCTGCAATTTCATGAGAAATTGGCGATGGTTTTCTTACCAGCAGTCAAATGCGATCTCTGCTCTTTGGTTAAACTGCTTCTGAAAAATTTTCTTCAACTCTTTTCTTTGGATTGTTTACCAGCCTTTATAAACAATTCTTTCTTTCTTCCTGAAGTAATGTTTCCCCTCTGCTCCCACCTAGTGCCCAGTAAGCTCTGGTATCGTGAGTTCACCTAGTGGCTGTTCATCTCATTTGTTCTACTTTTCTTTTTCTCATTAAGTGTTTACCTCTTCTTTTGCCATTTTCATAACAGAGATCAGACTTGGATAATAGAGGCTGTGTGAGCAAAGAGTCTAATTATGGTGTCTAATTCTTAATGTGTAGTATTTTAAATCATTAATAGCAATTGTCTTAATGATGAGAGTGTGGATAAGTATAGTAGTACCAACGTTTTCAGAGTACTGGGAGTATACAACTCTTGTGTCTGATATTTGCAGGGGTCTTCCTGAATCCTTTCCTATTTTTTTCTTGAATTTCAGTGGAAATCTAATCTAGGTATTGAGATGTTCTGAAGATTTGAGAAGTAGCTGCAAACCTACAAGGAGAGGTTTTTGATGTGGTACATGATTAAATCAGAATAAATTATTAGACCAAGTTGCATATATATATGGCAGTGTGCTGTCACTTGCGGTCCCAGCATATGTTTTCTGGAAAAGCAATTTATAACCTAAAGAGGAGTTGTGGGTTTGCGGTGATATGAAGCACTCTTGCACAGGAGATAATGGCATACTATTACAAGTATACCATTGCTGTCAGTTTAAACCGAGCGTTCTTTCTGTGTGGGGGGTTTTTTCTCTTCCTGTTACAGAATAACTGATTGCCTGCCTGTGTCATATTGGCACATGATAAACCTGTCGGTTTGCAAGATCAAGGCTAACGTTCTCTGGTTGTTTGTCATTACAATGAAAACAGAATTAATTGTAGCAACTGTCATTTTTAATAGGCCTTGAGTGAACAAGGAAGTGGTATAAAGAAAGGTTCAGCAGAAGCAACTGATGAAAAATTGAAGAAGGAAGTTGAACAATTGAAAGAAGAGCTACAGAAGACATCAACTGGTAAGCATTGGTTAGGACTTCCTTGCAATTAAGAAAAAGATTATTTCAAGAGAGCGCGTCAAAAATTTATTCTAGGTATGGCATTAGCTACATCAGTTTACAAAACACTTGGCTTGGGATTTCTTTGCATTTGACTAGGAACTAGAAAAACATGCCACTGCCATCCTTTTATTTTAGTAAATGCTTTCATTATGAAAATATGCACAGAGTAATTCAAACACCTTAGCTAAAGTGTAATTACTAACAAATTGAACTGATCTCCTTAAGTTATGTTGGCTTGTCTTCATTGATGACATGACCAGGTTATGGAATCAATTGCAGGTTGCTTGTAGGCATGATTGGTCTTTCATGTCATACGTATCAGCCACTCTCCCTTTACAAAATGGTGAAGTATGTGGTTGAGGGTTATTTTCTATAAAGTAGGATTTCAATTAGATAGTAGAAAAGTCCTTGACTGGTACTCTAAATTTGTGTCTCCTGCAGCAGAGATGTTAGATTTTTTTATCTTTTTTTTTTTTTTTTTGTCTACAAGGAAACAAGTCTTGCAAATTGTAACATAATGCCTTTGTTAGCAGCTTGAGTGTTTATGGTTTAGGTTGTCAAAACTGCTTTCTTGGCAACCCAAATTGAGATAGAAGCAGATTTGACCTGTTCAGCTCTGTCTTGTTGGGATCTGTCAAGGTGTGTGATGGCTATGAACACCTACTCATCTGAAATTAGTGTTTTTTAAGATAACACTGCCTGTGACCTTGTACGCATTGATCAGATGTTCAGTGTAGCAAATTTGTAGTACCAGATAACATGTTGTCATCAAAACATAGCCCTCCTTTTGTATTGCATGGTACTGCTCCAAAACTGTAAAAATATAAAATATTTTGTTAATCATTTTTTACTTCCACTTGGAAGATGAACAAGAACTGTAGAAGAGCTGTTTTCAACTGTCCTTGAGGCAACAAGAATCTTTAAATACAGAGTCTCATTAGTTCATATTCTCAGGCAGGTTTGATTGTAGGTTTTCCTCTGTCCTGCTGTTTTCTTAGGGAAAGGGGGCAAAACTGGCTTTGAAGTGACAGGATCAATGAAAAACTTAAATGCCTATGTTTTATTTAAACTAACTGGTGGTATGTAACACTAATATAATGTAAGCTTTTCAGTGAGGAATGCTACAGAAAGCTAAGGAACAGATTTACCTCATGCTGCTTCAGCTGCATTCTCCCTGTGAGCTGTTGTCCATCCAAAAGATGTATAAATTAAAGCATACTTCAGTCTTTTGTTAGGGGGAAAGTGGGGGAGAGGGTCTTTTTAAGGAATGAATAGAAAAATATTTACAACCCTTCCCCTTATGTCATTCCCTCATTGCCAAAGCAGAAAAGCCATGGTTACGTTAATTGCCATCATCAGCTAGATGGTGTTATGGAATGTCTGTCTTATTTTTTGTAAGTTTTCTTATACATTATTTAGAGCAAACTGATAGGCAGAAAGCTTGGCATTCTTTATAGTAACCACATCTGTAGACACAACTTTCTGTGGAGTGCTAGAGACTTAGTGGGAATTGAATCTGCTGTTTTCTTGTGAAACTTCTGTATCTGAGCAAGTGGTTGTTGTATTTCATGCTTGCTAAGTGTGAGCAATGCATTGCACAGTATCAAAGTTGAGACTAAAAAGCTTGTTTTACCGCTTTTTAACAACTTGTTTCTTGTCATTGAGCTCACATCACTGAAACAGCCTTTCTTTTCTGTCTGCAGTCTGTAAAGTCCAATCCATGAAATTTTGGGTTTTTTTTGTGGAGGGGAAGGGAGTGAAGGGTGTGGGATGTGTCACCTAGTAATGAAACGAGGGAAAGATAATAGTAAAAGGAAAACTTTACTGGTTTGGCTTTGGGGGATTTTCCTTGTTGTATGTTTTTTTCAGCTATAGTATCTGTAAGGGTCATAAATCTAGACTGTTTGGTTTGGGATTTTGTGCTGCTTGTATAGAAAAATAAGTATAATCTTTTTCACAGAGCAGTTTCAAATATCCATTGCTCTGATCTGCTACATTTGTCAGGCTCCTTAGGCGTGGTGATAGGGTGATATATTACTTTATAGTAGGCCATGTGTTGAAAATTGGGTTACCTCAGGAGAGTGGCACCCACCTTTTAGAAGTCTTAAATGTAAGTCCACTTTGCATTTGAATAACACAGTTTAGTATCAGATTAGTGCTGTGACTTCATTTTTTTGTGATCCAAATTTTCTGTAAGGTTTTGATCTAGTATTTACAGCTTCTGGCAGAGAAAATGCTGCATATCTCCTCTTTCTGAAATTCTGACTGAAATTATAGTGTAGACAGTGGTTATTGCAGACTTTCAGGAGACTCAACTCTAGTTCTTCAGCCCTTTACCTTTTACAGGAGACACAGTCTACCTTATTTTTTTTGTCCACTTAAACTGTAAGTGAAACTCTACATTAAGAAGACATTTTGCTGCCCACTGTGCTCTGGGCGAGTGGGGAGGAAGAATGAAAATGCAAGACAAATGGACTGAGTAGTAAAATTACTAAAATCTGAGGAAACGTTGGTTTCAGCCAGATTTGTTTTCTTTTCAGACTTGACTTTCCCCCTTGATGTGCTTTTTTGCCTTATTGTGGAAGTGAAGGAAAGGGGGCTAGTTCTTCACTAAGTTATTGCAGACCCCACATACTGGGAGTTTATAGGCACCCAGCAGCGGGGCTGGCACTCTCAGAGTCTAAATCCATTTTTAGCATACCTGGACATGTAATAACACGACTGTTCAGTAACTTTGACATGGTATTTTATTGATATGATTGTATATTATATATGTGCTTTGGAAGAGGGACAGGCATCTCGGGAGGACTAAAAGGAGCAGGTGAGATCATGTAGGCAAAAAATTAGAAGGGCAGAAGCTCAACTGGAGCTTCAACCAGCCAGTTCAGTGAAAGACAATAGGAAATGTTTCTTCAAGTATGTTAACAACAACAGGAGGACCAAGGGAATGGTAGGAACAAAGGACTAGGCAGAGGTACTTAACACCTTCTTTGCCTCAGTCTTTAATAGTAAGGTAAGATGTTCTCAGGGTTCCAGGCCTCCTAAGCCAGAAGACTGTGAAGGTGAACCCTCAATCTTCCAAGAAGACTTGGTTAGAGACCTGTTTGGCCAATTTAGACGTCCACAAGTCTGTGGGGCCAGATGGGATACACCCAAGGGTATTAAGGGAGCTGGCGGACATCCTTGCCAAACCCCTTTCCCTCATCTGTCAACAGTCCTGGCTGTCTGGGGAGGTGCCACTCGACTCGAGAATGGCAAACGTACAAAAGGGTTGGAGGGAGGATCTGGGGAATTATAGGCCTGTCAGCTTGACCTCGGTACCAGGGAAGGTCATATTGAGTGCTATGACACAGCACATGCAGGACGGCCAGGTGATCAGACCCAGTCAACATGGGTTTATGAAAGGCAGGTCCTGCCATACCAACCTGATCTCCTTCTATGACAAGGTTACCCAGTTAATGGATGAGTGTAAGGCTGTGGATGTGGAGTACCCAGACTCTTGTAAAGCCTTTGACACCTTTTCTCACAGCATTCTGATTGAGAAACTGGTTGCCATTGGCCTGGACAGGTACACCCTTTGCTGGGTAAAAAAACTGGCTGGATGGTCGGGCCCAAAGAGTGGTGGTAAATGGAGTTAAATCCAGTCGGAGGCAGGGTCACGAGTGGTGTTCCCCAGGATTCAGTGCTGGGTCCAGTCCTGTTTGATATCTTTATTAATGATCTGGACGAAGGGATCGAGTACACCGTTAGCAAGTTTGCAGATGACACCATGGTGGGTGGCAGTGTTGATCTGCTTGAAGGAAGGGAGGCTCTGCAGAGGGATCTGAACAGACTGGATCAATGGGCTGAGATCAGTGGGCTGAGGTTTAACAAGACCAAATGCCGAGTCCTGCACTTGGGACAAAATAACCCCATGCAGTGTTACAGACTTGGGGAAGACTGGCTGGAAAGCTGCCTGGAGGAGAAGGACCTGGGGGTGTTGATTGACAGCTGACTGAATATGAGCCAGCAGTGTGCCCAGGTGGCTAAGAAGGCCAATGGCATCTTGGCCTGTATCAGAAACAGCGTGGCTAGCAGGACAAAGGAAGTGATTGTGCCCCTGTACTCTGCACTGGTGAGGCCACACCTCAAGTATTGTGTTCAGTTCTGGGCCCCTCAGTACAAGAAGGACATTGAGGTGTTGGAGCACATCCAGAGAAGGGCAGTGAAGCTGGTGAAGGGGCTGGAGAACAAGTCCTACGAGGAACGGCTGAGGGAACTGGGGTTGTTTAGCTTAGAGGAAACTGAGGGGAGACCTCATCGCTGTCTACGGCTGCCCGAAAGGAGGCTGTAGTAGAGCGAGTATTGATCTCTTCTCTCAAGTGACAGGTGATAGGACAAGGGGAAATGCCCATAAGTTGTGCCAGGAGAGGTTCAGACTAGATATTAGGAAGAATTTCTTTACCGAAAGGGTGTTCAAGCACTGGAACAGCTGCCCAGAAAGGTGGTTGAGTCACCATCCCTGGAGGCATTTTAAAAAATGGGTAGATGAGTTTTTGAAGGACATGGTTTAGTGCAGAGGATGAGTATGGTTGGACTCGATCTCAAAGGTCTTTTCCAACTGGAAGATTCTCTGGTTCTATGATTATGAAATGTATCTCACTGATGCCTAAAAATAAATATGCGTACTACTAGTAGCACCCACATGTGAAAATGTTTCTCCTGCTGTATGTTAAACATATTTTGAACAAAATGTTGATTCAGATAATTAAAGGCTCTCAGCCTGGCTGCTGCTCTCAGACCTATAGGAACTTTCTGTGGAAGGAAGAAATGCTACAATATATTTTAATTTTGATAGTTGAGAATTACCCAAAAAGCTACAGCAAAGTAGACTCTCTGCGGCTGGACTTCTGGAGAGAAGTTTCATAGAGCAACTGTCCTACAGCGGTTCTTGGGTTGGGGGCAGGAACAGGGCTTTTAGTGCATTAACTTTCTTTTCTTGCTCACAGATCCCACACCGTGGAAATGCTGATGTGTGAACTGCCCATTTGTTGTTACTGGACTCTTTGGGCAAGAGAGACTTCGGTGCTCTATTATTGCACCTTCTATCTCAGGTCATTTGATTGGTGACGCTGTTGTAACGTATGGTAAAGGCCACAGCTTCATTTAGACAACAGAAATTTATACCGAAGGGCTAGTGTTGGCCAAGTCTTGCAGCAGAACACACTGGTGGCAGAACTCCTATCCAGCTTGTTGACCCCTCACTCTTCTAATAATATTTAATATTTCATGGCAAGCAGCAGGCTCCTACCAGCATCTGATGTAGCATAAATGTGCATTGTGTTCCCCAGTACCTATGTGCAGTTACCGAGCTGTGACCTTATTGCGTCTTCAAGCTGAGTCTGTAGTGCCACATCGAGACAAAATCCAAGGACCGTTTGTCTCTGCCATTAGGATTTCCCTTTGTGAAGTGTGCGATGACTCACCGAAGTCACTGAACTTTAGTTCAACTTTTTCTGAAGATACTCTCTGTGTACATCTTGTTGTCATAGGCGCAAAATGGGGCAGGAGGAAATGCTGATGAAAATTCCATGCATCCTTTAATAAGGCTTGTTCTGTGTACAGATGCATCACAAGAGTGCTTTTAGTTTCATGGTTGCATAGTGTCGTAGGGAGGCAGTAGAAGAGAAAAAAATTCATATGGAGGGCTTGTTGTCAAGCAGCTTTTAATTGCTGACTGCTCTAGAAGGTCTGCATGTACAGATGTACAGCTGTCACCTAAATACTGAGACTGTTAGTATCTTTCTAACACCTTATTAATACAGATATTGGGGATACATCTCCTAGAACTGTCACTACCAGGGAGAGTTGACCATGGTCTTTGTCTTGCCATTCAGGCTACTGCCATGTCTAAAAACTCTATTTATGTTGAGCTCCATTGAAGCACTCCAGTTTTAAAAAACATACAGATAAACAAAGAATAAACCCCAAACTGTCAGCTTTCTTTTGTAAGCTGAAAGTAGGAGATACAAGTTAACATAAACTGGCCATGGTCTCATGTTATTTGGTCGGTGGCAGAGGAAGGGTTAGAACCAAATCCATCTTGCTTAACCTTACTTTTTAACTGTGAAATCATAACCTTGGTGGGAGCCATGTCACAAAGTCACAGGCAGCAAGAGTTGATGTTCATATCTGTTGATTTGAAGGGATGGCACTGCATACAGCAAGCATGGTTTTGTTCTATGATGCTGTTTATGCCATCTGGAGATGTTGTAATGTCCCTTCTGTAACAAAATTTCATTTGAGGTTGGAAAAGGTACTTGGAGCAAATTTGTACGTAGTTTTTTGGCACCACTTTCTCTCTTTAAACTTTATCTGCCCATTACATCTTCAGAAGAGAATTCGGAATTAGTATGGAATTACTTGACTGGAGTTGCATTCCCAGCTTCACAGTGTATTTGTTGGCACGTCTCTTGACCCGTCAGTGCCTAAATTCTTAAACGTGAATAGCTCTTTCTCAACTTGAAGGCTTTTTTAAGAGTGGGATCTTTCTTGGTGTTAAACTAGTCCAAATAATTTGGGGTTTAGACTTGTATTGTGAGCAATGCTAATTTAAGTTCCAAATCGTTTCCTTAGTAGCAAGCACTGTAAGTCAAGTGATTTAGTCAGAGCAGGACTAGTAGTTGTGCAGGGAAATGCCCAAAGAATCATTGGTTGCTTTTGTTGCTGTTTGGCTTTGTTTTACTGCTCGGTTCTCCATCCTTGTTGAAATGAGAAGAAAATAGAAATGCTACAGCTACTGGGTTGTGGTAGCCTCTTCAGAGCAATTTTATTCCTCATCGTGCTTTGACTTCAGAGGAATCTGAAGAAAACTATACTGGAAAAGGATACAGAGCTTATGGACCTCTATTTACACATTCGGTGTAAAGGGATACAGTTTTCCATAAATGTCTTCTGTTGATATACTGCCCTAAGAATATTTTGTTTATTTTTCTTTGAAGGGAAGGAATGAAAAAAAATAGCCCACCTCTCAGTGCTGAGGCTGGATTCCAGTTTTGGGACTTATTGACTATTGTTCTCATTAGTTGTGTTTGCATAGGAGCAGCATTCTCACCTGCTGCCTGCTCACGCATTTACTTGCTTGGAGCAGTCATCTGCTGTATTTCGCTTGCTGCCAGTCCAGCTGTTCTATGTCCTGTGAGGCAAAGTAACAGGCCAAATGGAAGCCAGAAATAATAACTGACTGTATTGTGCACACAAAGGATCTTCTGTTTTCTGCTGGATCAGTGTTCATATGATACGATCCATACAACAAGCAATATACCTGTACGATCGCCTGTACTGCTGTACCACAGTTTTCCCACTGAGCAGGGATGTAACGTGGTTCAGCAGTGATGTATGGACAGGCTCTGCTTGACAAGAAGACAAACAGAGAAGCTGATGCACTGGGGAGATCATGTTGTCAAAGATGTGATGTTCCTTCTTATTGTGTGGCCCCAACAGGAATGAGTCTGGATTTGGTTGGGGTGTTTTTGCCCATAGCCAACACAGGTGGGAAGAACAATCTGTTCTTTGCTTTTTCTTCTTCTGGGCGTAGGTGAGGTGTTCTGTCATACATCTGTTTTGGTCAAAACATTGAAACAAAGCAGCAGCTTGTTTCTTTCTTGGTTTGCAGATACTTTGAGATGTTTTGTTCGTGTTTTAAATATACAGTAGTTTTTAGTTGCAACTAAAGTACTGTGCTGCTCCTTGTAAACAGTCTTAGGTCACTAAAACAGTCATGACTTCTTCAGAAATAAAGGTATTGTTAATTTTTACTTTAACTATGTACATGAATGTTCAAACAAAGGCAAAATTTAGCTTTCTAACCAGCAGGGTCTTGAAGAGGCAAAACTCAATATGCATGTGGTTTAGTCTACAACTTAAAATTCAGAAGCTTATAAAATTGTTACAAGTTTTAGTCACTTCCGGATTTTACTGTCGAATATTTTAAACAGCGGCAAGAACATAGAGTGAGTAGGTGCAGTGAGATCAGATGTGTGGAAGTCATGGTCATTCCAAATACCAAAACTTTTAGATGATGTTCTTTGTATTCAGTTCATGTAAAGAATGCGTTAAAGGATGTAGGATATCTGCATAAGGATATGGAAATGAAAGAATGAATGTAAAGAGATGAATTTTTGACCATGTTGGAATCAATAGACGTAAGTGTAATTAACTTCAGTAGACCGGAATTTCAGGCTAGGTAAAAACCTGTTACTGGAAAACCACTCGCTGACTTCTAAAATGTGAAGGACTTTGAATCTGTAAATTCAAATTAATTAATTAAAATAGCAGAAATGCTGGGGAAGGGAGTCTTCCTTTTTGTATGTAGGAGAGCAGTCAAATCTCTTGTGCCTTCATGTTCCAGGAGCAAGCTCCCAAAGAGAAACATGATTCAGACCAGAGTGCTTGTAGCTAGGTGCTTAAAACAAACACATCTAGCTACTCATTTTTTGAGAACAGGTCTTTACAGAGTTGCTGCAATTCTTGAGTATCTTTGAAGTCTCTGGGAAAGAACAGTCTATCTTGGGGTACTCACAGTTGAAGGACAGATCCATGTTTTTGGAACTAGGAAAACTTCAAATGTATTTGTACCATCAACATTTGTTTTTTAAATATGGCTGTGTGGGGCAGCCTCATAGGTCATTAGCAACATTTGCCTGTTTTAGCATGAATAAATCAAGTTTTAGGATATGCCTGTGCTGCTACAGCAGAGAAATATAAGGATAACCAAGATATCTACAGCAGAGAAATATAAAAATGTCTGAATGACCTTACTTGAATGCTTACACAACAACTTAGGACTAATGGCTTTAGGAAACTTTGTGCCAATTTACTGTGCGTTGTAAATTAGCTCCTATGGAGTCCTGGGCTGTTCTGGGCTGCAGCATAGATGTGCTCCTAGTTGAGTGCTGTTGGGATTATGAGTAAAGTAGTAATTACTTTTTGTCATGTTAAAAACCTGTTTACAGTTGTCTATCCTGGCACCACCATTTCTACCTTCTCATCCATGAAGCGATGCTTCTAATGAATTAACTCGTGCATGATAAAATATATAACAGGGTGAAAAGCTGGGGTGTCTGCTCCGATAATCATGGATCTATAGGCAGCCTCAGTTGCTTTGCTAAAATCTCGCCCAGTGTTTGAAGTCCCTCTTCAGGGAGGTGGCAGTTTTGCTTTGGGGGTTATAGAGTTTTGTTTTTCTAGAGCTGTCTTCTTCAATGTGACAGAACACTGCAGTAATCAGTAACTTGTCACCTCTGACAACGGTTTATTGCTCTTGTTCTTACTTTCTTACTGCCTCTTCCTGTTCTTCGTGCTGCTTGTCCTGAACACAAGTAATTTCCCTGTCTTGCATATCTCTTCCTGTGCCCACATGTGATGCTCTGGTTTAAATTTAAGCTTTTTTAGAGGAAGGACCGTCTAATGCAGTGGAGCCCTAATACATAACGAGGGCTCTGAGGAACATCAGGAATACAAGTAATAATTAAAACACTAATTTTGATATTTTACAGCTCTCTACAAGGCAAATAATGAAGTGATTGCAATTAAAAAGCAGTCTGAAGGCCTTAAAAGAGAATATGATCGTCTGATGAAAGAACATGAACAGCTTCAGGTACGTGGTTCTGGATCACTATATGAGCACGATGTTCTGAAGTTGCACCAACAAAAATTCTGCATGTTGGGTATTTATTGTGCAAGAGAATTCACCAAAATCTTTTCTATAGCATGAAGTTACAATGGGGGCAGCACTTAAACTCATCAAAATTGTAGAATTTTATTTTTCAAAGACTGGAAGCAAAGCTATTTACATTTTCTGTTTTGCACATCAGGTAGCAAAGCTCAGGCCATCATTAGACTCAATTGTGCTGTCACTTGGGAAATAATATTCGGATAGTTTTGCATGTGATGATCAAACTGAAGTCTTGTAAGAAAATTATAGGAGTTGTGTGTGTGTGGTATATACATAATTTAGAAGAGTGTTTTGTTTACTCTTTAAACATGCTTTTGCAATCCTGGATTATAAATTGCAGTACTGTTGATAAGCAAGAACGAAAAAAAACCACGAAACAGCCTCTGCTAAAAATGGGCTACTATAAAAATCTGAAGTACAAAATAAAGAAAATTTAAAAAGCAAGCAAAAGCTGAATTAGAGGTTTGAGTGGGTTTGCGTATGAGCATGGCTACAATACCCATAATGAGTGCAGTGATTACTTCAGTTAGAAATGGGAGCTCTGCTTTTTCTTTAAGAAGTCTTTCAGGTGTTTATGTTCCATGCCCAACACCTGCCTCAAAATTGAACCAAATTCAGTAAAAGTCAAAGCCTGTTTACAAGGAGGTAGAAAACAAATAATTGGTGCTAAAATGGTGGTGACTTGCTTTTCAAGAAGAGCTCTTTGTTGGTTCTGTATTAATAAAATATTTTTTAAAGGCAAATTTGAGCTGGTAATCTTCTGCCTGTACTCTGTGAAGCTGTTTACTGATTCCCAGCCTTACCCTATACTTCTGCAGAGATTGCTCAGATGATCTCATTTTTTTGGATTAAGACCACCATGCGTGTCCTGTATTTGTTGTGCTTCCCTGTGTAATGAGCCGTAGTAGTCCTGCTGCATTTCTAACAGTCTTGTGGTCTAGGACATATCTTTAGTTTTCTGTGTTCGTATGAATGAAAAGAACAGGTACTGAGCACACAGGAGATGCAGCTCCCAAGGATACATTAGTTGACAGCAGAAAACACTTTCTGCTGTGTTTGCTGCACAGTTCAGCTATAATGTGAATGGGAGCAGCAGTGCGCTGCGTGGCTGTTGCTGTGCTGGGACCAGAAGCACACGTGTTACGTGGGGTAGCACTGATGGGACTTACAGCTTCGAACGGTGTATGGTGAGCAAATCAGGTGTGACTACAAAGGGGAAAATGTGGCACGTGCAGTCAACAACTTCTGACTCAGCTAAACATAAAAGAATATTTGTAATGTGTCTCTTTTTCAGGAGAGTTTAAATGAAGCAGAAGACAAGAAAGACCTGTAGGTTCATCTGAGACGGATGACGTTGGTACAGTTGCTTCAGTGTGAAAAGCCTTGTGATGTTCAGGCTCCTGATGCATATCCGAAACAAAACTTGATTAAGCACATGCGCTGCAGGTCACTGTTCAGATTTGTCTAATATATCTTTGTTGCCAAAATATTCTGTGCTGCAAATAAAATGTTAAGTGGCTCACCGGGTTTGCCATGGAGTTTGTCACTGTTCTTGTGAGGAGAAACTTGAAAATCTTCCGGTTCTATCTGGAGCAACTTGACTGTTCTCCAAGGTTTTTGCCTTCCAGAATGGTAACAGATCTTGCACCATTTGCTTGTAGCATTTGAGTGAGGTTGTATAACATGCTTTATCATAAAAAATACAACTACCTAAACCTCCTTTGTAACACTTGTTTGGGGTCTTCAAAAGTTCCCTTCCCTGTGGGTTGAAGAAAGCTGAGAGCTTTTCATCAGCCATTCCATTTCAGTGTAAAATAGAATGTCAATCTAAGGAAAGGAAAAGAAAGGAAAGTTGCATTTCTGAACCCATCTCACTAGCTTGTGACTTTCACTTAGCCACATGGATAACAAATAATGTTTTGCATGACTCTGGCTTATTTTTCTTTAATATACTGGGTTATTTCAGTTTTCATAACCAAAGTTTTGGCTTGGTTGGTATGCTGTATTTTTACACCATTTACATCTTTTTACTCTATGTTCAACTGAACTTCTTTTGTCTTGATAAAAATTCTTTTTAAATGTAGATAGTTGCGTTTGGTTTGTTTTGTTTTGTTTTCATGGATACGATACCTCGAATAAATGTGCACTCTTTTGCATAAGCCCTTTTTGGCATCAGAAAGTTGTCCTGAGTTTCTTTTTTGTTAGCTGCTTCCACTTTATATTTGAAAGTTGGATATGTTTGTTTCATTAAAGGGTTTGTTCAAGTTTATGAGTTTCTGGGTTTGTGTGATTCTCTCCTAATATACTATCAGAGTTAACAGATACATACATAAAGAACAAACTATACTTCTAACTTAGTGATATTTAACTTTTTCTGAAATACAGCCTTCTCCATAGGGGTAGTTTTGATTACTCTGCAAGTGGGATTTGTTTAGCTTAGAGAATTTAAACATAGCATATTGGGTACTGTAAAGCATATTAACACAGTGTATTAAATAGGAATGCGCATGTTTTTTTAAAAATGCTTCATCCTTGATGAAGTACTACAAAATGACAGAATGTATTCTCAGAGATTTTATGACACACTGGGAATCTGTTTATTCACATTAAAACTTTAAGGAAGAGCTGCAGATTTTAATACCTGCGTGCACAGAAGTTTTGTTGATGTAGTTGAATACATCTTTTCTATTTTTTCTCTCATTGCACTTCTGAAATATTTACATTCTGCCACAATTTTGTCTCTAGGCTGATCTAAAGGCTATGGTTGGAAGCTGTAGAGGTATAATAGCAAGTGCAGTTTTTAATAACGGAACTAAAAGCTCATCTCTTTTTCTTACTTTAAGACCCAGAACACAAACAAGTATTATTTACTGTTGTTATCTGTTCATTAAACTTCATGGATTTCTTTTCCTATAATACAAGTCAAAGAAATAGATATCATGCACTGGATACCTCATTCTCAAAATTTATCCTAGAAAAACACATGGAACAAAAAAATGGGTAACTGTGAATGCACCAATAGCATTAATCCTTATCCTTGACAAGGAAGTCAGTATTGCTGTAGAGTGTAACTGGAGTGTTTAGGGGTGTGTACTGCTCCCTCAAAAAGTGCAATGGTGCCTGGTATTTTTGAACATGCAACATTGATTCAACAGATGGTACTCGTACACTGCCCTCTAATCCCATCAGTCATCTCAGCGTAGCGGTGTCCTGCTGGCTGCTTGGAAGATGGGGATCCAGGAAACAACTTACACAGGGATTTTTGTTTTTTTCAGGCCAAGGAGAACGTTTCCTTGATTAAAAATTAGAGATTGTTTAAAACCCACAGACTCTACTTTCTCCCCCCATCATTTCCTCTGACCTGTCCATTATTTGTATTACTTCCCAGTTTTCCTTGTCAGAGCAGAATTACAGCCATCACCATTTTTCTACCCGTCTCTTGTGGATGGTCGCACACATTGCACTGAGTTGCATTACCACATGCTCAGCTCTTTGGACTCCCAGATCTGTTCACATAAAAATAATCTTTTATTACTCAGGTTGAAAATATTTTGTAATGTCCACTTTCTAGAACTGTATTCTTGGAAAGAACGTGGTTTTTTTTGTAAAATTAGAAGTCTAAATTGTATGTCTAGAAATCCCAGTAGATGTCAAATCTTTCAGAATATTTTGTCTTTGCATTGTTTCACAATACTTTATACATGTTCAGAGCCTGCAGGAGGCTGGGCTGATCAACTTTAAGTACAATTTTCTCATCAGTAATGTTTTAAGTTATTTTTGATATACAGGGAAAGAGTGAGTCAAAATTTCATGGTTTTAACTCCTGCTTTTTTGGGGCTGTTTGGTCAGATTTTTGGTCATGCTTACCCAATTTGTAAGAAAGATACGAAGAAAAAGTTAAACCTGCATTAATACTGATGGAATCAAAATTACTTGCTATACTCGTTTGACAGTTGATTTAATTCTGGGTATGTCTCTAAAAGTAAGAATTCAGAGCTCTTTATACTCTAGGCAACGTCAAGGCAATTGTCTGGTTGTTTGGAGCTTTTTTCCCTCTTTACAAAAGTAGAAATGTGCATTTTCAATACTTCGGTGGAGAAGCATAGGAGAGAGTATTCTGAAAATATTTGCACAGGTTTAACTGACAGCAGCTTTCAAATGAGATGTGTTTTCATGTTTTTTTCAAAAACTTTTTCTGCTGAGTCAAGAAAGCAGTGAGATCATGGTGGGTGCATGAGATCTGACCTGAATATTAATAGACCTAACTACATGCTTCAGTCTTTCCTTAAATGAAAGCACCCTTAGCTAAGGAGGATGTTTTTTCTCTTTTTCTATTTTTGCGACAAACATCTGATAATGTATCTTCTTTAATAACATAAATTGTGCACGGTCTTTTCTGAAAATGTATTGTTGCATTAGCACTACCTGTGTTTGTTGCCACATTAGTCCCTGGCTATGCAGCCTTGTTGGAAAGACACAGTGCTTCCCTTGCTTATTTGTGAGGAGGAAAGCTCTGTTTTTTACTCAGCACGGAAATAGCATTTAAGTCTTTTTCCAAATATGAAGTTATCGTAGAAGTATCACACAACTGCCTCAGTTCTTGAATGTTCCTTGAAATACTGAATTTACATTTTAAGTACTTGGGGACATTTTGCCTTGCCTTTGGACAATGCTTATCCCAGTGGCAACTGTAATCTGTAATCAATGCAACCTGATACAAATCCTTTTACAGAAAGGGTTCAATTGGAAAATCAGCTCTCAGTTATGTCTTTCCAGTCCTCTGTGCTGAATATTGCTGTGTACGTTAATTGTGTGAGGTCTAAAACATAGTTCTGGAACAGAGCATTGCTAGCTCAGGCATATATGTAGAATATTTTATTATCTATGATAAAAAGTAATATGTGTGTTTCACACCTGAGGCAATGTGCAAATAGGGATGGGCATTGCAAGGTGTATTTGTGAGGAAAATGAGAGAGTCCCTCTAGTTTTGTGTCCATCGTTCTGAAATACAATTATGGTTCATAACAGATTTCCTGTTATCATCTGCAAGTGCAAGTCTGCCCTAAAATGTTTCTATTCCCTCTCTAGCTTCAGGAGAGCTGAGTGAAGGAGGAAGCATGTACATTCCTTCAGACTAGGACTATATATGTTGACGATTCCCTTCTGAACTTCATCGAGGTAGTCTCTATCTACATCAACACAGCCAAAGTCTGGGATGTAATTTCCAAAACCACTGGGGTGCATCAAGGTTTAGTGAGTGGGAGCCAACCTGCTGTGTTAAGTGCTGGAGGGAATTATAAACCAGCGCTAGCGTGTCCCTTGAAGTGAGGAGATACCAAACCAACTACTAGGGAAAATGAAAATGGGAAGCATCTCTCAAAACTCGTGTCTGAAAATTGGATACCAATTGCAGTTGTAATAAAAGCACATTTGCAAGACCTGCAGCTTAAATACTTTCCTTTATTCTGCTGCCTGAGATCAAGCTGTCTGTGTAGGCTGATTGGGTTTACTCTTCTCTTTGAAAAAGTAGCCAGAATAAGCAGCAGTTTTGTGAAAATTTTGTTTTGTGAGGTAGCTTAATAGCTGCTCATCTAGAAAGTAAGATCATGTTCTACCTCTTACTTAGCCTGGTGTTTACACCCATATGTCTGTAACTATGCTTGAAGAAACTAAGTTGGCTGGAAAGGTCCTAAACTACTCCTTTCCTTTTGAGTTTAAGACATGTTACAGAAAAGAGACAACGTGGGAGGAAGGGAGGGGCTGTTATTTTTTGCCAGTAAGGACAATATCATAGACTTTGATTCTTCTCCAGACATGACTTAGGCTTTTAGAGTTAAGGACTTGGGAATAGAGCATACAGTGATACCTTAAGCAGGACTTTGAAACAGGCTGTGTATCCATCCTAGGTTGTTTATCTCATACCAAGTACAAAATGAACATGATCTGAGTAGGAAATAGTAACAAATAATAAGGTAAGCAGGAGGATTTAGAAGACTGATGTATGTTTCAAGATAACAAAACAAGATAAAAAAAGAGCCTGCCTTCTAGCATGAAGGGTTGGTGTTCCTGGGAAAAGGAATGCTACTGTAGGGCAGAATCCTGAGTGGGGTCAGCAACATCACAGTTGAGTTGCTTCTGATTTCACATAGATCTCTCTCTGCATATAGAATCCATCCTGATCTAGGATTTGCATTCCTTATCCTCTTCCTCAAATAATTTTCTTTACAAATAGTGTTCAGTGCAATTAGTTACACAGATGGAGGGTTTTTTCTTGACACTTCTTGTCCTAAAACATGCATACTCCTGTCCTGCTAATATGCATGGTCCTACAGAGTTCTCAGCTGTACCTCATCTGCTGAGGATCCTACAGCATATCATCATGCGAGATGCTGAAACTTGGAGTCCCATTCAGGCAGTTGTGTGCTGCAGGAAAAGAATTTGCCAAGGGCATGAGTTACAATCAGTTCAGAATCTTCTGACTGTAGTCTTCCTCTGTTAATTGACATGTTCAGTATGACTTTTTTTCTTCTTATTACCTAGTTCTCTTCAAAATCCTAGTTAAATGACTTACAATTGTAGTTTTGTGGATATTCTAGGAGAAAATAGTATGTAATACACAGAGTCCTAAAAACTGAGTTTATGTTGGAAGTGTAGGTTATCTATGTTGGGTTCTTCCAAATGTTTTTGCTGTAACAACTAACCTAGAAGCCATTATACTTTTTGGAGTCATTTGATGCTGGGCTGCATCAAAAGACACATGGCCAGCAGGCTGAGGGTGGTGATTCTGCCCCTCTACTCCACTTTGTTGAGACGCCAGCTGGAGTACTGCATCCAGCTCTGGGGCCCCCGACATAAGAATGACATGGATCTCTTGGAGCAAGTCCAGAGGAGGGCCACAAAGATGATCAGAGGGCTGGAGCATCTCTCTTACAAGGACAGGCTGAGAGAGCTGGAGTTTTTCAGCTTGGTGAAGAGCAGCCTATGGGGACAGCTTAGAACACCCTTCTGGTACTTACAGGGGGCCTACAGGAAACTGAGAGAAAGACTTTCTACAAGGGCAGCTAGTGACAGGACAAAGGGTAATGGCTTTAAACTGAAAGAGATTTAGATCAGATATAAGAACTTATTCACTATGAGGTGACAAGGCACTGGGACAGGTGAACTTTAAGGTCCCTTCCAAAACAAAGCATTCTATGATTCTATGATTCACTTCACTCCTGCATGATCTTTGCTAGATATCCTCCATACATGGAAGAGCTTCAATGTAGCCAGCAGTATTCAGCATGCAGGGTTGACTTTTTCAGCCCAAGTCTTATCTGTAACCCTAAATTACAGCACGGCTGTGAGGAGTCCATTCCCTCCGACACTTCCCCCTTGGGCAAACTTGAAGCTTCAGCCCCAGGCCACCTTCTGTCATTTCAGGTGTGACATGAAGAGTTTGTGGGCTTCTGTCATTTCAAGCGTGACATGAAGAGCCTGTGAGCTTCTGTCATCTCAGGTGTGACATGAAGAGCCCATGGTCTCTGAACTGCTTCTGCTTCCCACCGAGGTGGCTGGGTGAGCCCAGGGACGGTTCCAATAGCAGCTGCAGTTTATTAGGCACTTGTATCTCTGTGTGGAACCGGTTCCCAAAGCTTGGATCACGGGATGCAGCAGGGCTTTGGGAATTCAGAGGTTTTCATGTGGAGTTAAGAGTCCCACCTTGTCCCCATGGCTCCTCTCAACCCCGAGCGTTGTCGCACGGTGCTGTGGGGCGGATGGCTCCTGGGGGCAAACGGGGACAAGAACCCTTCCACCACACACGGGGCTCGTGTGCGTGCGGAGGGCCCCGCTCCGCGTGCCTGAGAGATTCCCCCGCCAACGCCCCTTATCCCGCGCTGCCCCGGCATCCCTGCCCGACGGCTCCCTTTGGAATGCGGCCCCGGGGGCACGGGGGGAGCCGCGGAAGGGAGAAGGGGGGAGGGAGCCGCGGGGCCGGGCGGGGGCGTCGCCTGGGCCCGCGCGGAGCCGGGTCCCTCTGTTTGCCCGTAAATAACGCGCGCTATAAATGCGGCCGCGGCGGGGCCGTCCCTGCTGCCGCGCGCCGGGGAGCGCCCGCGGCGGGAGCGCGGGTCCGGAGACCCTTCAGGACGCGGACAGCGCTGCGGGGCCATGGCCGCGGGCGAGCGGGCGGAGGAGCCGATGGCGGAGCTCAGCCACTACGTGGTGGCGCGGCCCATCTACAGCGAGGCGAGCTTCCAGGAGGAGAACGAGAGGCGCCCGCCGCTGCCGCCCACCCTCCGCGAGCGGGCGCAGGCGGCCTGCAGGTGGGTGGCGGAGCGGGGGCGGCGCGGGGGCTCCGTCCGCGGGGCGCGGGGGCTCCGTGCGGAGCTGGGGGGAGGCGCGGCGGTACCGAGGGGCGCGACCAAACCCCACTCGCCGGGGGATGCAGCGGCCAGAACGACGCCAGTGGTTGGATCTTCCTATCGAAGAGCCCGTGGCTCTTCCCTCGGGAATCGGCGCTCGTGACCCCGACAGCTGCCCCGTCCCGGCCGTGCCCCTCTCTGCCTACTGAAACGGGCATCGCCCCGGCTTGCTGCCAGCTGCTGGGGGCTTCCCAGTCAGGTTCATCACTTGTTTTCTCGCAGGTGTTCGAGAAAAAGGACCTTTCAGATCGCCAAGTCCTTCCTGCCCATCCTGGAGTGGCTGCCCAACTACCGGGTGCGGGAGTGGCTGATCAGCGACCTCATCTCGGGGGTCAGCACCGGCCTCGTGGCCACCCTGCAAGGTAAAGCCGGGCACCTCGGCCCTCAGCTCTCCGAGACGGCGCCACAGCGATGTCACGCAGATGGAATTACAAATCTGGCACTTGTTATTTAATACTAGATATTAGGTATTATTATGCAGTAAATAATTGATAGTTTTAATTCATTCCTATTTTTCCTCTGCTTGGCTAGACGATTTAAATTTCCTTTGTTGTGCTATTGAGATGTATTTAACTTTTTTTCCCAAGCCTTTTACTCAAAGGATATTCAAAATTTTAATTACATTGTGATAAATCAGATAGGTCAGGTGGGCTTATTTCTCTTTCTTGTTTCTCTGAGCCTATAGCTCTCCCGCAGATGCCTACAAAAATAAAAGAATCACAGAATAATAGCATCATAGAACCGTAGAATGATTTCAGTTGGAGGGACCACAAAGATGATTCAGTTGCAATCCCCCTGCCATGGGCAGGGACAGCTCCCACTGGTTGCTCAAAGCCTCATCCAGACTGGCCTTGAGCACCTCCAGGGATGAGGCATCCAGGGCTTCTCTGAAAACCTGTGCTAGTGCCTCACCACCCTCATGGTAAAAAAAAAAAAAAAAATATTCCTAATATGTTGCCCCAAAATAACACAACCTTGATATCTACTCTCCTTTAAAATTGGGTCTATACGATTGTTTGGGCATCTGCAGAAAACAGCCCTCAAGGAGGCAGTGGCATATTCACATAAAAACAAAATTATGAACTTGATGGATATATGCAATGTTACATTTTCCTTATATCCTTATTCCATTTAGTAGGAAAGTACAGAAAAAAATAGAAAAGTGGTAGAAATAAGCAGAAATTATTAAAATAAGCTCTTATGCTCTTATAATAAACCCCTTTATTTTTTACAGGGTGTCCTGATTTTCTCCCAGTGATATTCCGCTTGTAAAACTGATTTCTGAAATAAACTATTTGGTCTCCCACTTGTGTACTTAAAAAAAAAAAAAAAAACAACCAACATTAAAAAAAAAAACAAACAAAGTGCAAATCTAAATCTAGCTATAATTTCTAATATAATAATTCTAAGATTCTAAATCATGCAATATGGTGAAACTGGACGAAATGTTTACCAAAAAAGGAGGCTTTTGGGATCTTGAGGTCCCTAACTCGCAGCAACTGTGTGTGTTGCTTGTAGTCTTCCTACCAGTCACAGCAGTATGATCAGGACTTCACTTGTTTTGAACTCTGGTAGGTTTTTGTGGTATCTTTGGAGAAGAATGCTGTACTCTGCAGTGGCAGCTAACTGGGATGTGATAATGAAGGCAGCATTTTTTTCTCATTGTTGGATTTGACAGCTTGCACAGATACACAATGGAAAGCAAATATAAGGATCAAATCTCTTAAATCTGTGTATTTACTTCTGGTATTTAGGTTTATAAGCTGATACTGAAAAAAATAGTGGCCTGATTTTCCAAAGGGTTGAACATACTGAGGCATATTTGTAGTGCAATAATTCAGAGTCTGTGCTTGAATTTCTGCCTATAACTAGAACACTTCACATATTCCTCTTTTCTCTCAAGGGGCAGACCATTCTCTCTGGGGACATTGTTACCTCACTTAAACCTCACATCTGCGCCTGTTTTGTCCTACCTATACAAATATAGGAACATCTTCCAGTACTTATTCATCCAGCTACCAATGTGGGATATACAATCAATTTACAGTCATTGATACTCACATATGTGCCTGCAACTAATTTACAGACAAAACACATCCTAAATTGTATCTGGACAAAAGAAGTAAATCTTTCTGAAAGTCTGTTCTAGACAAGGTAGTAGTTTGTTGAGAGATTTAAAATCTGATGTTTTGGTGATCTGTCATTTCAGGTTTGGCATATGCTTTGCTGGTTGCAGTTCCTGTTGGATATGGTCTCTATTCTGCTTTTTTTCCCATCCTGACATACTTTTTCCTGGGAACATCAAGGCACATCTCAGTTGGTAACTGCATGTGTTCAAGTTACAGTGAATTATCTATTAGAAAATGTTAATCCTTACTGTGAATATTCATATTTCATATATGATAACTACTTTCTGAACCAAATTGGTTGTGCTGAATATTAATATTGGTGGGTTTGGGGGACTTGACGGATATTTCTTCTCTGTACATATTGTACATATATGTACAATTGTGCATAATAGCTAACTTCAGTTATGCCCATGCATGCTTTTTGCTTGCATTTATGCTGAAGTTTAAATCTTGTCTTTGTCTACACTCTATGCAAGAAATTACAAGAGAGAGGCCTCAGTAGGCAGTATGAACAGACATTTTGTCTACCAGCTAAAGCTCAAGATGGCTAAAACAGTGCTCTTAGTCTTTTCTACAAGTCTTCCTTGCTGCATCCTTTTTTGATCACTATGGACAATATCATCTTCTTGCCTGTCGCGGAGACCCAGAACCTGTGTGTCCACTCCAGCCTCGCTCTAGGGCCTCACATCACAGCTATGGGTAAACCTTGTTGATTCTTTCTGAATACTTTCTGTAAATTATGGGGTTTATTTCCTGTCAGTTCTCGCATTTAAAATTCATGGTACAGTGTGATCACTGAAGTTTCTTTTTCTTCATTCTAACAAAATACAGTCTTACCTTGTTCATAGCTACTAAGAATGGTGGTTTCCCCTCCAAAAACTTTGGCATGTTATGCTTTTTTCATCAACTTTCTTCTCTGTTGCATCATATACTTCTGTATGTTCCCTCCCATTTTCCTGCCTTACCTATCAGCTTGCATTTACCATCCAGGTTTGTCACCTCTGCTTGTGTTGACATCCCTACTTTCTACATTATCAAACATTCCTTTTTATACTTTCTCCAATACTCTTACTCATGAAGTGTCCTCTAAGGCATCTCTAAGATTAACTTACCCTTCCTTAAGACATTTTGTGATATTTTCCTTTCCTGCATAGTTTTAGAAAATAACTGCAGCAATTGCAATGCTGACACAATGATCACTTACTCTCTTTGTATCTTGCCCAAAGTATAGTTTCAGTCATCTTTAGCCAGCGTAATACCATACTACTGCCAAAAGATGCCTAGCCCTTGACACATGTTTCTACCACCACTGTGGTGTTGGGATTGCTGCCCATGGTAGCTGTGTGGAAATCTGGATCAACTGAAAACTAACAGGAACCTGAAAAAGAAAAATGTTGCTTTTAGCTGGCTCAGTGATCTGTTTTGTGTGGCTGTGGTGCTGATACAAGGGAGATGGTTGGAACATGTTGCCCTTTTGGCCTCTGTACAGCCCTAAATTGGCTTAAGCAAAGCTTGAGTTTTCTTGTCTAGTCTGATAAATGCTTCTTTTTGATGTACATTAAACTTTAGTATGTTCTGTTTGTCATTACAGGTCCATTCCCTGTAGTCAGTTTGATGGTGGGATCTGTGGTATTGAGCATGGCCCCTGATGATAATTTTCTCATAGACGGCAGCAATGCTACGGGGACTAATGGTACTGGAGCACTGATAGACATTGAATCCAGAGATGCACAGAGAGTGATGATTGCTAGTACCCTCACATTTCTGGTTGGAATTTTACAGGTAAAATAGTTGGCTTGAAGACACAAGGTTAATATTGCTTTAATTTTAATGGGAAAACATGACAGGCAATGCCTGCTAGGGCAGTCAGACATTCTCCTATAGTAAGACACAAAAATCAAGGAAAATAATCTCAGACTCTGCAGATCTTTTGGAGGATTATTATTATTATCCTGGGCAGAGTCTGCGGCAGCATGAGCAGGAGCACAAACAACAGAAGAATAGCCTTGTGATTGCAGAACAACAGACCTGCGTGTAACTCAGGGCTAGTGGTGCATATCCTGGAGCATGCTTTCATGCATTTTTCCAGGTCTCCTTTATTTTCTTGGATGGTATGATAGGCTGCAGTGGGGGAAGATAGTCCTATGACTCTATATCAACAAAGAGAAAAGAACAACACATAAGAAATCACCAAATAACCTTGTTGTGGTTTAGCAAGCGGTTATTCTTCATGATTTTTTGCAGGTAATATTTGGAGTCCTTCAGATTGGTTTCATTGTGAGGTACCTTGCAGATCCACTAGTTGGGGGGTTCACAACTGCAGCTGCTTTTCAAGTGCTTGTGTCACAACTGAAAATAGTCCTAAATGTTTCAACTAAAAACTATAATGGTGTCCTTTCCATAATATATGTAAGTATGCCCTTCTACTTTGATTTTGGTTTATGCCTGAATTTTTATATAATTGTTTATCTTCTATTTCATTCAGGAATGGTTCATTTATGTGGTGGTAAGTGTAGGGCATTCATTTAGTTCTCACTCTCATGAAGATCTGCAGCTGTTCATTAATAGCTGTGGGGCTCTAAATATCTGCTTACAGGGTTCCCCAGACAGAAAATCCAATTGCCACCTTGAAGTCTTTTTCAGGCAGAGGAGTTTATCACATGAAGTTTAAATGTAATTATCTAGTGAAACAGTTCTCTAGGTTGTCACTTCTGGAGACTACTGTCCATCTCAACCCTTACTTTCTGGCTTATTATGGTGGACGTTTCATCATTTCTTCACACTGTCAGGTCATCTCCCAAAGCTGATGGGTCCCAAGCCTCTTTACTCTTAAACCAGCAGGTCATTCTGGTAAAGGGCATCGTTCTCCATTCCACACCGTAGCCATACTTGTGAATACCTAAAGAAGGATATGGATTGACACCCTGCGGCCAGGTACCTGCTGGTTAGCTAAGGTGAGGTTAAATGTTGCTGTCACAACTCCATTTGTTGATCTTACAGAAAATGATCAAATGGAGAAATGTCTTGGCTGGATTACAGAAACACTGAATTTCTAGAGGTCTCGTATTACGGAATGGTCTCCTTCCCCAGGAAATTAGTGAGAGTTTAGTCACTGACTTCAGCATGAAGCTATTCAGGTTCACAGCATTTTACATCTTTCATAGCACTTCACATTAGAGTAACAGATTGCTAAAAGAGGCTGTTCTAGAAAAAAAAATGTATTTTGAGATTTTACGTATCAGTTCAGGTAACCAGAACAGCAAAAATACACTAGACATCTAGATTAAGCCTAGAAGAATAAATATAACTACAAATAGCAAGGTAAAATGTAGGAAAAAATCTGGTGGACTATTTAAAAAAAAATTGTTATACGCTTTTTCAGAATTAATGAAAACTCTTTCCTCAGAACAAGGAAAATTAGATGAGAAAAAGCATTATCTAATAGACTGTAGAACAGACCTGGCAGGGTGATGGACTTGTTAATCCAGCAGGTTTTTCTATCTTCTTTTTTTAATGTTTATGGAAAAGTGTTACATTTAGTAGAAAATATTTTTGAAAAGGAATTACATGGTTCTTCCAGCTCCTGCAAGTCTGTGTGGAATGCTGACTTTTCAGGTTAAAGCTCAAAGTTTCTGTGTTCTTACAGCTGAGCCAAGTCAATGTATTGCAGATGTGTAGAGCAACAAAATTGTGATTTCTAGTCTGCTCAACCAATGACTTGCTGTGTTAGCTTCAGCAAGTTTAGGGCTTGCTTCAGAAGTGGTGATTAATGAACTGCAACACTAAACATCCAACATTAGCAGAATTCAGAACTAAAAGTTAGGAAGTTGCTGCTCCGCTGTGAAGTGGGGAAGTGCAAGAATAGGATGCATGGATTGGCAGTAAAATGGGCAAGAAGTGGCTCCTTTCACCTCAAGAAAGGCATCTGATTCAGTGTTGTGGGAAGGCTGCTTCTTCAGTTTAGACATAGATGATTAAGCCCATAGACATTTTATATCAAAACCAGAGTCTTTTCAGAATGATAGCAGTGGTACTGCTGCTGCAACCCTCCACTTGCCTTTGAACTGACAGCTCAGTATTTGGGGAGGTAACCAGGAGGCAAGAAGTCTGTTTCTAACCCCTTCTCTACCACATTGTTCTGTTAAAGCTGCTTCCCTATGCATGGAATAATAAAATTTTCTTGGAGAGGGAGTGCAAGTGTGAATTACCCCAGTGCTGAGGAGGAGGAGAAATTTGTAGCTTTTCTGTAATCATTCCTTCATATTATCTCTGTGTGCTTGTTTGCAATAAACAGTAGGGCCAAGCAAAGGCACAGCAAAGGTAGAGAAGGGAGCTGCCTATTTCAGCCCAGTTATGAGAGTCCTCCAGCCTGAAACTGAGCTCTGCCAGGAGGGATAATTGCTGTAAGGTGAGATTTAGTGCCTGCTTTTCTCAAGTGTAGAATTCTCAACAGCCTGGCAGAACCCATGTGTTCATACTCATTCTCTGTATGTCCGTGCTGGAAATACATAATTCACAGATCGTATGTACTGGGCACGTAGTGAACCGGAGTTTTGCCCATGAGTTTGCTAAGCTGTCTTTTGAATTTGCTGTTTGGACAAAATGAAGAAGCTATAGATATTCCCTTCCTTACTCCAAAAATACGTAGAGGTAAAACACAGGCCTTCTTACTAAGTATTAATTTCCTAAAAATCAGGAAGCAGAAGACCCATGTGTGGACAATTTTTGCAGTTATGCTTTTTGGGTTAAATTCACCATTAAATCAATTCACTCATTCTGTAGCACCTTGACATCGCGTTATCTCCAAGCTCCTCCAGGCCTGAACAAAGAAATAACTTGGTCTCCTCAAAAACTCCATGCATCTGGATCTTGTTATGAGTATTTTCACATCCTTCAAGTAGGCATGGGCACATTTCATGTTATCATTTTTTATTTTTCAGACTCTTATTGAAACATTTGAAAAAATTGGTACCACCAACATTGCAGATCTAATTGCTGGACTCCTCACCATTTTTGCCTGCATGGTAGTTAAAGAAGTAAACGATCGGTTCAAACATAAGATACCTATACCTGTACCAATAGAAGTTATTGTGGTAAGCAAAGGAGCATAATAAAACTGATAACAGATAAAATAGATGGGGCTAGCTACACAAAGACAAGAACCTCTTTTAAGTTTGCAAACTGTTGTTTTTATTTTGTTACAGACAATAGTAGCTGCTGGCATTTCATATGCTGCCGACTTGGAAAAAAAATACAATGCTGGCATTGTTAAGAGCATTCCAAGAGGGTGAGTGCCTTTATTTTCTGGAAATAGGTATTATTTTAATTGGCTAAAAATGACTGTGTTAAGAGAAAAGATATAAAAGAGATATTGAGAGCTGTAACCTGAGTTTAGAACTCAGAGCTGTAGAGTTTTACGTCTGGCTCTGTCAATTATACCACCTAAATATGTTGCCTAGCTTTCCCTCATCTGTAAAATGGGCTTAGGAAAGTCTACCTGATTCATGAAGTTCATCTGAGAATGAATTGCTTCGTGCTTATGAAGTGAATATATGAGTACAGAAAAGGTTAAATAAATAAAAAAATAAACTTTAATAATGAAATTCTGCATAGGTTTAATTTCTGTACACCCGAGCTATCCCACTGGGGTTAATATTCATGCCACTACTGTTATCCCAGTCGATCTTGTCACTTCCATAGTCATAGGAGCAAGGATGTTGAGGATTACACTGTTAGAGACTTTCATTTGAAAGATTGAGAGCACTTCACAGTAGTAACCTTCACATTCCATTTATTATTCAGGGCTTGATTAATTAAGATTTGTGGAAACACAGTAGGAGATAAAATGTTTTTGAGATCTTTTGAAGAAGTATGTTAACAATAGTATGAAGTGCCATTAACATATTTATGTAATTTATCGTACTATTCAATACGTGCTTTATTCAATACTTAAAAAAATGTACTTTTTCACTTCACTATCATAAAGCCAAATCTCAGTCATGCTGAGAACAATGGGAACTTTGTTGCTGACTAATAGCATCAGGATTTGGGCTGTGGTGAGCTAGATAAGCGTGTTCTGTATGTCAATGGGCTGTTTCCACCTTTTTATTAACTTGAAACTTCATATTATAAGCAACCTGTGTGCCTCCACCTCAACCTCCTTGACAATTCTAGTAAGAACAGAATTTGATCAAAGTTGATAACACTAATATGTTTTCTAAATGCTAGATTTTTGCCTCCTGAACCTCCAAATGTCAGCCTGTTTTCCCAGATGATAGCAGCCTCCTTTTCCATTGCTATTGTTGCTTATGCTATTGCCGTATCTGTGGGGAAAGTATATGCAACCAAGTATGACTATGCTATCGACGGCAACCAGGTATGTAGAAACAATCGTTTATAAATATGGTGAATATAAGTTCTGTTTCGTGTTCCTTATGTAGCCAAATGAAACATTTACACACGTTTTTCAGTCTGTAGGTGAAGTCTGACAGGAGAAATTCTTTCATTCTTTTAGATGTGCAGTATCTTCACTGTGGGCCTTTCATACTAATTAATTCTTTCTGTATTGCTTTAGTGACTGCAGTAGCTCTCAAAAGATAATTAAAGGAAAGCACTCTTATCAGGGAATTTTCTGAGGATGTCAAGTTGGTGAGGCCAGCTTTAGCAACCTGCTGTCCATTTCTATTTGTAAGGCATGTTTTGAGGTGTGTTGCTAAAGGTGGTGCGTGGAAGACAATGTCAGACTAAGAAGTTGATCCAGACAGCTTTATTTAGACTTACATGGTTGAACTTTTCAGTTAACACATGATTTTATTCCTATGGAATAAATTATTGTACTTGTCAGCATGATAACAGTTACATCAACAGAAATACACTAGTAACTGTAGAGCTAAGTCCTGCAGCTTCACCAAGGCAAATGCCTAGCAGCATATGAATGTCTTGTCTGCTGAATTGTTTTAACCACTGGTTTCTGAAGGCACACAGCTGGAATGTAACATGAGCTTTGCATTCACAAGCTCTTAGGGGATTCCTGCAGTTGGTCAGCATCTTCACCAGGGGTTATAAGGCATGGGCATTGGAAAAAAGTGTTGGAAAGAATCCTTGTCCTGCATTTGTGCTAATTTTGGATTTTATCCTTTGAACATGTGAGAAAATACACTTACTACAATAAACAGATAAGCTGAGTACTTGGTTTAATGAGTCCTTTATTTTAGTACTAAAGTATGACACGAGTGTTCATTTTGGAAAAGCTGTTTTGCTGTGTGTAACAAAATTACACTTCTAAACATGCTGTTCATTTTACAATACACAAAGTTCATGTCTGGTAACACTTTGATTTAAAGGTGCCTAAAATGCATTTATTTTCATTTTGATAAATCTGAATGAATAACACATATTCCTGGAAATGCTGTTTATGCTGTTCTTTTGTTGAATATGCTGTTCTACCAGCAGTGATGTACTCAAAAGTACTAATCAAATATTGTAGTAGTAGAATTACTGTCTATAAAAGCGAAGTGCCTTCCTTTCAGTACTGTGCTATGATTTTTACACACAGCAAACGTTAAATGCAGCCATGGAAGATGGGCAAGTAATTTACTTGGAGAAGTTAAAATAACATCATAGAAGCAAGTAGTAAAATAATTTTGAAGGACAGGTCAATACTATTATCTGCTAGTGTTTATTTTGTTTTTAAAGATTCATAGATTATTAAGGCCTAATAATACAAGGGTCTATATTTCCTATGTTTTCTTGCAGAAATACACAGGAACAGGCATGAATCATCTAGGTCTGCTCTTGTAGTTGGAGCTTAATGAGAAGCTTATAGGAAATATTAATTTGGAGAAATGAAAGGAGTCAAAATCAGATCTCAAATTATATTCTAAAAAATTTTCACTGGCTGAAAAGCTCTTGAGACTGTGTCAGCTCGGTGAGAACAATATTTCTGTCAATTATGCGGGATTGCAGGCAGCTCCAAGATGCCTCATTTCCCAGCAGAGCAATGGCCCAGATCCCAGGACATAAAGCTCCCAGGGTCCTTGTCACTTGAGCAGAACAACCAGCATAAGTAAGCGCCAGCATCTGTGACCCTGGGGCAAATCTATGAGAACGCTGCCTGGGACTCAGCGTGAGTTCATTGGGATGTCTTGAGTGAAAAACTTTTGGCTTGACAAACTAGAAGTTTTCAGTGAAACTGTGTTTTATTGCAAAGTTCCTGATTAGTTCTACTGATAATACAATGCTTTGCTTTAATTAAAGGCTTGTCTAAACTCAGGCTGTTGAACTGATTAAAATTATTTGTTTAGCTGATGATACTTGGGAGTTAAATTTATACCAGTCCCATTTGTTGATGCAGTCATATCAGTGTAATTGTTACAAATGGTAGGTTTGATAACAATGATGGAAATAAGCTTTATACGTCTTTATACTAAAACAAGTACATTCATGTTGAGGAGAATGTACCAACTTCGTTCTATTTATTTCCAAACAGATAGTTACACTGGCACAACAGGAATTCGTATTAACATTTAACAGCTATTTTTAATTTGTACTTTTATCAATATTATTGTGCTATCTACTTTATAAACCACTGTAGAATCTATCGTCATTCTCATTGCAAAATTGTCTTCAGGCACCTGTATTTATAGCATTGTCCAATTATCTTTCAGGAGTTTATTGCCTTCGGCTTGAGCAATATTTTTTCAGGTGCCTTTTCTTGTTTTGTTGCAACTACTGCTCTTTCACGGACTGCAGTCCAAGAAAGCACTGGTGGGAAGACTCAGGTAATGACCTCTTCTTACTAGCACTGTGTATGCTTAAATTTTATCTTATATAGGGTACAGCTTTCACAATGGGATGAAAATTGTCCTAAAATGATTGTGTTGGCACATGGAAAGCTACAAATAGCAGCTTGTGCTCTGATAGTGAATTATTTTTGTAGCTCTGCCAGAAGAGGGCAATCAAGTTTTACGTAGCATGAGTTACCTCAGGGGTCAGAAATCCTTCAAGCCTCATTCCCCAGAATTTCATTCCCAATTTAGGGACTGAGTTTATCACTACAGGAATTCAGGAATAATTTCTCAGCAGTCTGTGAGCTATTTAAGCCCCCATGTGCTGGCCCAAGCAGGTCTGCCACATACTGTTTATCATCTTGTCTGCGTGCCATCTTTCCCATGTTGAGATGCTGCTCTGTTTTACAGCTTTGCATGTTTTAATAGTGGAAAATTATAAGTTATCCAACAGCCTCTTTTCTGGCTGACACACAGACTCTGCTCCTTTCATCTGTTCATGCAACGTAACCCCTCCAAGAGCTACTACCTTGCGCGCAGTTGTTTATACTACCTGCTTAATTGAATTCCCTCTGTGTTAGCTGAAGTGTATAAAGATTGACCACATATGCCTGAACCCAGTGGCATTTTGGCAGGTCTCTTTGTTCCTAAAAAAATGTAATTTGCAACTACTTCTACATTTTGCTTTGTAATCCTAGAAACATAAGATAGAATCTTGATAAGTTCATTTCCTGTAAACACTCTGTTCTTCGCAGGTTGCTGGTATAATCTCGGCTGGGATTGTTTTGATTTCCATTGTTGCTCTGGGGAAATTGCTAGAGCCCTTACAAAAGGTACCGTACCTGTCTTCTCCAAATGCTTAACTTTGATGGGTAGGATTAATAGCCCTGTTTAAACTAAGGTGACTGATACCAGATGAGGCTCTAATTTCTAGTGTATAATGTTGAGCACTATCTTAATATGCATCTTCTGAATAATAATAATTTTTACCATCTTTCTTCACAGTCTGTGTTGGCAGCTGTAGTGATAGCTAACTTGAAAGGGATGTTCATGCAAGTGTTTGATGTTCCCCGTCTGTGGAGACAGAATAAAGTGGATGCTGTAAGGAACCTATTTTTTACTTTTCTCCTGAATGCTTTTGTCTGGTTTACTTTTTGCCTTCTAATGCCATCCAAGTTTCTCTTAACTACTATATAAACAGAATTTTGTAGAGTTAACATCAGAAGACTTTTGTGCGCATCTTCAAAATGCAAATTCCGTGAGGTCAGTTCTACATAGTATTCTGCTTATCTTCTTTTTCCCTATGCCCCACAGTAAGGATACCAATCAGGGTATTCCTGTGCAATTAACAATTACCGTAGCTTGCAGCAATCCTGTGTTGAGATGGCTTGAAAATCAGAGTAAAGATGGCCTGTTGCTATCTTTACCATTCTGCTTTTATCTTCTGCATAGTTTAAATGCACCATAAAAGCTGACCTTTTCTTAATTCATATACATGTATTTATATTGTTACCTCATTAGTATCCCATTTGCTTTCATAATCTCGGGTAGTTCTCAGAAAATACATTTTCTTGTCATAGCAAGATTAATTCTAGTGAGAATGTGGATTCATTTTGGCATGCTAAGGGACATATGAACAGGCTTTTCTTACGAACCACTATGACCATATCTCAGCGTACTTGCTCACATCTCCCACTGTATTTTCTGGGCAACAGACTTTCAGTGTGGCTGTTAGGGCAAGAAGAGACTGCACAGAAATTGCTTTCTCCATGCACTCTTTGCTATGTATAGATTTTACATTGTGTGTCATTGGGCAGTACCTGCCTTAGGTAGATCTGAAATTTTTTAGTCCATCATTTCCTAGTTCTCTTTATAGGTAAAAGATCCCTTCAGTCAGGCACTTAGAAGTGCGGGCACTCAACTTTTTGTATGATTGGGTCTGCTGCGTGTTCTGCCTGGGCAGTGACGTGGAAAGGAACTGAGGAGCCCACTTCAACTGTTCTGCCTGAGTATTCAGTGGAGACTTTAGAGAGTGCCACCAACCTGTTAATATGAAATACCTCTTTTTTGGAACAGTTCTAATTCTTAGACACCACCAAGGAGCCCCTTCCCTCTCTAATAGCTGCAGGTGGTGCATCTTACAGTACTTTACATATTGGGAAAATAAATTATTTCCAATTTCAAAAGAAAGATTAGCAAAGACTGCCACCATCAGAAAAAAAGAAAATGCAGTGATTAAGCAGATCCTCTTTAATTTCACCAGACTAACTGGATCCTTAAAAATATTATTATTTTTAAAACTTACTTCCTAAAAAGCTAATTATGCCTACTAAGACAGTAGTGGACAGAAGCATCTTGGAGGAAGACTTTTGTATGGAAGTAATATGATTGCCAGTGTGCCATGACCATCTCTAAAGTTAAATTCTTTTGCTACTCGTGTTGTCTGATCTAGTGATTCTTTAGCAGGGTGTTCTATGTTTTAATTACAAGACTTTACATTTATTATTTCCTCTCCAGATTATCTGGGTTTTTACATGTGTAGCATCCATCATTCTGGGACTTGATTTGGGATTACTTGCTGGCCTTTTGTTTGGATTGCTGACAGTTGTGCTGAGAGTTCAGTTGTAAGTAACACAGGATCAGAAATAATTGTTAGTGTTATACCATGAAAAAGGAAGATCATATTCTGAAAAGCAAGACAATTTGTGGCATAAAATCTGCTTGGGTTTACAAAAATTTTCAAATAGGAAACATCTGTTGTTTAGAACAAAGCACTTTGTGTGCTATCTTTTAATTACACGGATAAAAGAGAATCTACATTATTTTATCAGTATTTATTCTATATCATGTTGGGTACTCTGGTGGTACTTAGCCATATGTTATTTATGCACCCATATAGCTGAGTTCTGGTAAGGAACAGGAACATTCCAGATCAAATATAAAAGATCTGTGAATGGCTTCTGTAAGTAATTATCATTGTAATAACGCTTAGCATGTAATACTACTACAGTATGTTGCACATGCCAATAACCTTTTCACTTATTGCATATACAAGACAGTGTATGCTTGTGAAAGAAGAGGAAAGGAAAGCATGAGACAAAACTTTGTGCTTCTGGCTGATTTGCTGTAACATAAAATAAAACTTTGTAAAAGTTGTTACAGAGAAGTAGATTTAAAAAATGGAATTTGGAGAGCCTCGAAAACATTTCAACATAATTCAACTCATATTTATAATATCAAAACATAAAAGAGAAGCAAGACTTTAAAAACTTAAATCCAGATTACTTCAACTATTAAAAACTTATCTGGAGACTGCAAAATATTTTATTTTTGTTATTGACTAAAATAAAAATTAAGATGCTTGGACAAGAAATTTTAAGTAATCTGAAAAGAATGTAAAAGTACTGTTTCACTTGAATTAAAAAAGTAAACAATTTTTTTTCAGAGTCGAAAAAAGATTTTCTTCATTCAAACCAAACTAATCTGCTTTTAAAACATTTTTCTGGTTTTTGGAAACAAACGGAACAAGTTATTCATTCAGCTCTACATAAAAACAGTGGAGCAAGTAGACTGAGACCAAAGTACCTTGTCTTTAAAAAGGACCATTCACTGTAAATCAGAAAAAGACCCTTGCACAATGACACAAAACAAAGATAAAACTTTTCCAATGAGGCTGTTAGTTTGTCAGAAGAGAGCAGACTAGAAGACTCTATGACAGTTTGTAATGCAGCAATCCCTTCAGTTCTGTGAATGCCTGAGTACCATACTTACCTCCACTGACTTTCCTTTTTCTTTCTGTTAGCCCTTCATGGGGTGGTCTTGGAAACATTCCTGGAACAGACATCTACAAGAAGGTCAGGGACTACAAAAATGTAAGTCATTACTGAATTCTTTCCCTTCAGTTTACATGTGAGTGTAAGACAAAGTTGTGCCTTGCATACTGTGGACAACTTGTATTTGGATGTGGAGTTCTCCAGGACAACAAGTTTCATCATTGAATTCTCCGTCTTGATCTAGATGGTTGCGTGCTGGGGCTGAATCACCTCAATTATCAGCAAAGATACAGCATTTTTTTTTGTAAATTAGATACGCAGCTGAACTGTTGAAACAACTAAACTGCTTCTTATTAGCCAAAATATGGTTGTTGCTGCTTAACCTTATGTTCTTCGGCAACAGGTTGTAGAACCAGAAGGTGTGAAGATTCTCAGGTTTTCAAGTCCAATTTTTTATGCTAACATTGATGGACTGAAAAGAAGCCTCAAATCCACAGTAAGCAATATGTGATGGTTTTAGATGCTTCTTAAATGAGATTTCCTCAGAATTGTATCTGGCTAAAATTAAATAATTTTGATCCTTTTTCTATAGGTGGGATTTGATGCAGTCAAGGTATATAACAAGAGACTCAAAGCACTGAGGAAAATACAAAAGCTAATCAAGAAGGGGAAATTAAAAGCTACTAAGGTAAACTGATTTTTTTCTCTCTATTCTTTCTCAAAGGATTACTGTTGGAGCTTATCACTTTAGCCTTAATTATGAGTTCCTCTGTATTCATCTTTAAAATAAAGATGGAAAAGTGTGTCGTCTTATAAGTCTGGGACCAGCAAGGAGACTTAGCAGAGCAGTGCACCTGTTGTCAAAGACCCCACAGATTCAGGCAGCTGTGACAGTCATAGTGTTAGAAGGAGTGGAAGCAAGAGATTCCCTGATCTTACCTCTACCTCTCACCACTTCAGGTTGCCTCTGTGCAGTAAAAGTGCTGGCTCCTTTATGTGTATGTGCTTCTATTATATAGCTTCCTGTGCACAGGTGAGCTGGATCAGTTGGTTGGTCAACAAAGCCTTCCACATCCACTTCAAAGAAAACCATATGTTCCCCTGAGTATGGAATGTACATTTCAATAATTAAATGCTTACAGGAGCAGACAGGTACAGGCAACCTATTACATCTCCACTGCTGGAAGTTAGAAATGGGTTTTCTGTTGTCATCATTCTCAGTGCAGGATGCAGTATTTCCTATATGTATTACAATTCGTGATGCAGGTAAATGCTCAGTTATGTGGCATACCAGCTTTTGACCTAGTCATTTCCCCATTTTATAATATATAGTAAATCTAATTCAAAGTTGAAAATACTGGTCTTAAACATGTCCTAAAAATAAATCTATTGAGGGAGGGAGTAGCTCTGAAGCATTTATTTTTCTGGATAGTGGCCTTTTTGCAGGAAGATGCTCTTTTAACAAAGAAAAGAAGGAAGGGAAATACACTACACAGAGGAGGAGAAGGAAGAAATTATGTGCTCTATCTTGTTTTTCTTTAAATTCTTGAATGCAATAATGTCACCTGACTCTAAAGGGACAGACAGGTTCTTTCAGGATCCTTGGCAGAATGATAATGGCACTAAGTTATAGTTACAATTAAAGCTTTATTTTTCTTAACAGGATTTTATTATTATTATTATTATTATAGCACAGGATTTATGATTAGAATGGCACAGGATTTCTCCAACCAGAATCAATTTAGCATGATTTATAAGTAGCATAATACAGAATTCATATTGAATCAGATCTTAATACATGTCTTGATGTATCGTAATCTAGAGTCAGAACAATCATAAACTAGAGTCAGAAAACATACAGAAGAAGACAAATCAACTCCAGCCTTTGGAGGAAGCAGACAGTGGAGGTGTCACTGGCCACGGGAGGGTCACAGGTCCAGCTGCAGTTCCAGTCCGAATTCCACGCTTCGGACTTGTTACTGTTTAATTTTACAGACAGTGCTCTGTGCACTGTTCCACTTCCCTGTTGTGTGACAGGGTCATCAACACCACCGGGTTGGCTGAGCGCTTGGGACCTTCAGGGCCAGCAAGGAAGGAGAAATCAGCCTGGGGCCGAGGAATCTTGAGGCTGGTAGGGAAGAAGAAATCTGTTTGGTTTGTCTACTTGGTTCACTGGACCTACAAGGCCTGAGAATGAGAGGAAAGGGGATGAATATATGACCTACTTGGTCTCAGAGAATGGCTGCTTGCCTTATAAAGTGGCATTAGTTATGCTAACCACCTTACCAGGGGTCATGGGCCGGGGATACTGGTCACAAGTACCCATCTTATTTGTTCCTGAAACAGGAGGTATCACAGGCAAGTACTTCCTGTAACTCCAAAACTCTCTCCGTGATTAAATGATATATTCCGTATATTATCTGCTGATTAGAATGGCATCATCAGTGAGCCTGGTATTAATAACGAAGCTTTTGAGATTGATGAGGAACCCGAAGACAATGAAGATCTTCAAGTTCCCACCAAAGAAGTTGAGATCCAGGTGGACTGGAATTCAGAACTCCCAGTCAAAGTAAACATCCCCAAGGTGCCCATCCACAGTCTCATTCTTGATTTTGGAGCAGTAACCTTCTTGGATATTGTAGCTGTGAGATCAATAAAAACAGTAAGTGCATTTTTTTTCTGGTGTTCCATGAAAATTAAACTAGTCAATGGTATATAAACCAAGAGCTGTTAGCTGAAGTTAATTTCTGGCTTTTAGAATTTTGTTGTTGAAAAATACCTTCAAAACTTACACAGCAAGAGGTAAAATATCAGTGTGTGCATATTTTAGATGGAAAATAATCAAAAAAATGCATTCAAAGAACAATACGAAGGTTGTGTAGTCACATACTCTAAAATCAGAACTGCAAAATGTGATCCCCTTGTATGCATATGTTATGAAATATTTCAGTGATATATTTTCGTTCCACATGCCTCCTGCTTTAATCTGGGCACAGGATGATGCTCACTCAACACAGAGGTAGTAAAAATTTCATCTTACCATCACTTTTCAGTCTCTAGCCACAAGATTTATTTATTCATTCCATATTATTTAAATTATTGAGGAAGGAAGATTAATTTATTTCTGTGGCTAATATCAGAGTGCATCATCAACAGTCATTAATTCATCTTCAAACACCACACTGCATAATGAAATAATATTCATAGATTAGGGAGAGGGAAATGAGATTAAAAGATTAAGGCCAAGTACTTCCATTATTTTTTGGTGCCCAGTTACAAGTGTGTGGGATCAGATTATTCAATCATTTAGTCTTTTTATGATACTTCCTATGTTCAGATTGCTGCTTTCACTAACTTCAGTTTGCATTTGGGACTGCTTAGCTTATCCATAAACCAGATCTCAGATTATCAAGACTCCAGTTTATCAATGAACAGAAGGGGAAAATACTATTCTAAAGAGACTTGCTTGCCACCAGGGAGCCAGGGGTAGAATCCAGCCTCCTGCCTTTTAACTAACTGAAACACAAGAATGCTGTGTGCCTTGCTTCAGCCTTCTGCTTGGATTCAGGTCTGGCTTCTGAGACACAAGAGATATGGGATCCACAGGCATAACTCTTTCCATACGCAGCTTTTTCATCCAAGAACAGGTCCATCTGGTGCACTGCTCGAGGGAAAAGTCTGTAAAAAAATTTGCATGTGCCATTGAAAGACTGCATGATATCACACATAGATGGGGGGAAATGAAGCTTGCTCAGGCCCGTGTGGTTCTCACTTGAAGAGACATGATTATTCATACTATGAGAACCTTGCAGCAATGTATGCATGTGTAAAACTGACAGTTTCATTTAGATAGTTGAAGATAGGCCACTTCAGCAACCAGGTACTTCTGGATCTTTAAATGTAGCAAATTATAGAAGTTCCTTATTTTTGATGAATAAACAAAGCACAATTTGTAATGAAGACACTCAGAAACGAGAGCGTGTGTGCCTATACATTACATATATAGACATATATACATATATATGTATTTTCTCCTTACAGCCTTTATTTATTTACATCCTTGTTGCAAACTTTTATTTTTTAGATAATTAGAGAGTTTGAGAGAATTGATGTGAGAGTATACTTTGCTTCATATCAAGGTAAACATCCAAATATTTCTACTACTGCTCATGCAAAGAATAAAATGAAAATGAAAAGGGATCTCTTGATGTATCTGTGGGAGCATTTGTTCTAATGAAAATGGAAATTATCACACTGATAAACATGGTGGGCTGCAGTGGGACACAAAGAATGGCGGGGTTTAAAGGAAATATGGAAATTAAAAGTCAAGACAAAGCTATGATTGATGATTTGGCTGTACATTTGATTTCTGATAGTTGCAACATTGTATTTTGACATTTATTTCTTAAATTACTTCCAACTGTATTAACTTGTTATGACTTTCTTTTATTCAGAGAACCTTATATCTCAGCTGGAACGGAGTGCCTTCTTTGATGATATTATCAGAAAAGACATATTCTTCTTGACTGTCCATGATGCTGTGCTCTACATAAGGAATCAAATGACATACAGAGACAAGCAGGATCCCATATTTGAGAAAGTAAGGATAACCAGTAGTACGTTTTCCTTCCTTCTATCATATAGCATTCATTCTTGCAATTTCCATTACAGCATGGCATGTTCGAAAACTGGACAGTTTTCAAAACTCTTTGTTTTTCATAGTAGTACAAAAACGTGGGTGTCTAGTAAATTGGAAGGCTTCTGTAGTACATGAATATTTTGCTAGATCAAAGGAAGGGTCTGTCAACTCCAGGATCTTGTTAAGTGAAAAGAACACGAGTAATAGGATTTCTGACAAAGCCATACAGTAGTTTAGAAACTGATTCTGCATTTATTATTTTTACAAAGCCATAACAAGTCATATAGGAGAGGCAGGGCCAAAAGCTTTCTAACATTTTCCAAGTTTCTCTCAGCTGAACTAAAGCAGCAGCTTTGTCAAGGAATAGTGAGCAACAGAGTAACAAACTCTTGTGAGTTATGGAAGTTCTGTTAAGGTACTTCAGAGTATAAAATCAGCTTCAATTATGACAATGTGTAACTCACCATGTTTCTTAATTTCTGCCTACCAAGATTTCACTCATGCAGGAGTCTAAAGAACCCATAGAATTCACAGAAACAAGCCGTCCTGATGATGAACTTGATGTCCAGGAAGAGGTATGTACTTTAGAACTGAATGTGTCTATGACTTATAGAATATTGCTGGCTTTATTCCTTTCCCTGTAGCACTGAGTCATGCTGTGAAAGTATGGTGGATGAACTGAGCCCTAAACAGTTCCCTTCTCCATAAATAAATGCCCTCCCTGGGCATCTGGATGTCAGTGCTTAGTGGAGGAAGTCAAAGCCTTTTTGAGATGTAGCAGATTGTATGTGCACAAGCATCTCCTGATCACTGTTGCTTTAAGACTTTTGTCTTACACAGGCAGGAGTTAGGTGCCTAAGTGAAGACCTGGTATGGCTTGAGAAGCTCAAGTCTAAACTTATGGTCAACTTTCCCCTTTCATTCCACGTTTTAACATAGCGGGCAGATTATTACACAATCTAAACATTTTACAGGAAGCTGCAGCAAAGCTGAGTGCTGAACATAACTAACATACAATAACATAAATCCATGAAAGTAATAACATGGTATTTTTGCCAGAAAAGAAAGTAGCACTTACTGGTAAAATAACAGTGCAGCACACAGGTGATTTATTCAGAAAATGGGAGATTGGGCTAAATGCCCTTTTATAGCCTGAGATGGATTAAACTAGTGATGCATCAATACCTTGGAAGGATTGTAACACTCCATGTAGGTAAAGGCATGATTATTATGTGTGCCTCCTATTGTGGCACTACGTCAGAACTCTGTTCATAATTCCTGACCAAAATGGGGGTCATGCCCTGTGCTTGGACTTTCTGCTCCAGGAGCAGGAATGGAAAGGGGCCAGCAGCATGCTGTGACCCTTCTCTCTGTCAGGCTCTAACAAAAATGCTGCAGCAAGGTTGCTGGGGGGAAGTGGATATAGAGGTACCTGGAGGCAAGTTGGTACGAGGAGGTTGTGGCTGGGCTGAGGTTCTCAGCATCACCCAGCATTGTAGTTTCTTCCATAGCAAGAAGTCCCATAGGAAAAGGTAAGGTCAGCTTAAAAGGCAGATTGGTGAGAGGAGAAACTGAAACCCTGAGAAAAAGCCTCTCATATCAGAGCTTGGTAAACAGATTGCAATACTTGGTACTCCTGATTCACCCTCTCCTTTTTTGGTTGGTATGAAAATTAGAAGAGACCCAAACGTTATTCTTTATCACTTATATGTGGGGAAGCACTTTCCGCTCCTCTTTAAGTCACAGTGCATAAAGGAATGAAGGATTAAAACAACTAGAAAGACATGATGGTTCTGTAGCGAGCACTTGGGAATGGCAGGCCAAAAAGACCTGAATTCTATTTTTTATTGATAGGATTGCTTAGATATTTATGTTACTGTTATTGTCATTAAGTAAGAAAATAAGCCAGACACAAAACTACCACTCCAAGGTCGAAGAGTGTTCTGAGAGGTTTCTGTCCTCCACCTTTATAGCCACATTTTGAAGGTCGGAGCTACTAACCTTCAGACCTGCAGTTTCCTGACTGAATTGTCGGATGCAGATGCAAGTCAGAGGGCAGCTGTCTCAGAATAGTTACCTTCACTGAGGCCAGGCTGAACTTGGTAGATGTTAGTTAACACATACACCACACCAACATTTCATTTTCCCAGACGGTGTGTACTTTGAACTAACCATGGCTTTTTCTCTCCACCTTTTGAAAACCATTTCACTAGGCGATGCGCAGACTTGCTTCATGAGGACAGACTGCTGGGACTGTCTCACCTGTGAACTCACAGCGATATTTATACACCGGTACTATAGAAGCATTTTCTGCAACATAACCAATCTTTGCACTTGAAGAAAACTTTTGATTTTTTGTCTGAATGATACGGATCTTTAGAAATCTCCAAATTTTAGCTGACGTTTTCCCAGAAATATTCTGGACCTTGATTCAGCAAGCACTTTCCAATATATTGATTAAAAAAACCAGAAGACTTTTATGGAAGATGTACTTCTTCTCAGAACTAAGGAAGCAGAAGTGCATTACACTGTTTTATCAGCGTGTGCAGCACGAAAAGCTGCTTTGTGGTCTGCCCAGGAGTGTTGAAGAGACCAAAACCTTTGGAATGGCAAGCCTTTTGTTCTGCATTTGTACAATGCCTAACAAGAGAGCAGGAGTTCCAGCTGACCAAGGCTTTGCAATTCTAGAACATTAGTGTGAGTGCACATGTTGGCAAATCTTAAAATGTATCGTGATCCTTTTTTTCCAAGCAATTCCTTAAATTCCTGCAGGTTGTTAGGTAACTGAAACAGGTGTTGGGTGAAACAGTCACATAAACAGAAACCAGCACTGAACTACTATAGAACTTTAAATAGGATAAGTTTCAATAGAAAAGATCCTCGCATATTGATTCATTAGTTCTGTATCAATCCCATTGTAGCAAATCACGCACAACTACTAATGTAGGTCCCTAAAATGAAGTATGCACAGATTATTTTGGCTAGGTTACACAATCTAGGCAGATTGTGACATAAATTAATCTAAGGAAAACCTTAATCCCCAAGTACTTAATGGAATCTATAGAACAGGCTGCTACTGAGTGCAAGTAAGAAGTCAGAATGTGTCCTAGTATAGAAGTTTGTGGGTTTTTTAAAGTGGAATATAGGATTTTATTTACTTTACTGAATAGTTATATTTTTATATAGTACAATTTTTCTTTTAATATTCTATATCAAATTGCTGCTGTTCTTTTACATCTGACAGTCCATAATGCACAAATGCAATAATTTACAAAAGATAAAGGATTTGACCTGCAAAACTTTAATCCTTACTTTAGGACTATATAAAACAGATATGCAGGAAATCAATGTTCTTACTTTTCAGAAAGAAGAAAGGTGTTTTGATGGAAAACGGATTGATACCCTATTTTTTTAGCACTACATTGTTTTTTAATGAAAAAAACCTATGCATGGTGAGGAACAGATAGTAACAAAAGTGTAAGAAATGTCCAGCTATAAAATCCCCTTAAGTTTCACAATGTGGGCTAATTAGCTTCTGTGTGTTCACATATTTAAGTCTCTTCTGATTATGTCAGAGAAATTTTCCCTATATCACACTGCAGAGAAGATTTTTTTTCTGCAAATAATATCAGTGGAAAGCCTCAGGTAAAAACTAAGCACTAAATAAATTATTCTGTCCTAAGGACCTGAGTGGATTCTATTAAAATCAGTGAAAAAAAATCCTCTAAACTTCAGTCAGTAGGACAGTGTCTTACGCAGCAGGTAACAGCACCAGACTGATGTCTTTAGTCTCTAATTAAGGCAAAAATTTCCATAAGTCAGTGAAATTTCTCATTTCAAATGCAATACAGGCTTAAACCTAGATGATTCTGATGTTCCAGCCTAAGCAAGCAAAACCACAAGTTTACATTTACAAATAGACACATGCCATTTGTGTGTCAGGTTGGCATCTCCACAAGCTGAGCATGAGGCACCTGCTTAAGTGGCAAATCAGACAGATCTGCACCTCCTCAGATGGAAGTGTTAATTCCTATTTACACTAATGCCCATGCTCAGGCTATGATTTGACAATTTATGCTTTAAGCCCTACCTATCCTCATTCTGTCCCCTTCCATTTGGCAGTCTAATGCAGGAGGCTGGCACTTCTGCCCGCACCATGGACAAAACTTTCCAATCGGGGCACAGGTTAACTCATGTTAACCTGAACATCAGCCACAGTTGCTGATGCACACAGCACACAGCGAGGAAGGACAAGGCCAGTAAAGTGTTTCTCAGCAGCTGTTTAGCTTTTCTAATGTGGATATACATTTTATGTAAAAAGTAAAAGTAAAATATTCTACCTGTGACTGAGAAGTAAGCTTTCAGCTAATTTTTATGCAGAACACATACTATGGAAAAGATGACATAAAAATGGTAGCAGTGGTATTTTTGCACTGTGGAGTTTGAGTATGGATTCTTACTTGACAGAGATGTGGGCTTATGTAATTTTTTGAACCATGTCCAGTTCTTGTCCAAACAGGTATTTACCAAAAGCAATTAAATATTCAATAGTCTTCCATTTCCCTTTCCAAATATGACATTTCAGGTGGAATTGTCAGAAAATATGATGCAATGCACTTATTCTTTGCCTGCTCATTTCTTCAAGTCATGGTTGTATTTGTTCGTAATTTAACTGTCACAAAATATTCAGCTTTTCCTGAAAAATGGCATTGCACACAAACCCTACAGTTATACAGAACTTTAAGAGTGACATGCGGAAGGCATTCCAATAACTTTCACAGTGCGTCAGGGATAAAGGATACCAAATTAATGCATTTTTCAAGGAGCTAGAATTCTATATAATTTTGTACTAATTCAAATCCATAACTAATGCAACTAGACATGCTTTCCTTTTTCCAGTAGAGCGAAGAAATGGTATTTTTATATGCATTTTTGAGTATTACTGTCTCTGCATGTCAGGTGTTAAATTTAGAGCTATTAAGTTTTTTACTCTTTTTAAAAGCTGCATTTTGAAAGTAATTGTGTTAACTAGAAAATAAAGTTGCACATACTGAAAACATGCTCCATGCACCTGCCTGGTGGGGTGTTTTTTTAAACTCTTCTCTTTGGGAATTCTTATTACGGGGCAATAAAGCATATTACACAGGAATCAGCATGAGGTTTCCCTTGGGTCAGCGTTTTGAGAAACAACAGAGACAAAAATGAAAACCTGTTGTCTCTGCCTTGTGGGGACAAGGCAAGAAGCATTAGGTTTAAGTGGCAGCTTTGCCTGTTGAGGCTGTAAAGATGACCGACATCATTCGTAGGGATGCAAGATCCCAATCCTGGAGAGGTTTAGTGAGACAAGCACCAATCTGAAGCATGTGCTGTGGAAGGACTGTTTAAGGCCTTTTTTTACCCTGCAACCTAGGACTTAATTGTGTTTATATTCCTTTCTTCAGTGCTGCAGAAGTGCTCCATAACAACACTATCCCACTGAATTCCATAGGATTTACAAAATGCTAAGTTCAGGGAAACAAACACGAATTAGTCTTCTGAAACAGTGAGCTCTACTGCTTTTTCCAGGGAATAATTGTTCACTGAAAGGGTTGTCAGGCACTGGCACAGCTGCCCAGGGAGGTGGCTGAGTTGCCATCCCTGGAGGCGTTTAAAAGGTGGGTAGATGAGGTGCCCAGGGATATGGCTTAGTAGTGGACAGGTACGGTCATGAAACAAGAAGCAGCAGAAATAGATTTCTGGGAAAATCTATACATATGGATGTAAGTAGGAAATACATTCTGTCCCCAGCTCATCTTATTAGGCATGACTGATGGGAATCATTCCCTCATGTGTCCAACGCTGAAATAAAAGATGTTGCTATCCAAACTTCCAAAATGAGTCTTAAGACAGCTGATTTGCCGGCGTTTGCGGTATATTCTGGATTCAATGATTTCAAAGGTCTTTTCCAACCAAACGATTCTATGACTCCATGAAGCCTGAAGGCGCACTGCGGATCCAGATCCCCAGCCCGGACCACCAGGAATCTGCCGTTTCCACGGTAAAACTGAGGGAGAGCCCATTCCGTGTCAGCCGGAGGAGCACGCACAGGGGCGGAACGGAGCGCACAGAGCACCCACGTGCCCCCAGTGCCCGGGCTGCCCCGCAGCGCGCACATGCGGCGCGGTCAACCACCGCCTCCCCCCGCCCCTTCCAGTCCCGGCCGCCTTCCCGGCATGCACCGCGCTACCGCCGCGCCCCGGCGCCCAGCCTGCCGGGAACGCGGCTCCCGCTGCGCCGCCGCTCCGCCCGGCTGCCCCCGCGGGCTCCACAATGCCCTCAGCATCCCGCGGCAGCAGCGACGCGTCCGCCCCACGGAAACCCCACACCGCAAGCGTTTCCCCGCCGAGCGCTTTTAAACGCCGCGCACTTATTCACCCTCCCCCCGCCTGTCTCGCGGGCACTTCCGCTTCCGGCCGCGCCCTTCCGTTCCCACAGTGCTCCGCGCTGAATCATGGACCACAATGGTGAGGAGGGGAGAGGTTGGGGGGCCTCTTCCTTCGCGTCCCCGCGCGGGCGCGCTCTGCGCTGCCGACCGGGGAAGGGCCGCGCTCGGGGTCACAGGGTGCGGGGGCAGCGCGGGGCGCGGCCGGGCGGGCGGCAGCGCGGTGGGGCGCGGGGAGGCGGTGATGGCCGTGGCGGGGCCTGGTCGGTGCCCTCGGCGCGGGGCCTCCCCGCAGCGCCCCGGGGTCTCTCCCCGCAGGCCCAAGGGCCGCACGGCTGCTGCGCTGCTCGGCGCCGGGATTCCCTTCCCCAGCATGCGTTCTCTAGCTCCGTGGTTGTGCTCTGGAGGGGAAGGTCCTAAACCTGGTTTTGTCGCTTTGGTGCTGCGCTCGTTGGCGTGGGTTGAGGATGAGCGAGCATGGGGCTTGCTGGTTTTTTTCCTCTGGTGGTACAAGAAATAGTTACAAAATGTGGAATGTTTTGATTTAAGTAGAATTTTTCTGTAGAATTAGTTTTCTAGCTAACTTCAGTTAAGTGCTAAGTACAGTATTTTTTTTGGAAGCTAGACAGACACAGATTATTCTTCTGATAATATGTTTTTTCTAAATAGTGCTATTCCCAGGCAATACTTACTTTTCTAAGACTGCAAGGTCAAACAGAGACTGGGCTGAAATAAAAGGTGCTGTGTTCTAAAACTCCAAAACAAGTCTTAAGAGTTTATTTGCCAGCATTTTCAGTATCACTCTCTTAGCAAAGATTGTGCTGTAAATTTATTTGTATCAGGTATAGGAGATGAACTGTGTTTATGAATTAAAAAAATCCTGAGGGACAATAATAAGACTAATGAAACCCTGATGAAGGTGACAATTCAGGAAGATGTATCCTCTCTCATTAGCGCTTCTCTAAGTAGTCTTAACAAATTTGGTGTATTTTCCATAGTTTTTTGTGGACTTGTTCCTACTAATTTTTCTTACGCAGACTGGAATTTATTATCCTTCCATGAAACACAAATGACTAATAAATTTGCTAGTTTGGATTAATTGAGTAAGTAATTTATGTAACCTTAGCTTACAAGGATGTATGGAAGAGAACCATCAGGACTTAGTTGTTTCTTACTGGCAGTTCAGTGGACTGAATGATAACACGAGTTGTTTTGGTTTAGTGTTCTTTTTTTCAGTTAGTTTTAGTTATCGCTATTTTTAAGTGGATCAAGATCCTGCAGGACTTTTTCTGGTTTGTGGTGTTGCATTTTTGTGTGTTCTCCTAGAAAACAGAGTATTACAGCTTTAGCATTACTGTCTCTGATGTTCCAGGCCAGCAACCACTGGGCAAGCCAGGTGTTATCATCGTGTTTGCTGGGTTATCTGTTCAGCCAACAGAATGACTTAAACAAAAACAACAAATCAACAAAAGCAAAACATGTTTTATTGGTTTTCCCTTCTAAGTTTTGCATTTTAGAGTTAAATGTATCAGCCACAGTGCTAAGAGATTAGGGCGCAGTCCTTGTTTGAAACTTCATGGCAGTTCCTAGTTTTGGTGGTAGCCACTGAGTAAGCTAGAGCAATCTTTCCTGTTTTTTTCTTGGTTTTCTTTCTGTTTGTGTTGTGTGGGGTAGCTACAGGCTTTGAGGGACGGTCTTTTCTGAGGCATTGTGCAGAATTACACTGATTTGGCCCAGATTTCAGTGTCCAGATGCTGCTCTGCTGTAATTCTTTGGGGCCTTAGAGGTCGTTCCAGGATTGCAGTGCTGTATCAAGTGGAATGGCAGGACTCACACTGTATAACAGCTTGCAGCACAGCCCTTTGAGGCTGAGCATATCCGGCTTTGAAATGCCTGTCAAAATGGTATTTTCAATTAAAATGAGTGAGCTGGGTGGATTTGTGAAGGACATAATTTTATTTTTGTGTAAATGAGATGCTGGGCAGTGGTTTAAGGTAAAGTTAAACTAAAAGTTGAGGTAGTTGTACCTCCTTCGTTGATGTTACTTATTGCAATACCCACTCTCTTAGAGCCTGTGTCTGCTGGTTGTAGGGCTATTCCTTCCTTCCTTTGCCCTGATATTCAGGGTTAAATGTGTTTACAGAACATTCTGTAGGTAGTGTGGAACAATAATTTTCAGTTTAGCCAGGATGATGCTACTCCTAAGTACCGATATTGCTGTGACAATTTATGTCACATTTCCAAGTGATATGTCAAGATGCTGAGTTAATGTGGAAACTTCCAACAATTTATGTAAATTGTTTATTAAAATTGCCTTTTCCTGTAAAATGTTCATTGTTGTCAAGGTTGTACAAAGACTTGACTCAGTGCTGTTCACCCTGTGAGAGGAGCTATGCAATTAATGGGTTTGCTGTTCTGGAGAAATGCCAGACCAGCTAACTTTTTAAAATAGGTTTATTTTTAGAACTAGATTTCCTAAAATCATGGCTGTTCCCAATACAGTTTTGTGACTTGACTTCTAGAAGAAATTGTGAAGTTATTTGTTTTCTAGTTATTAAACTTTAATATGTTGTGTGAGTCTCAAACAAGCTTTAAATATTTTCTTTACAACACTTTTGTTAATATTTAGCCTCTTTAGAAACTATGAGATAACTGAAAAATTACATAACCTTTTTTTTTGCTTTCATAGACAATGATTTGCAAGGAACAAATAGTTCAGGATCATTGGGTGGTCTTGATGTTCGAAGAAGAATCCCTATAAAGCTTATCTCAAAACAGACCAATAAAACCAAACCTGCACCTCGAACTCCAAGGAATATGAACAGGATGCCTTCAAAGACACAAGCTGGTGACGAAGGTAAGTTAAGATAAATACTAGCCCTACAGAAGGGAAGCACATTTCTCTGCAGTGTTGTTCAAGACTTTATTGAGCCTTGGAGATGTTGAGTCATTTTTTTCCAAATGCAAAACAAGTTTCAAATTTCCAGGTACTACTGCACTATAAGATTAAATAGTGGCCATTCCCAAAACAGCCTGTTTGATTGTGCCTTTCAGTAGAATGGGCTCGGCAGATTAGAAGTGCTGTGACATTTCATGATGGTTTCAGTATAGACTGACACATGGTCTTAATAGCTGCTGGTGTCAATTAGGGAAGTGTTGTGGTTGGCTTGTGTCTTTCTTCTCTTTCTTCTTCCCACAGAAGAATTTGATTATAACGAAGAGGAGCGATATGAATGCAAAGGAGGTGAAATGTTTGGCAATCAAAGGAGATTTCCTGGACCCATCTTTTGGGACTGCAAGGTAAGATCATGGATGGGAAGTAGTGAATCTTTGTCTGTTATGTCTAACTGCAGGTAGTCCTGCTGGATACCTTCTTAAATAAAAGGGCATCCGTTACTTCTAACTGGCTGAAAATACATTCTCTGCTTTCTTGTGTTTGTGATGTTCTTGCTTCCTTCTCAGCTTGCTTAGAAATAATGGATACGTTTGTGGTAATTGAAATGAGAAGCTGTAATGATATTGGGTTTTGTTCTCCCTTTCTCTGTCCTATCAGATAAACTTGCTCGGGGAAAAGGATGATACGCCAGTCCATTTCTGTGATAAGTGTGGGTTGCCCATCAAAATGTATGGACGCATGGTGAGTGAAATTATCGGTGGAAGATGCAGCCATGATTTCCCTTTAGCTAAAAACATGTTTTACTGTGTCTCTCTCAAAACCCCTTCAAATTCAGTGAGATTTGACCGTACACCACTTAGCATGAAAAGTAAGCTCTTTATGTCACTTGAAGGCTTGGAATGCAGTTAGAAAACACTGTTTTCTTTTTATGTCCCTATAAAATTAGTGTAACAAAATTCTTGAGACTAATTTAGTATCCAAGTGTGATGTAACAGGCTTGAGGATCTGACTTAGTGACAGTTAATGCTTTTAAAACTTTCTTTCCTTGCCAGCAAGACAAGTGTAATTAGATTGTGTACACAGCTTATGTAAATGTTCAGTGATGATATTATTACTTACACTTTTGCATGTACATTTTTACCAACTCTTAAAAAACCTAGGAAACCCTAATGCAACACAAACTGGTTTGAAAAGCTTCTATGTAAAGATGCTGTAAACTGCTGACTACCACTATGCCTGTTCACCTTGTAGGTAGTGTGGTTACTTTTATAATTAGAAATTGTGTGTTGGAGGTAGGAACCATATTCTGCTAAATGATTTAGGTATATATATACAATGTCTTAACAGAGCCATTTTTTGTCTCTAGATACCTTGCAAACATGTTTTCTGCTATGACTGTGCTATATTACATGAGAAAAAGGGAGACAAGATGTGTCCAGGGTAAGTTATCTTAAGATTCATTATTAAAGAAAGTGTAGGAAAGTAACTTAAATATCTTATTTCAGTTACTGTATTAACGTGATTATTTATGTCTGTTTAGCAGAGACAGTAGAGGACTCTACTACACCACTTGATTGTAGTTTTATATCCCATACTTCACTGTTTAAGTATTTGGGTAGATAACCTGTTATTGCTCTACTTTGAAAAGGAAAGAATGACAGTTAATTTACTTAGTGAGAGTGACTTAAGGTGAGTCTTAAAGCACAGAAGGAATTTGTGAGAGTGTGATGCTATTCATAAATTTTCATCTCATGAAATTTTATATTCTTTCATATTTGTGTTTGGAGTCTTAAAGACTAGATAAACTTCAAAATCAATGAAGTGTTTCTTTTGTTGCTACCATGGAGAAAAAATTGTGAGTTCTAATTTGGGTGACTATGGTAAATTGGTTGACTTTTAACAAAAAAAACCCTGTAGATTGAGCTCTCTGTGATGACAATAAACAAACCTTCTCTTCCACTGTAGCTGTAACGAACCGGTGCAGCGAATCGAGCAGTGTGTCCGAGGGTCTCTCTTCATGTGTAGCATTGTTCAAGGGTGCAAGAGAACTTACCTCTCACAGAGGGACTTGCAAGCTCACATCAACCACCGTCATATGAGAGCTGGAAAGCCTGTTACTCGTCCTCCAATTGAACCTGTGCATCCTCCTATTGCCCCACCGCCTGCCGAAATTCCCGAGCGTTTCATAATGCCACCTGAGAAACATCACATGACCCACATTCCGCCAAAGCAGCATATCATGATGCCACCACCTCCTTTGCAGCACGTGCCACATGAGCATTATAACCAGCCACACGAAGATATTCGTGCGCCTCCTGCAGAGATGTCCATGGCTCCACCACCGCCTCGCCCAGTCAGTCAGGACACCTTCCGCATTTCCACAAGAAAACACAGCAACTTAATAACTGTCCCTATTCAGGATGATTCAAATTCCGGTGCTAGAGAGCCACCTCCACCAGCCCCCGCACCTGCTCATCATCATCCTGAATACCAGGGCCAGCCAGTGGTATCGCACCCTCACCACATTATGCCTCCACAGCAACATTACGCACCACCCCCGCCACCACCTCCACCAATAAGCCATCCGCTACAGCACCCTCCCCAGGCAGCAGGTACTCCGCACATGGTGTATAGCCAAGCTCCTCCACCTCCAATGACCTCTGCTCCTCCTCCAATCACCCCGCCACCTGGACATATAATTGCCCAGATGCCACCATATATGAATCATCCTCCTCCGGGACCTCCTCCTCCTCAGCACGGAGGCCCCCCTGTAAATGTAAATGCACCCCCTCCCCATCACTATAATCCTAACTCTTTGCCACAGTTCAGTGAGGATCAAGGAACGCTTAGTCCCCCTTTCACACAGCCGGGGGGAATGAGTCCAGGGATATGGCCAGCTCCAAGGGGGCCGCCTCCACCTCCAAGAATGCAAGGGCCTCCTGCTCAGGCCCCACTTCCTGGACCACACCACCCTGATCAAGCCAGATACAGACCCTATTACCAATGATGTGTGCAATTATATGAATAGAGTGTGCTATGAAGACGATAGAACTATATACAACAGCCTTTGAATTAATTGTTTGGGGGTTATTTTGTTGTGATTTTTTTTTTAAAATACTGTCATTTTGACTCTTAAGACATTTTGGGGTTTGAATCTCAGATGATTTTTAAGTGTTGGCGTAGGATTCTGACTTCAAATATTCTGTAGTGCTAAAATAAGTGGCTTAGTAGACCACGGTTTCATTTTAACAGAACTTCTGTCTCTAGTGTGGCTAAATTGTCCTAAGATGAACACTTGTAATATTATTTCATGGAGAAAATGAACGTGTTGTACCATTCTGAATATTGTTTTTGTTAAATCCAGTGTTTAGTTTCACTTGTGATACGCTTTTGTTAACCTCTGTACAATAATTAAATTGAAACATGGTTGTAAAAGTGATGGTTTTTTTATGTGAAGTTCACAAAGGCATAGCTCTGGGGACACCATTTCGGCACTAATTCTTTCCAAATGGGTCGGGTAATGAAATACTAAGGGAACTTTAGTACTTCTCCTAACAGTTACCATTACTTACTAGGAATTCAGGCTATGGTGAATTCATAGCACTAGCAATCAGGCATGCAGAATACTGCATTTCAGCTATTTTTATTTAAATTTATGCAGAAAGAGAAATTTATCAGAAATTCAGCTTTGGGTATGACAGGAAACCATTTAATAATGTGTTGTGGGTTTTGGTGTTTGTTTTCTTTTAAAATTTGTTTTTGGTTTGGTTTGGTGGTGTTGGGTTTGGGGGGTTGTTTGTTTTAAAGCTAATTTTAGTTAAGGTTCTGTTTACATGTACACTACTCACTGGAGTTAAATTCAAATGATTGTGTTTACCTATGGCTACGTTTATGTGGAAGTAGCTGTGAATTGGTTTGCCATGTCTGTGAGAAGCAGGTTATTTTAAGTAGGGGAATGGTGTTTGCCTCTGTCACTTAATACAATATGTACACTAGGAAAACTTCCCACTTGAATAAAAGGAAAGAAGTGATCTGACATCCCTTATGTAGATATAAAGAAATAAAAAAGCTACACATCCTTTAACTGTTTTGATTTTGTGATAGAGTTAATTGAACAGTCAATAATTAGGTGTTTTCATTTTTTTACAGAGTAGCAGTATAAGCAGGCTGTCAGGTCTGTTTTGGCCCAAGATTTGCGTTTTAGAAGCATACTCTTAAAGAGAAATCACATATAAAATGAGAACATTGTTTTAATGCAGCTGGTAGCAGGACCAGACAATAAGACAGTACTGGCTGTTGTTTGAAGTGCTTGTTTTTCCATTTCTAATCAATGTCAGTGCTGAACCTTTGGTTTTTCAAAATGCCACGTTTTTAACAGTGGTGCTTTTAGATGAAGAAATTCTAAGGTTGGTAATTTCCTACCATTCTTGAATAATCTGAACAATCTTAAAGCCTCAGTGTTATTTATTTTCTAAACCTTTTTTCATGTCTCATAAATGTTAAATTTATGAAAGAGCTTTGGCAGTGCAACGTTCTAAATTTTGTCATTTTGCATATCAACTGTGTATCTTTTATTTACCAGAGGAAAGGCTCTTCACATTTACTTCCTGTCCTTGACTGCCATTGATTTCCTTGTGATCATGGGCAAATCTTTTAGACTGTACTTCAATTCAATACTTCTTCAGAGATGTGCAGATAAGTTCTGAGATAACACAAATAAATTCCGGGGTGCACAGATGGCCAACGTCAACTGATGAGAAGCCTGCTTAGCTGTAATATGCTTCTTTCTAAGACAAAGTTCCTTATTTTGGTTTCTCTGAAAAATAAGTAATTTTAAGTAAAATGCACTAATGAGGAAAGAGGCTGGTTGTGTGATGGTGGCTGCGGTATGGTCTTGGTTGAAAATTTACTGTTTCAGTGTGTATGAAGGCTGAAATGACTGCCAGCTCTGTTTTGTTTCAGTAACTTTTAATAAATACGTGAGGAACTTTTAGGGACTCCTTTTCATTGCTGTTAAATTGCTTGGTAGGAGGCCGGTTTATATTACCACACACACTTTAATCTGGGAAGAAATCTGCATGTCGGGTTACTGTTCTTTGACTCTGCAAGTCCAAGCTTACGTGTAATGTACCTGTAGCAGACTTGCTGACAGTTCTGGGTACCAGCCTCATTTTGCTTGGGCTGAGACGGTAACACGTGCAGGTTGACGAGGAGACCTCATGACAGTCTTTTCTCCAGTGAGACACGTCGACCTCACCTGTGCACTCCTCCTTTGGAAAATGAGACATTCCGAAATCAGCTGTTACCTGCCAATTGCAGGTAATTAAGAAGTAAGACAAGTCTTTCTGTCATGCTGCTACTTAGAAATAAGTCACGTTGCATACTTCTGTTTTATGTTACCTAGTCTGTTGTGAAGCAGATGAAGGGTTCACATGTAATGGTTCTGGACCCACTGCAATTCTTGAAGTTAGAAGGCTTTTCTGGAAATGCTGATGGAGTTGGATTGATAAGGAAAACAGCAACCTATGAAACAGCAAAAAACATTAAGTTTTGCTGTAGAGGATGTGTGAGGTTTTTTTATGTTTGAGGCAAAAATGATCCATGTTGTCTGGACAATCGCATACTACCCAAAAAACAGTGGGATCCCTTGAAGTGTTCATTGACCGTGGATCAGAAGACTTTACGACAGAGAACTTGCTGAAAAGTCACCTTATGTAGGCAGGACTGGGGTTTGGGTGTGGTTTGAGTTTTGTTGTTGTTGTTCAGTTGACTGGTTGCGGGTTTCTATGCAAAATGCCTGATTGTTTCAGTGTGAAGTTCAGAAATGCCATACATTGTACTTAACTGTATAAGTGATAGTCTTAGAAATGGTGAGATGTACTTGCTAAGTCTTTGGATTCCTACTTAGGTCTTCCCGTAAGGACTAACATTTGAATTGAATCAGTTACGTTAATTTTGAATAAATATCCCTGTCTGTGGCAGTGGTCTCACTCCTGAGGCATTGCTGAGCAGATCTCAAGTTTTGAAGGGAACTCTTGACAACATTTGATTTTGTCAGGCACTGTAGGTTCCTTTAATATAATGTCATTTAAGGGAATGAAGAGGGGTTTGATGATGGTTTGTATCCACAGTGGAATGAGTGAAAGGAAACCAGTAGATGGCCTGAGAAACATCCGTGATTTAAATGCTTGTCTCCTTACACTTTATCTTAAAGTCCATCTGTAGTTTTGCTTCAAGGATTGCCTGCAACCATGGATACTTCACAATAAGCAGGCTAATTGCATAAGCATGTACGTTATGTTCGGTGGGTTTTTTTTCAAATGCTATTAACGTAACGATCGGTTATCTAGATGTGTTATTTTTCATGCCTTTTAAAATAGAAAAATAAAAAATGTGTATTGGTTTTAAAAAATCTGATCCAATAGGATTAGAAAAGCCTATGGATGGAGTTTCACTTTTAGTTTACTACTCAAGTGAGTGTTAAATTCTGTTTGTTAAAAAAAAAAGTGGAAATAACTTGTGTTTATTCCATATTAGAGTTTGCACACATAATAGGGGACCTCCTGTACTATGTGAAGTCAAATGTTCTCGAAAGCACCTTTGTGGATATGCTTTCTCTATGGAGCAAGTCTGAACACACCTCTCTAAATGTTTTTCTGCTCTGTAAAACTTGTGACTGATTTTGTGTTGTTTCTCTCTGCATGCATTGCTGTCTTAATGACAAAAGTATGCACAGGGCCACATCAGAAGGCATTGGGAAGCTGAGGAAGCGCAGCAGGTTGCAATTGCAACTTAATATTTGGATTTATGGAAAATAAGTTTGCGTTTTCCTTGTTCATGTATGTAACACCACAGGGTCCAATGCAATAGAGAAATGTGCAAGGTTTGTGTTCATTTTCATCCTGACTACATTTCTAAAGGAAATGGTCAGTACTATACAAGTTGTAGTTCCCCTGTTTTTTATTTTATGGTGTTAAAAATAATTCTTAGCAAGTTGTTAAATCATCTTTATTTAGTAATGGTGCCTTCACAGCTGAGAGGTTTGTCACTGTATTCAGGTATGCTATATTCACACTGATGATTCATACAAAACAGTTTGGAAAATGAACTGACTGCTCTTATTTGGGCAATGTGAGTGAGAATGATGAATTTTAAAGCACCTTTTTGTCTTGACGTAGTGATAAAAGCAAGTGACTTTAGAAACTTTTCCTTTTCTGAATTGTATCTCCTTGTTCACCAAATATATGGTGTTTATTGTGTTTGATTTTTTAAAATTGTTTTCAGTTTTGATTCAGTTCATGAGTACAAGAGATTAAAATGTTAAAAAAATCTATCCGGAAAGGTGTGGGTGGAATAGCAGCAGGGAGCTGGTAAATGATCTCAGTCATCCTGAAACTTTAATCATTCACTTTGATAATAGAGTGCAAGTGATTCTTGACTGCTTAGCAAGGTTGATTGTAATACAGTCAATATAATGGGAAGAGTGATAATGTATGCAAGCGGGCAGGAGCATTTCCATTTTTATGTAGTAAAGTTTCATGGAAGAAGTTCAGCATAACCACATTACAAATGAGTAATTTTAAATAGCTGTGAATGTGTCAGTCGAGAAGAGTTTTCTTCAGTTCAAGGCTTGAACATGGCTCCAAGGTACTTTATGGTTAACTATTTCTTACACTAAATAAAATCACGTGCATACTAATGAGAGTTCCTGCACTCATCCTTTGACATTTCTGGATCAGATAAACTTTAAGGCATTTTCTCAGGCAGCAGAAGGTGGAAAAGGTTTTCTTAAGAAAAGAAAAAAAAGCTGCTTACATTCAACACAGGGGTGATGGATATAGAACTGTGAGTGATGCTTCTTTCCAGTAAAGAAGTGCTCAAAGATTATTTTTTTCTTAACAGAAACTTAGTTTGAAATTGAAAAAAAAAAAATATGGGTTTGTGTCTTATAATGCTCCTTCCATTGGGCCCAAGGCCTTGGATAACTTAGTAACTTCACATTTTTGGACTCTGTACTTCATGCAGGCAGTCACTGCTCCCCTGCAAAGTGAAAACCAGGTTTGAGAGTAGGATTGTGCATTGCAGCCTGCATGCCTTCTGTGTTTTCTTTCCCTCTTCTTGACTGTAAAATGCATGTTATTTACTTACCAAGGATCTGCACTGTGCTGAGGAGAAGTAGGCTCAGGATATGTGAAGAATTGATGCAATATCTGTCATCTCCCCCAAAAGAATGTATGAAATTTGCTTTTTAGCTTATTCTTGAGTGAAGTATTACAACATGGTACATGGCATTGCTGTAACCATGCAGTAACAGTGCTCAGTGGAAGAGCGATATCTGGGTTTCTAAAAGTGCCTGTCTCAAAAGTAAGCAGTAAATTTGCATCACCACAATATCCCACAACAGAGCAAGGCATATGTGCTACAGCCTGCATGAGGGTAAACTCCCTAGGCAAAGTTAGTGTTTGGGTAACAGAGCTGAATGCAGAAATAACCAGTACTGGGATGTACTGGTACAATGCAGCTGTTGTCAACATTAAAAAATAAGGAGTGATTTAAGATGATGACAAGGAGCTGGTAGGAACATGTGACATGGGAGTGCAAGGCTCTCCAGTTAAGGCCATCTGGGTCTCCTGTCCATTTAAGAAATGGTGAATCATTTTGGAAGGGGGCTTTCTGCTATGGGGCATTGTGCTGTATCACAGGAGTCATTAGTACTGAATTGTTCAGGGGAGTGAAACTTCAAAGAACATTTTTTTTTCCTACCCTGAAACTTGTCAGCAAATCAAATGTGGTTTTGAAGTACAATATGTAGGGTTCCACCAGACTGTCTTGCCTTTGCTAGGGATGTTTGCCCAGGTCTGTATAGGTGCACATGAGCGCAGGAGTGGAACGAACAGCCTGAGTCAGGAAGTCCAGATTCCACCAGTACAATGTGATAACGTGATTTTCATAGTTATGCTAAGCCTCATCTTAAAAGTAGTTTATGTGGGTTTTTCCTTCTCTTATTCTAACTGGAAAACGTGTTCTAGAATCTCACCATTGGAAAAAAAGAGGAACCATATTCTAATATCTAATTTATGTTTGTTTGGCCAATTTATATCTTTTTTCTCATAGGAAAATATTACTTTTTATCTTGCATAGCCTTTCCTCTCTTAGGTTAAATCCCTGATGTATCTGTATTTCTTTTTTTCAGCCCTTGAATACAGGCTCTCTGTTTCACAACGATCCTCTTAACCATTTTCCTCATTAATTGCAGTTTGACTTCATCTTTCTTGAACTAGAATTGTATTTGGAGTATTTAGAGTGGTATCTCCCCTGTGCATTGCACAGTAGCGCTCATATCCTCTTCATTCTGCTGGGAAGATCTGTTCTGATACAATCTATGTTTTTTGGAAGGCTGCATTAGAAAGGCAATTCAGTGGTTTCCTGATTGTACCTGTTCTCAGGTGCTGTTGTGCTGGTTGTCTGGCATGTGATGTGTCTGACTTAGCCAGCAAGCCTGCTGTGGCATGATCAGAAGAGCAGCAGGTTAGTAGGGCTGCCCACTATCCCTCTGGCGTCTGTAGAAAGCCGTCTGTAACATCTTGCTGCGAGTACCAACCAAGGACACCAGTCCCACACCAGTTCGGACACGTGACCACCTACTGCTGAACCCTAGCTTGTTGTTCATCTGCAAATGCATGAGTATGTGTTCTGAATGCTGAACTTCTCTTACCTCAGCCTTCAAGGTCACCTCATTCTTTCTGTATGTAAAGCCTCTTCACTTTAGTATTATCTTCCAGCTTAGTTTCATTGGCAGAATTCAGATAACTCCAAATTTTTTGGGAAAAAAAAAAAATAATGAAAATATTGAACAGATCGGTGCTCCCTCTGCCCTGGTACTTGCCTTTCAAAGCTCCTAGTTGTCACCTCTTCAGTGTAATTCATCATTGTCTTTCAGTGCCTTTAAGTATCTCATCTTCTCCAATAGCATTAACAATTGCCCATTGGCATGGCACAGAAAGTTTTATTCAGGTCCAGAGAAGTGACATCTGTGACATTTCCCTTTGGAAGATCAGTTTTCTAAAGGTACCAGGTAAACATGGCATATGTAAATGTACCTTTCCTAAAATCAAGCAGCATTTCTCCCTACTTATTTCTGTTTGGTTTTCCTTCAAATTTTCTTTTCAAATCTTGCATATTATGGAGACAGAAATCGTGATTCCTGTTTATCCAGAGCACTTTCTTCTTCCCATCAACCTTCTCAACTACAAGTCCAAATGCACTACTCTGGACATCCCGTCTTGGCTGAAAGCCAAACTAGGCTTGAAAACTAAAACTCTTGTGATTTCAGACTGCTGTTTCTTTCACACTCCAAGGGTGGTTACATTATCCTCTAGGCTGAAGATGTTTTTACCTCCAGCACTCACTATGCTAAATTAAAAGATCCTGCATTTTCTCTAGAAGATGTACTGTAGTACAGCTTCAAGTCTTAGAGATCCAGCAAAGGTTGATTGGCAGCAGTTGTACAACTTGGTTGTGCAGTCTAGAGAATCAGAATAAGCTCTTGTTAAGTTAAAGTCCTTGGTGCATCTGTTCAAGAGACCCGGGCAATTCAGCCTGCTTGCCTGGCAGCTCTGTATGCACAGCTCCTCCCGAGCCAAGTTCTGGGGCCAGTGGTCAGTCTGCTCACTGTGGGACATGCTCACAGACCATAAGCTTCTTCAACAGTGCATTGACAAATGGGCAAGCAAAGCAGAGTTACCAAAATCATTATTTAATAGTTCACTATAAATATATCCTATCCTGTGCTCTTTATAGCAGCCCAATTCAAATCAATGAATCATGTCTGGATCTGAAAATGCTGTGTCTTTCCTGAACCATCCTCATATTTTACAGTAGATGCATTGGTCACTGTGGACACCAAGCTAATGGTAGTGAGCTGAAAACAAGTTTATTAACACAGTCTGCCAGGTATCTTAAAAACTACAAGGAAAATTTTATACAAGTTATATACAAGCTGACAATAAAATAAAACTCCCAACTGTTAGTCTGTGTTATAAATTACAAGATTTCAAATATTTATATGTTCTCTAGTAACTGTACAGGTTGTCTTCAAGCTGTCAGAATAATATAGATGTATGTACAAGTATATGCAGAGGGTTAACAATACCTGCTGCTTCAGCTCTGGGGATAGGCTGTCACCAAGGCATGTAATAAGAAAATCTGTGTGATTTTAGCCTCCTATGTATGTACACAAATACATTTATATATACACAAAGATACATAAAGACCAATAAGAACATTCCAAAACTTGGAACATAACCATATGTAGTAAATCCTTCTTCAGGTATTTAAAAGTATCCCGCTGTCTTCATGCTCATCTCTGTGTTGGCATTCCTCTTCTGTAAGTGACTTTGTGTTTCTGGAGGATATATATTATGTTTAGGAAATGAAATCTAAAATTTTGTTTCTGTTGAAACCTGCAAGAAATAAAAGTAAATGTCACCCTCTGTAATGAATAGACAGGGTAGGTGCTGGTGAGTGATACTCCTGTAAGGTTTTGCCTTAAGTCAAATCCCATCAATAAGCTGTCTGATTGCTTTCTGCCCTGGGCTGACAGAAGAGCTCAGGGATGAGGATCCTTCTGTTATCTGACCTGGCAATTCCTGTGAGCAGCTTTGGGGGCCATGTTTCCTACAGTTGGAGTGCTGCTACTGGAGACAGGAGCCTTACCTTGTGCTCCCTGCTGCGCAGTCCATTGGTAGGAATGATGATACAGTTGTTGCTGCTACCCTTCTCCTGCAATGAACACAAGAAGTTGTGGGTTAGGAAATGGATTGCTGTTTGTTTGTTTGCAGTTTTTATTTTTTTGCTTTTGCCTTTTTTTTTTCCTCCTTTTTAACATTGAAGAAGGGTCTTGCTTTTTAAATCTCTGGAACACACCTGGAAATTTGACCTGGAGGGAAGGAAAAACTCAGCCCTTTATGCCTCCTGCCAGGTCTATGGATCAGTGCAGAAGAGCCAGGCCAGTTCAGCTAAGCAGGATTAGACAGTTTCCAAGGGGTTGCATTCTGGGTTACAGATTTCACATACACGGGATCCTTTCTTGCTCTTGTTTTAAGAACACTCCCAGAAAGGCTAACACCAAGTTTGGCTGTACCAGTTTATCCACACTGGTTTAGCCTCCTTTTGAAGGTAGACAGGCCTGGGAAACCTACATACAAGCAGTATCAAGCCTGCCTTGCAAGAGCCACTGCAGTGTATGCAGTAGTACCCACCCCACAGGTGATGGCAGAGGACTGATGATGGATGGGCCAGGATTTCCTCTGGACTATGTTTTCCCAAGGAGGTGGCTCCAAGTGAAGGCCATGGCTAGGTCAATCTTCAGAGGGAATTTTTCACTTCTTTCACTAGTGGTTTGTCAGAGACTTGGATTAGGGGCCACTTTTAGTCTCCAAATTTGTTAGAAACCAACTGAGTATTAATTATTCACTTATTTAATATAGTCATGATGTAGAGCACATGGTGAGCGATACAGAGCATGCATGGGTGCCTCTAAGCAATGTAAAGACACTAAAGTAGGGAAAGATGAAAACTGTAGCTCACCTTAGTGAGCTTTAATTTGGGGGAGCTGACTATATCCTTCTTCAGCAAAATGTGTAAAACTGCATCATGAATGGTAAGGAAAAACATGGATGGCTTAATCTCTTCATCAAAAAATGCACTTCTCTCCAGTTTGTCCAGGAAGCCCTCTGCAGGGGAAACAAAATTAAAGCACAAAGTGACCCACCGGCCTTGAAAATGAAGAAACTGCATACCCACTGAGTGAAGACAGGAGTGTCTCGTGTATTGCACTGTTTAATTTATTAGTGCAGATGGGTTTCTCTTTACTGATGTATAGAGGATGGGATACAAATACCCATTAGTACTGCTCTGCTTGATGCTAGGCAGAAGGGAATAAGAGGCAAACTTCTTATTTAACGCCTAACTCAGGCTGCTTGACAGCACATCTTGCAGCCCAGGGCTGTACAGCACAGCAGCAGCTGTAGGTAAAACGAGCTGTTGTCCAGCCTGCTGGGGACAGCACGGGAGGGATGACAACTCTGCTGAGCTGGATCTGTTTCTAATCCAAGACTGGAAAGTAAAACTAGGGTAAGCCTCCCCAGCCATGCTTTGTGGTGGACTGGGAAAACAGTGGGACAGGGCATCTGCAGTGATGCTCACAGAAAAGCAAATACTCACCATGTGCCCCTGCAATGTAAATATCAATGTCGATCCTGACAAATTCTTTCAAAGTCTGTTAAACCAGAAACAGCACCATTTAGATATTTCTATTTTTGCTGATAACAGCCGTTACAGTGATCAGCCACAGTGAACATACAAACCACTTCAAGATATCGGTTGTATTTTGAACAATGGCAAGCAGCTCTAAACTCAAACTCCACTGCACCTACAGGCAGGAGAGTCTCTTTGCATGACAGAGGACTGGGCATGACATCATATGGTAAGAAATATCCCTTTGGCCAGTTTAGGTCAGCTGTCCTGGCTGTGCCCACTCCCAGCTTCTCACTGGCAGAGTGTGAGAAGCTGAAAAGTCCTTGACTTAGTGTATTATCAACATTATTCTCACACTAAATCCAAAACACAGCACTAAAACAGCTACTAGGAAAGAAATTAACTCTATTCCAGACACAACCAGGACACCAATATTCCAACCTAGCCCTAGCCCAGTGTTTAAAATGATATTTCGTATGTACATTACTGTAAAGCTTCCCAAAACCTTACCAGGTAAAGAAAGGGTGCCACAGCCAACGATCTAATTCCAGGAAAACTTGGATGATTACTTAAGATGTTTCCTAAACAATTTCTATGGAAAGTGTACATTAGCAGTCACATAACCTCAAAGGTTGCCACTGGCTTCCCAGTCCACGTAGGAACATGCCTTTAAGAAGCAGACTAGAATCGTTGAATAACAGAATTGTTTGTGTTGGAAGGGACCTTTAAAGAAAAATCATCTAATCCACCCCTCCTGTCACAGGCAGAGACATCTTCCACTACATCAAGTTGCTCGAAGCTCCATCCAGCCTGACTTTGAACACTTCAGGGATGGAGAATCCACAACTTCTCTGGACAACCCGTGCCAGTGTCTCACCACTCTCACCATAATAAATTTCTTGCTTATATCTAATCTAAATCTAACCTCTTTTAGTTTAAAACCATTACTCATTCTCCTGCCACTACAGGCCCTGGTAAAAAGTCTCTCTGCACCTTTCTTACAAGCCCCCTTTAAGTAATGAAAGGCCTCAATAACTTCTCCCCAGAGCCTTCTTTTCTCCAGGCTGAACAATTCCAACTCTCTCAGCCTTTCTTCACAAGTGAGGCGCTCCAGCTCTCTGATCATTTTTGTGGCCCTCCTTTGGACCTGTTCCAACAGGTCCATGTCTTCCCTGTGCTGAGGGCTCCAAAGCTGGGTGTGGTACTCCAGGTGCTGTCTCACCGGAGTGGAGTAGAGGGGCAGAATCACCTCCCTCGATCCGATGGCCTTGCTTATTTTGCTGCAGCCTAGGACACAATTGGCTGCCTGGGCCGCAATCACACATTGCCAGCTGATGTCCAGCTTTTCATCCACCAGCACTCCAAAGCCCTTCTGCACAGGGCTGCCCCCAATCTGTTCATCACCCAGCCTGTATCGATACTAGGAATCGCCCCAGCCCAGTTGCAGGACCTTGCACTTGGCCTTGTTGAACATTGAGGTTCACATCAGACCACACTTCAAGACAGTCAAAGTCCCTCTGGGTGCCACCCCATCCCTCAAGAGCAACCACATTCATGTGTTTTTCTTTCATATGATTACTGTTTTTCTTATGAATTACAGTTACCTTTTGGAGGACTCTCATAGCAGAAAAGTCAAGGAAGGACACTGATGAGAAATCTAGAATGATACTGTGGATGTCAACCCGGGGCACAGTGATGCCTGGGGGGAGGTCAGCGCTCCAGTTGATGTGAATGGGCAAATCTGTCATGTTGGTGGGCTGGTCCAGCTCCTCTATTGTATTGTTGTCTAATTCTTCATCTGACTCTTGTACATGGTTAGCCATGCAAATCAAGCCTTTCTGTGTTGACAAAGAAAAGTGCCATGATTAGTACTTTTTTTTAATACCCAGGCAGGGTAGTAGCACCTCTTACACCAGGGCGAATGTGATGGCAAGGGAAAGCTGATGTACCCATGAGATACAGCAGGATCCATCTCCACTTCACACTAGGAAAAGTTCTATCTCTCCCTTGTCTCGAGAAATTTGGAAATGTTGGTTTTCCTCTTGTTAATCGTTCGTCGTCATCATCATCAGAATCAGCTAATGATGGATTTTATTTTTCCCTGAAGTCAATGGTCAGATATGCTTTGATTCAGTAATTTCAGAACAAGTCAACAAAAAGAATGAAGGATTTGGGCTGGGAAAAAAACAACCTTATCCTACCATTAATGCAGCATGAACATTGCTTCTGTGGGCTCCTGTGGATCCTGCCATTTGATACCAAACAAATTTCCAGTGGAGATACACAGGCTCTGTCTGTAGCAAAGCTGTAAGTCTCTAACTGTGAGAGTCATTTAAAATCTTATTTTTGAAATGTGTTTGAATGTCTTATGTTTGAAATTGTGAAGTGTCAATTTGGGAAATAACATATGTAATTAGAACAGGAGGCTGTGAGGCACTTCTCTGCCATGTCAAGCCAGAGAGCTGATTTCTTAACATCCCCCTTGTGTGGGGTTGCCTTACATACAGGCGTCACTTGCAGCTCTCCTTTCTTCAGCATCTTTCTGATCTTCCTCAGAGCTTTATTGCGTTTCCTCAGAACTCTCAGTGGGTTGAAGCCAACCTGCAGAAACAGCAGTTTGAATAATTTAAAAAAAAAAAACAACGCAGTGACAGCAGGGGAAGGACACAGCATTTCATATGGATTTACCTACAGTCATGATGAACATAGTTTGGACTTGATATTACCTATGACTTTTCCTCAATTCAAACAAGGGCTCTTTTACTTGGTTGGAAAGATGACAACAAGTATGACCAGGCAGACCCATCTGCACTACATTTAAAACACCAGCATGGACAGCATTATAACAGTGCCGAAGCTGCAGCAGGTCAGTACCTCCAATAGGTTGGCGCACTGCTGGCTTGCCCAAAGCTTGTCCTATTTATTTTTGCTAGGAGACAGCTATCTAGGTAACTGAAATTAAAGAGGTCACAGGTTTTACTTGCTCTGCAGGTCTATACCTGACTGCCACATGGGTTGTATGCACGTTAGTTTGTTTGCAAGTCTTCTAACTCACCTATCTAGAGGGTGGAGGAAAGAGGTGTTAGAAGTGCCCATATTTGTAAGGAAAAAGAGTGGTGTGGTAATCTGCCCTCACAGAAAAAAAACTCTTCAAGTTCTTCTGAGGTAAAAGCCAAGCACATCAAGACTGAAATGCATCATATTCCTGAGTTCCTCTTCCAGTTTCAGTCCCTTATGTAAAGAGTGAACTGCTTATTACAAATGCTTAGAGCAACCACTGCTTCTTGAATCCTCCATAACAGCAGCAGTAAGGGGAAGTTATGGGTGAAAGTTCAGCTCAGCCTGGGGATGGTGAGCCTCTCTGGCACAGAGGGTCCTGTCTTTCCATGCTGCTTACCCAAAGACCATCTGCCTTTGCTCACTTTATTATGGAAAATATTAAGACCTCTTTGACACTGTAATTTTATTCAGCTTTTCTTCTGACTCTTGTGCTTATATTCATTGGGACAAGATGAATAAACTAGCATTTATTGGCTGTAAGTAACATATATGCTAACAAAATAAAAGAATATCCCTTTATACTCTCTAGGTTTGCACTACTTTCTTCTAAAGGACTTAAAATATGTACATGCATTGTTATGGCATAGTTCAACATGCTTCAGGCTATTCTCTTCCTCAGAGCTGTGTATTATATGTGGGAGTACAGTAGTGGCAAGAGTGTTTGAATAATTCATGAAAAATATAGTAATTATGGGGAAATTGTATGCAACTTGATGTGTCATGCAATTTGTAAGCCCAGAACGACAGTCCCAAGCACTTACAGCAGTGATGAGTTTCTCTCTGAAGAATTCAATATTAGCAAAGAAGATAGGAGATGCGCATCTGAAAATCTTCACTCCCTCAGGCTCATAGATCTGTACAATGAAGCAAAGGAGTTAGTAACAATGCCTGCTGTAGAAATACAAATTCAGCATATAATTAAGGAAACATTTCTTACATCGGTGTAATCCTTCCTGTTTCTGTAGATGTTACTTCTCCCAACATTAGCCAAAATGGTGCAGCTTGGACTGAGAACAAGCACACACACAATTACTTATAACCATACCAAAACCTGGCAAAAGGAAAGGATCACAGAAAACAACCTCGGCTGTTGAAAAGCAACCTCAGTAGGACCCCATGCTGGAGGATTTGATCTTGTAAATTATTTTTCTATACGTGGTTTCTGGACGGACTGAGGCATGGGATTTAAGCTTGTAAATTATTTTTCGATACATGGTTTCTGGACTGAGGCATGGGGCTGTTGGCCTTCTCTGTACAGGAGGAGGTAATTTATAACAGAAGGCCTTGATTTATGTTATTATCACGTCCAACAAGTACTCACATCTGGGAGCGGAACACCACAGTCAGCAGCTGGAACGCCACGGCCGTTGCTAAACCAATATCCAGGCCAAGCAAAACAGCAGCTAAGAAAGTCACCACCCATATAACCTGTAATGAGCAGGTGGAGGGCAGCAGTTATGAGCATGTCAAGGACCTGGCTCATCAGCCTCAGGAGGCAGCAGCGACAGGTCTCAAATCTGGCCCAGGCTGTCCATCTGCCTTTGGTGAGGAGTTTCATGTTCCCTAGTTTGTTACTTTTCTTGTAAAGCAAGGTCAGTCTCCTCAACCAGCACCAGGGAGGGTTTCTAGAGATGACAATTTCTATACAATAAAGGCTTAGAATAATAGGAGTATGGATCTTCTATAGGTGGTTCACTAAAAACTCAATAAAAATCCAGCAAAAAGGCAAGGTTATGAGTAAATCAGGATCCTGGTAAAGCTGAGAGTTGTAAATGTGCTTTGGATATCAAAACAGGCAAGTGTAGCTTCTGTGGATCTATTTGACTGAGAATCATAAACAACTAGGTAATACTGAGTATTTTTTAGACACAGTTCTCAAAGCATTTTAACATGGCAAATGATTGTTAGCTGGGAAAACTAGGGTCTGGAACCATTTGGGAACACAAGGAAATGGCCCATAAGAAAGCCAGGAGCCTAAATTTTCCGAGTGTCAGAAGTTAGCAGTCCTGCCCTCCAGACACAAACTTTACCATTCGGAGTAAATACTTCAAGCCATGGTTGTCACTTGTCACTTGTTTTTTTCCTGGATAACCTCCACCTAATGTGCTGTGTAACTGTCCATGAATGTGTAGCCAATGCACTGGATGCTTAGATGTTTTCTGTATGTTCTTTTTATATTTGGCTTTATAACATGAACTGTGTTTTAACAGAGGTTGGTGAAATTGATATAAATGAAGTTAGGAGAGAGAATTAACCCAAAACAGATGGGACAAAATGGAAAACATGAGCAAGGGACTTAAGAGTAAAAGAGGCATGTCAATATTGTACATTCTGGTCAGTGAAGTAAGGCAGATACAAAAATAAAGATAACCTGTAAGCTAATTTGCGTAATAGATGACTTTTCAAGAGTGCTTCATTACTGAATCCTTGTGGGTCTCAACTTACACAGTCATACTTGTCCTTTCTCCATAGGATGCCTATTTCCTTGAACTGCATGAGCATTCCTTTCAAGTTGCCAAGAGCCAAAGATGCAAGGACTGACTGTGAAAAAGACCAAAATGCATATTGAATTTTAAAGCAAGAAAAGCAAATGTTGAGCAGCAAGACTTAGAGGCTCATAAAAATACAGGAAACACGCAGCTCAAAGACCAGGCAACTCCTCATGGTGTGTCACACTGCAAGTCATGATGCCCCATTAGTCACACTGGAACCTCCCTAGCCATGGTGCAGAGTGGATGTCTGACGTCAGCCTGCAAATGCCACTTATTTTTGGCACCTGAAATCTGGTGTTGTAATGCTTGGTGTTTGGACACTTGCGTTCTCTTTGAGGGACCAAATGTAGTGGTCCTTTCTGTCATGATCTGGGAAGAACCAGTCTTTGCAAAATCCTCTTTGATTCCCACTGAAGCTTGTGAACACTCCCAGTGATTCCTAGAGCAGCTCTGTTTTTGGCAAGTAGGAGAAAGCATTAGATGAAACCAGTGAATACCTTCTGTAGTGGTGCCAGGAGAAACCCAATGGCCAAGATCACAATCAAGACGATTATAGCTGAGATAATACCAGCAATCTGCATGAGAGAATGATTCCACCATGAGTAAGTGCCTGAAGGCATTATGGTCATCCAGGAAAAAGAAAAAAAAAAAAAAAGAGCTTTCTCGCCTTAAATGCCATCATGATCTGTTGTCTTCTATACCTGTGTTTTGCCTCCCGTGCTCTCCTGTACACCTGATCTTGATAAAGCAGTGCTAGAGGCAAATCCTTTGAATGATCCACCAACTATATTACCCAGCCCAAAAGCAATTAGTTCCTGAAATAAAAACAAAAGGGATTGTCCTTAAAAGCTAGCTCGTGACAGCTATTCACAAAGCAGAGCATTCCTAAAATGACTTATTTCCCACTGATAAGCACAGTGTATTAACCTCTATGCTTTTCACCTACCTGGTTGCCATCTAGTGGGTAGTCATGCTTGATGGAATACACTTTAGCCACAGAGAAGGCTACTGCAAACCCAACAATTGCAATGGAAATGCCGTCGCCAATACACTTTTGGAGGATACTTGCATCAGGTGCAACAGGTGCTTGAAATCTGAAAGTCAAAAATCTCTTTTTGTTAAAGTTGTTCCCAAGGGGACAGGTTGTCAAGCAAGTGAGGCAGTGGTCCAGCTCATATTGAGAACTTCGGAGAGATGCAACACAGTTGCAGATCTGAACCCTGAAAAATCTTTGGGTAATCGTTGATCAGGACAGGGACTTTGTTTATCCACACTCAGCTCAGTCTGTGTCTCAGCAGGTTCTCATTTACTGACCCAGGACCAGCCACAGATTATTATGTCCAAGGTGCATGCATAGCTCTGCCTTGTCTGACATGGCACTGAGGCCCTTGCACAGGCAATTTACACATGGAAAGAGTTAAACTAATTATGGACAAAAAAACCCAACTCCCTATGTGACTCATTGAAGCATTTCAGAGAACTAAACAAATATTTACTGGGTCAGGCGATATTGAACAGTCTCTCAGGCTTTAGCTTTACCATTTCCAGCTCAATTGATCAGGAGCTTTGGCAGAAATTCCTCTTTAAACCTATTTGGTTTTAGTTTTCTTTCATTTTTTTTCAGTGAACTGAAATCTGAAGAACCAAGACTCCTGAGCAGAAATAGCTGTTCCTCTCCAGATTTCATTCACTAACACCCCCAGGGCTACAGAGGGAATCCGGAGTGTCCCAGTGGGTAAATGGCTGCAGTCTGCCATCCTGGCAAATGTCTTTCCTGCTTCTTTGTAACTTAAAGTGTGCCTACTAATTCTTTCTACCAAAATTCTGGCACAGCTACATGTAATCTCTATAAGGATGTATACTCTATGAATCTGTATATGCCCTATATATGGATATACATATATTAACTGTATGGATATTCTTCTGGAGGAGCAGACATTGAGGCCTCCTGAGGAAAATGGTGCCTGGGGAGATGCTGGCAGCTGGTGGTAGGGGACCAGGCGGTACAATTGCTTGATGTCGTGGTGGCTTCCTCGGTCCTGTGGTAGCTGCTGAATCATGCATGTACTTTGAGGGAAATGGAAAAAGGTTCAGGAATGAATAGCTTAGTAAAAGGGATAAATATCAACCTCCTGATCAACAGCTGTCTTGAAAAATGAAGCATGCAATTATTTGTGTACTCGTTGTCATGTAGGCAACATGCTCTAGCAAGTCACTTTTATCTATTGAAAGTGTCTCCTCGTTGAGAGCAAAGTGCTTATTTACCTGCCTAAAGAAGATGAAGCAGATTATTTTAAACTGAAACATAGCTGAACTGCTTTAGCACTAACATACTAGAGAGAACATTTTGCTCCACTAGTAATTTTTAAGCAAATCACTTACCCTTCCTCTAGTTTTCCAACAACAGCTACGTTGAATTTTTCTTCAAAGTTGACGTAATAGGAAATCAATGCTGCTAAGACTGTCTGAAAGGTAATAAACCCCACGTCCATTTGGCACATTCAAGCACAAGTATGAAGACGCTATTAGAAAACATTACCTTCCCTCTCCCACATGCCTTCCAGCTTCATCACTAGAGGCAGAACTGTGCCCTAAGTCTGCACATCCCTTTGCTGTTCAGATGTCGTTCCTGAACCCCTTTGTAGATATGGCTTTATGTTTATAAATCACACAGAGAATACATGAGAATATCTCACTAACTACAGAAAACACCCCACCAATAAACCAGGTATCTTCTAACAATGTGCTGTTATAACACTGGGGGAAAACGAGCACCACCTGCATCTGCAACAACATCCTCCAGGACTCTGGGGGCTTTCTGGCCACCCCACTGCTGCTTGTGAGCAAAATCCTTTGTTGCTGGAGGACAAAACTCTTTGTGTTCAGCTGTGGATGGCCAAGGTTTCAGTGGCTGCTTGTAGGTGTGGTGCAGATGGACTCCAGCTGTGGGCCTGCAGCCAGCTGGTGTCAGAAGCAGGCAGCTGACTTCAAGGGGAAAAAAATCAAGTTTTATAATATTTTACTCACTAGAGATGTATTCAGTGAAGAAAAAATAAGTAGAGCTAAAACACCTTTCAATAGGTCATGAACGCTATCAATTTTTCCTTACAGGTCAAATGACAACCCATTGTTTAATAAAGAACAGGAGAAGAAATAGTTAAAAGGCTGCTTCCTGTGTCACTATAGCTATGGAACAAAATCAAAATAATGCAAAATCAAAGAGAAGTGACCATTACCACGAGGAGTTCTATTGGGATGGGAGTTGGTAACTTTGCTTTGTATCGATCGTTGATTTCTTTCACCACGAACACAACAAGCAAGACGACAAGGGATGTGACAAGGTCAGCAATGTTTGTTTTTGTGATCTGACTGAAAACGCTCTCCAGAGTCTGCAAAATCAGGAAAAAACATGTGATGTTGTAGAAATAATAGTGCTGTAGCACTCTCCTCTTCAGAAAGACCTGTATCAGAATTGCTCTAAGGGTTATGGCAGTTGTCATTTATTCCCTGTGGTATGATGTGGATTTAAAGCCCCAATGTATATGTATTATCCAAATGACAAAAGCATCCATGAAAGACCCTTTTGATTGGCTCTTGAGCCTCTCCTCCTGGCCTCCCCTGAGGCAGTGTGTGTGCGATAGGAAAGGTGAGCAATGGGAATTACTGAGCAGGTGCCTCTCACTGCTCCTTCTCCCTGTCCTTCTGCTCCTTCCTTTCTCGACAAGCAACTCTCACAGAGTCATATCCAATTTCAATATATAATAACAGTTCAGTAGAAATTAATAAATGCTTGAGGCAAAGTTGAATGCTTAATTAAAATATGACAATGCATAATAGAAAATATTATCTAATTAGATGAACAGGATGTGACTTGGTGTTCTGTAGTAAATTTAAAGATGGGTCAAATACTGATAACACATTTCTCTCTTGTGTTTCCTCCTACTTTGCTGGTTTTATACTGAGATCAGTTATTATTGCCTTGCGATACACAGTCAGACATACATCACAGGTTTCAACAGCATTATCAAATACTGAACACTTTGCACTTACATAGATGATGCCAAAGGGTTTATTAAATCCAGGGACAGGTAGTTGAAGCATGAATTTCAGCTGAGATACCAAAACATGGATAGCTGCAGCAGTCGTAAAACCACTGATCAATGGTTGTGATAGATAAATAACTATGAATCCAAACTGGAGAATTCCCAGAAGCAACTGAAATGCGAAATAACCATAAATCAATGTGATTCATTTGTGCTTTTAGGTGATTTTTGCAACAAAGGGAACCATATTAACGAGAACGTTTTTCACCTAATCCCATACATGCAGGGGCTGAGGAAAATACTGTCACCAGACTTGCAATAAAAGTTGGGGATTAGCAACAGAGGCTATAAGACTATGAATAGTAATTGCTAGAGATGTTAAAGCATATTCTTTTCTTTTTCTTTTATTTTATAGCTAAAATAAATCTCCTTAGTCATAGGGTTTTCAGTGCCTATGTTTTTATGTGGTACCATTGTTTCATGAAGCACAAACATTGATACATTAGAAAGGAAGGAATTGTGGGAAATCTTTATAAGGAAGAAAGGATAAATTGTTTTTTATATTTTTTAGCAGACAAATCCAAATATTTTATTGTTATGAAATAGAGCTTTTATTCCCCTTGCTGTGTCTGCATCATTGGCATTACTCTCACTACCTTTTTCCTATCCTGTATATTGTTCTCTTGCTGTAGGTAGAGTCCACCAGTGTGGGCTGTAGGCTCAGATCTGGGCAAAACCAGGGATTTCACAATGTGAGTCAGTGATTGGTCACTGGAGGGGGGAAGAATGTCTCCTAATCAGAGAGCCAAGAGGGAGGGGAAGAGAATGACTTTGGTGGCTATGCCAGCAGAAAACGAAGAAGAGGGCCAGTGCACCAGTCACCTATTCATACACACGCATATAGATGCTTGCGAGCACACACACACACACTTGTTTACCAACCTGAAAAACACCAGAAAGGAAGGTTACAGATGCAGCCACCATCACTCTCTCTTCATTTATTGCAGAGATATTCGTGGAATTGCCAGAAATGTCATCAGGGACCAGCCTGACAACAACTCCTCCCACCATCAGGCTCAGGACGGGGAAGGGACCTGAGCAACACAAGGCATTCATTAGAGATCTGAAGGGGCAATGTGTACTTCTTCACCAGTGAGGAGGGTGGCTGGTGTGCCTGAACTTACCCACTGAGATATGTCTGGATGTGCCAAAGATAAAATAGACCAGGCAAGGGAAAAATGCCGCATAGAGTCCATAACCAGGGGGGACGTTCACCAGCAAAGCAAAGGCGAGACCTGTAAGGACAGAGGCCCAGGGAAGGTGATGTGTTTGTTACACACTGAAGCCAGCAGTCCCTTTGCACCTGGCACAGCAGGCGGTGTCAGGGTGCATGCTTCCCGGAGGTACCTTGTAGGACAGCCACAAGCCCCGTGTTGATGCCAGAGACGATGTCACTCAAGATCCACTCCCTGAAGCGGTAAGCTGGCAGCCACGAGATGACAGGAAACAAACCCAAGGCAATTTTTTTGACCCTTTGTGAGGAGCAGCTGTAAAGGCACAAGAGGACAGAGCTCTGTCACTGAATAGTTCAGCTGAGTCATAGCTTGTCTTTAGAGGAGAAACAAAGGGGATAGGATCCAGGTTCATGTTGCCAGAGGTCAAAGTCTCAGTGAGATACAGCCCTGATCAACTTCCTCTACCAGCTGTGTTTCAAGGAGGACCCGGTGGCCTCCAGATGCCCCTTGCAACCTAAATTTTCATAGAATCATGGAATAACAGAATGATTTGTGTTGGAAGAGACATCTAGTCCAAACCCCCTGCAGTAAGCAAGGCCATCTTCAGCTAATTTCAAGTTGCTTAGAGTCCCTTCCACCCTGCTCTTGAATGTTTGCAGGAATGGCACTTCTACAACTTCTCTGGGTAACCCGTTCCAGTGTTTCACCACCTTCAGTGTAAAAATTTTCCTTCTTATATCTAATCTGAATCATACTCTCTTTTAGTTTAAAAACATTATCCCTTGTTATATTTCTATAGACCCTATTAAAAAAACAGTCCCCATCTTTCTAATAAGCTCCCTTTAATTATTGAAAACCTATAATAAGGTTACCTCTGGGTCTGTGTTACCAGGTGCCCAGGAAAAGAGAATCTGCCTGGGATACAACTGTAGGAAAAAATTTAAAGGTAACAGCAGCTAAAATTCTTTAGAAAAATCTGATATTGCATTTGGGTAAGGAGTTTTCATTGCTTTGTTGGAATACGAGATGAAAGTTGTCAGGATGGAGTTTATGCTGTCTGTGAGCAGCAGTTCAGGCTGTTTCTTAGATTCATGTTTAAAAAAAATTAAAATCTCCTTACCGGAAATATAGTTTCAGGTGATCCCAAAATGTTTTATGGTATCTGTGCAATTTCTCATGCTCTTCATCGAACAAATTTTCTGAGTACACAGGTCTGGCTACAACATAGTGGTTGCCCACAGGTTCAACCATTTCGCCTGAAAAGTCAGGTGAGGATGGTGACTCGTGTGTGCTTCTCTCTGGCCTCAGTCACTTAAAACCCTGAAATGAAGAATGTTGTTAGCTCCTTGTGTACTGTGGGGTGGGCGGCTGTAGCATAGATGAGTGAACTCCAAAGTGAGCATTACCACCTTTGAAGATCAAAAGAAATATGGTTGAGACACCTGTTTCACTTTGCCAAGGTGATCTCCAGCACTCCTCTTCCTCCTACTGCAGGAGAGTGTTTCACTGGAGCATGAGGTATTTCTTTCTAAAGATGCAGCCAAAAAGCAGAGAACATGGATTTTGAGTTAATTTCTCTTTGAGTCAGCCATCTGCAATCAAAAACTGCCTCCCTCAAGGGAGACTAATTTCTTAAAGGATAAACAAGAGGATCCAAAGTGATTTCTTTTCGTGGCACTGCTGGGAGAGCTGGGAGCTCGCTGAAACAATTGATATGTGAGGGGAAAGGCAGAGCCAAGACAGGGATCGGCTGTCCTCTCTTGGTCTCAGAGACAGGCATGAATCTTTTGGCTTGGGTTTATGTGATGAGAAGTTTAGTCTCAGTGGTAAAAAAAAATGTTGTATTGCTGCTTGTTAATTTATTTGTAAGATTTATGTCCACAGGTTGTCTGGACTGCTTCTCTTCTCTTTTATGCCCATGAACAGTTGTTGCAAATGTCTGACCTAAATACTATTTTCTTCCTTGTCCCAAGCCACATCTGCATGTTTGTTCTGAATAGGAACTGTCCTCACTCACTCCAGAAACTACCTATTCTGTTTTCTTTTGACTTAGAGACAAAGATGTAGTATAGGAAGCAAAAAGTCTTTTATGACACTGATAATAGATTATTTTCCTTTGTTTTCTCTCCCCTGACACAAATGTTCCTTGGTACCTTGTGACAGATACCTGACCAACACTGGTTCCTCACCCGGGTCTGTTGTCTGACTCACACTGAAATGCCTACATGCGTTTCTAATTCAGGCTTGTATGTATTCAATATCTCGAGATATCACAAGACAGATTTTCAAGTGGCACAAAGCTGTTTGCATAGCTACAAACAGATGGCTAGATTTTTATCTATGACAATTTTGGCATTAAAATGTGAATCCCTTCCTGAAACTTTGCTACAGCTCAGGGCCTGTTATTGACCTATTTCAAGTGATTTCATTTTAGTTCCCTCCTAGTTTGTTCTGGGGAAGTTCATGGATGTGTTGAAATGCAAATAGTGTCACATGAACCTCTTAGATATGTTGGTTTAGTTGTTATACTATTTTTCCACAAAGTATTCCCTATTTCAGCAATAGATTAAATATTTTTATTGTTGATTATAACATAAGAAGACAGATCTGTAATATTTTCCAAAAACTAGTGGGTAATTATTCTAACAGACCAATATTCAAAATCTAAGCTCATTCGAGACACTGATCCAAAGTCAGTTAAAATCATACTCCAATCCTGCAACTGTACACTACTGCCCCTCCCTCTGTTGGGACCAGAGCTCCAAACCTGAGCCTGATGAAATTTCAATTTAAAAAATGCTTAAGATAGTTCTTTCTCTGAAAATCTTGGTGCACGTAGATTTGCAGGATGAAGTTTTATCTATCAAAGATCTTAGAACTGTGGTTTCATTTTCTGCCTATCAGCCTCTTAGACTTCACACTGTAGAGAGGAGTATTGCTAAAAGCCCTGTTGAATAGTTTTGTCCATTACATTGTAGGGCACAAGATGTACTACTTGTACTCTTTGTTCATAAGCCATAAAAATAAAAGAAGTGCATGGGTTACTCTTTAATTTCAGATTTTCCCCAGTGCTGCAGCTGCTGTAGCTTTTCTGAGTGCTTTAATTGTCGCTCCTGCCCCTTGCCCAGCCTTCATTGTTTCCTCGGGCCAAATTGAATGCCTTGATCTCAGGGGACATATAACATTCTGCTTTAGAGTCCTCCAAATTAACTTTGTCTTACTAGTGCTGGCCTTGTTAAAGATGTAAGTACTTTGCGTGTGCTTTTTCCTTCCTAATAGGAGCCTATATTTACCAATTCTCCTCCTGGTTTGGGCTGATGGCTTAGAGCTGCAGATGGAGCCTGGAGCCTCACCCTAAGGGTGTCGTCAAGCTGAACCATCAGAGCATGAGTCTGCTTTAAAGACCAGTGGTGCCACATGGCATTACTAAAGTCAGCCTGAGCACCTGAAATTCGATACAAAGTGCCTTCAATATGTTTCCTGGCAGGAAAATGAGACCGTACTGTGTGACACCTTACTGCAGCTGGATGACTAGTGCTGGAAGTCACCTGCTAGTTGAGCTTTTCTTGTCTGGTTCCCTCTTCTACGGGCTCTATTGGCAGCTATCACCTACTGTGACTTCAGCCAGAACTACCTTCCTCTTTCTCACTCTCATTTTCTTCCCATACACATTTATAAAGATAGGATGCCCTCTCCATAGAGATATTTTTTCAGCTGCAAGCACCATTACTTATTCTAGGTATTTTAAGGAAAATGGGGATATTTTCATGAGTGGAGGCCAACATCCTCCACAAACCCTCTGGAAGAGAGCTCCATACTACAGTGATCCATGCTGCCTTTCCAGAGCGCTCTTATCATTATGTCCTTGGACTCCTTGTGGGACGTGACCAACTAGCACAATACTTCTGATGACTTCTATAATGTGTCCACCCACAAACGGGGAACAGGAGCACAGACCAAGCTTACACCTACAGCTATCAAGTGGTAACATCTTTCACACTATTGACCAAGACTAGGTCTGAACTGAAACCCCAGAGATAACATTTTGGTTCAGTTTTATTCCGTATAGCCTCTTATCCTGTTCTCATGGCAAGAAATTAACAGCATTACCATCTCTCACATGTAAAATACTCCAACTACACTGCTAATCCTCCACATCTGTGAATCCTTGATAATGCTTATTTTGATGTGTGTCATTTTGTTGTGAGGATTAACAAAAGGATACTTTTCACCCTTTATTAGTTTATCGTAAATATTGATTAAGAAGTACATAAAAATGTGGTAACCTTAACTGAATAATTAAACATTAACACACTTCATCCCACTTCCATCTGTGTATACACACTCAAAAAATCTATTTCTCTGCAATACAAACATTTGAAAATTACAAATTCCACAGGGAAACTTTGACATATTATACAAAATACAACACATGACTAGAAGCATTTAATTGATAAACATTACTTCACATATCCCACATCCAGACTGGTAAGTCAAAATTGTACCTGTGTGTCTTCCAGGAAGCTCTTCAGAAGAAATGACACTAAGATTTTATGGGAAAAAAGATATCCTCGAAATTTTCAGAGGCACTGCAGGTATCTTGTGCTCTTCTTCTTTTCAGAACCTTCCTAAATACTGGCAGCACTTTAATAACTAACTTCAGTTAACTTTTACAAGAAAAGGAAGATCTCACTATGGCCTTGACCATTGAGCCTATGCTCAGGAGGAATGATAAGAGTAATTTCTTAAAGTTCTCTGTGATATTGCCTAACTTTGTTTGGTGAACTGTTTCTGATTGGTCTGCAGAGATTAATATGTGAAAATAGAGATGAATAAGAAGGACTGTCTGTTGCAATCCTCTGCTGAGCATCTGCCAGGTTTTTGTTGAGCAGGATGAGAAACAGTAAACAGAGCTCAGCTGTGGTACCTTGCATTTCTGAAGGAGCACAAGCCATTGGTAAGGGATGGGGCCACTGGGCATGCCAGCTTTGGACAATATGTGCCTCTGTGAACCTTCTTGTCTTTGCAGAAGCAATTCCTGAATGTGCAAATCATTACCAAAAATAGCCTTTGCAGGGATTTCCAAAAGGCTGGCTGTGACTTTGTGGAGCTGATGCTGTAGCATAGAGTTACAGACAGCGGAAAGATGCAGACCTTGTTTGATGTTGAGCCTTTGGGCACAAGTGTGGTGTAGGAGTGTTCGACTGTCCTGCAGGATCCTGGTCCCCTTCACTGCCTGTACAGGAACCGAGGGAAATCATCCTCCTTAGGTCAAAGTTAGTCTTTGTAAACGTTTCTCTGAGATACCTAAAACCACCTAAGGAGGTAGCTGAAATAGTATTTTGACACCTCAGGTTGCAGCTTCGGTTGCAGGTGCCTGTGTTCAGGTGTTCCTCATCCAGGAGAGAACTAAGCCTTCAGTGCTGAGGTGCTGAGGACACAGTAGCATAGCTATAGGAGGAGCAGAGGCATGAGGAACCTGGGATTCTGCTCTCAGATGTTTTGTCTATGTTTCAGTGAGTAATCAGGCAAAGAACTATAATTAAGTGAGCAGAACCTCACTAGCCATCCCCACAAGGTGAGATGTCTATTAAACCATTCAATCAGGATTTATTTCTTGTGCTTCAGCCTATGGCTCCGATTTTCCTGAGAATCTTTGAAAATTGAAGCTACACTTCCAACCAAGACCGTAAGCTCCCCTAGTCACTAAGGATCCTAGGTCTCTTCCTAAACTGTCAAGAACACCTTCTCTGTGACAGCAAACCTCTGGTTTTGGTAAGAGCAGTTAGGCTTAAGGCATTTGCTGCAGTTCGCAAAAAATGACACTGAAATTACTTTTACTGTTGAAATAAGAAATCTTTAAAAAGATGTAGAGCAACTCAAACCACAGAAGAGCTTTTGGTCTCCCTCCTCAAAATGCAGGTATTATGCAGCCATAGAATTTCTTTAAAACCACTTTAAATGTTGAATGTATTCTTAATTCTTTGTATTTGGGATACGTCAGGACTTCTCAATGTGCAACAGTAGGATTCCCTTTTTAGGATGAACTTTAAATGCAGGAGGGGCCCTTAGCTCTAATTAAGTCAGTAGAGTCTTGTCTTTGTCTTCATCACATCCATCTGTCGGTGCTTTACTCTTGGATTATTTCCTCTAATTTACTGAAGCAGTAAGGTGCCACATGGAGTGAGGAGGGAAATAAACGCTCTGGCCTTTCTGTTTGCAGCAGTAATTAAACATGTTTTTCTCCTGATGGTGCAGAAGAGGTTTCATTCACAAGGGTCATACAAGGGGCAGGTTGCCTCTGTCCCACACTGTGCAAGTTCAGCTGTGCAAACACTCAATGTCTTTACACTGAATGCTTAAACACCAGTGCAACTCCATAACCAGCTGGGAAAGTGTGGTCTTTTCTGCCAAGACAGAGAATAGGAGGAAGAAATGAAAATATAATTGCTCTGTCTCTCAGGTAGCCCCAGAAATGCAGAGATTTCAGTGCAATAAATCAGTCACAGCCTGATCCTTTTCCAGTTCTCAAGTACACTCAGCTTCCCTCTTGTTTTCACGGGAGCTGAAAACCACCCGCAGCTCTTGAAAGCCACTTGGTGAGCTGAGCTCTGAAGGGCTTCACGTGTGCTGCCTCCCACTGTGGCCAGGATGAGGAGAGATGAACAAGTGACTGGAGAGAGATAAAGGAGTAATAAATTGGCTGAGCATGTTGCAACTGCAGAAAGAAATTATTTTGCACAGAGAAAGAAGAAAACAGTTCTGTCAGGGATGCATTTTACTTGTCTTGTGAAGAACTCCACGTCTTTCTTTACTGTTAAATAAACACCAGTATCATACTGGGAGATTACCTGGCTGAGAATGTGGTAACAGCATCAGCCTGTGTGGATTTCTAATGTTTCCCGGTGTTGTCCTTCACCACTTGCTTCTGTTCTCATGTGCAGCTTTCTGGCCAAATCCTGTCTTCTGCTGCCCAGCTCGTCACCCTGCTGCCAGGTTCTACAAAATATTGCTCACAATATCATCTGCTGTGATGTTTCCAGTGCAAAACATCCCAAACTCAGATTTTTTCAGCCCTTTTAAATACGACACTCTGGTCTGCTTGGGCAGCTCAGTGTGTAAAAGAAATGTGTTTTGCTTGGCAGGAAGTGTGGTCGTCAGTTTGGACACGCATGGCTAATGGGTGCTTTTTCCTCACTCCTGCTTTGGAGGAGGGACTGGAACCACAGCCGGTGGATGGCATCCTCAAGAAGATTTGACGCCTCCACCGGGGACCTCCAAGAAAGAAATGGAAAACTGGATGTCCCTGAGAAGTCTCCATGGAAAACAGAGGTGTCACTTGTACTCACAGATTCAGGACACTGACGCCAGAAGGAGGAATAATGTCATTTCACTTACAGATTCCTAAACTCTCTAGGATCTTGGTTTATTTACTGCCAGGTTCCCGTTCAAGTACCCTGAGGCACAAACCAGCCATACTGCTGGGTCAAATTCAGTGTTAACACATAAAATAAGGGTGGGGATGAGTACATTTACTTAAGAAGCAAGTGTCAGGCAGTCAGTATAAGACTGGAAAGGGCAGTGAGGTTGGGCAGGAAGAGAAGTTCAGTTCTGTTAACGATGATATTTCTGTATTGCCCAGATTTATCGAGACTTGTAGAAAAAAGAGGGTCTGAATTTTGCTTAGTGACTCAGGAAAACATAACACCCTGCTGGGCTGTGGGTCATTGACGGTTATCACTCCTTTGTATAGAGCACACAATAAGCAGGAACACCCAATGCTGTTACAGCAGGTTATCATGCAGAGGAGCTGGAAATTTCCAGTAAAAGTGTTTTTGCCATATGCACATGCCTCTCACTTCTTATTCACTCTTCTTTTATTACACAAATGTATTTTAATTCCCTTTTATTATGGACTTATTATGGAGTTATTGTGCCCTGAAAAGCAGCAATATTGGCCTGGATGGTGGATGTTTATATGATGGCATTATACCATAAAAACTGCAAACACAAAATCGTGGACATTGACTTCCAGAGCACGGAGATTTTTGTCATCCTCCTTTGCCGACATTAAAAATTGGGTTTCATTCTTCAAGATAAAAATGTCATATTTTAATCTAATGTTAGTGTTATTTTTCCTTTCATGAACTTCCCGTATTTTGCTTCAGACATAATTAGTTTCTTTGTTTGTATTTAAAGACAGTGTCTCTTGATTTCATGAAGCAGATTAATTTCTTAAGAGATCTCTTACATCAGAGACAACCAATTAGATTAGACTTATAAATTCAGCATTTAACTACGATTTTTACATCATGTTTTGATACAGCAACACATTATTTGAGACTCAAATAGGCCGAGAATCACAGCAATGGGACAATGTACAACACAGAGCCCCGTGGAGCTCCTCCTGCCAGCGGTGGGTGAGTCAGGGAATCTACAGAGACACAGCGGAATGTGCTCTGTCCTTTGGTACAGATACTATGACATGCAAATGGAATTATGTTTAACACAGAGAGTAATGAATGTTCGGGTATCTGCAAATAAAGCAGAGGTGTAGATAGCCTGTCTACGTCATGCAGGAAAGGAAGACTCAATCTCGCCTCTCCACCTTTTTCCTGCTGGCTCCAGGGACACCTACTCCAAGAGATGCTTATGGGACACCCATTTGCAAAGGCTTTTCAGCCATGTGAGCCTCTAAAAACCTCCTACACTTCCCCAGGATGATGTAAAGACATTGCAGGGCATCCTGTCCATCTCAGACTTCCATACAGCAGTTATGGGCATTTATCCTCTGTGTATATCTCACCTCCAGCAAGCCATGGTGCCAGCTGCCTGTGGTTTTACAGCACAGCTATTTCCTGCTGAGATGCAAATACCGTGTTAATGTGTTGCTCACCTCACTGCATTTTCTTAAAGTCTTTCCCTCCTGGCAAGCAAGAGCAGATGGCAGAGGGAGGAATAGTTTATTCAGTTGGTCAACCGAAGCCCAGGAGCTGTTGCAGGTGTTGAATGAGGCCTGGCAATCGTGTCCATGTCCAGGACTGCTGGGCCAGAAGAAGCCCATTTTCCCGTCCCTCAGCACTGATGAATTGTTTGTCCGTGACTCCATCGCCAGCTCATGACTTCGGTCCAGTTTGTGCCTCCCCAGAGGTCAGTCAAGATAACGATCCTTGAAGACCACAGCAACAGTCACCTGAATTTCAGTTCCTAAGTCAAAAACATTTCTGTCAAATAGGCGCAAAGTCAAACTGGCATGAAAGTAAAACCAAAGTCAAACAGTAATTATAGATGGTGAAAATGCGGAATACGACAAGGATAAATAGCTTCTCTGAACAGCAGCTGGCACAGTTTTTCCCAGGCAAATCCTGGCCACTGTTCTCAATTTCCTCTTTGAAGTCCAGGTGAGCACACTTTCAGTTGCTTATTGATTTTGAAACACCCCAAAGGGTACTGTTAACAATAACCTACGTAGCAGATATTTCTGTGTAGCTGGTGAAACATCTGAATATATTCAAACATTAAGTCAGAGCCATCTCCTTGTAATCATTTATGTTATGTGCTCTAGGTCTCCCTGTGTGGTGTACCTTTGCCCATAGCAGTGCAATAAAATACTCCATTATCTCCACATACTTTAGACTGTGCCATTTTTTAAACAGTGTGAATTATGCCTGAGGTTTTCCTCAGGTAACAGTGCCATGGAAAAATGTATTTCCCAATATTTCACCAGGTCTCTTATCAGTTCTTGTGTTCCTATCAGCATCAGCTTGTTTTGCAAGAATGTGGAAAATGAAACAATCCGGTGTTTTGCTCATGGAGAATTTTAACAGGAATTCACCTTTATTACCAGACTGTTCTTCCCCGGGACTGCACAAACCAAGTGGTCATGGGACAAGGAGTGTTTTGTCTTTTGGTCATGTGGCAGGATAGTTTAAAATTATTTAAGGACCCTCACTTTATTGGATATTTTAGTAATTGCTAAGTGAGGAACTTTCAGTTTCTATTTTGCAATGAATTGACACTGAATTTTTCTTTTACTTTTTATTGTTCGATTTATTGTTAACTTACTTATTTTTTTCCATTTGTGGGCTCATTTCCATGCAGCACACAGAGTTTACCATCTAGCACAGAAAAGCTTGCTTTCCTTACTCATCTTACAGAGAGCCTTAAAACTAAAGCAGTAGGTTCAAAGACCACATGCAGAAAATAAGTAGCTAAGATGAGTTTTTTTAGATCAGTGCTAGTGAACTTTCACTTCTTTAGAATTTTCACTTCTTTAGAATTTGATACTCGATGTCATACAGAGACCACATACTTTAAAAATATTAAAACATATTAAACACTAAAAAGTTAAATATAATTTAAAATAACACTTACCATAAATACACCTCAGGCCAATTAAAAGTAAACTTCAAGACCTGAGTTGAGTTAGTTGCAAGCCAAAATTAAACATATTTTTGTTCATCCCTTTGATTCTCAATCTACAAATGGGAAATCTCTCATACTGTTAAAAATTCCACAGTACCTTCTGTTGTATTCACTCCTCTGAATGTCCTTCCTATCTGCTTGTTTGCAGACCAACAGAGGGAAATGATAAAATTTCTTTGTGCAGATCAGCAGGTGGTCTCACCTGGCATGCTGTTTGCTCAGAGGAAGGCGGGAGTAGGAAAGTGGTAATTCAGGACTAGGAGATAATCCTAGCTGCAGCACTCCTCATTAGTACCACTTATTTGAGGAGGTTTACAAGAATGGTGGCTGACAGATCCAGAAAAAAATCCCCAAAAAAAGGACAAATGGAACTTTTAAATGAATTTTCATTTATCACTTGGTGAAATAAAGAGCAGGTAGCAATGTCTGTATTTCTGTGCTCACAGTCCCAGACCCACTGGCCCTGGGACTCCTGGGTTCATCCACAGCATCTGTGTGTCAGTCCAGCCTGGAATCTAATTTTTTTTAATTCCCCCTCTTGATGCTTGTAGTCGATATTTTGGCCTCTGCTTATACAATGGGAAGCCTAGCAGTCACAGTATCACAGTATCATAAGGTTGGAAAGGACCTCTGAGATCATCAAGTCCAACCTATAACCCTACACTAACACCAACACCAACACCAACCATCATCTAAACCATGGCACTCAGTGCCTCATCCAGTCTCCCCTTAAACACCTCCAGGGTCAGCGACTCCACCACCTTCCTGGGCAGCGCATTCCAATGGCTGATCACCCTTTCAGTGAAGAACTTTTCCCTAACCTCAAGTCTAAACTTTCCCTGACGAAGCTTAAGTCCATGCCCTCTGGTTCTGTCACTGGTCACCCGAGAGAAGAGACCAACCCCTGCCCGACTACAACCTCCTTTTAGGTAGTTGTAGAGAGCAATGAGGTCTCCTCTGAGCCTCCTCTTCTCTAGACTAAACAGCCCCAACTCCCTCAGTCGCTCCTCATAGGGCTTGTGCTCCAGCCTCTTCACCATCTTCGTTGTCCTCCTCTGAACACATTCCAGTATCCTAACATCCTTCCCAAACTGGGGGGCCCAGAACTGTACACAGTATTCAAGGTGAGGCCTGACCAGTGCCGAGTACAGGGGGACGATAACTTCTCTGGTCCTGCTCGCCACACTATTCCTGAAGCAGGCCAGGATGCCATTGGCCTTCTTGGCCACCTGGGCACACTGCTGGCTCATGTTGAGCTTCCTGTCCACCAGCACTCCCAGGTCCCTTTCTGCCTGACTACTCTCCAGCCACTCTGTCCCCAGTCTGTAGCTCTGCATGGGATTGTTGTGTCCAAAACGAAGTACCCGACATTTGGACTTATTAAACATCATCCCATTAGAATCAGCCCATCTCTCCAGTCTGTCCAGGTCCCTCTGTAGGGCCATCCTACCCTCTCGCAGATCAACCCTTCCTCCCAGCTTGGTATCATCTGCAAACTTGCAAACTTGTCCATATGGTTTGTTAAGACTTGCCTACAGCCAATGGTCTCAGCCTTTTTCTTTAGTTGCTGAAGAAAAGCTCAGCTACACAACCCATAGCCATCTTTGGATCCCAAAGTGACCACTATGGCCGTACCTATCTCCAGCATTATTGATAAAAAGGGCTGTACTTCTCCCAGCTGGGATAAAAACATGCAAAGCCACAAATTCCAAAGCCATGCATATGAGATATTTTGCAACTGGCAAGCAGTAACGAGGATGGGAAAACCCTCCAGATGATGGTATCTTCTTTTGCAACAGCTTCTGGCGAACTGACCCTGGCCACAGCACCCGCTGCTGGAGCTGGCTCTCCCCTTCTCTTCTTGCCAACCTGCTTCAGCTTATAATTGTGCCAGATCAAACAAGCTAAAAATATTGCATCTAATCAGTTTAGGATAAAGGCCATCTTAGAAAAGATAGCTGCTCCAGGAAATTAATGTCTTTCTCAATAGCTGGCGTCACGCCCACTGACTCACTGATGGGGCTCAGAGCGTTGAGCTCTAGGAATGAAAGAAAGAAGTCCTTTGAGTGAAACTGAAAAGAGAATCTGCCATGCTGAGCTTCATGCAAAACCAGAGATCAAGCAGTAGGAAATTGGCCAGCCTGAAAGGCAGTGTTGGGCTGGGAAATACAATAGTAATCCTAAAGGGAAGTCCCTTAAAAACAAGTATTTGGGGGATTGGTGAATGATAGGTGAAAGGGGAGCTGCCGGTATTTACTGTCCAGTTATCAAAGTTTATGAAGCAAAGAATTTAGAGGAAAGAAGAGGAGGATAAAATAAGAGCAGGATTTCCACCAGAGCTCTCACCTGAAAGGTGAGAAGGCAGACAGTCCTCTGGATGGGACCAATGGCACCTGGGAGCCTCCGCAAGCACAACCAGGTGGTTGTACAGGCTGGGCAAAGGCAGATGTGGAAAATGGAGTCAGCTGTCTAGAAACCTAGAGTGGGAGGTCTGAGGAGGCGATCTTCCAAAGAAAGTTCAGAAAAAGAATCTGCCTTTATTTTCATATCTTTGTATATCTTCCCTCTCTAATTTCAGGCAGAAGATGTGCTTGGAGAGAGTACGCTTGGGTAATCTGGCCTGGTTGTCAATGAAAAATAAATGCTCACTCTTTGTAACACCATAAACCCATGTGTTTCTGGGAATTAAACCTCAGTCCTGAAATAATATTAAGAAGTGTCCAATAGTTTGAGGAAATCCCTCACTCGTGTTATATCCCTTATCCCTTTTGACCATATCCCTTACAAAGGCATTAATCATAACTAACCTTTTAAGATCAATCATTATAAATACAGTAGTACCTTTTTAAATCAGAGTGACTTTCATGAAGAATGCATCCAGATATCTGTGTTCTTTTTATTAGCTGCCTTTATGATCAAAAGTTAATTACCTTTTGCTTACTGGCTGCACTTGTATGTTGTAGTATTTTCCAAGGTCTGCTGGAAAAACATTTTTCTTTATGACTCAGGATAGGCCCAAAACAAAAACTATGTATCTAAGTACATCTGATAAGTGTGGGTTGGTTGCAGTCTAATGTCAATATCAGTACAAGCCCCAGTTAAACAACTTCTGTCTTGTGATGTGCCCTTGGAAAAACAACCACATAAACACGTGTGGATTCCTTCATTTTGTTAAATCATTCTGTTTTTCTAGCCAATCCAGCCCTTTATTTGCTCAACTGTGTACTCAGAGCCTGATTTAAACAGCACAGGGGAGTCAGATTGCGACTTGGTTTTGATCGGCAAGATCCACCATCAGGACAACGTGAACAGGAACTGTTGCCTGAGCTATGGGATGTAGGATAGGGTGCAGCACTGTTGCTCCCATTGGTGCCAGCTCCTAATTAGCGATCACAATAAATAAATGGCATACACAAAAATTTGTATGTGATTCATGATGTTCTAAAAAGTTGCTGCAGTTTGGGTTGGGAAGGCTGCACAACCCAGACCAGGTTGGGTCCTAATGAGCTCTGGGCCAGCCCAGTGCAGGAGAACATCTCCTGCTGTCAGCAGTGGCAAGTCTGAAAAGCACTCTGCCTCATCTCTTGTGTGTGAAGTGAGACTTTGCCAAAAGGGTATCTGCCTCCACAGGAACACTCCCGTTTTACTCTTACACTTTAAGATGTTCCTGAAGTTCCTGGGATAATTTTACTCTACCTGAAGCTAAGTCTCAGATACTCTTAAGCAAATGCATTTTGTTTTTCCTTATAATGACTGATTAAAATACAACTGATGGAAAAAAAATGACAGCAATTTCCAGGCTGAAGCAATGGAGAAAGTGAGGACACTTACAGGAGAGTGCAGGCAGAAATGCTGAGCTGCAGGTGGGTGAGATAGCAGGTGTAACTGGGATATCCAACTTGCCAGGGAGGCTGATACAGGTGAAGTAAACCAAATTAATCTATGAAAGGACACGACCATGTGCTGCTGAGGGGTTGTCTGTGTCTGCAGCCTAGCATATGTGTGGGAGGTGGGTTCAGAACTCTGACACCAGCCACTGTGCAGTCCTGTGACACCTTTGTATACAAGAAGGGCATGGGGGAGCAGGGACAGGGAGAGTGGTCTGACCAGTTCACTTGCACCCATAGCTGAAGTCTCTGCCTTTCACAGAGGGCTGCCAGCCTGCTTTCTCAGACAGATGGCCCTCCTGCAAGGCTCCTTCAGAGGGCTCAGAAATCAGCCCTGCCTGGCAAGGAGGAGCGGAGAAAAGGTCTCATTGCCCTGCTCCTAGCCCCTTCTCCTCCTCCTGTCCACCCAGAGCTGAGCAGAAAGACCTAAGCACTCATTCTTGGCTGAAAAGAGCCAATTCTGGGCTCGAATTAGCCATGAGGTATGAAAGGATTTCTTAAGGACAACAGATTGTGTCTTCTCTTGCCAACTGCCTACATGGTGGAAAATGAAACTTTATTGTGTATGCACAAGGCAATTGAAAGCTAGGATTTTTCCAAACTGGTGCAAACCAATTGCAGAACATTGTGCTCAGCCTTGACTGCCTTGTACACCACAGAGCATTTTGTTAATATTTACACTCAGTCTTTTGACTCTTATCCCAGAAGATGAAAAGGGTTTGTGATTTAAGCAGGGCTGTGGAAGCAAGACAACCCTGGTGGGTCTGAGCTGCTGAATAGCAGAGCTCATATGCACTCCTGCAGACTGGGGAGTTTTAAAGTGCATGGGCTGGAAGTTACACCATAAGAATGGGCTTGTCCTGGGAAGCTGTTGGCAGTACTTCTGGTGAAGCTATCACACATGGGAGCTGACTTGCACAGCATCCTGGGACAGTGAAGAAGATCATGCCAGGAAGAAGCCCTGCTGTGCAAACAGGAACCCAGCACATGCCATACCATGGCTGTAACCCATCTGCCTTCACTCTTGTGATCAGAGAGCAGTGGGTGTAGCACTGGGGACCAGAGACACAGTTGGGGATGCAAAGGAGAGCAACTTCAATGGAGCAGTGAGGGTATAAATGCTTGTGGAAATCCATCTGTGCCATTCTGAGACCTCAAATGCCTTGTGCTCACTGAAGGCAAGAGAAACCTGGATAGTTTCAGTATTCTGGTGGCAGGGTGGAGAGGACAAAAGAGTATCCTGCCTGTGGCAGGGGAATGAGGTGCCAGAAAAATATGCAGAAAGAATAAATAACATGTGCAGAGTAGTATGTGGCTCCTTAAAGGCACTGACAAGTCAGTGTCTAAATCTTCAGCAGAAAAGACTGAGGATGAATACTTCAGGCACCCTGCTCCTGAGTGATGCAGCTGTAAAATAACTTTTTCTTAAGAATCGATATGTAAAGTGTCTCTTCACTTCCTAAACCTACCTATCTATGTCTGCCTGTGCCAGATTCCTTGTGTACATTTACAAACCAGAAACTAATACTAATACCAGTTCCAACACAGCCATTAATCAATATTAATGACAATGCAAATACAACAATTAGAATGGCCTGATTATACACAGAAACGAGTTAGGGGTCTTGCCACCACTGGAAATAATACTTTTCTAATATATATTGATATTTTAGTACCTTGATATTAATATGTATTTGTTAGAAATATTTTGTCTATAATATAGCATATGAAATGCCACTGAACTCTTGTATTCCCAGTTAGTATTTGAAAACTGATCCAAAATATAATTCTTACTCAAGCAAAATTTATTAATATAAACCTATGTTGATAACCTTTACACTCAGTCTGAAGATAAAGAGTTTATAAATACACCTCTTACTGAATCACTCCAATTTTTTTAAGATAATAGTTCAATTAGTGTAACAGTACCTTGATTAGAAGAACAATTAATGCTTGTTTAAGTGTCATTTTTATTACTACTGTCTCATTATACAGTTAAACGTTACCTGGGGTATCTCAGTATAAAAATATTAATGATATGATAGCACTTCTTGCTTTTTAGGATCTTCCACTCAAGATTCTTAAATTGCTTTATGGCTATTAGAGTGACTTTATAACAGTTTTACGTAGGAGACAAACATGATATTTGCTTTACTTAAAAGAAACTGAAGCATGTAAAAATTACTTGGTGCTGTATCAAAGAATATTTTATTCATAGATATTTTGGAAACTTGCTTTGCAAGGACATCTTGTCCTGTGACAGCCCAGACAGCCCAGTGCAGCTTCTGTTAGAGGCAGATATTAGCTCATAGCAATCAATATTCTTCATTGTTCTGGAATTAAAATAGCCTTGACTGGAGGAACTTTTGAGAGCCTGACTCCCTCAGGAGTCTGCACTGATTTGCTCCATGACTGACTAGCCTGCACAGGGCAAGCAGCCATGTCCTTCCGTGAGTTGTTGTGACTCAACTATGTGACCTGGGTGTTCAGGTCCTATTGTTCTTGGGCTGCCATCCACGAGGATGTCCCATCAGATGTCTTCCTTAACTGTTTCCCAACAATGTTTCTCTTTAATCCATTTTGGTTATCAATTAGGCCATCAGTAAGGAGTCCTGGATTTCAATAACTGTGGTTGATACTGTTTGAGAGTTCTGTGGGGACGTCGCAGGTATTTGATATTAATCTGTTAGACATTAATATGACTGTACTCCACTAATATGTTAAGAATGCAGCTATACAAAAGGCACGTGTACCTCTGCGCAAAGGACGCTCCAAGCGGGCGTTCCTGATCTCCCTACCTCTCAGTATGAGAAGCAAAAAAGTGTACACGAAGCTAGGAAGAACCAAATTCAAAACTCATAAAGGAAATCCTTTTTCTCTAAGTGGCCAACTCAAGGTAAAAACTCCTGCCATACAGCATTGTTGAGGCCAATAGTTTAACAGCAATTTAGCAAGTAAGTATTGACTGTCCCACTTCGCAGCTGCAGTGCTCTGTGCTGAGCTACAGGTCTTTGCAATAAGCTCCCCTGCACAGAATCTGCTTCAGGATGACTTCTGGCATGGTTTTGGTCCAAATAGTTCAGACATTTCTAAGAATAAGACTCCAGAAGAGTGCATTTCTCTGCCAGCATTTATCCGTGAAATGTCCACCTCTGCCCTCTGACACTCCAACTTACCCCACTTGCTCCAAGCGGTGGGCCTCAAGGCTGCAGACCTGCTGAGGGGGGACAAAAACAAAGCCAGATATTATGTCTCCTGATTTCTTGTTATCAGTTTTTAAAAGCCCAGAAACAAACACTAATTAAAGAAAACTGTAAGGACTGCAAAGTAAAGCACCATACATTAGGACGTGACAGAATTCAGGTTTCTTATGTGCATATGTACTAGATATAGACATTAACTGAAGGATCTCATGGCTGAGACCCACAGGACCCTTGCTTCTTTCAGATCAAAAGGCAGATCTCCACTGGACATGGATTGTGTGGCTCATGGAAGAAGGCTGGTATGGATGCACATAGATGACTCAATTGTATTCATCTCTTTTCAGGGAGAGATGGATGCTTCCAGGGTGATAAGCCCATCGTCCTATGGGGGCTGTTTACAGAAGGTCATCTGAATTGTGCCTTGTGAGAGTATCTGTCACTCCCACTGACTGCAGAGGCTCTCCACGGGAGATGCAAAAGTCAGCTTTGCAAATGTTTTAAGTCCAGTGTTTTGGCTTCTATCCTTGGTGTGTAGTGGTAGGTACCACTAAACGAAGGTTTGAAAAAGTTATAGGGTTTCAAGAACAGAAGATGCATTTCCAACATCTGTCTATTTTGGGGCTGGTTTGGCTGGAGATGTGACAAAGTAATGTAGACACCGAGCTGATGCGACAAAGCATCAGCTGTGTTTGTTTGCAGTGGTGGCAGTGGCCACTGAATCAGCTCAGTCAGATGGGCTGGCTGATCTAAGGGGCTGTGGGTGCTAACAGGGTGATTCTGTTCCCCTCTCCAGCACCCTGACATCTCTGCTTTGCTGGTGTGCTGGTGTGTCCTTCGACTCACTGCAAAGGTGATAATGTGTAGGTCAAATGGAGAACAGATAGAAAAGGAGCAGTAAGGAGAAGAGGGGCAAGACTGAGAGGAAACTTGCAACTATAATACCAGTGAAGACAGAAACTGTGAGTCTGCTCTGCAATATTCCACCTTACTAAATCTCCCTTTGACATAGTCAAATCACAGTTTTATGGCATAAATCAGGTCAGAGGAGCAACAGCAAAGCAAAAGCTTTAAAATGAATCTCTACTTTGGCTTTTCCCAACAGCACTGTAAGGGGCTTTGTGGTGGTAACACAGTGCACAGTCCATATTCCAAATCCTTCCACAGCCCTGGCATCTTCTAGAATTTTTTGAAGTCCCCTCAGCTTCCTCTGAAGTTATTTTAGAGTAAGGAAGAATAAATATATTTGAACCATGGGCACATGGAAATCAGAGTTTAACTAGCGCATCGTTACTCTCAATTAGTTCTGAACACACAAAGAGATAAGTAATCTCAGGTGGCTTCTGCTGCAAGAGAAATGGATGTGGTGATATCTCTGGTAAGCCACAAAAAACAAATCCATAGAGAAAAGAAATGGATTTTAACCAATGTTTTAGAGTGTTGCTGTATCAATGTCAAAAGCTTCCCAAGTTAATAAGGGTATTAGAGGGAGTGAAAAATCTCAGCAATATAGATTCCTTAATTCTGCAGAAAGAGAAGATCTAGAGTCCTTGCAGGTGCTGACAATGCACTTTAGGCTACTGATTGGTGACTGTAGGATGCTGGAATATCTTTTGACCCAACAAGGCAGTGTAAACAAATCTGCCCAGCAGCTGGCACAGGACCATTACCTTTCTAGGTGCTTTTTTTTTTCTTCTACTTGAAACCACTCTTGAAGATCCACACGCATCCTCTTCACAAAGAAATGGAGCCTTGCTGAGCTTCCAGGTACTCCTGTCACCCTGAATCTACTTTTAGGGTTATGGTTGCACTTCAACTCACGTAGACATACCTGAACTGGCTAAAACTGGTTACTTTAGATGTTGATAACTGAGAATGCACCGGTCTGACTTGCACCTAGTTGCATATAAAAAACTGCACCTTCTGTTTTTTGCTCTGCTTCTGCTGGGTTCTTGTGTCCAATTTTTTTTCATCTTACTGACTTCCTGCCTCACTTTTGGCTATGGTTTAGCCTTCCTCCTGTACTAAAAACATGCCTGCAAGTCTATGAACCCAGACACAAGGAGAATTCCCTACTGAAGAGGTCATGGGAGTAGCACAGAAAGCCCATCCAGGCTTCTGCATATCTAGGTCCAGGGTTGTCAGCAGTAGAAATACACTTGGGCTGATGTCCAGTTCGCTATTAGGATAAGTGACTGAACTTAAGCACATGAAGCCCTTTCTAGGTCACAATTTAGAGTGAAAGATGCAATACATGATGTGCTGGGCTGCAATCAAGCTGCCAGAAGGGAGCGCAGCCCTGTTGTGGGCAGAGGTGTGCAATATCCCAAACTGCACTCGCAGGACCTCCCCCTGTTGCAGGGCTGGGACTTGCCTCCTCCTCCTCCTTGCTCCTGCCATCCTAGCACTGACAGATCTCATGCACCAAAATATAGAGAGGCTAAAAAGAGGAAAAAAACCTCCTTTTCAGACAGCTCCTAGCCAATCTCCACGTTAATATGTTAACGACAATGCGACCTTGCATTAAGATGTGGAACAGAAGAGAAGGTGAAATTCACATTTTGGGATTCAATGTTTGTCAAGGCTGCCTGGGAGAAATCAACTAACATTAGCTATCTACTACACTTCTAAAGATAACCAGCCAGTTTGGAAGAATTATATGGTTATTGGTTTTTTTTCCCTTTCATGCATCAGGATCAGGTTTTCCACCATGCCTACACTTTTAGAATTGGAGGTTGCAAGTAAGTATATGATTTTAAATCTCTCTCTAAATTGCCTTTTCTCTTTCAGTGCTATTTCCAAACTTTCTGCCATAAGACTTGTTTTATTTGAGCACCTGCAGCCTCCTCCTGCAGTCTCATTGGCAACTTTTACATTAGTGTGTTGATTCAGAACACAAGTCCTCTTTTGTAGCAAATCCCTTCATCATCTCCCCTTCTTCTGCTTTGGGTCTCATGGTGTAGCAGCCTCAGAATGGAGGAACCAGCTTCCTAGAGATGGGAATGAATGGCAGTATGTACTCCAGGTGTGCATTTAGGAGAAACTGCAATGGGGAGTTCAACAGAGGCAGGCTACATCTCATCCAAAATAAAGAAAAACACTGAAGTGTGGTTTCAGGTCCTCAGCACCAACTGCTTTGCTGCACAAATCCACACCTGTTTGTATGTATGTTGTGGTGTAAACCCAGCTGGCACCTTAACCCTGCACAGCCACTGAGATGAAGACAGTTTAATAAGTAAAGAAAAATCTGCATGTGCAAGCAAAGCAAAACAATGAATTAATTTGCTGCTTCCCACTGGCAGGCAGGTGTTCAGCCACCTCCAGAAGAAAAGGGCTCCATCATGTGTAATGGTTACTTGTGAAGACAAATGTCATAACTCCAAATGTCTCCCTTTTCTCCTTCTTCTCACAGCTTGTGTTGCTGAGAATAAAGTCATATAGTGTGGGATATTCCCTCTGGTTAGTCAGGGGCAGCTGTTCCTGCTGTGTCACTTCCCAACTTCTTGTGTCTCCCCAGCCTACACACTGGTGGGGCAGTCCAAAGCAGAAAAATCTTTGATGCTGTGAAAGCAGTGCTCAGTAATAACTGAAACATCCCTGGTTTATCAGCACAATTTTCAGCATATATCCAAAACATAGCACCTTCTGACGTACCTACATGTTAAAGTAGAGGCAGCTTGTGTTTCTGCGCTTGTCACTTGGTAATGCAAGTCACGTTGGTTTTATTTGGCTTAGCTCTCATTTCTTTCTGTATGTTTCTTTTCTCTCATTCCTTTTCTTATGCTTATGTACAAGTAATTTCAGGCAACATCTGTATTGACGTTGCCTAGATTGTTTGAATGTTATTTAACCTCTTCTTCCCCTATCCAATAGCAATAAACACAAAATGTATATATAAATGTATATATAACTATATTTATAAAGTTTTTGCTTATAGATTTTTGCTTATACTCTACAGGTAGAGGCCCTCGGGTTTGCAGGCCTACATGAAATTCATCCTGGGCTACTTGAGGAGTCAGAGAAGCTGCCTCTGATGGGAATTCAGAGTCTTGATGAGCGCAAAAGCATTTACTTTATTTTTAACTGAAGGAGAAAGGAGAACCTAGGGAATCTGAAACTACTTCAACATTTTTACATACATTTTAGTGTCTTGAATACAATGAAGACATAAGCAACAATGAATGATGTTTTCAAGAACAAATTGTATCAAACTGGTAAAACATTCTTTTTGATGGAGTAACCAGTCCAGGGTAGATCTAAAGGAGATGTGAAACTTTCTAACAGTAACAATGATAGAACTGAGGAATAGGTAGCCAACAGCACTGTAAAACCTCCTTGGTGCTCCTGAAGAGCAGGTTAGATAGCCTTATGGAGGGCAGGTGCTGAGAAAAAGGGCACAGTGCCCCTGCTACAACCAATGCCTGAGGCCTCTATCACTATATTTTTTTCCACTGGGGAGCCAAATTTTGAAGCAGTCCTGTAGATGTAGTCCCACGATCACTGAAAAGAGGGGAAGAATCCTCTCTCTCAACCTGCTGGTTACTCCTTTGCTCATGCAGCCCAGGAGGCTGTTGGTCTTTCCTGCCAGGGCAGATTGCTGGCTCACAGTGAATTTAGTATCCACCAGGACCTTCAGGCCCTTTTCTCCAGAACTGCTTTCTCACCAGCTGGAATGCAGCCTACACTGTAGTGTGGGGTTAGTGCCTCCAGGTGCACAACTTTGTTATATTGCACTGGTGCACAATATGACAAGCAAACAGTAATGTTAATATAACTAATCTATTTTGATTACGGTTCTTAAAGGGAAAACTGCAGATTAGCGTGTGCTTGCACCTTGATTTTCACCGTGTCAGTTGATTTGCTGTGCTAGATCAGGATGTTCTCCTATCCAGGTATGATACAGTACTCACAACGTTAACACTGCAGCGATCTTAGATGCAGTAAATCCGCTCTGTTTATCAACTGGTTATCACTGAGAAAGCTCCAAGCTATACGATAACATTGTGCTTCAGGGAGAACTTTGACTTTCATAAAGCCAAGATGATCTAACAATGAGAATTTATTACGTTGAAGATTTTCTATCTGAACACAGAAAGAGTCCCTGGTTCCTGCTGCAAAACTTCCTGTTAGCCACGAAATCCTCCTGCTGGATTAAAAGGCCAGATCCTTGATTATGAGAGCAGAACATGAGAAAGTCATCCCCCGAGTAGAAGTGGTCCATTTCCTCCATGTAATATGTAGCTCTTGAAGGGTGTCTGCAAGTTAATTGCCTTGTAATTTAGGTTATTTTTATTTTAATTACCTTGTTTTCCAGAGCTTTTGGAATCAAAGAAAATTAAATACTTCATAGTCATTGCAGCTTTTTAATGGCCTTGTTTGGGAACAAAAACAAGATTTTACTTAACATTAAAACTTGTGTGGAAACTTTCTACTTCAGTTTAGATTTACATTTTTAAAAGTAAATGGAACCAATGAATTTTACAGGTGTTTAAGAAATACAAAATATTTGCAGTTTTGGTTTTGATATTTATTAAAAAAAAAAAAGAGAGAATTTAACTGGAAGTCTAAAACAAGTGAACTGGCACTTTATGATCAACTCCGATACAACTGTTTATTAAGAAGTTTAAATGGGCAATGACAAATTGAGCACAGGAAAAGGAAAACATCAGTAATACATAATCCTATCCTAATTCTCATTGCAAAGATTTTGAATCATGAGCACTGCACAATTTTGTCCTCCAGTATTTTTTTTCTTTTGTGTAACCTCCTGCAGACTTTTTCCAATGTTCAAACCAGGCTTTTTAATGCCACATCAGCCTCATCTGTAATTGCCTCTGTAGCTAGAAGGTCACAAATTTTCAAAACTGAGTAATGTGCAGGGAACATAATTTTACAAGGTACACTGAGTTACTGATATGCAAAGACACTCACTGCTATTGTGAAATAATTAATACCCAGGAGGAAGTCAGCTGGAAGGAAATCAGAGGAAAGGACATCAAACATAGAGCTCCTGCTTTCTTTCTGCAGCACAGACTTGATAAAATTAAGAAAGCTGATGACTGAAGGAAGATTCATCTCTGCTTCCTTTGAGGAGTAGCAGCACAATTGTGTCCCTGGGACACCCAGGGCAGGACCCAGCTGCACCACATGAGACGCCCAGCTAGCACCCAAGCTCTCCATGCCTATGGAGGCACTCCTTATTAAATGGGGGTGAGCATTTCTCTCTCCAGCTTTGACTATCTCTAAGTTAGGTGTTTAATGCATGCGACCTGGGTTCCCTCTCTGCCCAGTGCACATCAGCCTGCAGTCCGTCCTTTGAGGGTAATCCTTGACAGCTACCTTGGGACAGGATGAGCAACCCTCTCAATTTAGTCTTTCTGCATCTCCTATAGGAGCCCAGAAGACTAGCTTTCTGTTAGAGTTGCTAAACCAGGTGTCTGACCTTGACACCCATGGTGAGTTTAGGCAAGTCCTGCCTTGATTGTTTGCTTTCCCTGTATAATAAAAGCAAAGGCAGGAACCCTTGAAGGCCCTGAGGAAGATTGTGTTGGCCTTGGTGCATGCATATAAGATAGGCAGACAGGATCTCCTGTGTACTTATTTTCAAAGGCACCTGCTGACCACTCAAGAGAATTTAGGTACTTGCTTTAGGAGGATGGTTTCTCTAGGTGCCTAACATCTAAATGCAAAGAAGAGTCACTCCCTCAGGTGAGGCAGCTGCATTGCACCTCACTCACAAGCCACTGTCAGGGCAGGGTGCTGCATGTTTAACCCTGGTATTTGACCAGGCCTCAGATATGTCCTAGTTACAGGCTGGACCAATGACCTTTTCACCATGTGGTGTGAGAGAACCCAAATAGCTCCTGCCCTCAGACCCAGCTCTGGTGTCTTTTGTAAGGTCTGGGACTCCTGCCTATCTTCCCTTTTGCTTGATAATGTGCTTCAGTCTTCTCAACCCTCTGCTTGCCTACGTGTGCTTCTTCAGAGCTCCAGCTAGCAGAAGAATGTCGTGACTGCTTAACTCTCTTACAACTATTTGGGAGCCACAGATCTTTGTAAAATACCTGCAGAACAGATTGCATACAAGGACTCCTGATATGCTTTAGAGACACGTCTCCTGCATCTTCAGTGAATCTGAGGTATGCTGCTTTTTTGCATCTGGCCCTATGTCACTTGCCTTCCTCCTTCCTGTTTATCCCATATTGCCCACATATTGATGCAGAACATCAAACAGAGGTCATGGACTTGCTCTAGCTTTCTCTCCACTTCTCTACTTATCTTGCTTTAATGCCTGAGTGATAGGTAGCTTTTGTAAGCAGAGCAGTAAGTTGAGCAGTTTGGAAAGCAATAGAATATCCTGCTTTGGACAAGGGTGCAGAAAAAAACGCCACCCCTCTCTCTTTCTGGATATACCTTACCCTGCCATGGTGTTCACGTTCACTAAACAGAGGTAACCAAAAGGATTTTACCAAAGATAGAAGGAATCATCCAAAGATATCTTTTGTGAAATACGGATTTGCAAGCTACATGACACTGATGGCCACAATCCAGTTCTTGGATGCAGTGTGGTAGGTCTTTCAGTTCTGTTTTCCCAAGTCAGAGCCAGTGTAATATTGTGTCTAGACTGATAATTTGATAATCTTGATTTGTATTGATAAACACATGTGCATAGGCACATGTGTAAAAATTCCATTTTTAATGTAAGAAAATACTCAGTATTTCACAGAAATATAATGCTCTAGCTTGTTATGCACGCTTCTTTCAAAAGCACCCTTACACTTCTCCATGCAGTCAGGTTGCCCTCTGTTGACATCAGTATGTTCCTGCAGCTTTCTTCCTCTGGCTCCATGTCAGAGGTGAGTCTTGCTCTCAGGGCAGCTAATTAGAAGACTTCATGATGTAGTTTATTTCCTGACACAGAATCATGGGAGGATTGAGGATGGAAGCGACCTCTGGAAGCGATCTTGTCTAATCCCTTTCTATGGTGACCTAGAGCTGGTTGCTCAGGACTGTGTCTGGATGGCTTTTGAGAATCTGCGTGGATGGAGACTCCACAGTCTCCCCGGGTAGAGTGTGCCAGTGCTCAGTCACCCTCACGATGCAAAAGTGTTTGCTGATATTCAGAGGGAACCTCCTGTGTTTCAGGCTGTGCCTGTTGCCTCTGGTCCTATGCTTGGCACTACTGAGAAGAGCCCAGCTCTGTCCTCTTTGTACCCTCAATTCAGATATTTACGTACACTGATGAGATCCCCCTGAGCCTTCTCTTCTCCAGGCTGAACAGTCCCATCTCTCTCAGCCTTCCCTCATAGGAGAGATTCTTCCATCCCTCCATCATCTTTGTGGTCCTTTGTTGGACTCTCTGTAGCACATCCATGTCTCTCCTTTACTGCAGAGACCAGAACTGGATCAAACACTCCAGTTGTGAGCTCGCCAGTGCTGAGCAGAGGGGAAGGATCATCCCCCTTGACCTGCTGACAATACTTTGCTTAATGCACCCTGGGATCCTTGGGAGCCTGCTTCGCTGCAATGGGACATGTCATACATACTAACAAATGCAATAAAAAGCAGGAGTGTGCCCATTTGCCGTAAGCTTGGTGTTCATGAAAGGAGTGCCACAACCAAAGAAAGGGGAGGTAGAGTTATTCCGGGAGAAACAGAACGAAAAGCACTCAGGTGATCCTTGTTTACAACTACCACAGTCCTAAAGGCAATACACTGAGGATCTGATCTTTATGGTCGTTATTACTCAGAGATATAAAATCTCAAGAAAATATTTTAACAACCTCTGAATTCCAGCAAAGTCCCCAGGAAGTTTCAGAAAGGCAGTTCCAGCCACCATGACCCCAAGTGACACGCAGTTATTTGGCAAGGCTGTTTGGAGGTGACTACCAGGCCTGCAGCCAATGGGACAGAGGGGTCCAGCCCTGCACTCCCCTGTGCCCATTCGCCTTCCCACTTCCCCCATCCACCAAAACAGGCTTTGATGGTTTCTGCATCACTCCAGGGTCTCTACAGTTTCTCACTGCTCCTGGGTCCTGAAGCAATTGCCTCACAAGCCCACTTCTTTTTGGTGGCCAGACCAATCACCAGCTTCTTCTCTCGTTTGAGAAAACTTCATGGTGCAGCAGGAAGCCATGGCTAAGCCCTCTGGCTAGGACAGGAGGCATGCAAAGAGATGCTGCAGTTTGCAGAGATAGCCCCATCAGACTTTCTAGCAGCTCTGCTGAGGCCTCAGCTTCCCTCTTGGAGGGGGATGGGCAGCCATTGCACTTGCTATCCAGACATTGCTTTCTTAACAAGAAACTACATGGCCAAAGTGTGACCTTCAGAGCCTCGAGTCATTTCTTGTTGGAGAATCATATGATCATATAATCACTGAAGTTGAAAAAGACCTCCAAGAGCAACAACACCATGCCTACTAAGCCATGTCCTGAAGAGCCATGTCTACAAGATTTTGAACACTTCCAGGGATGGAGACTCCACCACTTCCCTAGGCAGCCTGTTCCAACACTTGACCACTTTTTCAGTAAAGAAATCTTCCCTAATATCCAATTGCTGCCCCCCACCCTGGTGCAACTTGAGGCCATTTCCTCCTGTACTACCACTGTTACTTGGGAGAAGCCACCTTGCTACAACCTCCTTTCAGGTACTTGTAAAGACTGATAAGGTCTCCCTTCAGCCTCCTCTTCTCCATGCTAAGCAATCCCAGCCACTCCTCATAAAACTTGTTCTCCAGACCCTTTACCGGCTTGGTATTTTTCACCAGACCCTTCACCAGCTTGGTTACCAAATGGTCTTGTTCACTGGTAGCAACAACAATGTGCTCATGGCACGTGTGATTGTGTGAATGAGCTCATGGTATTCAGATCTATTTACGAAAAACATTTAGTTTCCCCAGAAATATTCACGTGGTGCCGAGCACTGCCTGCACAGAAGGGAGGAGTCAAGTACCTGCTGGTCCACAGGCCAGAGAGGCTGGGGAAGGGCCATGGGAATAAAAATGTATTTGCTGACAACTTTCAGGTACAGACAGCTGGCATTTTGTTTCTTATTATTTTCTTCAGTCCACTCATTAGTGAGGATGGGAGGAAACTACAGGGTCATGATATTTTCTCTATAAGCATCGCGGACTCTGGAATGTTTTTCCATCAACCAGAGCAAGAATTAGGTACTAAAATGTAAAAATATCAGGCACATCCAGTCTTCAATGTTGCTGGAGGTGCAATCAGAAATATCTTTATGTAGAAAGACAGAAGAGGAATTCTGCCCACTGAATGTGGCCTTTTGCTCTGAACCCAGCTGCTTCCATACAGTGTTATTAGGTGCTGGTGAATTCATTAACTTCTGCACTTCTGACAGATCTGACTACATTTTAATAATGGGTGAATTGCTCTTCTCCCAGCTGGTTCTTCTAAATATTTTGAGCCTGCTCTAATCAGAAAGGCTGACATTCATTAATACTATGCCTCTTTTCTAAGGGCTCTCCAAAATTTGTGCTCAATGATGTGCTTCTCCATATGGGAAATAATTGAATGCTGCCACCTCATGGAAACCTTGACTTCATGCAAGAAGTTAGAAAGTAAGTAGAAAACTAAAGAATTCTTTTTCACAGAACATACTTTCACCTTCAGGCAATATGTGCAATCACTGATAAGAACTATGCTGGATATTATTTGCCTAAAGGCACATTTAGATGTTTTTAACACAAATTTCACAGAATATTGCAGATGGTTTAGTAGACACAGTGGTGTTGGGCTGATGGTTGGACTTAATGATCTTAGAGGACTTTTCCAATCTTAATGATTCTATGATTCTATGTTCTAGACCAGACTGAATTATGTATAGAAGGAAAACGGTCTCAGGCCATTGCTGTTCCCCAACAAGCAGTGACAGATTTACATTTTCAAATATTGATGTGCTGAAGTGCAAATAACAGAGGACCTTGGGTTGTGCAGCCTGGAAGAATGTACATAGCATTAAAGTAAACTGTGTCAATTAAACTATGTCAATTGTCTACAGGAAATTTGGAGAGGGGCTCTTTATCAGAGAGTGCAGTGAAAGAACAAAGAGTAACAATTTTAAGCTGAAAGAGAGAGCTGGAGATGTTCAAGGCCAGGTTGGATGAGGCTGTGAGGATCCTGATCCAGTGGAAGGTGTCCCTGCCATGTCCCTGCCAGGATGAGGGAATGAGGGTTGGGGTATGATCTTTAAGATCCCCACCAACCTAAACCATTCTATGATTCTATGACCATAAGAAGATCTCAGCGTTCTAGTTCAATTTTTCCTGATTAAATAAATTGAAACTAATAATTCCAAGTCACTTGAACTTATTTCCAAATTTAAATATCTTAGATTCTATATTATTTAATATTTAAAAACTGAATTTATGTACATTCCATTTTCATTTAGATGACAGAGATTTCATTCTGAAAAATGAAGTACTTTTACTTTCTCCATTTGCTCCCAAATGTTATTCTGATCCATTAGATGTGGCTTTGTGAGCTGCTTCGCTTGCCCTGAATGTTAATATCAGTGGCAGGCAGGGCTAGGAGCTGCAGGGCAGATCTGCCCTGGGAACACCTGCAGCTGTAAGAGCCTCATTTGCACAGGACCACCCCAGTATTGAGACTCTCGTTGGAATGACGCTGCCCCCACTTTAAGAGCCTCATTTGCATGGCCCAGTCCCAGTTTTGCTTTAAGAGCCTCATTTGCATAGCTACACCCTGTTTTCAGAGCCTCGTTTGCATCGCCCCACCCCACTTTAACTCTTCATCTGCGGGGCCCCGCCCCACCTGTACGAGCCTCATTTGCGTGGCTGTAAAAGCTTCTTTTGCATGGCCTCACCCCCGCTTTAAGACACTTATTTGCATCTCCACCCCCCCCCCACACCCCCCGTTCCACTTTACGAGCCTCATTTGCATATATCCACCTTGTTGTAAGAGCCTCATTTGCATGGCCCTGCCTATCCCCTCCCCTGCTTAAGATCCTCGTTTGCATATATCCACCCTCTTCAAGGGCCTTGTTTGCATACCCCACCTCGTTTAAATAACCTCATTTGCATGGCCCTCCCCACTTACAGAACGTCATTTACATATCTCCACCCTGTTGTAGGGGACTCATTTGCATGGGCTCCATTTTAAAAGTCTTATTTGCATGGCCCCGCCTCCTTCCACTTTGAGACTCTAATTTGCAGGGACCTCTTCCTGGCTCTGCTTTAAAAGCCTCATTTGCATTGCCCACCACCTCTGTTTTGAGAGCCTCATTTGCATCACCGCCCCACCTCTGCTTTAAGAATCTCATTTACATATCTCTGCCCTGCTTTAGGAGCCTTATTTGCATGTCCCTCTCCACTTAGAGAGCCTCATTTGCATGTCCCACCTCCTCTTCTACTTTAAAAGCGTCATTTACATCGCCCCACCACCTCTGCTTTAAGAGTCTCATTTGCATGACCCGTTTAAAAAGTCTCATTTGCATGACCCCGCCCCGTCTCCTTTGCGTGCTCCCGCCGCGCCCCGCAGACCCCGCCCCCTCGCTGCACCGCTCGGCCGCCTCCGCCAGGGGGCCCTGTGGCGCGCGGCGACCGCTCCTGCCGCCGCCCGCCCTTCTCTCCCGCCCGGCCCCACGGCGCCTGCGCGCGTCCGCGGAGTCCTTGGAGCGGCGGCCGCGGGGCGCGGGTCTGGGGGAGCGGACGATGCAACGCTGGGGGCGCGTCTCGTGCGCGCTCGCTCGGGTACGGCGGCAGCGGCGGGGGTACGCGGGCGGGAGGCGTGTGTCGGCCGCGCCACCGGAGCGCGGGGCTGGCAGCTCGGGCCTGGGCTTTCCTCGTGTCCCCCCCATCCCCCCTTCCCCCGCCGGGAGCGCGGGCGGAGCCGGAGCAGGCGCCGTGCGAGGCTCCGCAGCGCGGTCCGTCCTCGGGCTCTCGCCTCCCTGGCGTGGAAGGAGCCGCTCCCTTCCCTCCTTCCCGCTGTCCCGTCTCTCCCTGCAGGGAAGGAGTTGCTTCGCCGCTTCTCTCTTTCCCGTCTCTCCTGCTGTGCCTCCGCCCCCTCTCCCGTCCCTCCCGCTCTCGCCTTCCCCGCAGGGACGAGCTGCTCCCGTCTCTCCCGGTCTCCCCTCCCCGCAGGCAGCGCTATGACAGTGGAAGTAGCAGCTGTCAGAAATTCCTTCCCACCTTTGGACTCCAGGAATCCCTGCAGGCCCATCTGCCTCCCTGCTACCCAGGGAGCTGGTGGAGTCACCATCCCTGGAGGTGTTTAAAAGAGAGGTGCCCGGGGATATGGTTTAGTAGTGAATAGGAACGGTTGGCCTCGATGATCTCAAAGGTCTTTTCCACCCAAACGGTTCTGTGACTCTCCTGAGTCCCCACTTGGAGTACTGTGTCCAGTTGTTCAATCCCCGACAGAAGAAGGATATGGAACTGTTGGAACGGGTCCAGAAGAGGGCTACAAAGATGATGAGAAGGCTGGAGCACGTGTGCTGTGAGGACAGGCTGAGAGAGTTGGGCTTGTTCAGCCTGCAGAAGAGAAGGCTGTGCGGAGACCTCATAAGAACCTTCCAGTACCTGAAGGGGCTACAGGAAAGCTGGGAAGGGACTTTTTACAAGGGCAAGTAGTGATAGGATGAGGGCGAATGGCTTTAAACTGGAATAGAGAAGATTTATATTAGACATTAGGAAGAAATTCTTCATGCTGAGGGTGGTGAGACACTGGCACAGGTAGCTGTGGATGCCCCCTCCCTGGAAGTGTTCAAGGCCAGGTTGGATGGGGCATTGAGCAGCCTGGTCTGGTGGGAGGTGTTCCTGCCCATGGCAGGTGCGTTGGAACAGGATGGTTTTTATGGTCCCTTCCAAGCCAAACAATTCTATGGTTTCTGGGCGATAGGCCTGTGAGGTGCTTGTAGCACATGTGCTGTTCAGTGGGAATTAATAGATCTCCAAAAACACCTCAGAGATGTTTCCTGTTTGCAGGACCTGGCCAAAGGGGAACAACGAGACTCTTCATATCCTGTGGGTGTCTAATTGATGGCATTAAGTGGTTTGGGAGCCCTGTGTGGAGGGCTGGAAGTTTATGTAGCTGGAGGTAGCCTTAGGTGAGGCTGGTGTGAACGCAGGTTTAACCATCAGCTGGGGCTGCGGAGCAGCAAATGGCAGAGTGACTTCCATCTCATTTTCCAGTCAGTGCCCTCCATGTCCACTGCAGTCATGCTGTGCCTGTTCCAGTTAACTGATCACTGTAGCTCTGTATGCATCCGTATGGGGTAAAACGATTATTTTTCTTCAGAGGTAGACTTCACCTTTTAAAATCGAGGATTTTTTTCCCTTTCTAGAGAAGCCATTTTGATCGAATTCATCGTGGTCTCCAGGGAATTTTTGCAGCATCACAAAGGACCTATGCTGATCAAGGTAATTAATAGTGAAGAATATCTTTGGACAAAAAAGACCCTCCAAAACAACCCCTCCGGAACTTCAAAAACAAAAGCATTGCTTCAGACTCAGAATTCATCCTACCAAATGGCATGAGAATTCATGTCAGTGTGGAGTTCCAGATGCAAAATAGTAGTTCATTTGTCCTGTTTGATATCAAGCTAAATAGAACTTGAACTTTATATAACATAAGAACAGTAATGGTAATTAATGTTCCAAACATTGTGGTTATGAGATATGAATTGGGTACAAAGTTCATGGTTTCTGCTGTGTTCATAATCAATAGTGGTTGTGTAGATATCAATTCAGCCATATTTTCTCCTTTATAAAGTACTGATTTTGTCATTCAGTAAGTAACATCAATAGAAGCTATGTTGGAAAAATGTTACAGTAAACTATTCAGCCATCATGGGTTAAGTTCTTAAAGGATTTAGAGCAGGATGGATGTGTTAGAACTCGGTTGCCTCATTTCATTTTACATTATTTTCCCTGTAAAGTTTAAGGCTGATCATTTTTATTGCAGAGTGAATAGCTCCACACAACCTTTCCTTTTGTCTGGAATTTTGCTTTCAGACACGAGGTGTAATTTACTTGTCTAATCCTAGTTTGTTAAGTTTCATAATTTTTAACGGCTATTTTGCTTTTAAAAATATATATTTTTTCAAATGTGAGTCATTTTAGAAATCATAAACTGGTATTCATGCAGTAAAATGTTAATTGCTGAAACAAAGAATAACTCAGATTTTTCTCTGTTTCAGTTGATGCCGATGTCACAGTTATTGGCTCTGGTCCTGGAGGGTATGTGGCTGCTATCAAAGCAGCACAGCTTGGATTTAAGGTAAGATGAGATGTCACTCAGAGAGTAGAGCATTCATCCAGATGAACTTGGAAGATGTTTGTGTGATACTGGAAAGCTGCAATTCTGCCACTTCTTGGGTCACCAGATGATGTTGACTTGTCAATAATCTTTCTTTACCTTGCTTACCCGGATTATACAGAAGATGCAATGGAGATATGAAAGGTGTTGCTGTCTGTAGTCCTGTGGGCTAGTGACAAAGCTGATCAGAGCTTGCTTTAGGCTGGAAGTGATAACTGAGGTGGGTTTATGCTCTTATGGAAGAAAAGGTGGGAAAAGAATGCTAGTAAGGAATTTTTCTCCCAGCTATGAATAAGAGAAAAAAAATAGACAGTAACAAAAAGGCCACTGGAAAACTGTCGTGAAGAACAGACTGAGGGAGCTCACAAAAGGAAAAACAATACTCAATTGATGTGTTTTTAGAATGTGAGTAGAGGAAATTGCCATGTGAGAATTTGAGGCGAATGTTTCTGCAGAAATACTGTAGTATCTAATTTGCATTTTTTTATTTACGTTCACCTCTGTTGTTCTGTCTGTTGTCTTTGAATACCTCTTGAAAGAAGCAGCTTTTACCTGATGTGTACTAATGAGTTGTCATTTAATTGAGTATTTTGAGAGTTATATGTGCATAATTCATTTCAGATTTTCTAAACTTGGGAAAATACAGAATTTGACTTCTGAGACTGACCTATACTCTTGGCACTGCATTCTTCATCTTAATTAATTTGAAATCTGAGAATGCAGTGCTAGCAGTCTTGGGCATGTTCCTGCTGGCTGATATGTGCTTCTGAATTATGACATCTGGACTTCATGACAAAAAAATAAGTTGATTAGACCACATGGTAAGGAGAAGAACTCCTACTGGTGAATGAAATTCCAGTGAAACACATGATCAGGGACCCACATAATGTGTAGTCTTCACCACTGGGTATTTTCAACACTTGGCTATACAAGGCCCTGAGCCATCTGATACATCTTTGATATTGACTGTATGTGGAGCTGGATATTTGACTAGATGGACTCCAGAGGAGGACCCTTCAAACCTTAACTTTCTGTGATTCTCAGGGTTGTCCTGCATTGCTCATTACTCCCACAGCTGGTTTTCAGTGATGTCTCTTTGGGTATCTCTCAGCCTTCTGATGTGTAACTGTACCAAAATAGAAATGTTTGAGAGTCCATTAAGAAGTTTGTCATCTGCCTGTGACCTAGTGCAGATAATCTGAGTTGTCTTTATCCATGTTTAAATTTTTTTGTCCTAATAAATACTCTTGCTTTTAGACATACGTTATTACTGAGCTATTAGTACCTGATAAAAAAGGTGCTCAGTCCTACACGTTTTGGTTGAGATTGAGGCCTTTTGCCATGTAAGTTCATGCTTGTTTATTCTAAAGCTATTATTTGTGGCTATATGCCTGCTTTTCTTGGAGCAACACTGTCCTCAGATCCTTCGTATCTGTAATTAACAATGGAAAATCATATACAATGAGGTCAAAACATGCCCTGGATTTTGTTTTTCATCATGGCAAAAAATAACTTTGTTACGCTGCTTTACAGCTAGTTGGAGTGGGTGAAATATTTGGACATCCTTGCCTATATCACCTATGGCACTGCATAAACATGAAGAATGTTTATGCTGCGCTTGAGGAATGTAAGGATATGTTCTTGTGAGATGGGCAAAAATATAGATGCTATAGTGACAACATTCATGGCAGAACCCGAGTGTGCTCTACTGAACTTCAGCCTTTGCTTGTGGGACAGGTAGCACTTAAATTGTTAAGTCCTTGCATATCACCACAGCATCCAATGTTATTGCCAACAGTGTTCTCTGGGCATTGGCTTTTCAGCAGCTTTTCTTGGCCTTGTTGGTGAAGTTAAGATAAAGTAGATGAGGCAGAATCATCCTATCAGGTAAAGGTAGGAGCACTCGGGTGCTGTTTGATCTGTAGTGAAGCATTTAAAGCTCTCGGATTGTTTTTCGTGCCTTCATGTGTTTAAAACAGGAGGAAGAGTAAGTTTCTGTGGTTTGATATGGTGAATCCTGCTCTTCATGCTACCATCACCTCTACTTTAGCACAAAAGCAGCAATTTAAAAGAAATTATGAAAGGCTTTCCCTTGGGTAATCATTTCTGTCAGAAGATCGGAGCACTTGGAGTATAAACCAAGGAATTATTGTTTTGAACATGTGTACACCTTGCAAAGAAGGAGATCGCAATTATTTTGCTTCTATAAAAAGGTTTACAGTACTCATCCTGAGTGATCTGGTTTTACTTGATGTTTTCGCTGTTGTTTTTTGCCTTTGCACACTTTAATTTCGGCAAGTTGGTGAGACAAAAATGAAGTATTTTCCAGCCCTGTTGGTATTGACCTTATTTTCCTTGGCCTCGCTTTAATTAATTTTTATTCTTTCCTTATAGTTCTTGACACAACTTAATAGCAAAAGGTCTTGCAGGATAGGATGTTTAGAGAGGGAAATGTTGTTTGTGGTTTGGGGCTTTTGTTTTGTTTTCTTTAATTAAAGATTACTTCATGTGATTTTAACATATGTTGGTTAATTTGTTGTTTCCTTGTGATTGCCTGTTGATAGGAAACTTTTGCATGATTTACTTTTTCTTCTTTTTGCAGGTTTTTTTTAATTGTAAGGGGAACATTTCACAGAATGAAATCGAGGCAACTTTGTGGGTTTTTGAAGCAGAACAGTAGCACTTAAATTTGTATGAAACTATAAATGAGAATGTGGCTTCTCTTCTGTTAGACAATTTTATTGCAAAGAACCATTTTGTGGTTTTTAAGTTAGGAAAAAAAAATGAGGGAGGGTAAATCTGAGCCACAAAATAAATCTAGGAATTAAATTAATGAGATATTTAGAGAGGAAGAGTTAGTAGGTAAATGCCTGGTGTTTGTCATCAGTTGTATCTTGTCAGATACTCTGTATGGGAATGGTGGCATACTATTGCTAAAAAGTTATTTTCCGCCCCCTCTTTCTTCCTCAGACTGTCTGTGTAGAGAAAAATGAAACCTTAGGTGGAACCTGCTTGAATGTTGGATGTATTCCATCCAAGGTAAGTGTATGTAGTTTGTCTTAACTACACTGAAAACAACAGCTGTTATATGTATCACTTAGGAACCCCCTCCTTAATCTTTTCCCAAGATTAACGTACTTTCTTTAAAAACTGAAATTGCAATCCAGATAAGCTGAGGATCCAAATACATAGCACAAAGGCTTAAAATTTTATTTGGCCAATGTTTTCTTTGCAAACTCTGTTTTCTGGCCTTTCCAAAATGAGAGAGAGGAAGAGAATGAAAATCAGAGGTGCATGGAGATGTATCTGCTTGATCCGAGCTGTTCACTCTGTGTTCTAACCAGTAACTGACTACAGTATTTGTTTCTGGTGGTTGTGTGTCTTGGAGTCTACCATGTGAATTCCTTGATTCTCTCGTATCAGTTTGTTCAAAATAAACCTTTAGTTTTGTCCAAGATGATGTTTTTATGCTAAAGGAATGCTGAACTGTGTCACTAGGGGTATTCAAAAGTAAATCTGAATTACAGAGAGAGGGGTTTCCCTGAAAAATTATAACCTCTGGTTTTAGTTGGATGCACCATGCTCTGAAGGGAGGTGTCTCTCTCCGTTGACTGTAGAAAGAGCAGAGTTGATTAGCTCCCGATATATTAGTCTAAGCTAAAATAGTATTAGTACCAGCCCCAAAAGATGGCCTGGAGATTGGGGCTAGTAGTGCTTATGTGGAGTAGTGCAGGTGGGAAAGGAAAGGAGGTTTCCAAGGCATGTGCTCTGAAAAGGAGAAGAAGAAATTCAGAAAAACCTAATATTTGATATTGTCAGTCCAGTTTTAAGTAATTTCAGAGCTAGAGCCTTGTGGGAATGGTGCTGTTTCTAGATAGACTGGATTAGACTAATAAGGCTATCTAGCTGGGTGCTAGTGAGTCTGTGCCAGGAAGACATTGGTAATGCCAGGCTTCTAATAGCTGTCGTAACAGACATCATTTTCTTACCAAGTCCCTGCTATTTCTGGTGTTTGCTCAGAGAGGTTCCATTAGCACAGTAGAACAACATACTGTATAAGTACAAAGTTTTTAATACAATACATTAATTTTCCTGAGCATAGTGCTAGTAGTTCTAATGAATATCTTCATATACTGAGGAAAAACTCAAAAATGAGGTATAGCTCAACAGTTTTACTTTAAAAGTCCGGAACTCTGCTAGGTTCTATTTAACTAACTTTTCTTCTTGAGTTCTTTTTTTCATCCTTTGAAGTTCTTAAAAATGTACTTCCGAGGCCATTGGCTAAACTTGGATGCTATCAGGAATTAATTTTGAATAGTGATAAATGTCTTAAATTAATACATAGGCTATGTACACTGAGGAAATATCAAACTATTCAAAAATTCTTTTCCAAAAAGCTACCCAAAGCAATACAGTGGGCATAGAATTGTTTTCTTTTTTAATTGCTGGACTCTTAAGCTGTGTTTGTGTCTTCAGTAAACAGATATTTCACATTCAGGATTGTGACAGTTACATAAAATGAGCAAATGAATTTTAAAGAGAAAGTTGCTAAGACTTTATTAATAAAAACAGAATTAGTATTAGTTTTACTCAAGTGTGTATATAGAAGGCAGGTATCTCGATACGTGCCTGCTTTCAGTCTGCACAGATTTGCGCTGGTTTCCTTCTTGAAAAGAATGATAATTTCATGTTTGCGGTGGCTATAGCAGAAGATGACATTTTTCTTTCTGAGATTCCTCCCTAACTGTGTCACTGTTTCTAATAGAAATACAAATCTTCAAGGTGCTGATTTATAGACATCGTTACAAAAGCTGTTGTAACTTTAATTTTGAATTCTGAATGCCAGTGACCCGAACTAGCTCTAAGCCAGAGAGCTTCAACTCAACTAGCTATGCAGTTGTAGTAACTCTAGCACAACTCCTCAACTAAAAAATTTAGCTCGGGTCTGTCTATGGGCTAAAATTTTAACAGGGGTTTCAGTATAACTTTTCTTCATCCATTTTTTCTGTATCCTCTTTGTTGACAAGTAACCACTTCTCTGAGGTAATAAGGAAATTCTCCCATGAGTCAGTCAGAATCATCTTTCTCTACTTGAAGTCTGTTCCTGTTTTTTTAATCCTCGTGGAGTCATTTCCACTTTCTGTGGTGAAATGAGCAAAAAGGATAGGTGTGAATTTAACTATTTTCTATTTTTATGTTAAATACGTAACTTCTTAAAACTTCAGTAAGAGCTACTGTGCATAATTTGTGTGTTTGAGGTATTCTTTTTAAATATGCATGTGTCACACTTTTTCTTAATAGTGGGAATGTTTTACAAATAACATCAGATTATTTTTCTCCTGATAATTAATTCAGTCATGATTGTGTGTCCCAGTTCACCTTTCTGTGTGTATTTTAGGCCTTGCTGAACAATTCACATCTGTATCACTTGGCCCATGGAAAAGATTTCGCTAATAGAGGAATTGAAAGTGAGTGTGAAAAGCAACTGGTCAGTGCCTGTTACCATAAATGGTTTCCCTTAACAAGCAAATTTGTTCATTGAAATCTGCCTACTGTAGTTTTCTGGTCAGAAAGCTTTCAACTTATAGATAATATCTTTTATCTGTCAGTTGGAGGGTTAGGGACCTGTGTCTGCTCCTTGAACCCTGAATCCTGGATAGATTTGAGAAGTGCTTTTTAACATAGCAGTTGTTGAATGTAGCATTTATCATTTAGTAGGGCCATTTAACACATCTGACTCTGTCAGATCTGTTAATGTTTTTAGGTTAGCTCCTTTAGATAAAAAAACACTGCAGTGCTAGATAGAAGGTTTTCATTTTTTAACCTCAGTTACAGGAATCCGTTTGAATCTAGAGAAGATGATGGAACAGAAGAGTGGTGCAGTGAAGGCCTTAACGGGTGGAATTGCTCATTTATTTAAACAAAACAAGGTTAGTTTGAATTATATGCTGAAGTATATCTGTGATTTTTTTTATTTTTTATCTGAATTTCTTATTTTTGACTTTCCATATTCTTGCCACAAATTAATTTGAGTGACTGACTCAGCAATGGCAGAATTTGAATGCTTCTGTTTTAGGAAGTTTTAAAATAAACAGTCCTTCATCCTTAATCTACTTAAAGGCATAGTATACAATTACAGTGTGATTTATACCAGATGGTAATGCAAAGATACATGTTAGCAGCTTCTCTGAAGCATTAGTGCGATTCAGATTAAAAGTAGCATAACTTTTATAAGTAATTTGCATCTGAATTTACTGTGTTCTGATTACTAAAGGTGGTACATGTATCTGGGTTTGGAAAAATAACTGGCAAAAACCAGGTCACTGCAACAAAAGAAGACGGCAGCACACAAGTTATCAATACAAAGAACATACTTATAGCCACAGGCTCAGAAGTTGCACCCTTCCCTGGAATTACTGTACGTATTTGAAATCTTAATTGTACTTTTTTTCAGTGTCTTACATCCACATATTAATATGTAACAGTTCTTCGCATCTGATTGCACTTCACCTTTTGTGTGCTTTAAATGCAATGTAAAAAGAGATTGTAAACCTGCCTTTGTGGATTTCTTTGTTGTTAGATTGATGAAGATAATATTGTGTCATCCACTGGTGCACTGTCACTGAAGAAAGTTCCTGAAAAGATGGTTGTCATTGGTGCAGGAGTCATTGGTGTGGAACTGGTGAGAGTGTATTTAAACCACCTGCTCTTTAATTTCTAAAGGAAAGAGGGTATTATTTCTTGTGTTGTATTTGGTTGTGTTGTTGTGTTTTGTGAGTTGTAATGAAACTGTTTATACTTCATAGCCTGCTAGCTCACTTTTCTACCTGAAAGGCTGGGATAAGTGTCTGTAGGATCAGTACTCCTGCAGCTGGTTAGCTAGGCAGAGAAGTGTGAGAGGAACATACAGGGACACAGAGGGTTTTTTGGGGTGAGGCTGACTTCTGCTGAGGTTTGTACCTGCTCTGTGTATAGATGAGATAAGTTCCTTTTTTTAAGGGAAGATCATTTTAAGATAGCAGTTAATCCTATAGCAGTTAATCCCAAGAAATTTCAGTGTGTTATGGTTGCACACATTCTACCTAACAACCAAAGGAGCAGAGACTTTGTAGCTTATCTTGGTTTGAGTCCTTTTGCCTCATACCTACATTTTTCAAAATTAATATATATTTGATAGTCTTGCAACTCCTTGAGAATTTGCAGATCTGCTTAGTGGTTGCTCACCCTGCTGAGCATTAGCAGGGAAAGAATAAGCACAGGGAAATACCGTGTGGGATGGATGTGGACGCCTGTAGGTAAATAGTGTGTGTGTGGGGTTGTTGTTGGAGCTGATGATAGTGGGTATGGTTATAAATACATGCAGGAGCAGCAGGGGTTCTGTTTATTGCATAAAATTTCCTTAATGTGGTATTGTAATAATTTGTACTGGTAATAGAACACCACAAACAATTAGCTTTGTTTTTTCTGAGCTACATTCAGATTCTTTGATCTTGAATTTTTCTATACCCATAACCTAAAACATACTTAATTTATACTTAATTATTTTGTTAGCTTTCTTTAAAAGCTTCATTGTATGAACTCAATCATTGAAGTTTTGGGTATGCAGACAAGCAGTGATAAATCCGTTTTTTTCTGTAAAGGTTGGGGAAAGTTGGTCTTGTTTTATTCTACACTGTAACATCTGTAAAAACTGATCAGTTTGCTGTTATGTGTTTTGCTTTTGAAAAGTTTATGGTCTGCAGTAAATATTAAAGACATCTGATGCTTTCTTTTCAAAAAAGTATTTTGACCTATATTGTTGTGACTGCAGGGTTCAGTTTGGCAGCGCCTCGGTGCAGATGTGACAGCTGTTGAGTTCATGGGCCATGTTGGTGGAATGGGAATTGACATGGAGATCTCTAAAAATTTCCAACGTATTCTTCAGAAACAGGGACTTAAGTTTAAACTGAACACCAAAGTTACAGGTGCTACCAAGAAACCAGATGGAAAAATTGATGTAGCGTAAGTATTTAACATGAAACTAAAGGAACACTATATACATTCTTCCTCCCAGTCCATCAAACCCACTTAAAAATACAGTGTGGTTTTTTTTTAAAAAGAAAAAAAATCAATGTAGGAAGAAACTGATTTTTTTTTTAATTTAATTTTTATCTTGTATTGTAACTTAGAGAGCTCATAATTTTGGATTTATTGAGTCCTAGATTGCTTACACAGGAAGGGTTCCATTGAGGAGTTGAAGGCGAGCTAGTATAAAACTAGTGTTGTTATACTGAGATCAGTAATGAAAACAGGGCTCTAAATCATTCTTTTCATGGAAGATCTTTGCTTCTGGTGTAATTAACAACAATATCATCATTGTTTATACAGCCATTTTCAAGCCATTAATTCTTGGCTGCCGAGAATTCTGTCTGTACCTCCTCTTGTCTCAGAATAAGTGTGGCAGAGATTTTATTGCCTTTGAACAGAAATAAATGAAACTACCTCAGAGTGTCTTATAATGCCCACACTTGAGCCCTTGAAGACTGACAGATGGACAGCTAATATAGAAACATATAAAGCAAATTTGCTTTGTGAAACTCCATATATGTACACTACTTCTGGGGTTTTTTTTCCATGTTAGCATATTCTCTATGTTGCTTAACAAAAATAGGATTAGGTGTTTTTTCACTGGAATCTTATGATGACTTGTATTTGCTGCATCGCTGTACCTCAGGATAGTCTGTCCTCCACCATTGTAGAGGTCCTAGGTCTGGGCTTCTTTACCTCCCATGCTGATGCTGGTTGAATCTCTCATGTAGTCTGTTTCTATGTTTACAGTTTGATTTTGGTTCGGAATATGCTTTTGAATCACACTTATGCTTACCCTGACTTACCAAGCTCCGGCTCTTGTGCCCTTGGAGCACCTGAACTTAACTTGTTCCGGGTGCAATTAAACACAAAGATGCACTTGAGGGATGCACCTTGTGCAAAGCAGCTTCTAATGGGTTTGGACCAGAAGAAAGCTTGCTCAGAATACATGGCCCTACTCCACCCCAAAATGTATGCAGTTTGGATGTTGAGTACTTGGCGCCAATTATTTTGCTGTACTGATTTGATCCTGTCAGGTCTTGCTAGTGGATTTGTACCCTGAACTGGTGTATCAGAGTTGTCCACAAATACAGTAAGAGCTATTATCTCTTCCTCCCTGTTCTACTCCTCAACTCTTACAAGGGAAAAGCATGGGGCAGGCTGAATGCCAGTGGTTTGGGTGCTAGATCCAGCCTGTAGGTCACTATCTGGATCATATCAGTCATTAGTCAGAGAAATACAATGCTAAAAGTGATGCTATGATTCTGTTTTTCTGTAGTGTTGAAGCTGCTGCTGGTGGCAAGGCAGAAGTAATAACTTGTGATGTGCTCCTAGTTTGCATCGGCAGACGTCCTTTTACAAAAAATCTAGGTCTTGAGGATATTGGAATTGAACTTGATAAGAAGGGAAGAATTCCAGTTAATAACAGATTCCAAACCAAAATTCCAAAGTAAGACTTTTCTGTTTATTTCAGGAACTAAAGATATTTAGTTAACCTTTGAAGTTTTGTAATTTAAAAGTCACTGTGTACTTCATATCCCTAGTACTTCTTGAAATGTCTTCATTCTATGGAAACTGCTTTTATACTTCGTATTTCTTTTGAAATTTAGTATTTTAATCTGTGTTGATTAGTTATCAGTAACGTGTTTCAAACTGACTATTATATAAGATAGCCTAGGTGTGCTAGGATGTTTTTAAACAGTGTCTTATTCTGTTTCATTGGTCTGATAGCATCTATGCTATTGGTGATGTAGTTGCTGGACCCATGCTGGCCCACAAGGCTGAGGATGAAGGCATTCTTTGTGTAGAAGGGATGGCTGGGGGAGCAGTTCATATTGACTACAACTGTGTACCCTCTGTGATATACACGCACCCTGAAGTGGCCTGGGTTGGCAAATCAGAAGAACAGCTGAAAGAAGAGGTACTGTTTGTTTTCTTCTCAGAAAAAAACTTTTTCCATCTTGGACGTGGTTTCACTGTCTAGTAGTTTGACTACTTTTTCCCGGAGAATGTCTGTATCTGAAATTATTGCGAAGGGTGCATGACTGAATGATTCCCTCCTGCATACCGCTCTTCCAAGGATCACAGTTCTGTTTAATGACTTCTGTTCTGTGAAGTTAGTATTCTTCATCTGCTAATTAATCTTTTTTTAATATACCTTTATACCCTTTCTGGTGGTTGTTCTTCTGTATTGCTCTAGTGTCTTATGTGTATTTTATTTTTGTATTGCTTCTGTTCTTAAACCTGCTGAATTGTTTGTGTGGTTGCATTGTTCTTAATTGGCAACTCACTCAGTAATGCGTCTGTTTTGTAGGGTATTGAATACAAAATTGGGAAATTTCCATTTGCTGCGAACAGCAGAGCAAAGACAAACGCTGACACAGATGGCATGGTGAAGATACTTAGTCAGAAATCGACAGACAGGATGTTGGGTGCTCACATTTTAGGCGCAGTAAGTGCTGTAAATTGTGTAAATTGTGTAAATTGTAAAGTTGCCAAACCTGGGAGCAGTAACTTAAGGAGCTTTGATTAAAAATCCTTTGTATAGATAAGAAATCAGAAAATTCTCTTTGGGAAAAGTATCATTTTCCACTGTCCTACACATTCCAAAGTTAGACTCTAATCTCTCTCTTTCGTTTCTTAGCTTTACAATCTTTTATGCTCGAGATGTATGCAGAACTTCCGTGCATCTTTGTGTACTGCTTTCTTTAAGAGAAGCACTAAAACTGCTCTCCATTTTCCTGGAAATTAAATTTTGTTCCTACAAGTAGACATACTGTCAACACTTAGTGGATGGGCTTTTCATTTCTGAATCTGATTCTCATAATGTCTTATTATGTATTCCTATTAGAAATTATGCTAGTTATTTTCTTTCACAATGCCAATCATTTAAAAATGCCTTAAAGGAAGTACAGCTTATGTTTATCGGTGTGAGACAGACTAATTTTCTTCATTGGGAAAGGGCTGGGGGAAAACAGTTGTGGATCTGAATGCTGAAAATTTAACAGGAAATTTCACAGGTTTTGACTCCTCAAAGAAATAAACGTTCTCTGAATAGACACACATACGTACAACAAATAAAAATGAGGGTGCAAACGTAGTAACACACTTTTGTTTATCTAGTTATCTATTTTATGTTCCAGGAGGGCATTGAAGTTCTGGGGAGGTTCCAACAGCGATAATGTACACTGTAGCTTTGAGGATGTTTGTGTTAACTGACCAGTATTTTGTAGTGGAAAAATGCCCAGGTTTGCACAGCTCTCAGTAATGAGAGAACAAATACTCATTAAGAATGATGTTTAGATTTACACTAGGATTGAGCAGTCACCAGATAGTTCAAGAACTTGTTAGTTAGATTAGATCTCAGCTGAAGCACTAGTTGTATTATAACTTTTCTTTTTAGCAAAAGATTCTTATTTACAAGCCTTTAGTGATTCAGGAGAACCTGGACAACTGCATAAAGATTTGTGCTAATTACAAATACCATTAAATTACAGGGTGCTGGCGAAATGGTTAATGAAGCTGCCCTTGCTATGGAATATGGAGCTTCATGTGAAGATGTAGCCAGAGTTTGCCATGCCCATCCAGTAAGTTTTTTCTAAACAGACTGTTCAACTCTAGGCTTACACAGACATGCTAGAATTACATGTAACTATTAATGACTTGCACCTTTTTGTGTTTGTTCTCTACAGACAGTGTCAGAAGCCTTCAGGGAAGCAAACCTAGCAGCATCTTTTGGCAAAGCTATCAACTTCTAAAATGAAAGAGCAGATCTTTGTACATGTATAGCACATCTCTGGAAATGAACTGTGGGCCCTTATGGAAGGCTGAGTCTGAAAATTTGGAGACTGAATTAAATGGATCTCTTTATTTTAAACATCAAATATTTAAACAAGTGGAGTTGGGACAAGTGGAATTATCCAGTCTCTGTAAATTAAATACTTAAAATTACATGTTTATTTACATGATGAATGTTGCAGAAAAACAGCCTCACAGAACTATTCTCTTTTTCAAAACCAAACATGCTGCATGGGATTAACAGGTGTGCTGGTCAAAACTCTAAATGGTGTCCAGCATACCTGGCATTTTTTTTATTTGAAGTAGCGATAGTCTAAACCAATTGAATGCTGGCACTTACAATGCTGCTGGCACTTAAAATGCCACTGTCACTTCCGCACAAAAATGTGTTTCCTTCTGAAAGATTTAACTTTAGTATTTAAACTACTTCTTACATACAAGTACCAAAATTTGTTTTGACCTAGTAGTGTTCAGATGTTGGGAGAACAGGGGCTTGTATAGAGCCATTAAAATTATATTGACTTTTTAAAGATAAAATTATTCTCTGTGTGTGATTCTCCACGCATCATGTTTTCATATTGAAAACTCATCAGGGGAAGAATGAGTGCTGATGGAGAAATGAAAGTCTGAAGAAAAGTTAACGTTAGTACTACTTAACCTTTCCTTGTTTTAAAGCTTTCATTGTCCAACAAACTTGAAACGCTAAAACTGGGTAGTGAAGCAACGCTTGCTGTTAAGTGCTATGACATGAGAGATTCTGCACCTTCCACACGAGGGCAGCAGCGTCAGCTCGCCACACAATTAAGACATAGTTTGTTCTATTGTTCTTCGGTTTTCTATTTTGTGCTCTCTTTCTGTCTCTTCTGTAGCAAGAGAGCTTAATAAATATTTAATGTGGCTAGAGGATCATCTTGGGTTTTGTTTGCTGATTGGCCCCATTACTCTTTTTAGTGGCTTTGCTGTTGAATATGTGAAGAAACGCACCAATCAGTGTTTGGAATATCCCTGACGTACTGGGAATGTGCCCAATTCCAGTAGCTCATTTGAAGTTTTGTTTTGCAGGGTGCCATTTATTTTTTCTTTTGCTAGGCTCTTCTGCCTTGAGAAAACCTTCATAGCTACTGGTATTGTGCGTTTCCTTTTTCGTTATGCCAGTGGCATGATAGATGAGAAATGTGCCTTCAGAAAATGGTTCAAAAGCTACTTCATTTTGTCTATAAACAAGATGGTTGTATCCTCCTGCCTTTCTTTAGAGTTCCTTATTAAGTATCAGTTCAGCATCCGTACTGAGTGATGGCAATATATGCCAGTGTTACCATTTTTTTAAGATATCAATTAACAAACAACAGTGGTATTGTTCTTACTTTGTGGGGTTTTTTTAACTACTTTCAGTGTAGATGAGGTTAAATCATGACAGCTCATTAAAATTATCACTAGGCTATGAGATGTCCAAGCATATCGGTGAATTGGAGTAAGGGAATTAACGAGGGTCTGCTTTCAGGGGTTAGTAGGAAGTTGCTGAAGGGAAAGCAAAGCTGAGGGAAGAAAAACTTGATTCTCCTGATAGATCTAGGCATTTCAGAATCTATTAAGAATTAATCTTGTGCTTTGCAAGTTCTTCCTAGAAGCACTGCTCTTTCAGAAACAGCTTTGTGTCCCCTCCTCCTAACCTCCCTCCGTACTTGTGGCAGTCTTACTGCAGTTCAGCCTTGAGATGCATCAGTTAAAAATTCTCATATCTCATTTTGTTCATGTGAAATGAAGTTTGGACAGTCAGAGAAACTTTAATCAAGAGTGCTACTAAAATTATACTGAAGACTATTGTGTCCCAGGCACTTGAAAATAACATTCAAGGCCTTGATATTGTTACTATATTACTGTTTCTCTTGCTGTCGTTCTTGTGCTGGTTAAATGTACAAAGAGTGTTTGTAAAGGTAAAAATAAGATGAGCGAGTGAGCCATCTGTCCATGGTCTGATAGGGGTTCAGTGTGTATGTTGCAAAGTTTGTAGAATGTATTTTTAACAGCTGCTAAGTATCCTGGCAGTGAAACTGTGCTCGATGATGGTAAGGTAATGGGTTACTGTGATGGGTTTTTTTTATTTCTTTAGCATTTGTAACCCCTGGAGCTTAGAGGTAATTATTTATTTAAACATACTGCTCTTCAGTTTGCTTAGAAGTGATATAATCTGCCATAGTTGTTCTGGCTAACTTTTGCTGCTGTTAGGGGAGGCACTGATCAAAGTGTGTATACAGATGTGTTCCTCAAGTCAGTTTGCAATCAGGATGTGTAAATGCATGTTGCAGTTCTACTGTGCAATCATAGAATGGTTTGGGTTGAAAGGGATTTTTAAAGGTTATCTAGTCCAAGCCCCCTGCAGTGAGCAGGGACATCTTCAAGAAGATGAGGTTGCTCAGAGCCCCCTCCAACCTGACCTTGAATGTTTCCAGGGACAGGGGATCTACCCCCTCTCTGGGCAACCTGTTCCAGTGTTTCACCACCCTCATTGTAAAAAAAGTTCTTCCTTACATGCAGTCTAAATCTACTCTCCCTTAGTTTTAAACCCATTACCCCTCATCCTGCTGCAACAAGCCCTGCTAAAAAGTTTGTCCTCGTCTTTCTTAGAAGCCCCGTTTAACTTCTGAAAGGCTGCATGACGGTCTCCCTGGAGCCTTCTTCAGGCTGAACAACCCCAGCTCTCTCTACCTTCTTTGTAGGAGAGGTGTTCCATCCCTCTGATCATTTTTGTGGCCCTCCTCTGGACCTGTTTCAACAGCTAATTTAGATGGTAGTTTGTGTAACTGATGAATGTTTTCAGTCAGTTCGTGCAGTACCATTGTTTGAAAGTTCTACATAACTTTGAGTTAAAGTACGGTGAACTGGATGTTACTCTTGAACTTTGAAAAAGGTCTTAACTTGTTTTAAGTGCAAGATCTCGGAGGGCAACGCTGGCACAAAAGCTTTTGTAGCTCCTTTTCCAGAGAGCCTTGATTCTCCAGGCTTGGTTTATCACTTAAATTTGGTGCTTGAAACATAAACCACTCTCACTCCTTCAGCACTGACCTCTGTTTCCACTTCACATATCAAGCATTTCATAATCACTGACATGAAACTTGTGTTAAACCTAAATGGATATCACGCAGAGGGTAAATAATCCTTTTGAGTACTGTGCGTAAATGCCAGCAAACCACACAAGGATGGTATTTCTTCATTCACTTGTAATTTTGTTCTGAGTGACCACCCTATGTTTCATAGTAACAGGAGCCCGTCTTTGGAATTACATAGTTAGAGCCAATTTTTTATTAGAACTCTAACCAATTTTAAAGCAAGACTTGCTAAAGGATTAATTTTACTATTTCAGCTACTGAAATTAGGAAGAAACTTAACTAGTCATACTAGGTACATATAGTGATACAAAAGTATTGTTTATTTTCAACATCAAAAAGTTACTTGTCTTTGGTTCCATGACTTGAAAGTCAATATAAAACCTGTTCACTTTACCAGGTCTTAGTGTAATGTCAAAAAGAACTTGTGTAATACTTGTAAAATCCATCCCAGACACAAGCATTTCCTGCTCCCATTTATAAGCAAGTGCTATAAACGGCAACCTTCTGGCTGATTGTCTGTAAGAGGGAGCGAACTGTTTCTTCCAGTTCCACCAACTGCTTGGCTTTATCTTCCAGAACTTTTTGATTGTTTTCATATGTATTTTCCAAGTCTGTCAGCAAAGGAAGGGGAAAAACAGCTTAATTAGGAGTGTTCTAATGCAGTAAAATGTTAATCATTATTGTTACAGATAAACTACTATTTGAATCTATTTTTATTCATGAAGAAAATTTGAGTGGGGGGAAAAAAAGAGGGCTGGAATGGCACATTTTTGTTTCCTTAAAACTGGGACTTAAAGCAACAATGAAGCAACATTTCCATAAGTGGAAATCCAAAAGTATTACTGTGATTCATGTTGAAAATAATTGTCATTCTCTGCTGTAAGATGGGTTTTAGAACAGTCAAATGTTTTTGCCTGTATGGTTGACTATTCAGTGAGTCTTTACTGTGCAAGAGCAGCTAAGAGGAAGAATGAGTACCTGCCCTGGCAAAAACAGAAGGAAAGCTTACCTCCCCCCCGGGTAAGTTACAGGTGGATTGTCCTCTGTTTCAATCAACTTTAATTGGCAATGGGAAATGTTAAATTAATCTGTAAACTGGAACTGATGTATCCAGATTACTTTTTGGTTTAATTGTTTTCCAAGGTGGGGTGGGGTTAATATTGTTTAAAGATGGGGTCTTGCTTCAACAGGTTAGTCCTTGTCCTAAGCATGGCAGCTCTGTTCCTTCCCTGTAGCAGTTCTTGGAGCAGCAACAGGTGTGATACCAGAAGTTTGTTTCTCACTGTAAATTTCAGCTTTTCTACAGAAATCTTTGATTCAAAAGACTGAGGTGGGGGAGTCGCTGACCCTGGAGGTGTTTAAGAGGAGTCTGGATGAGGCACTGAGTGCCATGATTTAGATGATGGGTTTGTGTTAGTGCTGGGTTATAGGTTGGACTTGATGATCTCAGAGGTCCTTTCCAACCTTGTGATACTGTGATACTGTGACTATGTTGTGTCCATTAGAACAAGGAAAGCAAATAAAACCTCAGTAACAAATAATTAAGTTAATTTTTTTCCCTTCTGCTGCTGAATAATCTATTTAACACATAACATTGGGAGGTGGTGACGACATCTCCTCAGAACAGCCTCACCTTTGAGCAGCTGGAGTTTGCTGTTTGCTTGAGCCAACAAGGCCTTAGCTTCATCTTGCAGCATGCCGGCTTTCCTCCTAGCATCAGCTGACTCTTCCGTCTTCTTGGCAATGAGGTCTTCCACTGTTCTGTACTTGTCGTTCAGCTCAGTGTTGAGGACCTGTTGTTCCAGAGACAAGCACGAGATGGAGCTCGTTCAAAAGACAATGCAGTTGGAGTCTGCATTTCCTCCCTCTCTTTCCTAATCCCAGTGTAAGAAGAGGTGACACTGTTACCCCAACACTCTTTTCTGCTCTTAACTGAGGTATTTCCCACTTAATATTCAGGACTCTAAGAGTTGGTGTGAAGACTGATTAGCTGCCCTTTTCCAGATCTGTGGCTGTTTTACAGCTTTAATACCAACATTTGGCAAGGACTTACAGGATTCAGTTCACAATTCTGTAACTAATGGAAGCCATGGCCCCAGTACAGCTGGAAAGCTGCAAATAGTAAGGAACTGGCAATGTTCTGGCTGAATGCTTGCATTTGGGGAGGAATACCCTTGTTACTCTTCCAGTAATGAGAACAGCTGCCTGATTTGCGTAGGTGAAGGTGCTGGAGAAGTCATGAGGTTGGTTTCTCAGCTGTGCTTTTTTCTGGGAGGTTAAGATTAAGAAAGCCTGTGACCCAACTGAATTCAACCAGTAAGCAAGTTAACAAGCTGTAGCAGTACTGGAAGTCTCTTGTGTTTACTTGACAGCCAACCTGAAATACTACTTAAGTGTTTCAGAAATAACTGATTTGATGGATAATACATGTCTCCTGGCATAAAATGCCTCTCTGGAGGCTGGGGGCCAACTCTAGACAACAGATCTGAGCAATGAAACTTCCTCTAACAGATTAGTTGGTTTTGTTAATGAACCCCCCTGCCATAGGGAAGGACACCTTCCACTGGATCAGGTTCCTCAAAGCCTCATCCAACCTGGCCTTGAACAATAAATGAAATGGATCACATGTATTCACTAATGTTCCTTTAGCCAAACCTGGGGCGAGAGTTTTGTTGGTTTTCCCTGAACTTCTCACCTTCTTAACATCTTCAGCATTTTGTTTCGCAGTAATAATTTTTTCTTCTATATTGTCCACATTCTCTGAATTTGTAGCAGCCTTTTGCTTGAGATCTTCAACACTCTTCTCTAGCTCAAAGAGACGTAAGGTGGCATTGTTCAGTGTTTCCTCAGATGCTGCGTTTTCAGATTCAATCTAACAGAAAGAAAGATGGGAATTACACTTCAAAAAGACACTGAACATAATATTAAACTTTCTGGATAAGCCCTGATCAACTAATTAGTTCATGGCCACAGAACAAGTGTTTTTATTTTGCTACAAATGGGCAATTGCAGTCAGGGTGAAAGAGCCCACTGCTTGAAGATGGGATACATAAGGGGCTGCAGAAGCATTAAAGAACTTGGTTAAAAAACACTTGATTGTATTACACGTGCAAGAGTTGCCAAATCCACAGGCAAAACTTCAGGGATTTGACTCCATCATGTAATAATGGAAGGCACCCAAGAGCCTTCCCTAGACAAGCTTACATTTGTTTCTAAGTATCAGACTTGATGCTGTTTCTGTATCTTAAGAAATAGTCATCAAAAACTCACTGAGGTCAGCAGGTCTTGAGTTCCTTTAATATCTTCATCAGCTTGTTTGATGGCTTTTTCAGCTGCATTTTGAGCTTTTTCAGCTTCTTCCAGTGCTGCTTTAACCATGTCTGCAGTGACTTTAACATCAGTTGCACCTTTGCTGTGGAGCAAAAATGTGTTAACACTAAAAATACTTTTACTTTGGAACAAGAAGTAGCAGCTGTAGATAGCAAAGGGCCATTTTGGCCCCTTAGTGAAGGAAAGAGAATCTACATCAAGGGAAGTTAAACTCTGCATTCTCTGATACAATGTAATGTAAGTCTCCTTTAAGCTCTTGGTGACTGAAAGCAGCAAATACAGCACAGGGCGGCATACCTTGCTTTTTTAGCTTCCTCCAGTAGCATTTCTGCTCTGGCAATGTCTCCGGCGCTCTGCTGCAGAATGACCTCAACATCAGAAAGGCTTTCTACACGTTCACGAATATCTTCTGTCAGGGCTTGCAGCTGCTGGGGAGTGCTCGGCATCTCCATGTTCAGCACTTCATTAGCTACTGCCTCAATGCTATCCAGGTCAGCACTGTCTTCTAGAGATGGACACAAATGACAAAGATGTAAGAGAAAGATTGCCCCTGTCAAGTCTTGGTACTCAGCTTCTTGTCCAACTGCTCCCTTAAGAAGGAAAATCAGGGGAAGACTTCCTCTTCCAGATTTACAGAAACTCAAGGTGTTAAAACTGATTCCTAAGGGTGAAAATTCCTTCTCTGGTGAGCCCCAGCCAGCACATAAGCCCTGCTGGCATAGCTCTCTTGGAAGCCATTCGAAGATCTCGGTGATTAGCTACACCATGCTGGGGCTGTGGGGGTAGACATGAGCCCAGAGGAAAAGCAGCCAACAGCTGCACCTAAATGTATTTGTGCTAACAGTATACTCAGCCTTGTGCAAACAGGGAAGGAATGAGTTGGCCATGCTGCTGCTTGCTGGCAAACAAGACCCTTGTTTAACCTCTACCTGGTTTCTTAGAGAGATAAATGCTCAGAGCTTCTGACTTTCCTCCCCTTTCACAGTACTTTGTCTTTCTAGCCAGAACTTGCGAACACACTTGGCAAGCTACAGCAGTACAACAGCCTCAGCTGAAACAAACACAACAACATGTCACAGTTTGCTCTGTTTCCTATTGTCTTGGTTTTCTCTTGTTTCCAGATTTCATCACACTAAGTCTGGCTGGGGATGAGGGGGAAGGAGAACACAACTATTGCATTACCCCTTAGAGGATGATTCAGAGCTAAAGATAGTTTTCACAAACTTAGAATTAAAATAGAATTTAAGTGTAAGTTTTTTTACGCATTAGGAAGTCTCTAATCTGTTTGATAAGTTTTCTCAGATCTTCATTGCTTCTGTCCACTTGTTCTTTTGTAGCGTTGGTTTTGAGCAAAACTGCTTGTGCGTTTTGCTTTGCTTCATCAGCTCTCTGTTTTGCCTCAGAAACCTGAAGAGAGGAAAATGGAAGTTGTCATTGCATGTTTGCTTACGCTTTAGGGCCTATTTTAAAACAAAAATTCAGCTGGAGTCAGAAGTAATAGTAATGAGAAATGCTTTTCCTCATAAAACTCACAGAACACTCTTAAAAGCTGGCCACGATCCACACCACCAATGCTAGTTTAAACAACTCAGGCTGATGTTTAGAGTTAGCCATGAAGCTTCACTTTAGCAAGCTTCATTTCTGAGGAGCTTTACAAACACAGTGAAGTTACTCAACTGAAAAGCAGTATTTTGAAGTCAGCCAGGCACATACTTTGTCAATTAGTGGCCAAACTTGTGTTACATTTAAAACATTTTTTTCTTTTTTTAAGTATCTAACAGTGGATTTGGCACTTTACCATTCTGGAGAGTTGCTCAACTTCTGCTAATGCGCTGAGGATGTCTCTGTCAAAATCTGTGGCTTTCTGCCAGGCGTTGTGAGCTACAGTCACCAGCCCATTGCAGCCAGGTCCTCCACACTTCTTCTCTCCTTCATCAGTTCGACAGTTTAAACCGCCACACTGGGACTCGGCACAAGAGGCTCCTGCAGGAGTGCCACACGTCTGCAGAAACACATTGGACAAAAGGAAGCAGTCACAGCTTTATTTCTCTTGAAGAGCTGTGAGGGGGATGGAGTTGGACACTGCTATACCACAACAGAAACACAACGTTGTTTCTGCCCCTTGTGGTAGCATCCCGAGTACCACAGGGAAGGAAGCTGATGTAGGGCTGTAGGTGGCTCCTGCAGCAGGTCTGTATAAGCATAACTTTAACCTTTCTCCTGTGTCCCCCACACTTTCCTGCCTTTAACTCCGTCACAAATAGGTCGCTCCCTGATGCTGAAGTAGCTGGAGGATATGAGGGAAGCCTTGCTGTGCCTTCATCATCTACTTTTCCTGTATGTCATCTTTAACTGGAAAGCTGCCTTTAAGCTGTGGTTTCTAAGCTGGGAGCTACTACTGTCTGTATGCCTTTTGTTTGCAGTCAGCCTTCACCACTGCTGGAGGAAATGCTGGAGGAAACACTGGCCATCCCAAGAAGCTGCTTTAAAAGGAGGAAAGTGTTTGGTGCAGAGGAGTATCTTTTCCTTTGTTCCAATGAAACAGAAGCTGAAACACTCAGAGTTGAACAGGAAACATTTTTCACCTCCTTTAAAAAGCTGTCCCATTCCTTTCCACCAACTGTTTGTTCTGATTTCATCTTTCCAGAAGACTTTCCAATTTGTGAATTGTTATCTAGGATGCATTCCCATAGAAAATTTCAGGGTAGGCTCATTTTTTTAAAAAAAGCAAAACTTTTTCAATCAGCAACACTTGTACTGAGAATTATCCACTGCTTGGTCAATTGTTTGGACAATTAAATCACTTAGGAGTTGTTTTAGTCAGAGAGAAAATTGGAAAATTCCCCATTCTTCTAAGGTTCTTTTCCCTTTCCACCCCTTCTGCCAAGTGATAGTCAGTAACCAACATAATTTGCAGCAAAAATGCCTCACTGGGAAAACCTAGGGCTGTGCCAAGTTAGCTGCAGCTGTCTCCTGTGAAGTGTAAATGAGTCCCTCTTACCTGGTTGGCATGCAACCCAGCAGTAGCTAGAAAGCAAGTGATTACACCTCCCAGCAACTCAGTGTTTATGGCCTCGATAAACATCTAGCCAAGATCTGCAGTCCTCAAGAACAGTTAGGCAGGAATGTAGGGGAAGGGAAGCTAAACAAAAAGATGTCTTTCTTCTGTGCAGAGGGAAAAAGGAGAGCTGGGGGAGTCTGGAGGGATGACAGCAGTTGTAAACCGCAGGGGACAATTCAGCCTGTGAAGAACACAGGCTTGGCCTGCCCAGGGTAGTTAACGAGCAGGCCCCTGCAGCCGCCCCCATGCAGGATTGTTCTCTGAAAGCAGCTGGCCGACTTCAAAGAGAAACCGAGGGAACACCCAGCCTCTCCCAAGAAAAAGCTACCCCTGGTCATATTTACAGATGAGCAGGCAGCTTCAACAGAAAAAATGCCCTTTTGACTCCAGCTCCCTCTTAAGCTCTGCTTTGCCTCAAGCACGAGGACAGGAGCAGGGTGATGCTAAGGAGGGTGGCCCATCGGCGCGGGTGGAAGCACTGCCTGGCTGGGCACCACACAAGCGTAGCATGTATTGTACAGAGTTGCAAAAGGGAAGAAAGGAGCCTAGAGAAAGCAAGCACATGAACTGAGGACAGTCTTCAGAGGATGGCTCTCAGTCCTGCAGGCTCACTACACTTTTCTGCACGTGGCAGCTCTGTCCACAGCAAAGGGCTTTAAGCAGAGCAAAGCAGATGAAAAGATAGATGCTCTGTTGGGGGTGGGAAGGGTCGGAGGGAGACCAATATGAAGGGCTGGTGTCTGAAAGCCGGTAGGTGTCAGAGCCCACCAATTAAACAGCCTTGTTCCAGCCCATCATCCAAAAAACGTGCATTTGTCATGAACAAATTTCACGTCTTACACTGCCAAGCCCTAAACGGTTCTTCCTCACTCATTGCTTCTTTACAAACCCAACATTTTGCTGCAGCTTTTATAGCAGCAATACTCAGCCATGTACCTTCTCAGCCACTTCGGAGAGATCCAGGCTCTGCAGCTTGCCTGCGAGCTCATCCAGAAGGCGTGACTGCTCCTCTTGTTTAGCCTTGAACTGGGCCTCCTTCTCATTGATTAAGTCTTCCACTTCCTGTCGCATTTGCACTGACAGCTCCACGGCACTATCAGGATAAACAGTGGAGGCATTGACCCTCTCCTCTGCCTCCAGGGACATCTGGAAATACTTGGTGATACTATCCAAGGCTCCTGCAGAAATCAGATGGAGCTGCTTAGAAATCTGTTAAATAACCCAAATTAATTTATATTATGGAGGCTGGCAATGATACATCAGGGTTAGTGATATGAATATTAAGTTAAATGAAACACTGGCCTTTGCAGCTGTATTCAGTGCCACTGCAAGGGTGACAGAATTCGGCCTGTTGTGGGGAAAAAAATGTTGCTTTTTTGCTTGGTTGACTGTGTGTCAGGTTTGCTGCATTTTGAAGTTAAGCTTTTCTTTGACTCCAGTGACTGAATTCTGCTTGTCCTGAGGGCAAAAGAAGATCCAGCCTTTTAGGTTTATAAGGCAACAGTGTTTTCTAAGGATTCACTTATCCTTAGAAATTAGTTCTTATTGCTTGCCCTGGGATGTCTGGCTTATGGTGTCACTTCTTGGAAACTGGTCAGAGCTTTCCCAAGAAACAACTGCTTGATGAAAGATGCTGATTTATGGAACTGTTAGTTTTGGACAACTCTTGGAGAGGCCCTGAGTGGGTGTGAGGGACTGTGCAGGTTTGGCCCCACTCTGCACCTCGGGGCAGCTTTCCTCTGCAGAATGCCACAAGTCAGGGACTCTCCAGTTCTACATCCTACTCACCCTGCTCTGTGAAATCCCATATTCACTGGAAACAAATCTCAGACTTCCTGCAAAGCAGGAAATTAAAAAAAAAAAACAATTTGTTTCAAGCTAGACGAAGTCATCTTTCAAAATTTCCAAAGAAATTTCCTTCAGCACATTTTGATTCTTGGCCTATGGGCATGCAAGTCCTGAGTGGCTCAGAAGAACTGGGTCCATACGGTGTGCTCTGAGTCACAAAGACCCAGGTAGTTTTTCAACCAGAAGCAGCAATTTAACAGACTGGGAGAGCAAGGGAGATGGGCGGCTATATTGTGGAATCCGCTGTTATGTCTCATCTAAAAAGTATTAATCAAGAGACTTTAAGACAATTCTGTGCTCCAAGAACTTCAGCTGGCTTTGCAGAGGGGGTGAGGGGGCAAAACAAAATTCCTGCTGTATCAGCAACTCTACTGATGCACAGAAAGAAGCTGCCCTCCTAGGAACTGTGTTTTATTACAAGTTAAAAGATTAACCTGGTATTTAAAACCAGGCACTAATTAAATCTTCAGCCACCCCAGTACTGTCTCCCCCTCCCTGTGACACTTACCCCGAACATCAGAGATCTTGATGAACTCTAGCTGTTCTGCAAGTTCTTTCACGACATGGTCTAGGCTTTTGGCATCTGTCTCCAGCGTGCTCAGGTCAGCATCTGTGCTATTGCTCTTCACTGCTAAAGCTGACAGGTTTCCCTCTATGTCAGCTATCTTTACTGTAAGATCTGCTGTCAGCTTTCTGTAAAATAGAGATACAGAACTCAACAGGAGGAAGAGGAAAGGTTGTAAGCCTCAGTGCTTCACTTTCACTGAGAAGTGGTGGTTAGAGCCATGCCGAGCTTCTCGCACGGCACAACCTGTCCTCCCTGGCTGGAGCTCTAAGTGATTTGTAACAACATGCCTAACTAGAATACTGCTTTGTTTCCTTTATAACACAAAACTACATTTTAATCTACTTGACGTTTATAAACTCAAAGCACCAAATTGCACAGAAAACAGCTGCTTTGTGCAAGATTAACTGGAGGCAGATTCCAGAGGACTGGTGTAATGTCCTTGTACCATGGCAACTACATAGGTCAGAGTTGACTACTATGATCCATACACAATTCGCTCCTCATCCCACACAGCTACAACTGCAGTTTTGATTACTACTAGCTCATGGGAGAGATGTGAACTTCAGGAAGCAGGGGGAGGCGAAGCCTTAGTTTTAACACAATGGTTCTTTTAACTCATCTGCAAAGATCCCTCCTCACCACCCATTTCCCTAGGGCTAAGAAGGAAAACCTCCCGCCCTCAGCATTCAGCGTGGCCTCACTGAGCCACAGACCCAGTTTTTAACTAGCAGGATAACCCTAAAAGGAAAGGCAAGTGTATGTTACACATCAATGCTCCCGATGAACAGCGGTGAGCATAGGAAGCTGTTCCTATCCATGCTGATCCCACCAATCCCAGTGTTTCCTCAGTCTGAAAGAATCAGGCAGTATTTAAACTGTGTGACCAGTTTACAACTCTCTCAACAGCCTGCTGTTTTCCAGGAGTGCTTCAAAGCCCAGTACTACTTCTATACAGTCAGAGAGGAACAAGAACAGACACACACACACAGATGTTAAGGAAAAGCAGCTCCTCAGCTGTTCTGTCTTCCCTCAGTAAACACAGAGCCAAAAAGCAGAAGCAACCCCCAGCTCTCCAGCTGGAGAGGGAGAGCTGCAGGGCACAAGCTATCCCTAATTGAGACATTTGTGCTTTAATCCTTGCTCCTTTGCTTTGTGAAGTCCCCTTTACAATACAAAAGCAAGCTGGAGCAGTGGCACACAGGGCCAGAAAACATCAGTAATCCTACTTGATGTTAAACTGCCCCATCTTCAAAAGCACAAACTACCATCTTCTTTATGCTTAGCCCTAAAACAAAACACAAAGCAAATGAAAACCATCTTTGTTTTAAAGCTGGTGCTTCCCACACACACTCAAGAGCGCAGAAAGGAGCCCAGTTTTCCAGCTCATCAGCTACACAGGGAAATCCCGGAATTTAATCTCTCCCCTCTTCATTCTCCCTCATAATGGCAGCGTTTGTCCTTTGCCCCAGGGAGTGCAAGGCGAGCATGAGTAATTAGCTGCCTCGTGTGAAGTGGGAGCAGGACAACCCATACCCAAAACTCGGCAGCTGTACTGCTCCTACCCTCCTGGTCAGGTTTCTCTTGTGCGATGGATGCTCACTGCCAGTGCTGAGCATGGCGAGGTGCTCTATCAGCGCTAGGAGCTGCAGAGTACCTCACCCAGCTGGAGGAGCAGAGCTGGGGTGTCCTCAGCTTGGCATGGGGGCATCAGTCACTCAAATCCCAGCTCACTGACACTCACACTTCTTCCCACGCTAGACTCATCCACATAACTGTGATTATACTCACTCTGCTTCCTCAAAGAGATTTCCAATGTTCTTCAGGGGCTCAGCAGCTGGATTTTGAGCAATGATGATTTTAATTTCACTAAGCTTCTCTTCCAGGGTGTTGAGTGTCTGCTGGTATGGGCCAGTGACTCCAGTGATTTTGAGGGCATTAGCCCTATCCAGGAACTGCTGGGTCCTATTAGCCAGCTCACTAATGATCACGTCCCAGAGGGCAAAGCACTGGTGGCATGGCACGCAGTCAGGGAAGAAGCCAGAGTAGCCTCGGGAACACTTGTCGCAGCGCGGCCCTTCCACTCCTTCGTTGCAGATGCACTGCCCAGTGGTGCGGTCACATTGCGGGGTCTGGATGCCATGAGGGTTGCAGTCACAGGCTGGAAGGAGAAAAAAGTATGTGTGAAGGCTACGGTGAGGTAAAATACACTGACATTGGCGAGAGGGTATTGGGGGAATTTAACAAGTTGTAATGAAGTTGGGAAATGAGCATCAAAGTGGTCTGTGTCTGGATTATAATCAGCTAATTATGGATATGCCTGCTTGGGTAAGAGGCGACCAGCGCTAAGTGTGGAAGGAGAGAGAGAGAGAAGGAAATAACTGTAGAGTAGACCAGGATTTGCACATCTCAGAAACAAGCACGATAATGGAGCAAGAAGGGACAATTCTTGCAAGGTTTGGTTGTCAGTCAGATAGCAATGGAAGACAAAGATCCCAGTTTCACTCCTACAATGAAGAATAAGTAGAGTACGGCTTTCCAGATGGGGAAAATAAATAACAGGCAGGCACATAGCAGGGGAAAGAGCAAAACATGACTGAAATAGAAAAAGTGAACAAGAAACAACCATTTACTGTCTCCTCCAGCAGATCAGGGATCAATCACCCTCCCCTGCTCCTCCCACAAACAGCACAATAAAAGGAGATAGCTGATTACACAGTATTTAGTTAAATGGTGGAGCTCCCTACCACAAGACACTGTGGGTGCTAAAAGTTAAGGTGGCTTCAAAGAAATACATGACAAATTTATGGAGTAACAGCCCTTGAGAGGTCTTCTACGCAGAGGTACACGGCCTGGTTCAGGACATGCTCCTACCACGGATGACAGGAAAACATTCACAACATGCATGGAGGAGCCTGGCACCAGCCTGACATTTTGGGTATACAGAAAATGGGAAAAAATCAGGCCATGAAAAGTAGAATAGAAGAAAGAATGTTGTCCTGGACAGCCTCTTCTGAGAGAGAAGAGAGAAGTCTTCAATAATGGGTGCTAACAACAAAGAGTCTACACAGTGTGTGTCACCCTCAAGTGGGAATGGGGATGATTAACACAGTTTTTTATCATTATTGTTGTTGCTGTTTTGTTGTTGTTGTATTTCTTCACACTTTGAGCACCAACTCAGGAGCTACTGTTCATATCTTCCTGAAATGGACTTTCATTCTTATTTTATTTTTGTAAATGTGAACACCTACTTATCCAGGCGGTTGCCAAAACATGAACTATAAGGTTTGGGAAGCACCCTTTTGAACAAGATGGTAAAATAAAGATGCACATCTTTGGCACTAAACCATCATGAAGAGAAGTTACTCAATTGACTTAGTGATGCATGGTCATTCCTAAAAGCACAGACACACTTTGTACACAATAACGCTGTCAGAAGAAGTGTTTCCATGCAGTGGAGCTGCCACTTGACCTCTCCTCCTCCTTAATTACACAGGCAGCAGCAGCGGAAATTACCAACCTGCAAAGTTTTTTAATAAAGGGATGGCAGCAAAGAACAAAAAGAGAGGCCTTGAAAATAGGGAGGTTACCTACCTACCACTGTGGCAGAGTACACCCAAGCAGCTGAAGCACACATTCCTTGAACAGGAAAAGGACTGTGATACCTGATAAAAGCCTTCACTTGTGCATCCATTTACAAAGCACCCTTGAAGGAGGTTAATGGCTCCAAAAGGTCTGTAAATCAATTTACACACCCCAGCACATGCCCCCTTGAAGAAAGGGCAAAACACAAAGCTGTTTTCAAGATTGAACATTGTTTGCCTCAATGCCAAAACACAGTGGTGGTCTTCAGTTCAAAATCTACACAAAAAGCCTCAGCAGAACAAATCGCTCCTCAACAAAATGACTTTCTTGTACAATGTGAATATGATAGGCGACAGACAAAAATAACTTCTGCTGCCTGCACAATTGAGCAAAATGGTCTTTTGTTCTTCGAATTACACCCTGACACAAGAGATTGTTTTCACTTTACATCGAAAGTGCTTAAGTAGTCAACTCACCATGGAATATATTCCCTGCAGGCAAACCATCCAGTTCCTGTTTGAAGGAGTCAGTTAACCCTTCTGTCAACTAATAAGGCCCTCCTCGGTATAATGATGAATTGTCCAAATTCCTCTGCATAGAAAGAGGCTAAATGGCCCGTGGTTTTTCTCTAAGAATCTGAGACATGATCAAGTTACAGGAATACTTGCTGCTGGCAAATCAGACCATTGTATTTATTTGTGGATTTAAAAAGTTCAAAGTGAAAAAAAAAAAAATCCCAAACATGCTGGTAATTTTACTCCTAAATACCTGCATGTTCAAGAAAGGCAGATGACATGGCCTTAGTAGCATTTACATAGCAATAAAGATTCCAAAATCTCCTGAGTGGAAAAATGGTGGGAAAGGGGACAGGAGAATATTAAGTACTAACTCTTTTGCAAAGTGATACCCCAAATTCCACAACTGTCTGCTAGGAGATGATTAAGATCAAAGAATTTATTTTAAATATAGTATAACAGTTGGAAGAACCATCACATTTCTAGAATTCTAGAAAACACCTAAACTGAGCTTTGTGGGACCCATGAGAAAATTGTACAGGGCAGCTAGAAACACAACTGTGGGTTATTTACCCCATTAGGATTCTCAAGTCCAGAAGAAGACAATGCTGGCTCTGCATTACTTCAGTGGTCTGAATCCAACCTATATAAAATCGCTTTTAAAAGTGCTGGTTTCACCCTTGCTTTTCATCTTCCTCATGATATTTCCAAGTCAAGTTGTTAACTGTGCACAGGACCACACCAGCTTTCAAATCAAAACAGAATTTTATCTCTTCTTTTAAGTAAAATCTAAGAAAAAAACCACTCTCTAAATGACAACTATCAAAAGTTTGCCTCAGTATTGGAATAAGATTCCAGTAGATTTAATTTTATTTCCATTTTGAAAATCTGAGAGGCATTTCCACATGTTGGTGGTAAGATCTCTCTAGCTATTGCCCTCAGACAACTCCTTACTGTGGCAGGGGCTGAAACATTTTTCGAATTCTCACAGAAGCATCACTGTCACTCTTACAGCTCACATCCTGTAAGCAACTTTTTCATCTCACAAATGACGCGTGCATGCCAGTGTCTGGTTACATGCAATCTTCTTTGTCAGAGTCCAGATGACCTCAGCCAAGCGCTTCAGCCACATTTGAAACAATTCTGTTCCCTGACAGAGTCAGTCTCTGAGAGCTCCTATGAGACATTTGATCTCAATTTCCAGACACAGCAGCAATGACTGCATTTGGCCAGCCAGAAACCCACAGAAACTGCTCTTCTGCCCTCCGAGGCCATGTGGAACAGGACTTCCACCATTCCCACTGCCTTTAGTGGAGGAGTCCTGTATCCCATGGCCACCACCAACAGGCGATTTTGCACACTGGCACGGAGTACATCCAAGGCCCTCACAGAGTGTATCTTTCCTTTACAGTATGGTGGGGATCAAACCCTCAACTGACTTCAGCTGTGGTGACTTTTGAAAAGGGATAAGCAACCCTGGGACAAGATCATATAAAGCCTTCTAGATAGCAAGGGGTGCCTTGAACACCATGAACCATCCAGGCAAATATTCAGTGCACAGGTTTCACTTCTTTGCCTCATGCAATGCCTGCTTATCAAGCACCTGCTGGCTTTAGCTGCTGTGGAATTTCAGGGCACAACTCTAGGCTAAAGTGACAAAAAAGGAAACTATGTCTTAAAGGGAGAAAAGCACAGTGACAGTGGTAGGATCCATGTGAAAGGAAAGAAGGACCTGCTAGCAGCTGCAGACTGGAAAAGAAGAATAACCGAGTTACACATCCATCATTTGTGACGCTGGGTGCACAAACACCAAAAAGATTCATGTGACATTTAACTATCACCACTAGTGAACTGGGATGTGAAAACAGGAGAGGCCTTGATTCCCATCAGCTGCTAGAAACTGAGCAAACACCATGCCAGCATAATCCAGCATGCCATGCTCAGCATAATTTTTGGCTGAAGTACCCCTCATCACATCTAGCCACAGTAGAGTTCTCACTCCTCTACCACCTCCTTCCCTGAAGTCCAGCTATTCCTGCAGCCACCATACCATGTGAGCCAAGTTCTCTGCAGTCCCGTGGCAATGATGCCCTCTGTTACAGAAGGTTCGCTTCTGATGTACCCAAACAAGCTAATGCAAACACAATCTTCAAAGTATAGCTTGGCTCTGGAGATTTTGGGTCTAACCAGCACACTCCTAAGACTTCAGTGGCTACACCACATCTGATTTTAGCATATGGCTCATTTATCTAAATTTCCCCAAGAATAAGGAACATGCAGGCACATAAGTGTTTCAGATATTATTCAGCAGCTAGCAATGGCTTTATACTCCATCTAACATAGTATCTGTGGAACAGGGAAAGACATAAATTTCTGTGAGCTCTTTGACCTGTGCTTACGTGACTACAAATTGGGAACAATGGTTCATTTTGCACAGTAAAACTACACTGAAGCTGCGTTTACTGCAAGATATTTAGATGCCTTAACCAGTTTGGGTTGGAAATTGCCTTCAAGACAAATGGTTGATTTTTCTCCCTTCATACAGAGGACTGCTCAAAGGTCAGGGTGAAAGGCTGCAAGTTAACACAGACTGGGCCACTTGCTTTGAAGATCAGTTAGACTGGGATCAAATCTGCATCTGGGTAAAGTGGAACAGGACACTGCAGTACCTCCCATGGAAAACACAGCAGAGGAAAATAAGTTTTTTGGAATCATTGATAAAAAGTCTGAGGGTTTTCAAAGGAGCATTAACTAAGTTAAACAATAGGCTTCTGTTTCGAAATGTCATTTTGGAACTGAGTGCATTGTTTTCTTTAATTGTTTGACTCAGTCAGACATTCTTCCGTGGCACTCACATTTTTGACAAGAAAATTTTCTAGCCAAATTCTTCAGTCAGGATCTGCTGATTAGCTGCTTATTACTGTAAAAGATTGTAGCTGCATCTATTTATAAATGCATGTGCACACCTCTGCATGCACACAGTGTAATGCACATGAGTAATGTTTATATCATCTTAATCAATGCAGTTAATCTGAGTAACTTTTTTCTTGATCTTAAAGTGAAAAGTAGTGCTCATACTTGTTTATGGAATGTTGTCTTGTAGAAACCTAAGGGGAGAGAGCCCAAAGAAGTAAAGGACAAGCTCAAGCGGTTTGCTTCAAGCTCACAAGGATCTATGAACAATTTCTATCTTTCCCTCTGATTTAAAATACTTAAAGGTTTAGTTACATTTGAGGTACTGGAATTTAATATGTGGCATGTTTGCATACCACCTAATTTAAACTAAGGTGTGGCAGAGCAGTAGATACTATAGCCGAGATTATATAATGCATACTGAAAGGGCTGTATGAAGATCATTCTCAGTGTTTAATGCCTTATTGCAGGATTCTAGGAACAACTAAGTGTCATACATCATCCTACACAGAACAGAAATCATTTTTGAAGAAATATTTTCTTTACTGCTTGAGGTTCAGGACAGAGAGCACCAAATGTTTAACTCCTCCGCAATAAAAAAACCAAAGGATTGGTTCAAACATGATTTCCTGGCATCTCTTCCTGGTGGTGAGGCACTATGATGATAAAACCATTCAGCAATTTGTAGGGTTGAAAGCTTTGCAGAGCTAGCAAAGTTCTTCTGAATAATCAGCTATTGATTCAAACTATCCTGTAAGCATATTGCTAACTCCTCAGCAGTACAATTTTCAGTACGAGTGTTAAGATAACATCCCAGCCTAGAATTGCTAGAGTTGAGCTGCATTTTAACATGTTAGCAAATCTTGCCAAAAGGGCAATTTTCTGGAAACAATCAATATACATTACAATATTTTTAAGACCACAGGTCAACTGAAGTTACGAAACTCAAACTGAAGATTATATTTCCTTTAACATAGAATTTGTCCAGTCTCCTTTAGACACCACATAAGAAAAAGAAACATCTACTCATCTGTATCTCTGCACCATAAACACCTCCTACAAAAGCAGCCTACATGACTAGTTTAAAACCCAGGTGCTAAATTAAAACTACAAAGCTTATTCTTAAATGGCGATGGAGTAATTTTCAGTGAACAGATGTTTTGGCACCAGACACATAACAAAGACTAAAAGCTGAGAAAAATCAACTTTCTGCCAATGTCTGCAATGAGTATTTGATAAAAACATGACTTTTTTTCCCCATAGTTCAATTGAATTCTGTTTTTTCACAATAGGGCTTGATACTCAGGTCCAACTCAGAAAAATATTGACAAAGGTATGCTTCTTGTAAAGGGGTGATAAGAATGCAACCTAACTTTCAACCTCTTACAATGCCTTTTACTAACTTCTGTTTCTTGAATTAGAACAGTAATGATAGTAAAATTGTCACTTCCTTTGTATTTATAAGAAACACTTAAACTTCAAATAACTGTTGTACAAGGGCTTTGTTAGAGCTGCCTCTGCAGCCACACTGTATCCAAGAGGCTTTCCGGGAGTCTGGAGCCTCCTGCCAGAAATGTGCTTTGCAGACTGAAGTCAGCACAGAGCTCAGCATGCTGAGTCCTGCACTTTGATTGCCAGGCTTTGGAAAAGCTCCAGCTGAATGCCTGGGCGACTCGAGTTTGATGACATTTGTAATCCTGTTACCTCCTACCTTATCAAGGCTTGTTGTGCACACACACACGTTCACGTGCAGGTTTGTGCAGAGTTGCACCCTGCCACAAGAATCCTGCAAAGGGGTTGGCACTGCCCCTTGAGCAGATGATGCTCACTGCACAGCTTGCTGCAATCTGCACAAGGACCTGCACAAGGCCAAGACAGACACGCTGGGCTTTTCCCTATGTTCTATGCCTCTCCTGTGCTTGTTTCAGGGATTACGTTATATTAAATGAGTAAGTGCTTTTTTAAAGCCTGGAGTAAGCAATCTCCAAAGACTCAGTCCTACAGACTCCCTGCAGTCTGTAATCCCCAATGGACATCTGTGGGCAGTGGGACCATTCCCAGTCCCAAGGGGCTAAGATGCTGCCCAGACATAGGCACCTGCTTTAGCTTGTCCCAGTGGTCTGGTCCTATTGTGATCACGGGACATGCAGAGAAGACACTTTATCTGCATCACCGAGAGCACAGACTGCAAATCGAAGAACCCAGACCAGGTGCAAACACCTACCTCCTCCAGCTTCTGCTTCGCCATCTCTGATCCTACCAAGATTTCTACAAAACCAGTCACAGGCAGCAGCCAGCAATGGTCACTGTCACCAATAGGGACAGCGAGGAAGTGTGACCTGGAGTCTGGTTTCCGGTGAAATGGGCTGGGACCCAGGGACCACATCCACAGCTTGGTGCTGCTGCAAATGCCTGGGAAACTCTGGGGGGCTGCTGTTCCCAGCCTGTCCTAGATAGGCCATTTTGTACATCTCCATGTAGCTGTGTCAGAGGCAGGCAGGCACTCGTGTTCACATGACTTCACTTTTTTTTAAGAAAAAAAAAATATTAATAGTGTCACAGCAACACAGGCAGTACAGTCGCCATTTCTCAGCAGGATTTCATGTTTCTTGGTGTCAACAGCCTGAAGACCTCTTGTGAAGAGATCACACATTACTCTTCCTTGAACGATGCATCCTGTGATTTCCAATCTTGAGCAGAAGCCACTTGCCTTGGGGAGTGGAGAATCCCACCACAGCATCATCAGGACTTGACATCCATAGCTCTGCATCAGCTCAGTGCCCGGCAGCAAAAACTGTCCATTCTTACATGGTTCAGAGTTCTTGCCATTCCCCACTCAGATCGATTTGCATTTTCTTCCTTAACACATCACAAAATGTGGCCATATTGGCTGCTTGGGCCAGCAGGAGCATGCTGGCCACGAGAATCCAAGTGTCCCGCTGAAGCTGGAGCCAATGTTGTGACAAATCCACATCTCAGTTCCCACTTCACCCTGGCTGCAGGCCATTCTTAAACTATTTTCCAGGGGCATTGCTCTGCAACTCCTTAAATGGCACAGTTTTCCAGTTCACTTGCAAACTGCTTACTTACCACTGAGGGCTGCTACCAGCCCACACAGCAGCTGCATGGCTGCCAGCCTGAACTTTCCCCCTCCAGTTGCCAGAACTAAATGAGGGCTGAGAAGTCACTCCCTGTCGATGAAGGATGGGAGACAGGGTGGGAGGCACTGACCCCACCATGCCAGGGAACGCCAGTGGAGCTGGATGTGCTGCAAGGCCAGCACACGCTTGGATCTTGTCTGGGGCATCACAGCACAGGCTGCCGCAGCGCAGCCTTGGGCACCAGCTCTCCCTGTCTGCCACAGGGACCTCCTGTGGGATGCAACCCTGAAGGAAAATCTGAATTTCCACCTGAGCAAGCCTCTTTTGTCATTTGAGGGCAGAAGGGGTGGTGGGTTGGAAGGCGTGCATAGAGTAAAACAGGCTGTGAAGAATATATCCTCTCTTTACTTCAGAAACATTAAAAGGCAGGTTTTCACATGCTCTAAAGGCAGCAGGAACTCCATAGGAGACCAGAAATGCTGGTACACTGCAAAATCCTGCTGATAAGGTATGCAGACGGACTCCATCATTAAACCCTGATGGGGACAGCTGATACCAAGAGACAATTCCTGCCCTAGAGCTGGCAGGGTCAGCACTCCTTAGCATGACAGAACCCACGGAGCCTCCCCAAAACACTGCCTCACCTCCCAAGAAACTCAATAAGTACTCAAGAACAGGGACAATTCCCCAGTCCTTTCATCTGGGGCATTAACCAAGTAGCTGTGACCTGCTTATCTGGGTTAGATAATGGGCTCTAAGGTATGTCTATTGTAAAGGACTGATTAAAGACCACAGCAAGCACATTCCTCCCTGCAGGAAAAAATACCTTAATCCACTGCAAACACTCCTGGCAAAGGCTCCTATTTGAACAGACCAGAGATACAAGTTTGTTCTGGTCCAGACAGTGTTTGAAGTTTCTTTTCCAGCTAATGAACAGACTTCTTTATAACGAAAGGACAGAGAGCATCCAGTTTTCTAAACAACTGACCTCATGAGGCTCTGCTGTGCGGCATGTAGCTATGGCCAAGCCCCTGCATGATCTCTGCTTGCTCCTTTATTTTTATCGGACATATAAGGAAAGCCTCCTACTAAATCAAAAACCCTATTTCTTTGGGCCCAGTCTCCCTAACAAGACACAAGAGGAGATGGTGGTCTTCCACTACATAAAATTAAAAGGCAAAGGAACCTGGTTTCCAGACCAATTATGAAACCCAAACATTTGCAACATGTCTTCTTTGCACACTGGCTCACCTGACAGAATTGCATTGTAACAGTTAAAGAAGTGTTAGTTTCTAAACAGAGAGGTTTGTTTCTAAATAACAGTTCAACAAGAAATAAAACAAACAGCAACGGTAGAGCTGGGCTCCTGCTATACCTCCCACCCTAAGAGGCACCAAACCCTGTGAACAGACCCTGCCACGCCTTCTTCCCTCATTTCCAAGGCGCATGTGGGCACTGGGAGGTGACGGCATGCCTGGCCACTAGCCCATTTCCAAAAGGAACAGGTGGAGCAGGCACTCGAGTTGGACTCACCTTGGCACTCTACATCTGGGTCACCCCAGAAGAGCTCCTGGCACTCCCGGCAGGTCCGGCCTCCAAATCCTGGCATGCACTGACACTGCCCTGTGAACTGTCAAAAAAAAGCCAACCCAACAGGAGACGTGACCACCTCAGCAGCTCCCTCGCGTGCCGGAGCAAAGGCCAGACCATTGGAGCATGCTCTGTGCTCCCCTCACCTCATTGCAGGCAGGCCCGAGGGAGCGCGTGGGGTCGCAGTTGCACTGCTCGCAGCCCGCGCCGCTGGCGAGCCGCCATGTGTTGGGGGCACAGCGGTCGCAAGTCTGCCCCACCACATTGGGCAGGCACCGGCACTGCCCCGTGGCCGCCTCGCACCGGCAGCTCTCCGAGCCCTCGCAGTCCTCCCGCACGGTGCCCAGGTAGTTGCAGACGCACTCTGTGAGGGAAAGAGCACGGCACCTCAATGTCAGCCTGCCCTCTCGTTATCAAACAGCCCGGAGTTTGCATTTAATTTATTCTCCAAGTCCCCAGAGGTGCGGGCAGATGCTGCCATGTCCCAGTGCCCGTGGCCAGGCCTGGCTGACTCTAAACTGAATAACACCAAGCACTACGCAAGAGCCCCAGCACTCAGGAAGTGACAGAAGTTCCTCATTTAAGCAGCCCAGCCTTCCTCCTTGCTTCCTCCCCTCCATACACCTCCTGCCCAGCTCCCGTCAGCTGGCTGTGGATCTCCTTGGAGCAGCCAATGGCTTGTCAAGCAGAGCCGGGTTCTACTCGCCCACCGTCCAACTCATCTGCCCTGTCAGGCTGCATCCAGTGGCCGGGAAGAGGAGGGTCTGCCTCCTCACCACCCTGTTCAGTTTCCCAGGCAAGACTTCCTACCACTGTCCACCCACATCTGCAGGAACTTTGGTGCAGGAAAAAAAACAACACCCACACCCCACCACCCCATCTCTGGAGAAGAGGAAAAAAAGACTGCTAACAAGCAGGCAAGAAACCCACCCCATCCTTTCAGCGGATGTAAATGCTGTCCCCGCTCTCCTTGTCAAACGTAAAGGTCTCTCCTCCCTGCCACAAACCCTGTTGATCCTGGCAGCTGCACGCAGCTCCAGCTGAAGGTAAAGAAGTTTTCCCTCCACCCCAAATGCTCCCAGGTAAATGAAGAAGACCTCAGGTGGCTAATGCCACCCTCTGACATGGCTGGTGGAGGGGTTGCGGCCACGTCTCCCCACTCACTTCTGCAGTCCTGCTGCAGGGCGCTCCCATAGTAGCCCTGTTTGCAGAGGTGGCAGTTTTCACCCTCCGTGTGATACAGGCACTTCATGCACATTCCCGTCTTCTTGTCGCAGGCCTCCGGGTCAGTGGTGTCGATGTTGTTGTTGCACTGGCAGGGCTGGCAGGCACCGCCAACCTCATCGGGGCTCCCAAAGAAGCCAGACGCACATTCATCACATCGACTGCCTGTTTAAACAAACAGACATGGTGGGAATTAACACCATGGCTCGCTAGTGCGCAGCCCCAGAAACGGCAAGACTGAGGCAAGACAAAGGCCATTAATGGGGGGTGGGGGTGGATGATAAATGGATCATGCTCAAAGCAACACAGCTAATGCTTGGTGAGACTGCGGCAGCTTGGTGCAGCATAGTTGGTACCGCTTGGGGTATTCAAGGCATGGTGCTGCAGCCAGGCTGCCAAGATACACATCCCCTTGGTTCTACTACAGTCCACCTCTGCTGACCACCCCTTGCCACACTGCTGGGTATGAGGTTCACAGTGGTACTGACATCGTTTGCACAGGCTGCTCTACCCTGGCGCTGCCAGCCTCCAGCAGCAGCACATTGACACTGGGGTTGCGATCATATCCAACAATCCATATGAACACACTCCTTCCCATCGAGGGATTCAACCCAACCGGCCCCACCCCATGCACCCACCAAGTACCTATGTATCCCACGCTACAGACACACGTGACCTGCAGCGTGATCGGATCCTGGTAACAGCCACTGGCAAACTGGCGTCCGCTCTCAGGGCCATCAGGGCAAGGGCAAGGGCGGCAGTGGTCACCTGATCCCAGGATGGGATCACCATAGTAGCCAGCCTGGCACCTGCACAATGGGATACAAAGCATGCAGAGGACCACAGGCAAATGGAATGAATCCTTGTTATAACTACTCTCAGGTTCTTCACCGTGAAGAACTGAAGCACAGAAGTATTGTTACAGCTTTTCTGTGCCACCCACACTCCAAGCAGCTGTGCCCACAGAGGCAAATTTGTCTAGCTTACACCACTATAAGAGCATGAGACCCAAGGGAGATGCCTCTCAGGAGGCCTGAAATGGAGAAAGCTTCTCTGAAGCTCTGGAGTTCTGCAACGCACTCTCATATGCCTGGGCATGTGCTGCTGGGTGGCAGGAGGCCACAGGCTGGGAAGAGAGGATCCCTGAAGCCATCTTCCTCCAGGACCACCAGTGCTGTTCTGGCTTCCACAGTCCAGGGACTTTCCCCATGGATTCACACCTTGCTGAACAATGGCACTGCAGGGAAACAGCTGCTGTGCCCACCCCCCCTGGGGGGAAGAAGAGCAACTGAAGAGGGGGTGAGCACACATTACCTCTCACAGTTGTGCCCTGCAGTGTGGTCCCGGCAGCCCAGGCACTCCCCGGTGTAGGGACTGCAGTCGTCAGCGTGGCCGTTGCAGTGGCAGGGCTGGCAGCTGGGGAAGCCCCAGAACCCGGGCAGGCAGCGGTCACACTGCCGCCCATACACCCCGGGGAAGCAGTGGCACTGGCCTGTCTCCGCGTCGCAGAAGGCGTTGTAAGAGCCTCGGATGTGGCACTCGCATGCTGCAAGGAGAAGGTGGGAGGGGCTGTGTTTCCCCAGCATGCCCTAAACACAGGGCCCCAACTGCAGCACAGCCCAGAGCCAAGGGTTTAACATACGTCGACATCCACTCGGCCCAAACCCAAAGGTGCCAGGGGCACATCTATCACACTGTCTTCCAACGACATTGGGACGACACTGGCACTGTCCTCCGCTGGGGTCACACACCGAACTCAGGGAGCCCTGGGGGTCACACTGGCATGCTGAGCAGAGAAAAACATCAGGGAGAATGAGTATTGCAGTGCAAGACGTCAATCACCTGCCTCTTCCCATGCACATGCCTTCTCCACGCAAACCACTCTGCTTGGAAGCGCCATGAAGCTTCCAGGGGCAGTCTGCCCTACCAGTAGGTGATTACGTACATAATGCGGTCTCATGTAAAAGAGCAGAAATACTGAATATGATGTTCTTGCAGACATCCGTCATGGGGGTTTTTACAACACTCCTGCTGTTTTCCAGACACCGGTATCTTTGGAAAGTTTCCCAAGCGCTGTTCGTGACCACATCTTCACCTGAGCCTCCTACGGTGAATATGTCCAGCGATTTGCAGTATGGCATGAGAACAAGCTACAAAACAATTTTACAATGACAAAGTGTCACTATTTATAAGTAGCCTCCACCAAAATTGTGAAAATCAGAATTATTCCACTCCCTATCATCCATTTTTGGCCAAAAAGCAAACAGACACAGAATTTGGAAGGGAAATGATAGGAATTCTCTAGATTTCGGTGGAATAGTTCTGGTATCTACTCAATTCTTACCAAACCCATGCAAAAGAAAAAGGCAGACATTTATGACATACATGGCACACATTAGCCTTCCCAATGAAACTACTGTGTAAGTTCAGGTCTGTGGAACTAGACACACTCCTGTAAAATACAGCAAAAGCCTTTTAGTAGAAAAACAACCCACAAATTTTAGACTGAAGAAACATACGCTGCTTCACATTGTTCAGTTAAAATCTGGCTTCAGCCATATGCAACAATATTATAAAACATTACTTCAGATTTACACAGCTGCATTCCACAAGAGATGAAAACTTTCAGGCTTTAAAATACACTTCTCCACCAGAACACCCCCAAAATAACTTCTGCTTACAGAGTCAATAAGTGTGTAGGGGCTCTCTGTCTCTGTATCCACTGAGGAGTACTGGGGCAGCTCCAGGCGGATGGTGTAATTCAGCCCCTTCTCAAAGCAGACGGGCCGTGGGAGAACGACGTATCTGGATTAGGAACAGGAAATATTTCTTACTTTAAACATCCAGCTCCACAAAGCGTTTCAGGTGGCCCTATAAATCAATTGAGACAACAGAAAGCAGCCAAGACCAGGCAGAACAAAAGCTACAATAGAAAAGAGGTTGTTTGGAGGCTTGTGCAAGTCAGAACCAGAAAAGCTTATTGGTAAGGTAAAGAGTCACAGCCTTGTTCACTCACAGGCTGTACAAACACTTTCCCCTCCTTTATTTAGTGAACAAAACAAATCGGACAACAAGAATAAACTTAAAACGTTGAGTCTACAGACATAATGCTAAATACTTTTTTACAACTTGTTGGAAATTAAATTCTATTAACTTTCACAGAGGCCACTGCAAACTGAAAACACAATGTTTCTCTGTTTAAATTTTTTACATGTATTTTTTTTCCTTCTTTTGGCTCATCCAGTTATACTGACCTTGAGCCAGGTGACAGTGAGATGACCTGATTATCATCATCAGGAACTGTGTTGCCACACCGGCTACCCGTGGGAATCTTGCCTGGACGTGAGATGCTGATCACAGCTTTTTCCCATTGATCTGGCAGCTGGGGAAAAAAAAGCTTATCAGTATCAAGCAACAGCCATAAGCTTCCGGGAGCATCCAGAGCTCAGGCCAGGATAAGCACATGCACAGATGGGGTGGTCACTGCTTCAAGGAGGAAAGGGCTGCAGCCCCAACATCAATGGGGCATCTACTGGCTGTGGGTTTGGGCTGAGTAAGATGAGGCAAATGCTCCTGGGCAGCCTCCAGCATGACAGCACCTCTCTCTCCCAAAAAAACATGGCAAGGTATAGGTGGTCAGCAACCTCATGTGCAGCACAGCATCAGCAGGTGGGTTTGATGGCTACCTCTGTCCCCACCACAGGTACTGCACCTGAATATTTCACTGCAGCCAATTGCTGCCAAGCTCTAGGTTAGGAGGTGGGGGGATTCTTCTCTTTCCCTCCACCCTGAAAATTATCTGCAGTCAAAACCAACTGCCTGCAAACTCTTGGCTGCAGGCATTCACCATCAAAGATGAGGAATTTGTCTCCTAAGGCACGTAACAGCAATTCCACCAAAGGGAAGCTTGTATGGTTGATACCAAATTTATATTCTAATCTGTGCTGATGGGACTTGTCACTTTTTAATTTGTTCATTAAACAGGTACTGAAACAACACAATGATGATTGCAAATAATACCAGTAATAGTCAATATCATCTTGGATTTTCATGCATCTCAGACATTTAATGGAGCATCTATCCTTGTCTTTTGAGTCCTGATGACTCTGGGAAGCACTGGGCTCCTGCTAGTTCTGCACTGCTGAGAGGCAGCAATGCTTATACTCACAGACCTACCTGTGGCTCATAGCGGATCAGAATATCATACTCCATGGAGTAGGGGATGTTGTCAATGTAGAATTCCAGGTATGCCCCCTCAGGGACCCTTACAAATCCAATGCCTGTCCATGACGGTGTGCGGTCTGGCGTGTACTGGCGCTCTATTATATTTACTCCCTACAAAAAGAGGGAGTGGTGATTTAGTACCAACACACTAAATCTGCAAGCCCTGCAAGAGAGTGTGAAGCAATGAGTTCTTCTGGTGAATCACTTCTGCATCGCAGCCTCCAGCATTTGCATCCCAGAGAACACAAATTCTCTTTTACACACATGTGCATGCATGCTGTTGTCCTTCCACAAACAGCGATAAAATAAAACAATACTGTACAACTTTTCAGCCATTTCTGTGTTATAGTGGGGAATTAAATTTAAAAACCTGCTGTGAGTAACTAATCCATCATCTACGAAATCCCATTCGCTGTAAGGACTTCCACATCACGCTTGAGGCAGTAGGATATACTGCTATGGCACATAACTGCTCTATTAACTGCCCAAGCCAAGTGCTGATTACTTCCTGACTACATTGGGCTGCTCCAAACCAAACCATTTCTCGGCATAACATTCAAAAAGCAGATCATGGCCTCCATGAGTAGGGTGTCACTAAATAACAGACATCTTAATCATCAATGAATACCGAACAGCCAAAGAAATACACAGTCACTCCTTTCATTCTGAGGTGCCATGTTTTTATCTGCTACTCTTCACATAAAGCAAAAAAGAGGAAAAAGGCAACATAAAACCAAAATGTGTGGTGTTCAAACTTCCCATTTCAACTATATCTGCATCCACAAATAATTCTCTTCACAGAACAACATCCTGTGTATTCCTGAGGAAGCTGCTTCAGTAGAAAGGGATAAAACATAAGGAAACGTGTGTATATATAATATATATAATATATACACATATATATATATATATCACTTTTCACATATTCTCACAGTCTTTGAAAAGAGCCTGGCTGTAAGTCATTACCCTTCGGCTTTGCACAAAGAGTCAGAGCTCCCAGAAATTATGGTGGATGGGGTCTGAATTGGATTGTGCAGCTGTGGGGAGCACGGAGGTTTGGCACTACCCAAAAATCCCTGCTACTCTGTGCCACTTTGTTTTGGCTTGTGCTGGGCCCCTAACTTGGAATTCAGAGTTTTATTCTGCCACCAGATTCGTGAGAAAGCTTTTCAATATTAAACTTTTTTTAAAATTATTTGTTCTGAAGATTTCAACAAGCAAACTAGCAGCCCCATCCCCTTGCTCTGTTTGGCTCTTCCATCCCTAAGCCTCAGCAAGGCCTCAGGTATCACCTCTCCAGCCAGGTATATACAAATGCACGAAAAACCCTGTGCCAGCTCACATGCCCTTCGCTGAAATTTAACATCTGCTGTGCACTGTCTTCTCTCTCTGCAGTTATTCAACAGCAAAATACCCTCTGCTTTGGCTGAAACTACAAAGTGGCTGCATTTTTCCTGAAATAAATAAATTAGTACTAATTGTCCCAGTTGCAGGTGGACAAGGGTCTGCTGCTTTAGAGAAACCAGTATCTCATCTCCCTGACTCCTTGCTGGAGACAAAATAATTTATGCAATCACCTCATTGCTGGTCATGAATCAAAAGCAAGGGTGTGCAGTGGTGAATGGAAAGAGGCAGAGACATGATGTACCATGCAAGAAGGCTAAACAAGCTAAAGTCAATCTCACTTACAGAAACAGGTTTTCACACAATCAACCATGGGTTGAGTCATTATTAAAAGAAATGCTACTCATGTACAGACTCTTAAAGCTGTGGTAATGCGCTTAAATGCCTGCTTTGTTCCCTCATGGTTTCAGTGGCACCAAAGAGAAGAGCCACAGCTGGTGTCCCACTGCTCTTGAGATAAAGAGGGGAAGAAGTGGGTGTGGTGAGCATGTACACAGTGAGGTAGAGAAGGGGATGTTAACAAACTGTACAATCATGATCAAAGAAACAAGTTAAAAAGAAAGAACGGCAATTCCCCCCCTAAAGTACTATATTATTTATTGAAACTAAGATTGAAGAGCTACAGGCTAATGGTTTTCTGATGCAATTCAGTTTTGTGTTTTCCATTTTAATTGCAAAACACTCAGCATATAAAACACATTTCCAACATCAAAATGGTGAAATAACTTTCCCACAGCTATCCAGACATCCCAGCCCACTACAACCACTACTCACAGGACCCAAGCTGGCTTCCTCCGCCTCATAGATGTAATGATCGAGCGAAATGAAGTAATAGCCAGGCTCCACCTGGTTGCACTGACGTCCAAACATGTGGGGCCGGCACTCACATTGGCCAGATTCACTCGAGCAGCTAAAAAGGAAAAGCAATGAATTTACAACAGATCTTGGCTATGCTGAGACTGTGCTGGAACTATTTACTGCGTTGACGTTTAAGTGATACAGGAGAAGCAGTTCTGGACACAGTTGTGTCTAGACATGAGATGTTTTTGGGTTCTCCAGTTGGATCTGGAGGGCAGGCCAGGGACCACTTTTAGAAGGCACATTATATGTGGTTTCCTCTGTTTGGAGGGCCAGAGGATTTCATGGATGCAGGTGGTTCCCTGGGGCCAGACAGCAGTCCTGGGAAAGCTTCACTTGCTACCACAGATGTAGCTGAGAGGCATGTCTGTCCTGCAAGCCAAGGGCAGCCTTCATCTCCAGGCTTGCAGGCCATGCAAGTGTATTTGCTTGTATGGACTCAGACAAAGCATTGCCCCGGGATGTCAAGGTGCTCGCATACACTGCAAAGCACACCCCAAGAGGCCACCCACCAGGAGCTACACACAAAGAAAAACTGTACCCAGCTGCTTTAAAGTGGGACGTACACAGGCAAAGACATGGGACAGACAGAACCATTGCTGGGGAATGGAGGTCTGTCCAGAGTGACATACAGCAGCTCCACTTCGTTCATAACAAGCCATTTTCTTTTCTCAAAACAGCTCTATCCCCAAATTGCCTTTTGGCGGTTTTATTGAGCCAGAGAGTCCACCCTGCATTTACAAAAGCATCCTTTTATTCTTGCATGTGTCTGGTCACATTTTGTAAAGCCAGACCCCTCTGACTGCCATGGAAAATCTCCAGCCCTTTCAGGCCCACCTTCTAAGAGTAATTTTTAACTGAAACCATTATTGAAATGGCAGAGATTCACGTCAATGCTCACTTTGAGATGCCAGAAATGCCCTGGCTGCCCTGGAAGTTTCCCCTCCAGAGACAGTGATGACTCCACCACTTGGGTTATGGAGCAGGAATGAATTTCAGGCAAGGTGTGGCTGCCCCAGGTGCTGCATCCCACACCCTGAATGAGAGCCAGGAGGCAGCAATTTGGCAGTTGAGGAGAGGAACCCTGGAAAGGGTGAAACTCCCCCTTCCCGCTGATGTTACAGAGTGAAGCTGGGAGCTGAAACTGTTTTGCAGCTCTCCTGCAGCCAGAGGAAAGAACAGCTGCTCCCTGCTCATGCCAGGATGCTGTACATCCCTCCCCACATGGTTTTGCAATCACTGGGCTCAGCGCATGAGAAACAGGCTGCAAAGCCTTGCTCAGCCATGGCCAAGGCATATCCTAAACTCCTGGAAGCAGCTGCACTCAGGGAATCATTGCAAGCTGTGCAGCATAACCGATCCACACACACAGGGAGCTGTTACAGAGGAGTAAATAATCACTAACGACCGCGCCATAGTCTGCCAATGGGTAATAATCCTGTCAGGAGCAAAGGGGAAAGCCAGCTAGTGAGACCCCTGCCACAGACGGGGTGTCCACAGGCCGCGACAACCTGCAGGAGTCACACTGGGACTGGTCCCAAACTCTCCCAGTCTGGTCCTGTGGGCTGCAACAGGAAACAGTTGACCCACCCCTTTGGGAAATTTCTGTGGCATCAGACATTTCAAAGGGTTTGTGGGGGGAAGGAAAAAAAAGGAGAGTGAAGGAATGTGCTGCTGTTGAAAAGCCTGGGGTCAGACACACACCTGACACACAGAAAACTGCTCTGGCTGGAGAGTAGTCTGGCTATCCAGCACCTCTCTGACCAGGCTCTTAAGCCAAGACTTTCCATGCTCTTATTGATGGATGCATCCTCAAAACCTACGCTTTCCTCTGAAAAATCTCCAACTTTAAAATGTGCACTTACAGCCCCACAGCCCACCCTGCACAGCACCCCTGGGGCAACACAACAGTACCGTGTAGTGTGCTTCCCCCAGTGCTGGTGGACGTATAGACAGACTGTCCAAAGGGCCAGTTCGTGAGGAAACCAAGAGCCAGCCTGATTTCCTGTGTCACTGCCTTATTCCTGCTTCGATTCTGTGACAGCAAAGCTTTGAAATGGACCACATGCTGAGTTACGGCCAAGGCTGGCTCCTACCATGGCTGACTGAAGGCAAAGCTACACTAAAAACAGTTTTGCATGGTGCATTTTGCACCAGTGGCACAAATGAAGGTTGCTCAGCATGGAAAAGACACTGACACCTCTGTCACCTTCATGCTGCAATCAAGACCTGCCACTTTATGCACGTTGGAGCAGAAAGATGGTCTCAAATATCCCCCTCCAGAGCACATTAAGCCCTGAATGTTGTGGTTGCAAATGAAGCGAAACTCGCTGGGGTGAATGATTACAGAAGAGTAACCAAGGTGAGACTCACTTGTTGTTCAACGCTCCTCCCTGGTCGCAGTCACAGGGCCGACATCCATCCATGTCGTTGCTCAGGCCCCAGTGCTCAGGCTGCAGGAGTAAACATCAGTAGCACTGTAACTCGGTGCCAATTTAACCCCATCGATGCCAAATGCATACTTTGACATGCTCAGCATAAGCCACCCCAGACTGCCCCCAAACAATGAATCCTGCTTCCCTGCTTGGAAGGGCAGACCCAACATCACCAACACAGCCTCCACACCTGCTTTCCTCTGCCTTATCAACCATCTCAGGGGCTCAAGAAAAACACACATCTTTCCACCTAGTTCTAAAAGAAAGCTCCAGAAGGACCCCAGCTCAGAGACCTCACTCCTACTGCACCATTTACACCACCTTGGGCTCCTGACCCATGAATGGCCTGGAGGGTCACAGCCCAGTATATCACACTATAACAGAGAGCATAGAGCAGTGGGGCTTTGAGTGGGCCCTTGCAGAGCTGCTACTCTGCAATTTGCTTGTTGGACAGACAGACTTGTTTAGCTTTTCAAACCAGCTCACTGTCAGATAAGAGAGCCTGTCAGTGTTTATACAAACATATCCAGTTATCTGACAGTGTGTTTCTATAACACTCAAGCACACATAAACACTATATGGAAATGTATGTGTAAGAAATAATCCCAGCCTAAAATAATGGCTTGTATAAAAAGCAATTTTTTTTGGTAACACTGCTTGTCTGACCATTGTCTTACACCCCAGCAAGGATTCCAGCAGAAATACCCCACATCCCTCATTTTCACAGAGTAACTGCAACAGGTATCCTAATGTCTCACTCCTTATGGTCCCAGGAATTAATTTCCACATGCTTTTGTCTGCCTTGACATGCCTCCCAGCTCGCCGTAACAGCTCTCGACATCCCAAGGTGCTCACTCTAGCCTGAATGCCAGGCGCCTGCTCACAGGCAGTCAGGGAAGTCATCCAGCACTTTGCTCCATGCTTTCCACACATCAGCCTCCCTCACACCAGCGCCTTCTCATTTGGTTTATGGTAAACTACTTACCAGGCATTGATTGCACTGCTTTCCTGTCACCAGGCGCTTACAATAGCAGTTTCCTGTCTCCGAATCACAAGGATTCCCCCCGGGATGAGTACCCAGAGGATTACATGCACAAGCTAGATTGGGAAATACAAATAGGCGGTTTGGAGTTACATTTTAGACAGTACTCAACTTAAATGTCTACCTTAAAGTTTCCCCTAAACTGCCCATGAGAGAGATTAACTGCACACTTTGCTCACCACCCACCCCAGTAAAACTTCCCAGGCTTAGAGACTTAATTTAAAAAGAAATAAGGAGGATTCTGCTGTTTTCACTAAACGTGTTAGAAGGATCCGTTGGGGAACTGAGTTTTTAGGGTGGGTGGACTCCAAGCTATGGCAAATGTACAAGAATAATTTCCCTCTAGCAAAAATATGAAACACAGGGGAAAAACAACACTCCACAAACCAACTTCTCCTGGCTCTAGCAACTGCTCATAGAGATTTTGATCACGCATAAAGGAACATATGTTTTTACTCACACTGACAACCCACTGGGTCATCGGCACTTAGGCCATAGAAACCTTCTTTGCAGAGGTCACAACGTTCCCCTTCCACAAATAATTTACAACGGCATTGTCCGGCAATGAGGCCAGCAGAGAAATCAGTGTAGCGATCACAGATGCCATCATTTTGGGAGCCAGCTGGGTCACAGTTGCAAGCTAAGAAGGAAGCATCATGCATGTTTTATTTACTGTTACAAAAGAAAAGGCCAAGTCTCAAACTGAATTATTTAAACTCCATTGCCGTATAAAGAGAGTGTGTCATTCCTACAAGTATTACACATGACATGGATTGAACATGTAATGACCAGATAAATATCCAGGTTCTCAAAGAGAAAACAAAACCCAGACAGGCTCACTCAAGACCAGCAAGATAACCACCTGCCCTCAAGAAAGGTTTGGGAACATGGCAGTGGTTGAAAGAAGACAAGAGGGTTAATCCTAAATTCTCCAAGGTAAGCTCCTGGGGGCCACAGCTGGGATGCCAAGGCAACTCCAACTCCAAGGAATGGAACTGCACTTACGCTCACAGACGTCAGGGTCTCGCACATCTCTCTCCGGGTGCTGGAAGTAGAAGGGCTTACACTGCTCGCAGTTGCGTCCTATGGTGTTGTGCTGGCAGTCGTCACACACTCCGCCGCTGGTATTCCCCGTCGTCATGTACACAGCCATGTCAAAGTGGCACTGGCTGGAGTGGCCATTGCAATTGCACTCTGTGGCAAAGACAGAAAGCAGAGAGTGATTCCTGAGGAGATATAAGTTTGCAGAAAAAACACATGAAAGTCAACCAAGGAACATTCAGGACTTTATATATTGTCACAGGTTACCAAGTAACAGCACGTAATTCTCACATTAGACTCCAGATCTGCATTTTATTTGAACTCACTTTTGCATGCATTACTATTGCGGCCTTCAGCAGGTCGCCAGGGTAAATCATGGTAGAAATCCATACACTGCTCACAGTTTAGCCCTTTGGTATTATGTCTGCACATGCAGTGCCCGTGGACCTGTCATTAAAAAAAATAATAATTCCAAAGATGAATATCTAGTTGGTTAGAAAAGAGTAAGACAAAAATAACTCCGTGATCCAATCAATGCAAAATATCGCTAGTACATAATGGATATAATTTTGCAGACTCTAATGCACATAATAGCACACAGGAAGACATAAAGAGCCACAGAAGTGTCCTTTACCTGCCAAGGTAAGAATAGCCTCATACAAATTTGTTCTCTCCTTACTGGATCTAATGTCTGAATAAACACTTTCAGAATGAACAAGGAGAGCACTGTTTCACCTAAATAATCACAAAGGCCTCTTGGACCTAAAAGTTACCTGTTTACTAGCTGTTAATGAGCTATTAACATGCAACTAGTTATATCAGCACATCAGTAGCCTAGCACCTTCTTTCCAGCCCTACCCTGGTCCTTGAAGCAAAGATAACAGATGGTTTGGATGGGTTTTATTCATCAAACCCAGATTTTTGCCTTTGACATGCACAAAACAAGCACCAAGCAGACCACCAGTGACTGCGTGGCAGCCACTGCCTTAGATGGGGACTACAAACACTGGAGCCATGATTTTAAAGTCAAAGCCAGTCTTGCTGCTGCTCACATGGAGATACTTATCAAGAGGGCAGAGCAATGAAGCATACCGGCTCAGCAGCATCCCTTGGCCCCTGGGGCAACCCACACAACCTCCTCTATGCTGCCACATTTTCACCCAGTTAATAACTCACTCATTAACAGGGATGCTATTACTGCTTGCCAGGCAAAAATCATGGGAAAAACAGAACCCAGAAGGGATGTGGCACTCACACAACAGAGTAAAACGGAGGCAGCATGATTTTCCTTCAGAGCCTGCTGTTAATTAGGAGTACAGCTACCCCTTCTCAGCTGATAACAACTGACACAAATGGAGGTCATGCTTCATTCACAAATGTGATTATTTGATGCCTCTATTCACTTCAATTTTAGGGTAACCAAATCAACCCACACACCCATCACTGGCCCCATAAGGTTATACTCCCTTTCTGCATTCCTGCATTTAAATTTCATCAGCTCTCTAACAGAATTAGAAAAAGAATGCTAAACCAATTTTCACCTAATCTAAGCTTCCTGTGCTTGATTAACACCAGTAAGGACAGCTATGTTCACTGAGGAAGAATTGTTTAATGGTTTCCTTGTTTGAAAATTAAGGGTGGGGAGTGCAGGGGAGGGGGGGGGGGGAGGACACGACACGGACAGACGGGACTGGACAACAGTGCGTTGTGTGTTTAAGTAGCTTAAAAAAGGCAAAGACAGGAACAGTTTTATGTAGAAAAGGTGTGACTATTTACCATTCCCTCCACTTCTTCGTTAAAGCCATCCACTGGTGCACACTCACTGGCGTGTCCATAGCAGAAACAATTCCCACGAACCACCATGTCATAGATGGCATAATAGTACTTCTCCCTGATCTCCAACCTCGAGTCCAAGAGATTATCTCCCAGTGTGTGCAGCTTGACAAATTTGACTCTCAGATTTGTGATCTTTAACAGGTCTGCCAGGGACAAAAAGAAACAATACCACAACAACATTTTGAAACTATTTGCCAGATATTGGATGGAATAGAAGGAAGCCAGGAGCAACTTCTCAAGCACACTTCCTATGGGCAGATTAGATCAGATTTAATTCCAGCACTTACATACTATGCATCACATCACTTCATAGTCCCAAATTAAAAAAAAAAATTATCTTATTTTACTGTAGGCTGATTACTATATAAGGTAGTTTAAGCTTATTTAAAGTAGCAATCTGTTTTATTGTAGGCACGCCCAGGCACAAACACAAATATTAAAGGCATATGCAACAGTACCAGCAAGAAGACACTGTTTCTTTGGGGTTTTAAAACATAAGAGCAAGGATCTGATATTGAGGAACCACTGATAAGCTTTCAGAGCTACAAGGTTTCTGGAAAAAAAATCTTAGTTGGAAACAAGACATGAATACAGTATGTCGGCCAACTTGTGTAATATTAGTTAAATTTTTGAAAGAAGCAACATCCCATCACTGACAAAATACAAAGAAGATGTTCATGAAGGATAGTCCATGGGAAGACAATATTGCAGAAATTAGTTCAGTCCACATATCCACTTTGATATTATGAATCCTGAGTAATATCTCATAGCCTTGAAAATAGGTTTGAAAAAGCACTTAAAGCCCATGAAAGCAGAATTTCTCCTTTAAAATGCTGGTTAAAAAAAAACATTCAACTGATACAGCAACTATCAGACACTCTTCTACTTTAGATTTCTTCTTCTTCGACGGTTAGTTTTACACTGAATGACATGAACTGAAACCAAGAATGAACATGAAGTCAGAGGTCAAGTTTAAGGCCAAGCCCTGCAGTTCCCTACTCAGGCCAAATACTTCACGAGGTTTCTCTTAGAGCCATGCTCAGTAACAGATCTCTCTACCTTTGCATTCCTGCATTATCATGACTGTGCATGAATGCTACAGTCATTTATGGTTTACAATGGCATCTGTGTGGTCCAGTCATGTAGTGTTACCAAGGCCAATCATTCTTAAGTCGTAACTCAGATGTTTTAAAAAATAAAACACGACCTCTTTGATTTTAACTAGAAATGCAAAATTATATAAGTACCTCTGTAATTCTGTCTCTTTGCTTTCTGAGTATCACAAAATTACAGGCTCACATTCCACGGTTTCTCTAGGTGACTGCACGTATTTTGGAAAGAGGGGGTCTTTAATGAAAATAAATCTCTGATCAATTAATAAAAAGACAAATTACAATGATGCGTGTAAGAGCAATCACTTGAGTTGACAACACAGACTGTTATTTTCCAGCACGCTGTCTGCGTCAGGATAAGAAACCATACCACAAATATATTCATATGACTTCAAAACCATTACCTGCTACTGCATGGCTTTATTTGTGGCTTCTTGTGTTTTATAAGCAAATAAGTAGAGAAATGCTTTCCAATGAGCATGGAAGGTAACTGCATACATACTTTGAATCCTTGGACTGTATGGATCCTCAATTCGAAAAGCAGGATCTAAAACACGATATATTACCTAGAGGAAAAATGGTACAATGAAAGATTCAGCTTTAAAAACAAGAGAACATGCATCTGCATGGGAAAAGTCTATACGATAAACATATTGGAAAAAAAAGCCTTCTGACCTCTCCCTCTGTTGAAGGCTCAATGTCGGAGTATCGGGAATCACAAATGATATCATCCACTTTCTTCATGGGTCCAGTTGAAATCCCAGGAAATGAGCTCTCACAGTCATAAGCAAAGTACCTATATACTTGCCAGGTTTTTCCAAAATCAGATGATCTTTCTATCAGCATTGCAGCAGGACGGAATGTCTAATAGTAAGAAAACAAGAAGAGATTTTATTCCATTACTGATTACTTGCATTTACACTGAGTGCTTTGAAGAGTAAGCAATGCATATGTCTGGATTTTAAGCTCCTTCCCTGCACTGACTACTTCCAATATTTGGAAATACTAGAAATACTCTTCTGCTGATATCCTATTTTCTGCTCAGAAATAACACACATCAAACTACAGACTACTCATCTTTAAAAAGATGGCACTCAGTGGGCCAAGCTCTTAAAGACACAAAAAATAAGCAAACTTTTAAGTTTCATGGATTCCAAATCCTTTGCAAAACTGGGGGTTTAAGACAGGGCTTTAGGAAGTCAAAAGGATCTTTTTTTCCACTGCTTTTGGAAAGCATTACAGTATTCCTCCTTGCTGTACCTTCTTGCCTAATCTTCTGCAAAGGACCTGATGGGCCTCTTCTGCCCTGGGTACCGGCAGACCACTTTCAGAAGTTCTTGCTGAGCAGTTACCTCTGATGCTCAGAAAAGCCCTGCAATTGCTCACCTCTCTTTGTCTGACCCTACTACTCTCCACAGTGTCTCTGCCACTCAGTGCCAGCCGCTCTCTGTGCTGCATTAAGAACACCTTTAAGGAGAATGAAAAGTTCAGCTTCATCCACTCTTGCTAAATCTGACTCCCAGTGTGATCCTGCTCCAGCTGGCCTTGCCCAGACTCCATCATGCTGCATTTGTGCCACGGAAACCACTTCTTACCTACACATATTCAACTCCAGAACAAGTTAATGAGATTTTTAAAAGATTTTTTAATCCCTTTGACCTAAAAATCTTATGTTACAATTAATCAGCTGCATTTCAAAAAGCATTTATCAATTTAACACCTGGCTTGCATCTACCAAGAAATACAAACAGCCTTGTCATTAGTTTTATGTATTCAGAAGAGGCTCTCCAAGAGCCAAGCACAAAAGTGTTTTGTCACAACTGGAAAGAAATCTTTCTGCTTCCTGGTTGAAAATATCACCCAACTTACAAACCGATATCTCACCCAACAAAAAATATAGCAACCACAGAAAGTCAACAAATCATCTTTAAAACTATCTTTCCCCCACAGTCTTTCTCCTGACAGCAGATCAAGTCCAGCAGCACCAGGGCATGGTGGCCACAGCTCCTGCATCAGGTCAGGGGTCTCTCAGGAGACCCTCACTGCCCGGGGCCAGAAGACAGGACCACCTGTCCCCCTCAGCTGTCTCCTTAGGGCAGGGGGAGAAACCCGAGCCAACACAGCAGGAAAGAAGAAACAGCTCTTCTAGAATCACAGAATCATTTAGCTTGGAAAAGACTTTTAAGATCATCAAGTCCAACAGCAAATGTAATGCTGCCAAGTCCACCACTAAGCCATGTCCCTAAGTGCCACATCTATAGGTCTTTTAAATACCTTCAGGGATGGTGACTCCACTACTTCCCTGGGCAGCCCATTCCAACGCTTGAGAATATTTCGGAGAAGAACTATCTCCTAATAGCCAGTCTAAATCTCCCCTGGCACATTTTCAGGCCACTTGCTCTCGTTCTGCCACTTGTTACTTGGGAAAAAGAGACCGACATCCACCTCGCTATAACCTCCTTTCAGGTAGTTTTTAGAGGGCTATGAGGTCTCCCCTGAGCCTTCATTTCTGCAGATAAAACAACCCCAGTTCCCCAGCTGCTCCTCATGGACTTCTTCTCTAGGCCTCTCACCACCTTTACTGCTCTTCTTCGGATGTGCAAAAGCTGACAGTTAAAATTTAAGATATTTATTTTCTCCACATGCAAAGAGCAGGGATTTGGCCCTGCAGGAACTGCAGCCCCTGAAACTTCAGCTGAAGGTTGCCACTTGCGCTTGCCTGTGACTTAGGATGTACAGGACATAATCTGCCATTCCAAGACATCTGTTTGTAAAGAAACAAAGAGACTTTGTGTACAGATGTTCCCTCTTCCTGAAGACACTTCCAGTTGCCAAATGAAAACCGATACCACAGCCAAGTTTTTTTTTAAAGAAGAAAAATCCTTCCTACTAATTGTTTAGCTAATGAACTTCTAGAACATAGCCACCACAGAGAGAGACACCCAACCCAAACACCAGCTTTCCTTCTGCAGCCTCACTGGAGTTCAAACACAACTCAATCCACAATTCACAACTTAGCCTTCCTGCACAATTTCAGCAGAAGCTAAGAGTTGACAGCTTTAAAAAGTCAGGCAAAACAGTTCAGGCAAAGCCCAAATCCCAAATATCAAACAGATGTGAAAGACTACACAACCTCTCATTTCCTTCTGCTTTGGGGCTCAGAGTAAAACTGTGACTTCCTTACCTTGAAGGTCATAATGAGATGAGTGAAATGAAATTCAGCTTCCAGGTTCAGCTGGATAGTCACATTTTCCAAACCTGCAGGGGCAGAGAAAAGAAACTGTGCAGCAAACACGGACACCCACCAGCCTCTACACCTAAATTTTGCCAAAGCTCTTTGCTCCGGTGGCCTCTGTCACTTAGTTAGTAAACTAGCAAGGTACAGGGGAGACACTGAGGCCCTGCCGAAGTCTATCACACGTGGGATTCCTGTGCATCATCTGCACTGGCCACTTTATACCCAAAGCATGAGCTGGCACTGCCACTATCTCACACTGTGTAACATGGTAAACTCCACCAGATGCACAGTAAGGATGAGGACTGCTATGGGCTGGATCCTGGCACCAAAATGCTCAGTGGCTGATAATGACTGAGGATGCTGAGACCAGACCCATGTGGTGACGCTAGGCTGTCCTCACACTATCTGGCAGCAACAGAGCTTTGCAGCCCTAACACACCAAATTTCACTGACAACTGGGAGGAACTGTTTCCCACTTCTCTTGACTCACTTAAGACTCTCCTATCCATCTGGATTCAGAAACAGTTTATTTACAACCTGGTTTTGAAGTAACCCTAAAGAAACTATTACAGCCCTGTTTTGAAACCATGAGCTAGGAAACCAGTGACAGACAGAAGCATTTCCAAACTCTGCTGCACTTACAGTCAAGGACTCTACACAGTAAGGAAGAAAACCAGTTACAAATATTATTTTGTCGTGCGAAAAGACATCTTAAAACAGTTGGATACCAATTATCACAGTATCACAGTATCACAGTATCATAAGGTTGGAAAGAACCTCTGAGATCAAGTCCAACCTATAACACTACACTAACACCAACACCAACACTAACACCAACCATCATCTAAACCATGGCACTCAGTGCCTCATCCAGTCTCCCCTTAAACACCTCCAGGGTCGGCGTCTCCACCACCTCCCTGGGCAGCGCATTCCAATGACCGATCACCCTTTCAGTGAAGAACTTTTTCCTCACATCAAGCCTAAACTTTCCCTGATGAAGCTTCAGTCCATGCCCTCTGGTTCCGTCACTGGTCAGCTGAGAGAAGAGACCAACCCCTGCGCGACTATAACCTCCTTTTAGGTAGTTGTAGAGAGCAATGAGGTCTCCCCTGAGTCTCCTCTTCTTTAGACTAAACAGCCCCAACTCCCTCAGTCGCTCCTCATAGGGCTTGTGCTCCAGCCCCTTCACCATCTTCATTGCCCTCCTCTGAACACATTCCAGTATCCTAACATCTTTCCCAAACTGGGGGGCCCAGAACTGTACACAATATTCAAGATGAGGCCTGTATACTGTAGTTAGAAATTAAAAAAAAGCCAAGATTTATAGACAAGAGAAATTGTAAGAAATTAAAATAATGCACCAAGAAAGCACTTAAATTTTCAATCAGCTATAACTTTATGTAGAGCATGCAGCAACAATCTCTTCTGCTCTATGCCTGCATAGAAGAAAACATGAAATGCACAGAAAGAATCATTTGTTTTTCATTGTTGAAGGACATTTTCATGACCTTATGAGCTAAGAACTTTTCTGTGTGAATGCTGCCAAGCCTGTTGCAAAAAACATGAATTATGTGGAATGCTAGAGGAGAGCTGCTGGAGACACGCAGCTTGCTAGTCAGATCTAAACGGTTAAGAAGGATTTAGAGAAACATTTTCTTTACCTGGCAGCAGAAATGTTACAAATATTACAATTTTATCTTAATATACAGTAAGACAGCTACTGTCAATGCATTTGCAAGAGTCCCTCCCTGTCCAGTTGGCTTTAAAGCTTCAGGATAGGACTGTTGTTTGAGAAACCTCAATGCCTTGCTTTGTGTATGAAGGCATGCCAAAAGCCATAAAAGTAAGAAAGGCAGAGGAAGATTTTTTTTTTTAAAAAGAACCACCAAACTAACATGCAACTTTTTTTTTTAACTAGCTGGCTTGTTTCTGGTGTTCATTTTACTGTTTGGCATATGGATCCAGGAATTCAGGGAGCCCAAGAAGGAGAAGATAGTTTGCAGGCGAAGAGATATGCCTTGCTCTTCTCTCCTGGGGGAGGACAGGGAAGCAGGAGGTCTGCGGGCGGGATGGAGGCCCCAGGCTCTGCGCCCAAACCTCCTCCCTCACCCTCCCTCCAGCCTGGGGAAGCCCTGCAGAGCCTCCTTGGCAGAGCCGCCCCGGTATATTTACTCCTGGAAGGCTGTTCTGCTCCCTCTGCCCAAACATGAGGGAGATCTGGAGCCAGTGCAGGAAACTTTTCTCTTCAGGAAAGGATTCCTGCAACGTGGTGGGATGGCTGTTTCCAACACTCACTCACTGAGGCCTGAGGGGGCTTTGTTATGGATTAAGGATTGCTGGGAGGCACATAAAAGCAGCCAATTTTGCTCAGCCCTCCTCAAACAGCATGATCCCTCACTCATGAGTGATCACCAGGCCAGTGATAACAGCAAACCTGCAAGTACCCTTAAACACAAGGAGAAGCAGTTCCCAGCACTAGAGATGGCTCCCAGACAAACCCCGTACCATTTTCCGATTGCCACCAGAGCTTCAGGCGATTTGGAGCAAATGTGGTGACGACATTTTCAATGCGATGACTGTCAGGATTGAGGGTGTCGTGGAAGGGTTCCTCAGAGTCACATATGAAACATTTTTTGTCCTCCTGAAACAACAGAATAATCAGCATTACTGATTCTATCCGTGGGGCAATAGTTGTTTCCTGCAGATAAGAATATTTTCCATTCATATCACATTCCACTCATTTTGCCTGCGGGAGTCATCAAAGGTATTTTTTTTGTTGAAACGATAAGTGTATTTACCTTTATGAATTAATGCAAATTGTAAAATGGAAAACATGCCAGGAATTCCATAAGCTTTATTTTTAGAAGTATGTTTCCTATCGAAATTGCAGTTTCAGGAAATCTCTCCCAGCACGTATATTCCCCAGCAGAAACCAGAAGCCAAGCCAGCATCTACAGAAAACTGCTGAATTGCTTCTGTACAAATCTACATGTGCAAAACTGCATCTTCAACAACTTGTGTGAAATAACACTGGCTTTTGGGAGCTAGCTTGGAGATCTAAGTTCTCTGTATTAAGGATAACTCCAGTGAGCCTCAGTGCAGGTCAAGAGGCCATCAGTGATTCAGTGACCAAGCCCTTTCAGCACAGGGTTAAGTTTACTCTAAATTCAGCTTGTCAAACTTCTACATAACCTTCTTCAGCTTGGATCGCAACCACGAGCTATGGACATAAACCCAGTTTCCAAACACTACAAGGTGTGCCCACGGAAGAACAGTTGGGTATAAGTCTGGCACATGTTGCTTGGGAAAACTGAATGCTTCTTCATCTGGAGGACAAAACCTATCAGGACTATTTCTATGAAAAATGCAACTTTGCATTCTCCTAGTGCCTAAAACCACCACTTTCCAATTTTGCAAGGTAGAATGCAAACCAAACCAAACGGAAGGTTTTCTGCCCAAACCACCAGGTAGTTTGGCAGACTGGAGGGAGCAGAGGAAGGAGAGAAGCTCATTGCACTGCAGCGAGGGAGCCCCAGCACACCCACAACTCATCACTGTCAAAAGCTACCCAGACATCATTCCTCCAGCAGGTTTAGGGAGACAAATGCAGTGCTTTATCAGCCAAGAATGTGAGAGCTGGCGGGTTTGTGCCACACAGGCTTTCCATTTCACCAGTTTCAGCTTCAGCGGCTCCTCCCAACAAGCCCTGGAGACTCCTCCAGCAGAAAGCACAGCAAGAGTGGGGGCCCCCTGCCAGCTCCAGGCTCCTCTCTCCAGCACCACAGACCCACGCCTTGTGCCATAACTTGCTCCTTCTTCCACGAAAACTGAATCCCAGAAGGCCCAGTGCTGCAAAGTGCTCAGTGTGGCCAAGGCCTGTTTTATCAACAGGATACCTTCCCATGATTTCTTCAATACCATTTACAATTCAGAAGTAAACAGGGACATCCCAAATGCTGGACTGGAACTGTGACATCGGGAAGAAGGACACACATGAACATCTGAAGTAATGTTTTTTATTACGACACTTCAGCATTTTTCGAGACAATAAAACATAAAGTGCCTTTGTTATTTTGTTCTACCAGAGATGCTAATTTTGCTAAAGTCAATTCCGACATACTTCAAAAATGTTCCAGCAAAGCTAAACCCCTTGTTAAATCAAGCAGTAACTCTGGCAGACAAAGCAGTACAGTAAAATTAAAGGCAGGGGGAAAGATTTGGTAATTTCAATGCACAAATGGGCCAAGTACTACAGTCCCTCAGGCAGAGCTCCTCCTGCTTCCCGTGGGTTTCCTTCCAAGTGCCAGAATCCGGTCTTATTGTCTCCACAGTAAATTGAGCCGGAGATTATCCCCTTACTTTCAGTTCAACAGAGTTCCACTTATAACTGATATTTTATTCTTCTCCACTACTTCTGCCTCAGATATGTTAAGGCTGGTGAGCTGCTTCTGGTTCAAATACTAACGAGCTTTGTGTTTTCCACTACATGTGCAGGACAACCTTATTTGCATCCTTTCATTTGGAGACCATACAAATATAACTACATTGAGAGAAAAGGGGCCAAAACACTACCTCGGTCCTACAGACCACTCTCCATCAGGAAGCTGTCTAGACGGCCCCGGTTAAGTCTCAAAATAACGCATTAATTGAACTTAATGCGGCACATTCCTACTTATTCACCTCGCTATGGAAAAGGGGGGGGCTGGAGTCAACAGCCGCAAGTGGTTCCCTGGACCCGGGCTGCTCAGATGGGACGGAGTGTTCACCTAGAGGTGTCCGGTGATCCAGCAGGGCTCAGCCTCCCCCAGGGTGCTGCTCCCCTCCCCCGTCAGGGTGCTGACCTGGAGGTGGCTGACAATACACGTTGGGGCTCACGTTGAACCCGGGGTACTGCCCCCGCATCGGGGCACTCACCGGGAAGTGGCTGGCAATACAGCAGGTCTCGTGGTGGCCCTGGGAGTGCTGCCCCACCCCGTCGGGGCCCTCACATGGAGGTGGCTGGAGATGCAGCAGGGCTCAGGCTGGCCCCAGGGGTGTTGCCCCCAAGGTCGGGGCGCTCAGCTGGAGGTGGCTGACAACGCAGTAGAGCTTAGGCTGACCTCGGGGTGCTGCCCCACCCCGTCGGGGCGCTCAGCTGGAGGTGGCTGAGGATGCAGCAGGGCTCGGGGTGCGCCCAGGGGCACTCACCTGGAGGTGGCTGACGATGCAGTAGGGCTCGGGGTGCGCCCAGGGGCACTCACCTGGAGGTGGCTGAGGATGCATCAGGGCTCGGGGTGCGCCCAGGGGCACTCACCTGGAGGTGGCTGACGATGCAGTAGGGCTCGGGCTGGCGGAGGCCGCAGGTGGAGGACGCGGAGAGGCGAGAGGCGCGGCCGATGAGGAGGTCGCCGGTGGCGGGGTAGCAGCTGCCCTCGGCGCAGCCGTAGCTGTACTCGGGCTCCTGAGCCGCCGCGGAGCAGAGCGCTGAGCGGCCGCGGGGAGAGAGATTCGAATGAGAGAGGGGTGAGAGGTAGAGATGAGACGGAAAGAGGGAGAACGGTGAGAAGGATGGGGGAGAGAGGGATGGGGGAGAAAGGGATGAGGAGGAGAGGGAAGGGGTGAGAGCGATGAGACGGGGTGAGAGATGAGGGTGAGAGGGATGAGGGAGAGAGGGATGAGAAGGAGAGGGATGAGAGCGCGAAGGGGGAGCGCGGCCAGGCAGAGCCCCGACGGCGGCAGGAACGGGACGGGAGTTACCGAGGCAGCAGCAGAGGGAGAGCAGGAGGCGGCCCATGGCGGGCACCAGCGGGACGGGACGGGACGGGGCTGCACTCCACGCCGCCACCGAGAGCGGTGGCTCCGGCTGCTCCACGCAGGCGCCGCAGCTCCCGCGGCTCCTGGGGAGCGGCTCCGCGCTCCCGGGGCCCCCGGCCCTCCCTCCGCCTCCTCCTCCGCCCCCGCGGGGCTGGGCCGAGTCGCCCCCTGCCCCGGGGCCGGAGACCCGCAGGGTTAGCGGCCGCCGTCTAGGAATGGGAGCTCAGCCGGGTTGGGGAGCCTGGGGGGAACCCCGCTGCAGAGGGAGCGGGGGCTCCAGCCCCCCCAGGTTGTGCCCTCCCCGCTGCAGCTGAGGGTCCCCGAAAAGGAGAGGGTGATTCCAGCTGCCCCCCTAGGTTGAGTCCTCCTTGCTGCAACCGGAGAGCCCCGAAAGGTAATGAGTGGCTCCAGCCCCCCCCTAGGTTGTGCCCCCGCAGCAGCCCCCAGCTTTGGGATTGGCCGCTGGGCAGGGTGCAGCAATCGAGGGGAGTCAACGATGGAGCGACCCCTTTCCATGTCCCTGTCTGTGTGGAAACAATGCGGGAGTGGAGTTTTTGACCCAATTCTGGCCCGGGGTGCTGGTGGGGCTGGGTGCTTGAGAGGAAGAGGGGAGGGAAGAAGGGATGTATGGATTTCCTTCTCAGCCTGGAGAACAGAAGGCTCCTGGGGGGCCCTCTAGGCTGCTCTACAGCCTTCCAGTACTTAAAAGGGGGCTACAGGAAAGCTGAGGAGGGGCTCTTTATCAGGGAGGGCAGGGATAGGACGAGCCGTAACAGTTTTAAGATCAAAGAGGGGAGATTAAGATTAGATATTAGAAATTTTTTACTGGGAGAGTGGTGAAGCACTGGTAGAGGTTGCCCAGAGAAGTCGTGGGTGCTCCACCCATGAAGGTGTTCAAGGCCAGGTTGGATGAAGCTTTGATCAACCTGATCCAGTGGAAGATTTCCCTGCCCACGACAGTGGGCTTGGAACTGGGTGAACTTTGAAGTCCATTCCAGCCCAAATCATTCTGTGATTCTATGCATAGATGGAGCATACCCATGCGAAAAGGCCCAAAACCCAGTGAAGGGCCAAAGAGTTGGCAACCGTCACACGCTGATGCTCAACAGCCCCACATCTCCCAGTGCTGTGGATGCCAACACACATGGCTCGTGAATACCATTTCTGGGGCTATTTCTTGTTAACTGGGAGAGTGTGCTGCTGCTGCTGCCTCCCCAGTGGTGCTGGGGTGGCTGCGAGGGGTGAGTGGCTGGGTTGAAGCTGCCTCTCACTTTGGTTCCCTGGGCTCTGCAGGGAACACAGGGGCTTGGTGGGCAGGCAGCATGGTCCCCTCAGCACCCAGGTGAATGGTTTACTGGTAAAGAAATGCTGAGGATTGGATACAAAGGACGGATGTGTTTGAAGAGCACAGCCACACTGGGCCAGGCTGAGACAGATGCCTGGCTGAGGTTTGCTTGCGCACGTGTAACATAAACTTGTGTAAATCTTTACCAGGTACCAATGTCCCTCAAGAACACTTTGCCCCCGCTATTTGCAGTGCCGGAGTGAAAACACATCAGAGTCTGTCCGTCCCAGCAAACCCTGCCGAGGTAGGTAAATATGTTCATTCTCATTTTACAGATGGATAAGCAGAAACATAAGAGATACCAAGTGACTTGCCCTAAAGGTTAAACACCAAGTCTGAAACATAACCCAGGACTCCTGACTGAAGAACTCTTGGGGCTGTTTCATTAAAGATATCCAGGAAATGAAATCCTTTTAAGCTGACAGGGCAGGTACTGTAATTCTGAGCCTTTTCTGCAACCTAGTCTTCTAAATTCACAAAACTAATTCAGTTTCACAGTCCTGTTATGTAAATCACAGCATGGCTTTGTTTTTTCAGCTTTAGTACAACAGATATTTTTGACCCACTAACAGAAAATGTTTTACTCTCCTGCAGTTAGAAACTCCTCTAGTCCGCAACAGATGGGCAGCAGTATCGCTGCATATATGACTGTGCAAGGACAGAATGTTTCATTGCCAACTGGATTTTTTTTCTGTCCCATATTTTTTCAAATTTTATTGAAGTTTTCTTTTCCTTTTTTTTTTTTCTTTTTCATAGCCTTATGAAGTCTGATCCTCCTCTAAACCTAAAAAGAGCTTAAGTTGCCTCCAGAGCTCCTTGCTGCTGTGGTTAGGCTCCTTCCTGACTTGCCATGGATGGCATGACAATGCACTGTGTTCCAGCCTCAGGGTGACCCTGTTGCGTGCCATCAGGGATGGAGCTGGAGTTGCAGCCACAGACCACTCATAACCATGGTCACCTTTCAGAAGCAGCATTCACTGTGTGGGTAATCAGGTGCAGTGAACTTGTTGGCATCCATCCCTCTCTGCAGCGCTCCTGAGCAATAGTGAGTGGGAGTCTCATCTTCAAATGATAAAAATTAATTTTGTTTTGTGCCCTGTCCTTGTGGATTTACAGCCCTGGGGTGTCTGTCTTTGCACTGGGTTGGAAATCTCAAAGAACTAAATTTCAGAATCTGACCTCAGTGGGACCCACTTGATCACTTATTTTCTTGTAACATTACAGAGGCCGAATGCCTATCAAATAGAGCTGATGGGATAACCTTTGATTAAATGTATCTTTAACTATATGTGGGTTTGGTTAAGTGTTTTTTGCATTTCCATTAATGTCATTGAAGTCAAAATACTCTACAGCAAGATAGTGATTTCAATCTTGTTTTTTTCCAAGAAACAGTTTTCTGAAGCCACTTCTTCTCACAAGAAAGGAGTTCAGGGGAACTAAAAATAGGTATTTTTGATCAAGATACAGCATTTTCCCACACATTAACTTTGCAAAAACACTTTAAAGTTTTTTTACACACTTACAATAGGGAATGCTGCACAGTTGTAAACCTCAGAAGCTGTCACAGGATGGGTTTGGTGTCCTGTAGCCACCAGTCCTGTCATGTCTGCTTGCTTTGTGTGTCTGAGCATGCTTGGAGAAAGGCAGGGAGGTCAGCCTCCATGCTGACTTTCTTCTTCCTGTTTCTTCCTTTCTTCCAGTGATTTTTGTCTCCCCTCATGGATACATCTTCCCTCCAGGATACAACTGCCTTGTGTTTACAATCTTCTTATCCTTGCGGCTTGTCAAAAGCCATATGGCAACTCTCACAGCCAACAGCAGATTTTGGGAGGAGGGCCTCTGTCAACTTTCTGATTGTGAATTCAGATTTTTAAAGCCGTAAGTGAAATAATTTTGATTTATATGCAATTGGGATTTTTTTTCTAGGCGCTTCAGCTTACCTCTTTCAAGTGCAGTGCAGTAGGGCCGCATTGAAACCTGCAGAAAATCCTTCAATACGTGGAGACCTGCATGTGAGCAGCTTGGAGAGTTGTGTGCTCTGAGTGAACTAGAGACGGTCAATTTAATTGTGGCAAAGTCAATCTAAATGCACTCATTCAATTGGAGCCTAGTAACTTCTAAAGAAGCCTTGTGCCTCATAGATGATTTTTTAGAGTGCTAAAATTCAGAAAAAGCTAAACCACAAATTATTTGCATGCCTGTGTTCAAGCATCTCTGGTAGATTGTATCAGAGTTATAATTTCATTCCATCATTTTCACAAAAGAAAGTATTATATGGGTAATACATGTTGCACATTGCCCTGGAGCACAGCTGGTTTGAGTTAGGGCAACATTTCTGAAGTCTCATCCATGCCAACAATTCCCACCCAAGCCCCCCACTGCATACAAATGCTACTTTAGGTCTTGTAAACACAGAGTTAAACCATGAAGGGTTTATCTCAGCTGGATCAAAACAATGCTTGCTTTTAGATAAGGATTGTTTTATGCAGTGCTGCTGGCATGAAGATGGGTATAGATACTATGAGCCCTGTATTCCTACAGAGCTGTCCACGCTTTAAAGATGTGGTCTGAGCTGCAACCAAGTGCTCTGCAGCAGTGCTGGGCTTCTCATGCCAGCTGAATGAAGTCTATGATGGATGTTTGCTGTGGAATGGTCCAGGAGGGAATGACACGCCTGTTTTTCACTGAGGAAAAGCCCCCATTAGTCTGCTTAGGATCCTGCAGGAACATGGGTGGGATTTTGAAACTGAGACACAGCTCCCTTCAGTCTTTTTAAACCCTAGCCCTGCTGTAGAATTTGCTTAGCCCCAGTCTCCTTCTTCACATTAAAAGCAAAAGTATTCTAAACTGAAATTTACATCAATCTCTTTGTTCTTTATGGCTACAAGAAACTGCTGTGTGAACCCTGACTTCCATGAAGTTTTGCATATGGGATAAAAAATGGAGAAACTGTTTTTGAACATTTATGCCTTGTAGACTCACTGCTTAAACCTAAGAGCTGAATTTATTCTCCAGTTGTTGGTTGCATTAACGAAGAAAAACACGAAAAACCTCTTATAAGCATAAGAAAAAAGGTATTTCAGGACGAGCATTGACAAATGACCCTTGAACTATGATAATGAGTTGTTTTCGTCATTAGGCATCTGTGCACTGCCATCCAGTGGGCATCGGGAAATTGGCTCCGTCATCGACTTCTAGTGGGCCAGCACTGCACGGAGGTACCGCGAGTGCCTGTGCATTTTCAGTTAGCATAGGGGGATCCTTACATGGCCAGGGGCTTCTGGTGATCCCCTTCTCTATCCCAATGAAGAGACAGAGATGGAAAAGTGACGGTACCCCGAGGAAGCTGCTGCGACGGCTACAAAAGCTCCTTTGTCTGTATCACCCCATCCCGGTCTGTGCAGCCCCATGCGGGGCTGGGGCACAGCCACAGGTTATTATAGGGTTCAGCAGAAGCCACAAGGTGTTGGGGTTCTCCGTGGCAGTTACCTGTAGTTCTCTGAGCAATCCTTCTTTTGCATTCGAACCCCCTACAAGGAGAAGCCCTGGGCTGTGGGCAGGAGTGTATTATAGAGCTCCCTCAAAGACTGCATCCCGATTACTTTATCAGCTGGTTTATTAAAAGGTATTTCTTATTTCCATATAAACTCAACTGGCCAAAAAAAAAACCCCAAGAGAAAGTTCCATTGTTGCCTATGCCAAAGTACTATACGCACCTTCAGACAGATTTACAGAGACAGCCCTCGGTGCCGAGAAGATCAGGAGTGGGTAAGCACGAGACTTAGATGCACTGTACCTGATGGTCTGTCCATACCCTAACTTTTGCATGTTGCATACTTGCTTTCCTGCTTCATGATTTCATTTTTAATGGCTATCACTTGTTCTTCTAGTTGTCTCAGTTGCTCTGCCTTGTTTTGTTTGGTTTGATTCAGGTCCTGAAGCTTCTTCTCCAAATCTGGAAGAGCAGAGACATGCAATGATGCTCATATTTGTTATATAAGCAAAATCCAGAGATTAGCAGTGTCTCTTTTCCCAGCAGTTTTAGAGAAAATAAGCCCATTTCAAATGGGGAATGTTATATATGCAACTGGAGGGAAAAGCCTGGCTTCTGAACCACAAGAGAAACATGACAGCCTTAAAGAAATTAATTTCTCAGCATGTGCTTTTGTCCACCAGCTAGGATGGGGCACAACGTGAAGCTTTTAAAGGAGCTGGCTTAGATGGAAGCACTCAGAGGAACATTGCGCCCATTGATGTGTGTAAAGCCTAGACAATTCAAACATAATGAGCTTAGGTCTCTCTCATTTACAGGAATGTTTCCACTGGTCCCTGTGAAGCTAGACCAGTGTAAATGTACTGGTTATGATTCAAAACCACATTACTCACTGCCTGTTTTGAACGCATTGGGCATTTGGAATGACTGGGATGCTCTTTGAGGTGTCTGCTCAAAGCATTTACTGGGAGCCTGTCCTGGAGGATTTGCTCCCAGAATGGCGTTTCTGCCTGTTTTTTGCTGATATTAACATGGTATTTTTGGACGTTGGGCCTGACAGCGTCTTAGGCCCAAGGATTTCCAATGGAAATGCCCAGTCCTTCACTACAAGCAGAATTAGGTTCCCTGCGTGCATTAATAACTTGAGATGTACTGCTCTGTTTTGGTGACCCTCGAATCCAGCCCTCCACCATGTTTTATCCAGTGTGGCACCTTGTTTCTACCTGGCAGCAGCGCTGAGCTCCTTGCCCCTGCGCTCCTGCCAGCGCTGGTCACGTGTGCAGGGTGTGACGCGCCTTACACTGCAGGAGCAGGAGAACAGCAGGAGCTGTGAGTTTGACAGCCCTGCTCTAAACTCACCCGAGAGGCTGGGTGAGGGGCAGTGCTGCAGCAGCCATGGTCTCTTCTACCCATGACCCCTCTGCCTCCCAGCTGCAGCCCTGCAGGTGCAGGGCACGTTGGCTTCAACTCCCATGGCAGTGCATGTGGGTGACAACACCAGAATGTGGACTAGCTTGATCAAGGCGTGTACTCAAGCTCTGCTCCCTGGTGTGAGACACAGATGCTTCTCTGTGTGGACCTGTACCTGGCTTGTTCTGCCATTGCTCAGAGATCATGTCTGAAGGGGAACACATATAAACTGATGAAAACCAGCTACTCTGCAGCTCTCTATAACACAAGCTGTCCCTTGGGTAATGCAAGAAAAGATAGAGTGCAAACAAAAAGATTTAAAGTCCAAATGCCCAAAGCAAGTGTACAGATCAAAGCTCCCAGCTAAATCTGCAGCCAAGTTTTATGCAGATTTTGCACTTTTCCTGCTTTTAAACAGAATCAAATCAGTGCAAATCCCTGTGTGGACACTTCTTAAACTCTGCATGTAGCCACCAATTTATGTCAGAAGAAGTACATAAGCCAAATGAATTTAACTGATTTTAAACTGTTTGGGTAGCTTCAAGCTGGGATTCTCACCAGTTAAACTGTTTGAAACTTGATTTTAAGTGAACCTAGTTTGTTAGTGTCTGTGGTTAGGACTTTAGTTTACTTCATGACTGTCATAATTTTTACCACTTGCTATGGAAGTGAGAACACCACCTGTTATTCTTTTAATTTTTTTTTCAGTCTCTTCAGCCAGTTTTTCTGCTTCTTCTTTCAGCTGCTTCACTTTTTGTAGTGCTACTTTTGGAGGTCCTTGGGCTTTTAGCTTTTTTTGAAGAATGGTGTACTTTCTTTTAGTGTCAACAAATTCCTGTAACAAAAAGTCATTACTTAGTTTAAGAGCATCTCATAATTAATCTCCTTTGGTGTACTAAAGAAGATTTTTATACCTTTTTAGTATATCTTCTTTGAACCAAATTTTAAATCTCTCATTCTCTTAAATCTTAAAAGAATATCCCTGGAGGAACATTGAACAATGCTTTGCAAAACCTGATAAAAATCAATTAAACTGCCAGTGGAGCAATATGAAGTGTCAAGGGAGGATGAGGATATAAAGAAAATATGGTTTAAGATTTTTAAAGCTTCTGCTAGTTTTACTTCTTTTGATAGGGCTTTTCTGGAAATTTCAGCTTTGCTATGAAGCTTAATTCAAATTTAATGAATTACCTGTAGCATCGGGGTTTTTTTGGTTTGTGGGGTTTTTTTTACATTGTTTGCTCTAGTAATATTTACTGGCTATGCCATTCCATGATGATTTAGATTGCTGTCAAGGCTGCAGCTTAGGTTTCTACTGTGTTTCTTATAATGTGGAAGCTTGCTCATGCACCAAGCTTGCGCTGTGGGTGCCTGGTTCTTGCAATTTTAGCAAATTTCTATCTACCTTAATGCATTTTCATAATTTGGAGCTACTGAAAACCACCTGGCCAACCAAAAACTCCCACAATTTTCTCTGAAGGAGAATGCATGGGATGAATGGTCGGGCTGCTTCCATGTATTAATATCTGGTTTTGTGATTTGTTCTGTTGTGTTTACTCGTGCCCATGGTAGCTATGAGGCTTATACACAGCACAAGGAAAAATGTCATGGAGTAGCCAGAGAAATGTGTATGTTTCCTTTCATTCAAGCAAACAGAAGTGTTATTTCCCAGAAGCCTTAAAATAAAAAAATTATTCTTAACCTGTGGCATTTTACACTGCATGGCATAAGGAAAATGTTTTGTGGAGAGCAGGGCAACACAATTCCACTTCTGAATCAAAAATACCAGCAAATATGGAGGGAATATTTTTTCCCCTAATACATAGCAGGAAGGCTTACATTATCAATACTCTGGGCTTTCTTGTGTGCTGCTTCCACTCGTACTCTTGCCTTTGTAGCTTGATTCTTGTTCATCAGAATTTTTGCCTGCAATGTGGCAGTTTCATCTTCCATCTCAGACTGTTTTGCAGACAAGTCATTTAGTCTGTTGTTCGTCTTGTTCACTTGGTTCTCAATCTAAAACAGAGCAATTGAAGGGCGTGGTTTCTTACACAATGTCCATCCAGTTTGCAGAGAGTGGCAATGAGGGACATTAATGTTAATTAACTGGTTAAGAAGAGGAGACCCTTAAACATTATGGAATTGGTGTCATATCTGCACCATATTCTGGTTTTAATTGTTTGAGTTTACATTAAGGAAACTTCAAGATGAAGTATCTTCTTTCTAAAATGTAGGTAGTAAACAAATGAAAATATCTACAGTGAGGTACCTGTGAAATTTGTGTTCTGATGCCTTGTATCTCTTCATTTAACTTTATGAAGGTGTTTTTGGAGTGTCGTTGGGACTTCACAACATTTTTTAGTTCATTATTAATTTCATCCACAGGCAAGAGAGCTTTCGCTGCTTTGCTAAAATTGAAAAATAGAAGTGTGTGTAGTATTGTTGTGTGGAGAGTAAAGCAAGAACACATTTCAAATGCACCCATGTTCACATGCAGGAATGTTCCCCCTCATCCAACAACAGCTGTTAAAATTGTGGTTTGTAATTTGGCAAAGCAAAACCTCAGTGAGGGACCTTGTGGTGGGAGCACATGAGCAGCTCTATCAAAGGTGAGGCTGGATGCTGCGGGCTGCCTGCTGGTGCACTGCTAGCAAGGAAAGCTTGCTTATGGGGGAACCTATTTTCTCTCTCCCCATTTTAGACCTCGCAGTGAGCCAGATGTTGTGATCTACTAGGTCCACCATGGAAGTGTGTAGCTGCCTTGGCTTCTTTGACCTAGCAGCTGGAGGAGCCAAGTGCTGGCAGAGCTGCCTCCTTGCAGCACGTTGGCTCCTGCAGCCTAAGTGGTCATAGCTCATTCCTGCTGGAGAGGCCCTGTGGAAACTGCAAGATGAAGTTTACTGTCATCTAAGCTTTCCCTCCAGTGTTAGCAGGGGCATGGAGCAGTCCCTACCACAGTGCCCCCCTGGCTGGAGTTAGCACATCAGTACAATAATACGCTACTCACTCAGCCTCTTGTGCTTCCAACAGCAGTATCTCAGCTTCCTCTCTTTTTCTGTTTCTCTTGGTCGCATTCAGTTTGTACTTCTCACAGGTTTTCATAATGCTCCTGATTTTGCCAAGCATGCCCGTGAGCTCTTGTGAAGTCAGAGGAAGGTTTATTTGCAGAACGTAATTTGCCACCTTCTCAATGTCTTCTGGAGGTGCGCTCTCATCTGCAACAGAAATAGAGCTGAGGGTATACTGAGGGTATCTCCTTCTTCCCCGTGAAATGTAAATGGTTGTTATGGCTGCTTGCCCTTTGAGTTATGTGGTGGAACAAAGCTGACAGGCACAGCAAGGGGGTAAGAGAATTATCTCTAACATCTTGTAATTTAATATTATGCTTCCAGGTACTGCTGTTAGTGTTGTCAGAACTGGCTAAAATGAGGATTTGAACCCACTTTGAACTGGGTTATTAAAATTCTGATGTAGAACTGAACCTGCAGAAGGTTTTAAATCAGTGCATGGCACAGCTAGATGTGTCAGAGCCCATTTCTCCCTTGGCCTCCAGATCAAAGAGGTGCTGAAGAGACTGGGGTGTGAATGGAGCTTTCCAATCCGGCCAGTGGGTGTAATCCCTTCCCTGGAGTCGCCACAATATTGAGAAAGTTGTTCCTTCGCTGATTAATGAGACAAGCTAACCTACAAAAGGAACTTGGGTCAGAATCAGATACGATAGGAATTTACAGTAGAAAAGAATGTAATTTGACAACTCCCCTTAAAAATGAGCTCGTCCTGGTTCTTTGCTAAGAGGCAGAGGCACACAGAGCCTTGTGAAGGCTCATCATCACTTCTGTTTTTCTGCTCGCTTCCCTTTATAGAGAAGACTTTGGGTGATAAAGCACTTGAAATATGTTAAATGTTTGTGCTAATGCTCCAAAGTAACTTACTAAGAACTAAATAGAAGTCATTTACTGTGCAAGCAGTAGTGCATTCCTGAGAGCTATGTTCTGTAGAAATATATTAATCTAAAATTACCGTTCATGTCAATGTAAAGTACACCAAATTTAATGTAACTGTACACATCTCAGCCGTTACTGTTTTTAAACTTCAATTTACCAAACAAAAATTAATGAAAAAAATGCTTTTAGAATTGTCAGTAAATGTCATACATCTACTGGGAAATATAAAAGAAGAGCCAAAGGTGGAATTTTAAATTGTTATCAAATAAAAATCTGAGAACTTCAAGGACTTAAATGGAGTGTTTCTTCCAGTCTGATAAAATAATTTAAATGTTCTCAAACAGAGTCCCCTCCTCTGCCCTCACTCCCTTTTAGATGTAGAGGTATAAATGCCAAAGGACTGCCAACATGCAATCATTAGAAACTTATGAGATCAGCTACATTCAAGAGATCAAAAAAATCCTACCACATTTGAACTTCTTTGATGTGCATCTCATAAAAAAAACTTAGTATCTGTTTCTTACAAAAGTTTTCTGCAATCCCGAGGGTGGAAAAAGTTTTAGGGTATATATGGTTGCTTTGTTATTTTTTTACGAAAGCTGTGAAGTTCTACCAGAATCCTTTGATTCCTTGAGTTACAGCTTTACAGAGACGATGGAGTGGTTTGTGTCCTAATTCCCACGCTCCCTACAGAGAGTCTCTATTTATGGGCCTGGAAGAAGGGGGTGGAATAACAATTTGAGGATGCATTGGACATGCCTGGTCATTATATATTGTATGAAATTATCTTAGTAGTCATTTACTCAGATAAACCAGAAACTGAGGGAGTTACTTGCATGCCTCGAATTATGCACATTAATAAAATATGACAATCACAACATAAAAGATCTATTGGAAAATTAATACAAAGTATTGTCACCTGAGAGAAGGAAGCACTAGCGAAAAAAGGGATTAGAAAGGACTGCACGGATCAGGACATAGTCAAGAAATTTCATGTGTATACAGCCTGAACATTTTCTGGCTGTTTATTATGCTATATTATATTGGAATACATATTAATAATTAGCCAAAAAAGACCTTTGCATATTTACCTAACAAGAAGTCTTTCACTTTTCGGATGAACCCCTTAGTGATCCCTCCATCAGCTTCAATTTCATTCTTAGCCCTCTCCAGTTGCCCACTAAATTGGGAGGCTTTCAACTTGCTGTCTTCTGCCATTTTTCTAATGCTTTCAACCTGGAAATATTAGAAATAGCAGTCACATTTTCTGGAGGTTATCTATCATTCCTTTCTGACAAAAATATTTTTGATCCAAGCATCAGCTGGAATCACTTGATGTGGCTTTGTAAAGTAGTAGGAGATTCCTTTAAGGAACTCAGAAGTTACTACATCATGGCCTTCATCTGGCCTCAGAAAAAGCCTAAATCAAGCATATTTTTTCTTTTCACAACCACTGCTAAATCACAGCCCCTTCTGTTTCTAAAAGAAGGTGCTGACTGTTATTTTCTATTGCAGTACTGCAGCACGTCAGTGATCAGATGCAGTACAGAAAAGGCACGTAATTTCATTTGCCTTTTCACATTGGAGTTGATGTTAAAAATACACCTAAGAGGACACAAATAAGGAAAGCATGGTTCAAGGTTTATCTTTAAAAGTTAGACTTTGCCATTAAATTAGCAGATACAGTGCTTAGGGATGTGGTTTCGTGGTAGAATTGGCAGTGCTAGGCTAAAGGTTGGTCTTAAAAGTCTTTTCCAACCTAAACGATTCTATGATTCTATGATTCCACTGCAATAGTATTTTGCTTTGCTGGGAGCTATGTTTGGCCTTAAGGAAATGCACAGGTTCTGCCTCTCTGCTGTCTGCAGAGGGATCCGCTATTTCTCCATGCAACAAGAAAAATTGTGATGTTTTTCCTTCTGAAGTATCCCAAAATACTTCATTCATATTATCACAGAGCTGCCTGAGGCTTGTCAGTGCCAAAGGCAATGTCCCAGCAGCTCAACATGTCAGCAGATGGCTTTTGCTGCTGCCCCTCTGTGTCCTGGGGCCCCAGGCATGTGCCCTGACCGCTCATTTCTAAACCCCTTAGCTGTGCTGCAGAGTGTCGAGTGCATTTTAAGAAGAGGAAATGGATGCCGAGGCACCCCGCAGGGACAGGACAAGGACACACCAGAATGACATTTCTGTTGGAAAAAGTGATTTGCCTATATCTGTAATAGGCTCATCTCTGCTTGTTAATAAGAACAGACTGTCTTTACTGGTGTTTTGGAATTTTTCTGTTTTGTTTCCTTGTCACCTGTTGCATTGGCCACACTTTGCTTGAGTTATTTTTCACTGCTACTGTGCAGTACAGTTGACTACTTTATACCCTTCTAAACATCACCAGAAAAGTTTCCTCTTGAAATTATTTGCAAAAATTATTTAAGAGCAAGTTTAAGAGTAATATGAAGATGTATAAATAGAGCTAAGCAGTATGCACAGCAGTACTCCCATTGCAATAAGCATGGGTCATACTCAAGCTACTGACAAATGGTGCCATTTGAATCTTTCCCAGTAAAAATATAGATTGTACTAGCCTGATACCACCAACTTCCATAGGCACAAGGCAGCATGACCCATGAGATCTTGGCAACTGTGAGGAAGAGGAAGGCATAGCTAGAGCCACAATCTCTTGGTGGGACTGGTACCTAATACTCCTGGCACTGAACTGCGTTAGGTCTATGATGTTGGTACAGGGTGCATCACTATGTCACTGCTCTTCATCCAAGGAGCAGGTGAGATTTTGGAGATTTGTGACCTTCGAAATCTCATCCTCCATCCATTTCACTGAAAAAATGTAGATTTGATATACAGCACCTGATTCTTAGGTTCCCGTAGCTGAGTAGTCAAGTTATTTAGCAACACAGCAGTCTCTTCAGCTTTCCTGAAAGCATCGGTGGAGAGAGGAAGAGCTCCACTGCACTTTAGGCCACCGCACTGCCTGAATCCATGACTGTCCTGGCACAAAGCTCCCCCACAGGCGGCTGTGACACAGGGCTGGTCTCCTGGCACACCACAGATCTGCAATGAGGAAGATGCTTATGTCAGGACTCCTCTGGGGGCCTGAGATACAGTCCTGGGGAATGGAAGATGTTTGACATCATATGAACATTGAACATAGGATGGAATTTCCCTGAAGACACAGTGGTCTGGTCTCTCCAAAGATAGGTGTCAGTTACAGGTCCCCCTGCCCTGTCCTGAAGGATGCAACAGCAGCCCATGGCAGCGAGCATCCTTGCAGAAGCCATTTGTTGGGCTCCATGTGTTGCACTAAGACCCTTACTTTACTGCTCTATGGCAAAAGGGATGAAAATGTCCCATGGCTATATCCAACCCATGGGTCGATGCCTTGTTCTAAAGGATCCAGATCACCACTCACAC